>LR738712.1:701581838-701606931 GCA_902687465.1 Secale cereale
GGGGGGGGGCGGCAATCGATATACATCGGGAATTTTTTTAGATAAGGCATAATTATCTTATGCAAAACAAAAACTAAAATAAAGTAAAAACAACAAAGCAAAGTAAAAACAACAAAGCAAACTAAAAATAAAAATAAAGTAAAGTACACCTATGCCGACGGCTAGGCCGTCGGCATACCTTTACACCCCACGCAGGTTGTGCCGCGGATCGATGACGTGGCGTGGCGCAGGGATCGATGACGTGGCGAGTGAGCCTATGCCGACGGCCGTGCCGTCGGCATACCTCTGCCACAGATAACAGAAATGGAATTAAAAAAATAATTAAAATAAATGTATGCCGACGGCCTGGCCGTCGGCATATCAGCCTTCGTCTCACGGATCGATGACGTGGCTTGGCGCACGGATCGTGGACGTGGCAGAGGGGCCTATGCCGACGGCCAGACCGTCGGCATACCTCTGCCACAGATATGCCGACGGGCGCCGTTACGGCCCGTCGGCGTAGGGTCAACGCCGTCACGTGGTCTGCGCTGACCGGGCAGGTGGGCCAGGTCTATGCCGACGGCCTATCCTATGCCGACGGCACCCGTAGGCGTAGCTCGTGCGGTCCCGACGGCCTCCTCTATGCCGACGGTGCCGTCGGCATAGATGGATGTATGCCGACGGCCTTTGTACGCCTACGGCCTACCCTTGGCCGTCGGCATAGGTCTCTAGATGCCGACGGGGGCCGTCGGCATATATTTGGCCGTCGGCAAACCCTGTTTTTCTGGTAGTGTTTGTAATGGCAGACGGTGATTGTGTCTGAGCATGCAAGAGAAAACACCCTTTCCCCATGTTCTGATTATGTTAATCACCCGGCCAGGTGCGGAGTGAGCGGGAAGATTAGTTTGATACTTACGCGTAAGTTACTTTTCTTTCATTGGATTTATGAAATAATTACTTTTCTTTTATTTGATTTAGGAAATTGCAGAAATTGATGGTATATTCGTCAGCACTTCAATATACTATCATACATGCTAATATTTAGAACAATAATCTGTTGCAGAGAAAGCTAAAAGGGGCTTCTCATATGAAATTTATCACCATATGCATCGTCCAGATGCAGAGGCCGGGGGTGCATCCTCCTTTTCTAAAAAAAATATATGAAATTTATCACCAAGTGGCATGACACATTGATGATATCATTTTGTTCCCATTTGCTACAACCATCTAACTTAGCACTTATGCAACAAATCTATTGGGTGAGGTCCTAAATTCCCGTATATAATTTATTGTACATATGGGCATCTGTCATAACGCACACATTTACCATTAACTATCCTAATAGAAGGTTTACGCACTTGTGGCCAGCTCGAACCAAGTTCAATCCCATAGGATATCCTCTCCCACTACCGCACTACTTTACAGCAACTTTCTGAAAATTCAACGTGCATGTTTTGTAACTCCGCTTATGTTGTCTCGACATAGCAGGTCCCAAATCCGGGTAAAGGAGTAGGGTTGTGATAGGCCTGACGAGCAAACGTCAAAACTTAGCCGCTCTTATGGGGATGAAATCCGAAATAACTTGCATGTTTTGTGTTGTCGTACATTACCAAAAATACTATCAATCTTTTGGAAAAATGGATGGGCTCGGCAAGGTGTGCCATCGTGATCTACCAATTTTTTCGAACAATTGGGCTGCATGATCTGTTGCAGTTCATCTTTGTCCAAACTAAATATGAAATGATGCTTGGTTGATCTTGTTTATAATAATGCGTGAGAGAGCTACCATCACTCATATTTACCAGATATCTCAATTTTCTCATTCTCAGTTATGTGTTTATCTAATGATGCTTAAACGATATTCAAGAAAATTATGCATGAGCAAGTCACACTCAGTGTCTTACCAGCCAGGCAGCAACCTCCAGTTTCTTCAGTCTTATTTTATTTTTATTCATGTGCTGTTTTAGACAGGTGTATGTTAACGTTACATATAGCCAAATGAAACTGTCATGCGTGATCTCCATATTTTTCTTCTAATGCATTGATCTGTAGTTTATTTTTCGTTTTCTACCGATTAGCTGACATATATTTTGCATGTTGTGCTTATTAGTCGAAAACAGAGATAAAACCACAAATGTAGGACCATCATCCATTTTGAAGCAATCTTTGTACTACAGTGCCAGTTCAGACTTCTACTTGAAAGACGAGAATGGGTGCAGGCGTTAAAGCGTCTTTTTTTTCAGTGTTGTACAATGTCCTTACAATTTTGTAGCCAATGATCTTAACTAACTATGCATTCTTTTTATATAGATGCTACGTTTATTATCATGTTATCAGTGTCCAGCTTTCTTTGATTGATCAAGAAAGAAGGTTCATTGTTAACTTGAAAATATATTGTAAGATTGTATGAAATCAACAAGGTGAGAATTTTCTGTAGCAATGAAAGGCAAGTGTTGCCACCTCTAAGAAAACAAGAAACATAGCCTTATTAGATGTACCAACTAATCTACCGGTAAGCATGCATCCAGTTCCATTGTTTCATACTATGTATAATATTTATGTACTCACATCTACCATTCTATTGTCAAAATTGACGGGCGCAGCAACGCGCGCCATTCATGATCTAGTTTTTGTTAAATCTGGCGCAAAACGAGCCCTTGGGGTGCGGCTAGGACCATTTTTGATCGCCGGTGCTAAAAAATATGACTCATGGGTGGCGTCTTGGGGGCACGGATGGAGATGCTCTAACATCACGGTATTAGAGACCACCTACCCACCCTTCCCCTCGCCGTGGTCAAGCTGGATACATGCTGTCGGAACCAGGCGTGCGAAGCCCTACTCGCCACCATGGATCCCGAGCTCCGCGTCTACCTCGACAGGATGAACAATGACGTGACTCTTCGTGCTGACAAGATGAACAACGACATCGACTCCATCCCGAAGACGCTGGCAGTGCAAACTGCGCGTATCGACGCTTTTAGTGCCTGGAAACCGGATCTCGAAGCCCGCTTCGCCAAGCTGGAGCTTTCGATCTCGGCTCTGCAAATCATGCCGCCCTCACTTCGGTTACAAGTGGACCGCCACCTTCTACGTCTTCCTCATCGACACACGACAAGATCCACATGCAATCCGGCCACGACGTGCAGATCTACATCGAGGGGTCTCCCTCGGCGACCTTAGAGTCACCGACGACACCCCCAATCACAGGTATGACCATGATCCCTTCCCAAATTCCCACCCCAATTATCGTCGCAAGTTACGGCCACTCTGTGTCAACCACCACCATCAATGACATTCCCTGTCTTCACTATCGAGAACACCCCTCCCCTCCAAATTCTAGAAGATGCTCTGTGAGTAGTACTTCCCAAATGTTCACCTTGCACGAATTGTATTGAGTGCCCATGGCGATTCTGAATTTCTCAGGCACTGCAAGAATTTAGCTTCAGCCAGTACAGAGAAAATTGACCTGGCATAACTGGGAATCGTTCATAGCTATATTGTCCATGGGGAATTGACCTGGCATAATAGCGGATTGCCCAGTCACGGGCACAAGAGGCACGGTACGACGTGGCGTCATCCATGGCAGTAACAATGCATGTACCACCATGTCGGCCTGGAGCAACTCGCCACTCCTCCACGATCTGGCTCGGAGCGGCGAGTTGTTCAACCACGCGCCGACGTGGGGAGGCAACTTTCTGTGTTGAGCTAGGCGAGGGAGGTGGAGCAGCGAGCTACCTCGCTCGTATCCGGCGGGCTCGGTGGGCCACCTAGTCGGCTTTTATGCTGGAGAACTGCTCTTCCTACTCATCGGATGCCATCGAAAGGGTGGAGAAAATGATGGAAGGAGGAGATGGGGAGCGGCAGAGTGGTGCCATTCTTGTCCCACGTCCGGCCTCCTTTAAATAGAGGACGGGCGGGAGGAGCATCCCCGAAGTTGTGCTTAATGTTTGCCCGCTCGTGAACGGACGTGTGGTCGGAGTAGGTTTCTAGGCTTCCACCCAGGTTGAATCAAGACGTCTGAATGCGGCGAGGAGACATGTTCAGCCGGACGTGTAGCGGGCGGCGCCCTCCGCCGGCGCGTCTCTTCGATGGCAGAGGTGTGAGAGGTTGCGTCCGCCTTGAGCCGTCTTCAATGTGGAACGGACGCTCTACAACGGTATGAATGAGGGCAGCTGGCGCTGGGCGGGACCACACGCAGGCGAGGAAGGATGGGTTTGGGTGGGCCAGGGTGATCAGACGCGGGCGTGGGTGGTGTCCCGACCCCCACAAAGTCCCCCATATTTGTCTTCAGTTTGCGGGAGAAAGTACGTCCGGACCGGCTTACGGACCTATACATGCCCGTGTTAAATGACTTTCAGTATGTGCAAGGTTTGAGGATTGCGGCTGGAGATGCCCTTATATGCAATCTCCTTGTATGATTTTTTTTCTAGAACCTACTGATTTTATTCATGTCATTAACATTGATTAAATCGTAGATAATTTAACGGATTTGAACAAGAACTTCGCTTTTGGTACCCCTCTAGAAATGTTTACGGTTTTCCATGCAGATTAAAGGTGATTAGAGGGTATCCCTTAAAAAAAGCATACATTATTTTCTTTCTAATTATTCTATTCAATACATTTAATTTGCAAATTAATATGATACTCCCTAGTGTAAAAAATGCTCTTATATTATAAGACGGAGGGAGTAAGTTGTATTAAATCCGAGACATTTTTTTTGTCGTTATTTGTACTAAATTAACGACACTTACTTTTGAGATCGAGGGAGTAATAGCCTTTTTATGTAACTTTAAGATTTGTTCAAACTTTTAAGGGTGTACCGAAGCAAAACTGATTAACATGCATTGTACAAACACAATTACTAGTGAGGCAAATAACGCATTTTGTATGATTGATTGATAGGCGGGTCAAATCAATAGTTGTTGTCAAAGTACTGTTCAATTATTTTGCATCAGCGTTGTGTATGATCTCCACATGAAGTCATCAATGATCTCCACCCGTCCTCACCTACTTCCATCCAGCTCTCGCACCCTGGAAAATCTCCTTCAAAATCGCTTATCGGCCCTGCTCCTGCACAGGCATGCAAAGATTTCTGAGAGAATCGCCAGAATTCGTCGCGGTCAAAGACAGCACACGCTGACAGTGCGCCCAGACAATTTTGCAGATTTGCAGGGGAGGGGGGCAAGAAATGGGGATGAAATGGCACGTCGTCGCGTTGCTAGGTGTGGCCTGCACTGTGGCCGCCGCCGTCGCCGCCGACAGGGGGCTGTCGTTCGCCGGCGCCGTGGCGCCGCCGGAGGAGGCGAGCTACCTGCGCAAGCTGGCCAGCTCCCTGTGGCAGAGTGACGGAACCACCTACCACCACGTGTGGCCGGTAATAACTGAAACCTCTCTTGTCTTGTGTGTTAGTAATTTCGAGCTGTATTCATCCTAGATCTTGTGCAGAAGCACATATCAACAAATTAAGCTGTTTAAATCCAGTTTTCAGAGAGTTTACCTATAGGCTAGTTTCAGTTGAGCCGACTCCTTTGATGGTTATGAGTTCTGACCCATTCTGCACTTTTTCAGTTTTATCCATGAGTCTGTTAACTGAGATGACTTGCTAGTTTGGTGTTTCTTATCTGTACCTTTCTATGCAGCCCATGAAACTGGGATGGAAAATTGTGTTGGGGTCACTCATTGGGTTCTTCGGAGCAGCGTTCGGCAGCATCGGCGGAGTGGGTGGCGGCGGGATCTTCGTGCCGATGCTGACCCTGATCATTGGCTTTGATCCCAAGTCGTCCGCGGCGATGTCAAAGTGTGAGGATTCAGTTCATCGTCGTGCTATAATTTTCTTCTACTCACCCATCCATGTATAGCTCTTGATCTATATTCAGATTGTATTATTTGCAATGAAGGCATACATATCTTACTGAGTAATTTGGTGAAGCCATCTGGAGTCCCCCATTCCTTTCCGTTTGCTATACATGCATACATGGGCCACTTACCCTGCACATTATGAGTTTATGACATTGTAAACTAGCTTGAAACAAACATGTATAGTTGCATATTTGACTTTGAAACTAGAAATAGAAACATTTCAAAAAATAAGTTTGTCGTAAAGCATTCTAGAAATTCAAGTTCAAGATACTCCCTCCATAAAGAAATACAAGAGCGTTTAGATCACTACTTTAGTGATCTAAACGCTCTTATATTTCCTTGCAGAGAGAGTACATCTCAAATGTATTCCGTTGATTGAACAGAGATTTTTCTCTTAAAAATGCTGAATCAATAGAAAATTCATCACGAGAGAACGTATCTTTGGAAGTTTTATTAGGCTCATGATTGTTTCTGAGAATTGAGATAGTAGTACTCTGCCACAGGTATGATCATGGGGGCTGCCGTGTCAACTGTGTACTGTAACCTCAAGCTGAAGCACCCAACATTGGACATGCCAGTGATAGATTATGATCTAGTCCTGCTCATACAGCCCATGCTGATGCTAGGGGTCAGCATTGGGGTCATCTGCAATGTGATATTCCCTGACTGGCTCGTCACGGTCCTCTTGATCATTCTCTTCATAGGTGCTCAGACATAGCCCTCAAACTGCAGCAACCGTTAATCCTAGCTGTGATTGTAGCTGACCTCAGAATATTTTTTGAATTATATTTCAGTTACTTCAACTAAAGCTTTTCTGAAGGCTGTCGAAACATGGAAGAAAGAGACGATAATCATAACGGTAAAAAGATCCTGGGTACCTGTACTTTTTGTTTTTTAGGGGTACTGAGAAGCCCTTTCATTTGGTTATTGGTTCAGGAGGCAGCAAAACAGTCGGAGCAAACCAGTCAGTGACCAATACACCCAACTATTACCATTTATGAAGCGTGGAAAATTGCTTACATTTTCTGCGGGATCTAATGCCACAGCTTTCTGCAGGCGAACAACAGGAGTACATGCCGCTGTCTGAAGGACTTGACGCCGCATCTCAGTCTGAAATTCTGTCAGATCATGATCGAAATGAAACCCCATCTGACGAAGCGGTGAAATAAAAACCAATGAACATTACATTCCCTGGCATTAGAAGCAATCATCTTAAGGACTCATAAGACTAGAGCTGGTCTGATACTGCAGGTATCCATTTGGAAGAACGTTTACTGGAAGGAGGTTGGCCTTCTTGCCTTTGTCTGGGTAGCATTCCTTGCGCTTCAGATCACAAAGGTGTGAGATGCAGTTGCAATTTGAAAATATAGCATGAATTCCAGGATAATTATCAAGCACTTTTGATTTTCAGTGATCAGTTGCTTTATTTAATATCAATTATTACTTTTTACAATACCAAGTTGTGCACTTAAGTGTTCAGTTTTCCCATTCCCTCTGTTAATACTGCAGACAAAGATACTCAATGAAATCACATCTGGGGAAATACTAATACTGGCAGCAGCATCTGGCTTATGTTAATTCTTCATGTTTGCAGAACTACATGGCAACTTGCTCCATCTGGTACTGGGTTCTGAACTTACTCCAGGTACTGACTGTACCGATTTTCTTCAGCTAGGTATTCAATTCACCTATAGTGCATACAAAATGGATCCGTAGTTCATTTACATGTTGGATACGTGTGCAGATCCCTGTGTCTGTTGGGGTGGCCATGTACGAGGCAGTAGGTTTGCTGCAGGGGGGGAGGGTGATATCATCAAAGAGGAATGATCAGACCAGCCTGAGAGCTCATCAGCTAGTGGTGTACTGCTTCCTGGGCGTCACCGCTGGTGTCGTCGCCGGTCTGCTTGGCGTCGGTGGGGGCTCCATCATGGGGCCTCTCTTCCTGGAGCTCGGCGTCCCTCCGCAAGTAAATTGATCTTTGTTTACTCGTGTCAAGAACTTTATGTTTTGATCATAGTTTCTGTTATCTATTTACCGCACATTCGACCTGTGTTGCATTCTGTTGAACGTCGCCAGGTCGCGAGTGCTACAGCCACCTTCGCGATGATGTTCTCATCTTCCATGTCCGTCGTAGAGTACCACCTCCTGAACCGGTTCCCCGTGCCATATGGTACTGTCTCTGTTTTCTCTGATATATCGTCCCATGATTATCTTGTTTCCCACTTGTTATTTATTCGCCATCTTAAATGAAACCTGTGCAGCTGTCTACTTGACCATACTGGCATTTTTCGCTGCGATCGTCGGCCAGAGGGTTGTGAGGAAGCTAATTGATCTGCTAGGGCGTGCGTCGATCATCATCTTCATATTGTCCTTCATGATCTTCATCAGCGCGCTCTCGCTAGGTAGTACCGGTTTCCCCTCCCCTCAGTGCAACCATACACGCCACATGGTTTCAAATCAAACCCAACACGAGGTCTGAAATTTTGTGCAGGCGGAGTCGGCATCTCCAACACGATCCACAAGATCGCGCGGCAGGAGTACATGGGATTCGAGAACATCTGCAACTATGAGGCGTAGGAAGCCGTAGCCTGCAGGCGTGCATAAATGACTAGCGTGATGTATTGTTATTGTCCAGTATCAGTTGATTTTGGGAATGTCAAGGTGAACAAGGCTTGGAGTTCAGGATTCCATCGTGTGGTTTAACATGGAGTATTTCAATGTCCATGTAAATTGTAAACTGTAAGAGCTAAACTGTAAACTGTAATCCGAACAAAATGTTCAAATTTAGAATTTAATCTTGCCCATTTAAAAACAAATCACTCCATGTTTTTTGTGAAGACCAATCATTCTTTAGCGCAGTCCAAACCTTTTCTTTTTTGGGGAAACTGAGGAAGAAATTTAGCGGATACCATTGCGTCTTGCAAAGTTGAGACACTTATTTTGTGACAGAGGGAGTATTATTGACTAAGTCATCGGTAGACACATGAGCATCAAGATGGCTTCTATTTCCTATGGTAAAAGGGGATACTTTCTTAGGTAAAAACCAATAATTCGAATGTCATTTCGGCATGATGAATGACGAGAACAGAAAGAAGACGGATTTCAGTACAATAGTATTCTGTGTGTGCCCATGCTACACTTGAGTTCAGTTTCAAAGGGTGGTAAATGAAGTAGTACCAACAAGGGAGTTAACGAATCTCAAATCTCACATGATTATTTCAGCTAGTTGGAGCATCTGCCCCATTGCACTTGAAAAGATCAAAGTAACTTTCCCAAGTACTCGAGTGTCTCAACTTTGTACTAACTTCAGTATAAAGTTGTACTAAGGATAACACACTTATTTTAGGATGGAGGGAGTAGTACGCGCTCATGAACAAGCAACCAAGGATCAACTGTAGGTAAGAAATTCACGAAAGACAATAAAATGTAGGTCAGAAATTCACCAAGACGATGTGTTCAGCACTTCACATCCCATAGCCAAGTAGTAGGCGAAGCAACTCCAGTCTAGAGATGATGCACGTTGACTAATGACTACAGATCAATACAAAATGTTGTACGATTAAATCCTGCAAGTCCACTTCAAATGCCTACTGCCTAAACCCTTCTTGAAGGCGGCTTCGCAATCCTCCCCTCGCCCTCCCTTCCTCGTCCCGGGTAAAAGCCCCAAATCTCCGGATTGGGTGGTGACGGCGCTCCGGCGTCGTTTTTCTTCTTGAAGACACCACCTTGGAGCGGCGGAGTGGTGGTCGAGGCTTTGGCACGGGAGGTGGCTGCCGGATATCGTCAGTGGTGTCCATGCTCGGCCACTTGCGGTTGAATATTGGCGTCGACGCGCGGCGTTGGCGATGCTCAGTGGTGCGGTACTCGTGCTTGTCGTCCCCTTCCGACAACCTGTTGGTCCTGGTCATGCGAGCTCAGGGGTGAGCGACTCTGCCTGTCGACGGCGTAGTGTCCTCCGATCCAGGACTAGAGGGCAGGGGGCTCTCTTCGGAGGTAGAGACGGATGGCAGACCGGATGGCTTGGCTCAAGGGGGATGACGGAGCGTGACAATCCTCCTACAGCGGGATCTACCTCGGCTTAGTCGTGGCGTGTGTTGGCTCCTGTTCACCGAGGGCTTCTATGTTCAAGCTTGCGCTTGGTGCATTCGAGTCTTGTTAATGGCTCCTTTGATATCTTGTATCTTTGCCGTTTATGGTATTTTTCTTCCTTTCTTTTGTATCGTTGAACTTGTGATTCGGTGGGTGTGCTTTATACTCCCTCCGTCCCAAAATAAGTGACGCAAAAATGACTCAACTTTGTACTAACTTTAGTACAAAGTTGAGTCACTTTTGCGTCACTTATTTTGGGACGGAGGGAGTATAATATAAAGCGGGGTACCCTTTTTCGGTAAAACCAGATGCTGCATAGAGGGACGATTTCAGGTCGACAGCATCGCAACTAAATGGAAGAACGTAATGGCCGGTTCTGCGACTCAGTTCCCAGCACCCTCAACTTGACTCTATACACCTGCAGAATAATTGATGTAAGCTCGTTCAAATCAATTTATGATACTCTCCCGCAGAAAAGGCGGCAAACTTCGTATGATTCCTGTTAGATGTGTTAGATGTGTATAGTCATTTTACCACACATGTATATGTTCTGGCCTTTGGCCCCTCAGTAAAGCTAGTTGCTCATTTGTCTAACATATTTGCCTGGTTCTCCCTCTCCCGCACGTACCGACTCCATGCGCTCGCTCTCCCGTCGCCGGCCATCTCCTTCCCCGCCGCCGGCCTCCTTTCCCCGCCGCCGGCCTCCTCCTCCTCTCCCCGCTGCTCCCGCCCGCAGCTGCCGCTGCTGCCCGCAGCTGCTGCTGTTCCCGCAGCAGCCGCTCAAGATGGCAATAGGGCCCCGAAACCCGCGTCCCCGCGGGTTTTTACCCTATTAGGGACGGGGATGGGCGTCTTTTTAACCCCGCGGGGCTGCTGCTGGGTAAGATATAAAACCCGACACGTTTCGTGGGTTTAAACCCGTTTGAGCAATACCCGAACCCGAAACCCGTCATCCCCGCCAAAATACCACACTAAGCCTATTAGACATCATGTTGAATCATGTATGGCTGAATAATGATCCTGTTTGTTGTGGAAATATGCTTATGAAGATGTTGTTACTGCTCTTTCTAGCTGTTGTTATTGCTCTTTTTGTATGCCGCTGAAATATGCTCCTTGTAGCTGTTGTTATTGCTCCTTTTACTCGAGTTATGCTGGTGAAATATGCTCCTTGTCGCTGTTGAACCATGTACCATTGTATTATACTGAAATTTTCGCAAGTTAAGCTACTAAAATATGCTCTTTTTGCTGCCGAAATGCTATTCTTTGCTGCTATTATGTTTGCTTAAATATGCCGATTTCCCCGTGGGTTTAGGAAACCCGATGGGTTTAGGGGACGGGCAAAAAACTAGCCTCGCGCACACTGACGGGGACGGGGACGGGTTTGTGATTTTCTCGTGGGGATGGGTTTGGGCAGGCAAAACCCGATGGGTTTCGTCCCCGTTGCCATCTTGAGCTGCCGCCCCGGCCGCCGGCGCCCCGCCTCCAGCCGCCCCGCGCCCAACTGCGGCTGGTTGCCGGCGCCCCGCCTCCAGCCTGCCCCGCGCCCTGCTGCGGCCGGCCGCCGGCGCCCCGCCTCCGACCGCCCTGCACCCTGTTGCGCCTGGCCGCCGGCGCCCCACCTCCGGCTGCCCCGCGCCCAGCCGCGCCCGGCTGCCGGCCCGATCCCGATCCAGAATCGGGCGTTGACCAAAAAAAACCAGTGAGCTCGTCATGTCTTCGTCAGGCTATGTGGCTATTCCTCGGTGCTCGGTGATCTTCGATGGCACCAACTATGCTGAGTTTGCGGGCTTCATGCGGATCCACATGCGCGGCCTTCTTCTGTGGGGCGTTCTGTCTGACGAGGTCCCCTGTCCGCCCTGCCCTGTCGTTCCCGTGGCTCCTACCCCGCCGGTGCCGCATGTTCTTGCTGCTGGTGCTTCCCAGGCTGATCGGGATGCAGCCAAGGCTCTCGATGATGCTGCAGTGGATGCTTATGATCAGCAGGTATCAGCCTATTCCGATGCTCTTTCTCTCTACCGGGATGGTCTGTCTATTTACACTCAGTGGTGCAATGATGATGCTCGAGCTACTGCTGTTCTCACTGCGAGGGTCCTCCCTCAGTTTTCTTCGGAGTTCATGAGCCTCGGTACTGTTGGAGCAATGTGGTCTTACCTCTGTCAGCGCTATAAGCCCTCTGGTGATGCGCTCTATTTATCTGTGGTGCGTCAGGAGCATGCTCTTCAGCAGGGTGACTCTTCTGTTGATGAGTTCTACACACAGAGTTCTGCCATCTGGTGCCAGCTTGACTCACTTCGGACAATTGTTTGTGGAACTTGCCATTGCTGCCAGACTATGAGGTCCGACTTGGAGTTTCAGCGGGTCCATGAGTTCTTATCTCGCCTCCGTTCCGAGTTTGAGCCTCGGCGCCCTCACTTGCTTGCTCGTGGTCGTGTTCCTATCTCGGAGGTGCTTGCTGAGCTTCGTGCTGAGGAGACCCGCCTCCGGTCTGCTGGTTTGCTTGCGGTTCCCTCTGTGTTGGCTGCTCGAGCTCTTATGTTGTCTGCTCGTCCCACCGCTCCATCGCTTCTGCCCACACCTTCAAGGGGGTGGGCCGCCCCCCTCATACTGAGAAGGGCCGGTCGCGCCGTGACACTTTCTGTGGCTACTGCTCCAGGCATGGTCACCCAGAGTCTGATTGCCGCCAGAAACAGCGAGACCAGAGGCGCTCTTCTTTCAGTGGGACTCATGCGTCTCCCTTGACTCCGTCACTCACTCACCAGGATATTATGCGACTCAAGCGCATGCTGGCTTCTTCTGGTTCTTCCTCGACGGGTTCTGTTGCTGCTGTGACTGCCACCACCACTCCGCCCCCGCCGGAGCCTACTCAGTCAGGTACATCCTCGTGGGTTTTGGATTCTGGAGCTTCCTTTCATATGTCCTCTCATTCTTCTGCTTTATCTTTCATTCGACCTCTTGAATTTCCTCTTAATGTTTTCACTGCCGATGGCACACCTCTTCCTGTTGCTAGTCGTGGCATTCTTTCTACTCCATCCTTTTCTGTTCCTAGTGTTTCACATGTTCCTCGCCTTACCATGAATCTTTTTTCCGCTGCCCAACTTACTGATTCTGGTTGTCGTGTCATTCTTGATACTGACTCTTACTCCATTCAGGATCGTCGCACCAAGGCTTTGGTTGGTGCTGGCCCCCGGCGCCGTGAGTCAGAGGGCCTTTGGGAGGTTGACTGGCTTTGTGTGCCTTCCGCTGCCATCGCTTCTGCCAGCTCTCATGCTCTTGCTGCCTCTTCGTCTGCGTCCTTCCAGCAGTGGCATCATCGCCTTGGTCACATCTGTGGCTCTCGTTTATCTTCTTTAGTTCGTCGGGGCCTCTTAGGGTCTGTATCTGGAGATGTTTCCTTACATTGTAATGGTTGTAGACTTGGCAAACAGATCCATTTACCTTATCCTACCAGTGAGTCTGTATCTCAGCATCCTTTTGATTTGGTTCATTCTGATGTTTGGGGTCCTGCTCCCTTTGATTCGAAAGGTGGGCATCGGTACTATGTTTTGTTTATTGATGATTTCTCTCGCTACACTTGGCTCTACTTCATGAAATATCGTAGCGAGGTTCTCTCTATATACAAATGTTTTTCTGCCATGGTTCACACCCAGTTTTCCACGGCCATTCGGACTTTTCGTGCTGACTCCGCTGGAGAGTATATCTCCCAGCTGTTGCGTGGTTTTCTCGCGGAACAGGGTACTCTTGCCCAGTTCTCATGTCCTGGTGCTCATGCTCAGAATGGCGTTGCTGAACGTAAGCATCGTCATCTACTTGAGATGGCTCATGCGCTGATGATTGTCGCTTCTCTTCCACCCCACTTTTGGGCTGAGGTTGTTTCTGCATCCACCTATCTCATCAACATTCAGCCCTCGACTGCTCTGCAGGGTGGTATTCCTATGGAGTGTCTCACTGGTCGATCTCCTGACTACTCAGCTCTTCGTATGTTTGGATGCGTGTGTTATGTCCTTCTTGCTCCACGAGAACGCACCAAACTGACTGCTCAGTCGGTTGAGTGTGTTTTCCTTGGCTACAGTGATGAGCACAAGGGCTATCGCTGTTGGGACCCTGTTGGTCGTCACTTGCGCATCTCGCGTGATGTGACCTTTGATGAGTCTCGCTCTTACTACCCCCGTCCTTCCTCCTCGAGGTTCTCTGTGGACCATATTTCTTTCCTTCTCCTTCCTGATACATCCTCATCTGTGCCTCAGGTCTCTCCCCTTCCTCCAACCCGTCTCCCTCTTCCTCACATGCCACCGAAACCACAATCCCCTCCATCCTCCTCTCCACCATCCTCTCCGATCTGTCGCCCTCTCTCTCCTTTTCCTCTCCACTACACTCGCCGCCCTCGTGTTGAGGATGATTCTCCTGACACGTCTTCCACTTCCGATGTTCCTCCTTCCACGCCTCCACCAGTTCGTAATCTTCGTGCTCGACCTCGACCCCCCTCCTGATTGCTTCTCTCCTGCCAAGTATGGCCTCTCTGTTGTTGTTGAGCCGACTTCCTACCGGGCTGCCCTGACTCAGCCTGAATGGCAGCTTGCGATGGCCCAGGAGCTTGCTGCCCTTGAGCGTTCTGGCACGTGGGATCTGGTATCCCTTCCTTCTAGTGTTCGTCCCATCACATGCAAGTGGGTCTATAAGATCAAGACTCGCTCTGATGGTTCTCTTGAGCGCTACAAAGCTCGTCTTGTGGCTCGTGGTTTTCAGCAGGAACAGGGACACGATTATGATGAGACATTCGCTCCTGTGGCCCACATGACCACTGTCCGCACTCTCCTTGCTGTAGCTTTTGTTCGTCATTGGACTGTGTCTCAGCTTGATGTTTAGAACGCCTTTCTCAATGGTGAGTTGCGTGAGGAGGTTTATATGCAGCCACCTCCCGGGTATTCTGTCCCTGATGGTATGGTCTGCCGACTTCGTCGCTCTCTCTATGGTCTCAAACAGGCCCCTCGTGCCTGGTTTGAGCGGTTCGCCTCTGTCGTGACTGCCGCGGGCTTCTCACCCAGTGATCATGATCCCGCTTTGTTCGTTCACACGTCTCCCCGTGGCCGGACTCTTCTCCTTCTCTATGTCGATGACATGATCATCACTGGTGATGACTCTGACTACATTGCCTTTGTTAAGGCTCGCCTTCGCGACCAGTTCCTCATGACTGATCTTGGTCCACTTTGCTATTTTCTTGGGATTGAGATCTCCTCGACCTCTGATGGCTTCTACATCTCCCAAGAAAAATATATTCAGGATCTTCTCTCTCGCGCTGCTCTTAGTGATGAGCGCAACTATTGTGACTCCTATGGAGCTCAACGTTCAGCTTCGTGCCTCTGATGGTGACCCTCTTCCTAATCCCACTCGCTATCGTCACCACGTTGGCAGCCTTGTCTATCTTACTGTTAGGCGTCCTGACATCTCCTATCCTATCCACATCCTGAGTCAGTTTGTTTCCGCTCCCACCTCTGTCCACTATAGTCACCTCCTCTGTGTTCTACGATATCTTCGTGGCACAATCTCTCAGCGACTTTTCTTTCCCCGCTCCAGCTCTCCTGAGCTCCAGGCCTACTCTGATGCTACCTGGGCTAGTGGTCCCTCTGATCGACGCTCGCTGTCTGCTTACTGTGCCTTTCTTGGTGGCTCTCTTATTGCCTGGAAGACAAAGAAACAGACTGCAGTTTCTCGCTCGAGTACAGAGGCCAAGTTGCGAGCCATGGCTATGGTGACTGCTGAGGTGATCTGGTTACGGTGGTTACTTGAGGATTTTGGTGTCTCTGCTACTACCTCGACTCCCTTATTGTCTGACAGTACCGGTGCTATCAATATTGTGCGTGACCCGGTGAAGCATGAGCTCACCAAGCACATCGGTGTGGATGCCCACTTTGTGCGTGCTGCTGTGCAGGATCAGACTCTCGCTCTTCACTATGTGCCCTCTGAGTTATAGTTGGCAGACTTCTTCACGAAGGCACAAACTCGAGCGCATCATAGTTTTCTTCTCTCCAAACTCAGTGTTGTTGATCCACCATGAGTTTGAGGGGGGGGGTGTTAGATGTGTATAGTCACTTTACCACACATGTATATGTTCTGGCCTTTGGCCCCTCAGTAAAGCTAGTTGCTCATTTGTCTAACAATTCCAACAATAGACATTAACCACAATTAACCATTGTGCAGATTATACATAAAACTCAAAAGCAGAACCATCCAAGGGTTATTGGATAAAACTAATATCACAAGCAGAGAACAACAATAGAGGAACAACTAGCAGTAGCCCCACGCTTCGCTATGGCCTTTTACTAGGTTCTTTGAGGAATGCTTTTTATGAGACTGTATTTGCCTTTGTAAAATGTAAGGTTGAATACTTCTATGGCTGCAAACTTGAAACTTTCATGTACAATGAAATAATTCTTGGTCATCAATGAATTCTTTCATGTGGCATTATAGAACTGTAAGTGAAGAGTGCTTGATTCTGATAGACGTCTCAAGCAAGGCCTGTGGCAATGACAGAACGAGAACATGCTAGGAAACAGGAAGTGATAAACGTCGATTTTGTGTGATATGCATTAGTTCACTCTTATTATGCTGAAGACAGCTAAAACTAAACAGTTTTGACACAATGCATGTGGTGTATAAAGATTTGTCATCTGGAAGCAACATTTCATTTACAAATCCAGAACACAACGGTCCGGGCGAGTCGTCAGAAATAAATCATGGTGTTGTGTGCGGTTGAAATGTTTCATTAACACTTTTGCTACATAAGTACATATGATTGCAGTAGAGACTAAACTAGTACAAAGTCAGTGAGTCAATGCCTCAATCAGAGGCAAAAGCGAAGGTTCCTTGATTGCTGGTTCATTCGATTTATACTGTGCATATGAGAAGCTCACAGGGTATAAAGCGAAACGTCTGGTACCTAACTCACAGGCACACATTTTAAAATAAAGAACTATATAGTTTAGAAACCAATCAAATTCATGCGCTACAAACGTAAATCAAAATAAATTATTCACCATCTCACAAATTGAGTAACCAAGACAAAATGGCATGTGCATCATAAAAGGATAAATTTACCTCACATATTCAACCAGCATAGCACATTAGCAGATCTCATGTGTTCAGAGTTTCTGATCCAGACATTTGACGGAAGAGGGTTTCCCACTGCTTTATATTATAAAGCAACCGATCCAAACATTTCCACCCAACTCCCCTACCTAAATGCAAAAGAACTCAATAAACCAATGAGAAAACATGGAGAAGCCCAATCTACTGTGACAACTACAGTAAATGAAATCACATCCACTGTTAGGTGGAAGGTAGAATAATTATAATCCTTTATCAAGACATGTTAAGACTGTTTAGATGTCCACGGAAAAAACATTCATCCAGAATTAATTAGGAGATGATATGTACCAGTTAACGTCTGTCGGTGTACTAAGTTAGGGGTACCTTAGTACCCCAACTTGTGCACGGGCAGTAGCAGCTTCCCGCGGCAGGGCTTACCACGCGCTTGCCAAGGCCCGCTCCAGATCCCTTCAAGCCATTCAAGAACAAAGTATTCAAGTTAGAAGACAAGGCCCCGGCAAGAGGAGCTTGCCGGGAAGGCCGCACCAGGCTCAAGGACAGCTTTTCAGCACAAGACCCTGGCAAGAGGTGCTTGCCAGGAGGGCCAAAACATAAACACCGCAAAAGATACATCGCGGCGCATCGCGGCGCATCGTGCGCCCCGGCAGGGCCCGGGAAGCGGCAAGCTTCCGGGCCCGGCAAGATAGCGGCCCCGGCAAGGTGCTTGCCGGGGGAAGCTGACACTGTGTGCCTGCGCTCCAGCTCACTCGGCCACGCGTCGCCCTGGGGCCCTTCCAGGGGCGCGTGGCAGATGGCTGTGCAGCCTGAGGGACACGCTGGCGAGTCGCGGTGACGAGGCTACCGCCGTGGCGAACGGAGACGCATGGACAGACGCTTTTGGGGTCGACGGCGACGGGCATTAAATGCCCTTGTCCCCCACCGTCAAGGTTAGGTGAAGACCACTGTTCATACACTGTTCATGCACTGTTGCAACTACCACCAAATTTACACTTTTACCCTCCTCTACGTTGGCACTTGTCGGTGACCCCTTGAGCTATAAAAGGAGGCCCATGCACAACGTAGAGGAGGTTCGACTCCAGGAACTCACTGACTCCACGCTCGATGCAGCTGGTACTGTAGATCTTCAAGCTCCCGAGCTCCGAAAACTCAATACAACCAAAAGCAGGAGTAGGGTTTTACGCGTCATCGCGGCCCGAACCTGGGTAAACTGCCCGCGTGTGCTCCTCGATGTGCTCTCCGTGCTCCCTCCGCTCCCTTACCGCAACGTAGAAGGGGCTCCGGTCCCATAGGTGCTCGTGGGAGGACAGTTTCCCCCGACATCTTTGGCGCGGCAGGTAGGGGGCGTCGAGGTTGTGCGAACCTGATCCGGCGCTCACGCGGGCGCATTCTTCATCAACCTCTCCAACTTCATCGGCTACATCAACATGCCTCCGAAGAAGAAAGCTTCGAAGGTTGGAGGCCCGTCCGCGTCGATCCCACCACCACCAGAGCCGACGGTTGGTGGGGGAGGCACCGGCGGAAGGGTGGACGCCGGTGGGGACACTCACGGCGCCACCAAGTCCAAGGACAAGACGGACGACCGGGCGAACTCCAAGGCCTCGGTGTCCGTGCACGCACCACGTCCCTCTCAGGAGGTGCCAGACGAGCAGCGACGTGGTACCGAAGGTACCATACGCTTGCTGGGACGTGGCCAAGCCGGCGAATCACGGGACGCTCAAGGCCAACGTCCTGGCACGAGCAAGGCGCGGTCACCGGGACGGAAACATGCTCCTTCTAATGTGGTTAGAAGTCCGAGCGTGTCCCGCTCCTCGCACCGTTCGCCACCGTTTCCCTCCTCTCCAGCAGAAGCCCTGGCCAGGGCTCAGCTGCTCCTCGACTTCCCTCCAGCGGCGGACAAGGCCGAAGACTGGAGGGCGACGATCCAGAGCCTCATCGCCTTCGCCAACAACGATGCGCCGCAGCAGCCGGCAACTTCATGGCCGCGGCAAATCGACCAAGCGAAGGCCGATGGCGACAAGACCGCCGGGGGTGCAACTACCGTGCACTCCCCGCCGCGGAAGCAGAAAACACCGCCCCGCCGGATCAACGTCGATGACGACTCCACGGCGTCGTCGGATCCGCGGGCTCGCCGCGATCAGCGCCAAGTCCTCGACGACAGGCGACAAGAGGACGCTCGAACCCACATCGAGCGTCGACGAGAAGCCCGAAGGCAATCTAATCAGCGTGCTGGGACCGCTGCTGACATGCACGCGCCCGGTGAACCAGGCGACTTTCCGTATGCGGCAGGCTGCCCTGCGTTCACCCGAGAGCTGCGGCAAGTCCAGTGGCCCAGCATGAAGAATTTTAAGCCCGACGTATACCCGAGAAGTACGACGACAAAACTCACCCCTCGGAGTTCCTCAGCATCTACACCATTGCGGTGCAGGCTGCCGGGGGACGCGACGAGAAGATCCTAGCCAACTACTTCCCGCTCGTGCTTAAGCCAAACGTCAGGTCTTGGCTTATGCACTTGCCGGAGAACTCCATCTCTTCATGGGCGGATCTGTGCCACCAGTTTGTCGGCGCCTTCACAGGCGGCCACAAACCCCACGGCCAGGAGAGCGATCTCCACATCTTAGCTCAGAAGGAGGGAGAGTCCCTGCGCAAATACATCCAAAGGTTCAGCCGTGTACAACATAACATTCCCGATGTCCACCCTGCCGCGGTTATCAGCGCGTTCCACCAGAACGTGCGTAACCGCCGGATGAGGGAGGAGATGGCCATGACCAAGATCCGGGACGTCAGCGAGCTTTACGCTCTGGCTGACAAATGTGCACGTGCTGAAGAGGGGAGAAGACTCCCCGGAGAGGATACCGGCGCAGGAGGAAGCGACAGTGAGGATGCCGCCCCGGCAAGGAAAGGCCGGCGGTGGAACAACAGGAAAAAGAAGAACAAGGAGGTGCTGGTTGCCGAGCAGTCCGGCAAGGAGGCTCCCGCCAAGAAGGCACATGCTGGTGGCTCCGGCAAAGAGCCCGCCCCTGTAGCGGCAGCCGACAAGCAGGACGGCTCTGACAAGCAGTACTGCAAGATCCACCGCACCAAGGGCCACGATCTTCAGAACTGCAAGAGGGTAGAGTACCTCATAGAGCAGCAGAAGGCTGAATACGAGCGTCGCGACAAGGAGAAGGCCCAAGGAGGCGGAGGAGAGCCCAGCAAGAAGCGGCCGTTCAACGGCCGGGGAGGACGCCGCGGCAAGGCCAAGCAGCGGCAAGGAGACAGACCTCCCCGGGGCCGCGACAAGGATGAAGACGAGGACGATGATGAGGATATGGATGAAGGAGACAACAGCGAGCAAGAGTTCCAGAAGGCCACAGAAGTCCTGTGCATCGATGGAAGTGCCTTTCTGCACACTTCCCACCGCCAACTCAAGCAATGGGTGCGGGAGGTGAATGCACCTGAGCCACCCGTCGAGTCGCGCAGGCTCCTGAAATGGTCCGGCACGCCCATCATCTTCGACCTTGAGGATCACCCTGACCGCACAACCGCGGTCGGGTGCTTGCCGATGTTGGTTTCACCAACTATCCGCAACCTCAAGGTCACCAAGATGTTGGTTGACGGCGGGGCCGGCCTCAACTTGATCTCCTCCGCTGTGATCAAGAAACTGCAGATCCCCGACAGCGAGCTCGAAGAAACCGGGACGTTCCAAGGAATCAACCCGGGAAGGAGCAAGCCGAAGGGGAAGGTTACACTGCCAGTGACCTTTGGTGGGGAGCTCAACTTCAGAACGGAGAGGATCACGTTTGACGTTGCCGACATCCCATTGCCGTACAATGGGATACTCGGCCGTCCTGCGCTCGCCAAGTTCATGGCAGCCTCCCACTACGCGTACAATATGCTCAAGATGCCAGGGCCTATAAGCGTCATCTCTGTCCCAGGCGACAAGAAAGATGCGCTTATTTGCGCCGATAAGATCTACCGGGATGCAGCAGCCGCGGCAGACGGCAAAACACTTGCCGCTGAAGCTCCCGGGGGGAGGACCAAGACCAAGTCCGGCAAGAGCTCTGGGGCCCACTTCGGCAAACGCACCTCTTCGGAGTGCTGCGCTGCCATCGAGGACGCACCATCGAGCTCCACCGGCAAGTGTAAGAAAGGAATGGCAGCTCCACCGGCAACCAAGAAGGTGTCCGCGAAGGAGGACGACACTGGTGGTACCTTCACCATCAGTGCTACACTCGACCCCAAATAGGAAAGCGCGCTCGTTGCCTTCCTGTGGGCGAATGTCGACGTGTTCGCATGGCAACCGTCTGACATCCCCGGCGTTCCCAGGAAGGTAATTGAGCACAAGCTTGCTGTTTGTCCTCATGCGCGGCCCGTCAAGCAGAAGGTCAGGAAGCAAGCCGTGGAGCGCCAAGAATTCATCGCCGAAGAGATAAAGAAGTTGGAAGCAGCAGGCCTGGTTAGAGGCGTAATCCATCCCACGTGGTTGGCCAATCGAGTTGTTGTGCGCAAGGCCAATGGGAAGTGGAGACTTTGTATAGACTTCACTGATGTGAATAAAGCGTGTCCCAAGGATCCATTTCCCTTGCCGCGTATTGACCAGATTGTTGACTCCACCGCCGGATGTGAGTTGCTTTCATTCCTTGATGCATACTCAGGATACCACCAGATATTCATGGCCAAGGAAGATGAAGATGTGAGTTGCGTTCATTACTCCATGCGGCACATACTGCTTCATACGCATGCCCTTTGGATTGAAGAATGCAGGCTCGACATTTGCAAGGGTGGTGCACTCTGCTTTTGAGCCACAGATACACAGAAATGTAGAAGCCTACATGGATGACATAGTGGTCAAGAGCAAGAGCAAGGATACCCTGATCCAAGACTTGGAAGAAACCTTTGAGAATCTGCACAAGATACAGCTCAAGTTGAACCCCGAGAAGTGCGTCTTCGGAGTCCCCTCCGGCAAGCTTCTCGGGTTCTTCGTGTCCCAGAGGGGGATTGAAGCCAATCCCGACAAGATTAAAGCCATCGAGCAGATTGAAGCCCCGAAGCGCGTCAAGGACGTAAGGAGACTTGCTGGTTGTGTGGCTGCCCTCAGTAGGTTCATTTCAAAGTCTGCAGAACGCGCCCTGCCTTTCTTCAAAATCTTGAAAAAGGCAGGCCCCATGAAATGGACTCCGGAAGCGGAGGCTGCGCTGCATGACTTGAAAGGATACCTATCATCCACTCCAATACTTGTCGCACCTAAACCACAAGAGAAGTTGCTGCTATACTTAGCGGCGACCAATCAAGTGGTTAGTGCTGCGTTGGTAGCGGAGAGGGAGGCGGATGAGGAACCCACGTCCCCGGCAAGCGCGCCTAGCGACAAGCAGGGGGCTTCCCCGACAAGCTCTGGCCCCGACAAGGACAAGTCTGCGCAGGGGCAAGCAGAAGTGCGAAGGAAGATGGTACAGCGCCCAATTTATTTTGTGAGTTCCCTCTTGCAGGGGGCTAGGTCAAGATACTCTGGGGTGCAGAAGTTGCTTTTCGGCCTCCTCATGGCCTCAAGAAAGCTGCGCCATTACTTCCAAGCACACGAGATAATAGTGGTCACTCGCTTTCCGTTGAAGAGGATATTGCAAAATCCAGAGGCAACATGCAGGATCGTCGAGTGGGCACTGGAGCTATCAAGCTTTGGTCTCAAGTTTGAGAGTACTTCAACCATACAGAGCAGAGCTTTGGCAGAGTTCATAGCGGAATGGACCCCAACACCGGATGAAGAAGTTCCAGAGACAAGCATCCTCGTCCAAGAAGCAAGCAAGGAGTGTATAATGTACTTCGATGGTGCCTTCTTGCTGCAAGGCGCCGGTGCCGGCGTGTTGCTCATAGCGCCCACTGGAGAGCACCTCAAGTATGTTGTTCAAATGCACTTTCCCAAGGAGCAAGCGGCAAACAATACTGCTGAGTATGAAGGACTGCTTGCCGGCCTCAGAATTGCGGTCGAACTTGGGATCAAGAAGTTGATTGTGCGGGGAGATTCACAGTTGGTGGTCCGACAAGTAAACAAGAGTTACCAGAGCCCTCTGATGGAAGCTTATGTAGATGAAGTGAGGAAGCTTGAAGAACACTTTGAAGGCTTGCAGATGGAGCACGTTCCAAGAGCTCAGAATGACATTGCAGATGGCCTTTCAAAGTGTGCTGCAATGAAGTTACCTGTGGAACCAGGGACCTTCATGCTCAAGCTAACTCAACCATCTGTCACACCATCAGTTGGGCTAAACAAGAAGAGGAAGTTGGTCTCCGGCGACTACTTGCCGGCGGATCTTCCTGAAGCCGCCGCCAAGGTCCCCAAGATCAACAACCAAGATGCTGAGGAACAGTTTGCTCCTGCTGACCCAAGGGTCTGTACGGTTGAAGCAGGCGTTCCCGACAAGCCTTGCCCCGGCAGGCTTGTCGGGGAACCCTCAGCTCCGGCAGAACCGCAGGTTCTTGTCGTAGAAGCTGAGGTTCTCACAGCAGCGCTGATGCCTTTAGTCCTTGTTGTTGAGCCGCAAGCTCCAGCATGGGCACAACAAATCGTCCGTTTTCTCCAGACTGGAGAACTTCCCGAAGAACCAGAAGAGATAGAGAAGATAACCAGGCAGTCAAGTATGTACCAGTTCGTCGACAACGAACTGTACAGAAGAAGACTCAATGGTGTCGGATTGAAGTGCATTTCCCGGGAA
The DNA here is from genome assembly GCA_902687465.1 of Secale cereale. Lineage (NCBI taxonomy): Eukaryota > Viridiplantae > Streptophyta > Magnoliopsida > Poales > Poaceae > Secale > Secale cereale. Next base: position 701,605,553 of record LR738712.1, read on the forward strand.
GATGGACAGAAGCTGTTGGCAGAGATACATGGAGGCATATGTGGTCACCACATTGGCGCAAGAGCACTTGTCGGGAAGGCGTTCCGGCAAGGTTTCTTTTGGCCAGAAGCCCTCCAAGATGCAACTGCACAAGTAACCAAGTGTGAAGCGTGCCAGTTCCATGCCAAGCAAATTCACCAGCCAGCTCAAGCTCTCCAGACGATCCCTTTATCCTGGCCCTTCTCGGTCTGGGGGCTCGATATCCTCGGCCCCTTTCCCCGCGCCGTCGGGGGCTTTGAGTACTTGTACGTTGCAATCGACAAGTTCACAAAGTGGCCAGAAGTGGAACCAGTGAGAAAGGTGACAGCACAGTCAGCAGTCAGGTTCTTCAGATCAATAGTTTGCCGTTTCAGAATCCCTAACAGGATTATCACCGACAACGGCACACAGTTCACAAGCCGCACCTTCATGCAGTACGTCCAAGACCTTGGCGCCAAGGTCTGCTTTGCTTCTGTTGCTCACCCAAGGAGCAACGGTCAAGCGGAGAGGGCCAATGTTGAAGTGCTGCACGGACTGAAGACAAGAACCTTTGACAGGCTGCACAAGTGTGGAAGAAACTGGATAGAGGAGTTGCCGGCAGCTCTTTGGTCAATCAGGACGACACCAAATCGAGCCACCGGACAGACACCCTTTGCTCTTGTCTATGGAGCAGAGGCAGTTCTCCCCACGGAACTCGTATACGGATCTCCTCGAGTGCTCGCTTACGACGAGCTCGAGCAAGAGCAACTGCGGCAAGATGATGCATTGCTCCTCGAGGAGGAACGTCTCCAGGCTGCTGTACGAGCTGCTCGATACCAGCAAGCCTTGCGTCGCTATCATAGCCGCAAGGTCAAGGCCAGGAGTCTCGAGGAAGGCGACCTTGTTCTTCGGCGCGTTCAGTCCGCCAAGAATTCCAACAAGTTGACGCCGAAGTGGGAAGGCCCTTATCGGGTGAGGCAAGTCACAAGGCCCGGCGCTGTCCGCCTTGAGACCGAAGAAGGCTTACCGGTGAGCAACTCCTGGAACATAGAGCATCTTCGCAAGTTTCACCCATAAGGCGCGGTTGCCGCGATCCGGTCCGGCAACCACCTTTTGTACAAGTCTTGCCGCTGTCGCATGTAAACCTTTGTACAAAGCCGGGCGCAGACCCCGTGCATCAGTAAAACTTTACTGCTTCGCACCATTTGTCGCTTCGTGCTTTTCCTTGTATTCGCATATATCATCTGACATTTCATGCAGCACACACTCTCGGTAAGCAGTAACAAGCCGCAAGGCTCCATACTTGTATTTTCTCCTCCTTTGCCTTTCTCTCTGAAACAGAAGGAGTGTTTCCTCGCGCACAAGTTTGCCGGGGGGGGGGG
>LR738712.1:701607026-701709224 GCA_902687465.1 Secale cereale
AAGGAGATAGCAGTATGGACCAAGTGCTGTTCAAGAAAGAAAAGTCTTGCCGGGAAGTAAACAACCCAATGAAAGCTAAGTTACCAATGTTTGAGCATTCAAATTTTTAAATTTTAGTTATCTTCCTTGAACAAACCACACTTTGTATGGAAAACCTGTGCGCGAAGGAACCTACCCGTAGCTAGCCGCGCCCTTACTTTGTTTCGAGCACCTCAACGGCTTAAGTGAGCTGCGACAAGTGTCGCGCCCTTACTTCGTTTTCGAGTTCGCTCAGCAATGTAAGTGCGCTGCGACTAGCTGGAGCAAGGTTACTTGCCGACAAGGTCTTTGCTAGCAGGCTGCTAATAGTCCCGCACTCGGCGCTCGCGGCAAGGGCCCCTTGCCGGCAAGTTTCCCTAAAAGCGTAGGGTGAAAAGCATACAAAGTGAAGGACCAAAAGCAAGGGAGATAACACTGCATTGATTACCCAAAATAAAAGTATATATTACAAAGATACTTTGCCGCTGTTCTAAACAACTACCGTCTATGACTTAATTGGCAGCGGCGAAGGAAGCAATAAGCCTAGTTCCTACGGTCTCCCTCGACCCTCTGGATCTTGCCCACCTTGGCTACAATGTGGGCAACTTGGGCCTTCAACGCCTCATGATCAGCCTCGGGCGGCAAGGTGCGGAGGACGTTGACGAGGTTGATGCCGGGGTTGCGGTAGACAATCTTCGACATCACCCGCTCCATGGTGACCATGCAAAGCCGGCGTGCCTCGTCGGCCAGCTGCTCGGGGATCTTCTCCCGCAGCCATGCAAGCGCCGGCGCCACCCCCCTAAAGAACAGACTCAGTTTGGCGCTGTGAGGGAGGTTCTCGTCGGGGGAGTACACAAGATGCTCCGCCCTCAACGCCATCATCTCCATGTCGATATTGGCGGCGGAGGTGACGAGGTCCTCAGTCCATCGCTCCACCGTCTCCTGGAATTGGTTCTGCGAGACGGCGGTGCTTTCCAACACGGCCCTCTCGGCGCGGAGATCGTCCTTCAGCTTCGTCTCGCGGTCCCGGGCAGCGTCAAGCGAGTCAGTAAGGGTGGAGACCTTCAGCTCTAGATCAGCAATGGAGTCCTTGGCATCAGTGAGCTCTTTGCCCTTATCGGAGAGGCGGATTTGCAACTCCGAGTTGGTGTGGGCATCCTTCTCCCGCTCCACATTGAGCGCGGTGACCCTGTCTTCACTGGCCTTCAAGAACAGCTCCAGCTGCGCCACTCTGGCCTCCAGATCCTTCTTGGCGGTCTCTGCGGCACCGGCTGCATCCCTCGCCTCCCGCAGAGCCCCGCCAATAGCCTGCTCCCGGGCGATGAGGTCGTCCTCGTGGCTGTCGAGGTCGACCTTCCGCTGGTTGAGCGCCCCTTCCCGTCGAGACAGCTCTTCGGCGGCCAGCCACTGCTGCTCCTCGACCTCGGCCTTTTCGAGGACGAATGCTTGCTGCGCCCCGGCAAGCTCCTCGCGCTCCTCCGCCAAGTTCCGGAGGGCCGCCTGGTTGGTGGCACGGAGCTCCGCGGCGCGCTTCTCCAGGTCAGCACCAACCTTGGCAGCCAGAGCCTCCCGAGACTCCAGCTTCGCCTGCCTGGCCCGGTACAAAGACAGGAGCCGGCGAAGGAGTCGCTCCTCTTCGGGCTCGTCGCTGCTTCCGGGCGCATCCACAACCTTCAGCCCGGCGGAGGCGAGAACCTCTCCGTCGAAGGTCTCTCCCTCCGCGGGTACCCTAGACGAGGACGCCCATGGGACTTGAATGAAGACCCCGTTGGCGGCCTCCAGGTAGACACCCGACCGCTCCGTGGAGGCGGAGGGGTCGGCGGCCGGTGCAGCGTCCGACGCTCCTGCAGCCTCCGGGCCAGCAGTGTGGTCGCCGGTCCCTTCCCCAGCCGCGGCGTCGGCGGTCGGGGCGGTCTCTTCGACGGCTGGCTCGTCGGCTCCAGCCATTCCCTCAGCGGTAGTGGCGTTGCCGCCGTTGCCATGCGCGCCCTCCTCGGCGGTGGCCTCCGTCTCCATCACCTCCGGGGCGGGAGGATCTAACAGAAGAAAAAGAAAAGAAAGATTTGTCAAGCAAATATCCAAAAAGAAGAATTCGAGAAGAAGAAACTACAAGGGCTTACCTGCGCGGGCCTCTTCGATGACGGGGTCCCTCGCCGGGGAGTTATCCCTTGGCGGCGTAGAAGAAGCCCCCGCCGGCGGAGGGCCTCCGGTACCCTCCCTTGGCGGGGAGTCCGCCCTTGTCGGGGTGCTCGCCCTTGGCGGGGTACCCGCCCTTGGAGGAGTACCCACCATTGGCGGAGCACCGTCCCTCGCCGGGGAGCTCGTCCTTGGCGGGGAGGGTGGAGCAAGTGGCTCGTCGGGGGCAACCTCATGGTGCTCCTGCGGCCGCGGCTCCACTTCTGCACAAGACAACAAGACATCAGTACTGGCAACGGCCTCAAGCGCACCCATCGAGCAGGAAAGTGAACACCTAGACTTACGCTGGGGGCTGCGCTGGGGGCTGCTCCTCGGAGCAGCAGGCTGATCCGGCAAGTCTGCCGCCGGCGCGTCTCCCGCCGCTGCGGCGGGCTCGTCGTCCTCGATCTCAACCACAGGGATCTTGGCCCTCTTCGCCATCCGCTGGGTCAAGGTCCTGCAAAATAAGATCGAGATCAGAACCTAGCAAGAGAAATCAAGACAAAATCGAAGGAAATAAAAATCGCAAATACTTACTCTTCCTCCTCTTCGTCGGAGGTGAGAGTAGAGAAGTCAAATCCTGCCTCGGCTGCTCCGGCGCGAGGGGCTGGAGGAGAGGGCTCCCTCGGACGCTTGGCGGGCTCCGAAGCTGCGGGCTGTGAAGACCCAGCACCGGTCGTCGTTGAGGTCCGAGGAGCAGATGGTACCCCGGAGTCGCTCCGGGAAGACCCCCCTCCGCTTGTCGCTCGGGTGCGGGGCGCCTCCTTGGCGACCTTGCTCGTCGTGGTGGCACGCGTAGCCCGGCGCTGTGGTCGTTGTTGAGGCGCCGGCGGCCTCACCGTCTCGACGGCCTTGCGGAGGCGCTTCTTCGGTTGCAGCGGAGGGCTTGGGCTTGGTGGTGGCGGAGAGTTCTCCGAGGACGAGGAGGCGTCGTCGTCAAGATTCAAGGATCTGCCGGAGTCTTCATCAGAATCACCGGACTCGGCCTCCTCCTCCTCCTCCTCGGCAGGCCCGCTGGACTCGGTTCCCTGCCCGGCAGCCTCGCCAATCCCGGCAGGCTCCCCGGCAAACTCCTCGGGCGTGATCTGCAGTAGCTTGAGGATTTCCTCCTCCTCGGCCTGGCTCACCGCATCCGCCGCCTCCGCTTCATCAACGGTGTATCCAAACTCGCCTGCCGCTGCAGCCGCAGCGGCCTCCTCCATCCTGGAGGCAATGTACGCCACGTCCCACGCGGTGGTCTCCCGGGTGAGCCCCTTCCTCTCATCGGCATTGTGTGGTTTTTCAACCAAGTTGTCGAAGAAGGCTTGCACGGTCTCCGCCTAGGGCTCCAGCCAAGTGGGGAAGACCCCGTGGGAGTCGCACTCTGGCATTGCCGCGCGGATGGCACTGAGGGCAGTGTTGTTGCACAAGGGGACTACTCCGGTCGACGGTTTGAACCACTCCGGGTGCTTGGGGTCGTGTTTGAACAGTTCCCGGACCATCCCCTTCAGCTCCAGGACGGTGAAGTTGTAGTTCAACCCGGGGCGCAGCCTCATGCGGTCTGCCGCGTTGCCGAACTCCCAAGCAGGCCTCTTCCTTTCCTGCAGAGGGGCGATGCGGCGGCGGAGGAAATCAGCTCCAACTTCACCCACAGTCAAATTGGCAGCCCGGAGACGAAGAATCCTAGTTAAGGCGATCTGCAACTTGTCATCCTCCGGGGCCAAGTCACTCCAGTCCTTGCCGCGCACTATGGCAGTCTGGCGCGGCAAGGTAAACTTCTCGGGATCCTTTTCCAGAATCCAACACCAATCTGCCCTCCACTCCTCCCACTTGCCGCGGAGCTCTCCCTTCAAGTACGTCTCCTTCTTGTTCAGCCTGAAGATCCAAGAGATGCCGTCGGAGAGGGGGGATCCGGACTCTACTCTAGGCGTGAAGAAGTGGCGGAAAAGGGCTACATTTGGGTGGACTCCAACGTAGTTTTCGCACAGATGTGCGAAAACGGCAAGGGTGAGGACGGCGTTGGGGGTAAAATCTAAGAGACGGAAGCCGTACGTATTCATCACGTCGCAGAAGAACTCCGAGAACGGAGGGCAAAGACCGCAGTAGAAGAATGCAGCGAAGAAGTAATAACCTCCCGGGAACATGTCGACGGCCACGGCGGGGAGGACTTGGGTGCGGGGATGGTCCTTCGTCTCCCTCGCCCAGAACAAGTAGTACTTGTCCCGCAGCTCCCTCGGGCCGAGCCTTGGCGGGAAGACCACCCTCTTCCTCCGCATGGCTGTCAGCCTCGCCGCCTGCTCGGACTTCTCCTTCTTCGCCTTGTCGCCCTTCGCCTTGTCGCTCTTCGTCTGGTCGCTCTTCGGGGCCATGGCGGGGGGCGGCGAGGGGGAACGGCGGCACGACGGGTGGAGAGGACGGTGGGGGAAGGGCAGAGGCAGGAAGCAGCGGGGGTTTCTGAGGACTCAAGGCGCAATGAAGACGATGGGGGAAACTGCCCCTGCTTCCTCTGCTTTTAAGGGGAGAGTGGGGGACGTTCCGCATTTCCCATTAAAGAATAGGCCACGACCTCTCCCACGATTCCGCAATCGACGCGTGCCGTTAGGGAGAGGTGCGGCGGATACGGAGAGGGATACGGCTCGCCGTGGGCCGCGTGTGCCCGTGTACTGTCTTGGGCCTGGCCCAACAGCGCTCGGCACCGTGTGTGGCCCAGGCCCGGGGGCTCCTGTCGGTGTACTAAGGTAGGGGTACCTTAGTACCCCAACTTGTGCACGGGCAGTAGCAGCTTCCCGCGGCAGGGCTTACCACGCGCTTGCCAAGGCCCGCTCCAGATCCCTTCAAGCCATTCAAGAACAAAGTATTCAAGTTAGAAGACAAGGCCCCGGCAAGAGGAGCTTGCCGGGAAGGCCGCACCAGGCTCAAGGACATCTTTTCAGCACAAGACCCTGGCAAGAGGTGCTTGCCAGGAGGGCCAAAACATAAACACCGCAAAAGATACATCGCGGCGCATCGTGCGCCCCGGCAGGGCCCGGGAAGCGGCAAGCTTCCGGGCCCGGCAAGATAGCGGCCCCGGCAAGGTGCTTGCCGAGGGAAGCTCACACTGTGTGCCTGCGCTCCAGCTCACTCGGCCACGCGTCGCCCTGGGGTCCTTCCAGGGGCGCGTGGCAGATGGCTGTGCAGCCTGAGGGACACGCTGGCGAGTCGCGGTGACGAGGCTACCGCCGTGGCGGACGGAGACGCATGGACAGACGCTTTTGGGGTCGACGACGACGGGCATTAAATGCCCTTGTCCCCCACCGTCAAGGTTAGGTGAAGACCACTGTTCATACACTGTTCATGCACTGTTGCAACTACCACCAAATTTACACTTTTACCCTCCTCTACGTTGGCACTTGTCGGTGACCCCTTGAGCTATAAAAGGAGGCCCATGCACAACGTAGAGGAGGTTCGACTCCAGGAACTCACTGACTCCACGCTCGGTGCAGCTGGTACTGTAGATCTGCAAGCTCCCGAGCTCCGAAAACTCAATACAACCAAAAGCAGGAGTAGGGTTTTACGCATCATCGCGGCCCGAACCTGGGTAAACTGCCCGCGTGTGCTCCTCGATCTGCTCTCCGTGCTCCCTCCGCTCCCTTACCGCAACGTAGAAGGGGCTCCGGTCCCATAGGTGCTCGTGGGAGGGCAGTTTCCCCCGACAACGTCCAATGGGTCCAAATAAACTATGAACAGATTGAGAAACCTCAGTGACAAAATGGAATGAATTGCGAAAAACCATCACATTTGAAGTTGAAGCATCCATTTTCTACCACATTTCTAGCGCGTCCCAAAAATCCACCACTTTTCTTGTAAATTTTCTCAATAAAAACAAATAACCGGTTTGCCGCAGCTAAACCAATTTCCGATAGGGCCGGACCACCTGTCAGGTGCCACGTCAGGCTAACCCAACGACGAGTGGCTGAACGGCCGTTAGCTCAGTCGATACAAAACAAAGCCCACCACTCCACTGCACTCGCTCATTCTCTCACTCTCAGTCCACTCCACTCTACTCTATCCCCTCTTCGCCGCCGCCGGAGCTTTTCGCCACAGCCGGAGCTCTTCGTCGCAACCGGAGCTCCTCGTCGCCGCCGGAGATGCCGTCGTGGAAGGATGGAGAGGAGAGCAGCGAGGAGGAGGAGCTGGTCGGCATGGATCTGGAGCAGTGGGTAAGAGATCTGCTTTGCACCTAGGGTTAGGATTAGGGTTCAAGTGTTGTTCGATTTGAGACCATGTTTGGAGCAGTTGCTCTTTGTTCTGCAGTTCATTAGTGTGCTACAATGCAAGCAAACCCTGGCACCACTATAGATGCATCTTTCTATGGTAGGGCTGCAGATGCAAGCATCAAATGTTGACTGCACTTGGCCCCATGCATGAAATATGTTGCATTTGAAGGAAATGACACTGGGAGGAGGTTCTGTGGATGTGTTGTTCCTCAGGTCAGTGTTATGCAAGTATGGTTTGTAGTCAGTGGTTGCAATATCTTATAGTAAATTCAGTTAGTCAAACATGATTTGGACTATGCTAGAGCATCAATTTCTGCTAGTAAATTCAGTTAATGAAACACTTTCGGTTGGTGGTAGTTAGTGGTTGCATTATCTGTCAGTAAATTCAGTTAGTCAAACATGATTTGGACTGTGGTAGAGCATCAATTTCTATCAGTATATTCAGTTAATGAAACAATTTTTGTTGGTGGTAGTTAGTGGTTGCAATATCTGTCAGTAAGTTCAGTCAATTTCTGCAGATGCAAGCAATCCTTTCTGTCAATTAATTGGACTATTCAATTTATTTGGACTGTGGTGCTGATTGAAGCGATGCTAGTATGCTTTTGACAACTATTCAAGGATGGATTAATGCTAGTATTTCTACTGTCATATAAGCTTAGCTTGAACTTCTGATTCCTTGAATATCTGTTGTATCTGCAAGTATGACTGAATCATTGAACATTTCATTTATTTTATTTTTTAAGTTAGCATATTTATTTTGTAATTCTTGATGTAGGATGGTACTGACTGTGGAGTTGCTGAGTGGGTTGATGCCCCATGTCCTTCTATTCTGCAAGGATGTTTGGTGAAGATATGGGAGATATTTCATGAGGAGAACCATGGCAGAATGATGGACCATGAGAAGTATAAGAAGGAGTTGGCCAAGGTGACCAAGGAGTTTGATAGACTTGGGGATCAGTACAGTTAGTTGGTTGAGGATGTCACCAAGATGTTTGATTGGGAAGATCAGAACAACAGGGTCATGACTGATGAAGAGTTCAAGCAGAAGCAGATGGATGTGGACAAGGACATGGAGAAGCTAGCTATCAACAAGGAGAAGGAGAGTGCTTCCTTAGGCAAGATGAAGGAGATGGAGAAGCTGGTTGAGGAGCACAAGGAGCTGAAGTGCATTCTTAGATCTCACGGAGAGATCATTAGGAACACCAGGAAGGAGACGAATGAGATGCAGAAAGAGAGGGACTGGCTGATAGAGGAGAAGAAGAAGCTGGAGTTTCTGGTGGGTGATCTCATCAAAGCTGGTCATGGCAACAAGGACAAGCTTGCCAAGATCAAGTCAATCCTTGATGAGTGAACAATGATGTTCATCACCTAAGTTCAGTTATGTCAACCTAATATGTGGCCTTGGAACAATATAGCTGGTGATGTCACTTAAAGCTACGTCTGTTTTTTCCCAAAGAGGAAGGGATGATGCAGCACAGCGCGGTAGGTATTTCCCTTAGATGTGAAACCAAGGTTATCGAACTAGTAGGAGAACCAAGCAACACAACGTAAACAACACCTGCACACAAATAACAACACCTCCCAACCCGACGCGTTAAGGGGGTTGTCAATCCCTTTCGGGTAACTAACGCGAGAGATATATAAATATTGGTTGATTGGTTGAAAAATAAGATAAATTGCAGCAAGGTATTTTTGGGTTTTTGGTTTAGTAGATCTGAAAATAAAAGCAAAGGCAAATAGATCGCAAAGGCAAATATATGAGAAAGAAGACCAGGGGGCCGTAGGTTTCACTAGTGGCTTCTCTCGAGAAAAATAGCAAACGGTGGGTAAACAAATTACTGTTGGGCAATTGATTGAACTTCAAATAATCATGACAATATCCAGTCAATGATCATTAAATAGGCATCACGTCCAGGATTAGTAGACAGACTCCTGCCTGTATCTACTACTATTACTCCACACATCGACCGCTATCCAGCATGCATCTAGTGTATTAAGTTCATGGAAAAATGGAGTAATGCATTAAGAACAATGACATGATGTAGACAAGATCCGTTTATCTATGGCGTTAGATATGGATCTCGTCGTTTTATCTTTAGTGGCAACGATACATACGTGTCGGTTCCCCTTCTGTCACTGGGATCAAGCACCATAAGATCGAACCCACTACCGGGCACCTCATTCCATTGCAAGATAAAGAGATCAAGTTGGCCAAACAAAACCCAATATCAGAGAAGAAATAAGAAGCTATAAGCAATCATGCATATAAGATCAAAGAAACTCAAATAGCTTTCATGGATATAAAAAGATAGATCTGATCATAAACTCAAAGTTCATCGGATTCCAACAAACACACCGCAAAAAAGAGTTACATCATATGGATCTCCAAGAGACCATTGTATTTATAATCAAGAGAGAGAGAGAGAGAGAGAGAGAGAGAGAGAGAGAGAGAGAGGAATCCATCTAGCTACTAACTACAGACCCGTAGGTCTACGAAGAACTACTCATGCATCATCGGAGAGGCACCAATGGAGGTGGTGAACCCCATCTGAGATGGTGTCTAGATTGGATCTGGTGGTTCTGGACTCTACGACGGCTGGATGAATATTTCGTCGAATCCCCTAGGGTTTCTGTAATATTGTGGTATTTATAGAGCAAAGAGGCGGTGCGAGAGGCCATCGAGGTGGGCACAACTCACCTGGGCGTGCTAAGGGAGGCCTAGCGTGCCCTGGTGGGTTGTGCCCCCCTCGGGCCACTCCCCAGGTGCTGGCTTGGCCCATCAGGTGTCTTCTCGCCCAAAAAAAATCTCCAAAAAGTTTCGCGGTGTTTGGGCTCCGTTTGATATTGATTTCCTGCGATGTGAAAAACTTGCAGAAAAGAGCAACTGGCACTTGGCACTATGTCAATAGGTTAGTACCAAAAAATGATATAAAATGACTATAAAGTGATTGTAAAACATCCAAGAATGATAATATAACATCATGGAACAATAAAAAATTATAGATACATTGGAGTTGGAGACGTATCAGCATCCCCAAGCTTAACTCCTGCTCGTACTCGAGTAGGTAAGTGATAAAAACAGAATTTTTGATGTGGAATGCTGCCTATCATGTCATATCATATTCTTTTCTTTATAGCATGGACATTTGGACTTTTATATGGTTCAAAGCAATAGTCTAGTTTTGACATAATAATTTAGATACTCAAGCATATCAACAAGCAACCATGTCTTTCAAAATATCAATGCTAAAATAAGTTATCCCTAACCCATCATGCTCAACCATTGATCCATTCATGAAACACACTCGCATATTAGTTATAGCCAATGCTCAAGTACGATCATAGTGTTTCCTAGTTGATGCTTGTAAGAGAAGATGGAGACTCAAATTCAAAAATAAAAATTGCATAAGTAAAAAAAAGGCCCTTCGCAGAGGGAAGTAGGGATTTGTAGAGGTGCCAGAGCTCAAAGCTTAAATTGAGAGATAATGTTTTTTTGGGAGGTATACCTTTCCCACCAATGCGAACGACTTGAGGTTCCCAACACTTTCCATGCTAGATATATCATAGGTGGTTCCCAAACAGAAAATAAAGTTGATTCCTTTTCCACCAAACTTTCACAAGCCATGGCTAGCCGAATCCACGGTTGCCTTCCATACCAATACTTTCCAAGGAATTTATTATTTGACAACATAAAATAGTTTTTATTTCAGGACTGGGCATCCCTAATACCTTTGCCTTACTCTCGTGCAATGACAAGTGAATAAACACTCATCATGAGAATAACACATCTAGCATGGAAAATATTGGCCACCCCTCACCGCCTCACGAGCGGTACGGGCACACAAAAGGGAAATTTGTTTTAAAATTTAGAGATGGCACATACAAATTTGCTTAGAACGATAAGGAAATACCGCATATAGGTAGGTATCGTGGACTCATGTGGCAAAACCGGGATAAAGGATTTTGGATGCACAAGTAGAGATCATACTTAGTGCAAAATGAAGGCTAGCAAAAGACTGGGAAGCGACCAACCATGAAACAAATAATCTCGTAAGTGAACATTGAGCATAAATAATACCGAATAATGCACCACAAGTAGGATATAATTTCATTGCATAATTATTGACTTTCGTGCTTGCATAGGGAATCACAAACTTTAACACTAATATTCTTACTAGAACACAGTTACTCATCAACATAACTCACATATCACATCATCATGTCTCAAAACTATTACAAGGAATCAAGTTTATCTTGTGCAATGATCTTCATGAAAGTTTTTATTATATCCTTCTTCGATATCTATCACTTTGGGACTAATTTTCATGTGTTGCTTTTGATAAGCTCAAATAAATATAAGTGAAGACCATGAGCATAATTTTTCTTTATTTCTCTCAAAATAATATAAGTGAAGCAAGAGAGATTTTCTTTAAAGTTTTACTAACTCTCAAATAAATCTAAGTGAAGCAAGAGAGTATTTCTTCAGAAATACTAAGCACACCGTGCTAAAAAAGATATAAGTGAAGCACTAGAGCAAGTCCTAGCTCATAAAAATTTAAGTGAAGCAAAGAGAGCTATTCTAGCAAGTCATGGCATAATTTTGGATCTCTCAAATGGGTGTGTACAGCAAGTATTGATGACTTAAAAATAAAAATAGAAAAATCAAGGACTCATATCATACAAGACGCTCCAAGCAAAACACATATCATGTGACGAATAAAAATATAGTTTCGAGTGAAATACCAATAGTTGTTGGAAGAAAGCGGGGATGCCACTCGGGGGCATCCCCAAGCTTAGGTTGTTGCTCATTTTTGGATAATAGCTTGGGATGCCGGGGCATACCCAAGCTTAGTCTCTTCCATTCTTCCTTCATACATCATAAGATAACCCAAAACTTGAAAACTTCAATCACATAAAACTCCAAGAAAACTTTCGTGAGATCCGTTAGTATAAGAAAACAAATCACTACTATAAGTACTACACTAAACCAATTCATATTTTGTATTTGTATTATATCTACTGTATTCCAACTTTTCTATGGCAAAAACTCATCCAAGAAAACCATAGAGCCATCAAAATAAGCACATAACACAAAGAAAACAGAATCTGTCAAAAACAAAACAGTCTGTAGTAATCTGGAAGTTTCGAAAACTTCTGTAACTCTAATTTTTTTTAAAAAAATAGGGCCACGTGGGAAATTTGTATATTGATCTTCTACAAAAAGAATCAACTAAAAAGCGTTTTTCTGTTGAAAATGAGGATTTTTCTCGTGAGCGCAAAAGTTCTGTCTTTTTCAGCAAGATCAAACAACTATCACCCAAGAAGATCCTATCGGTTCTACTTGGCACAAACACTAATTAAAACACAAAAAACACAATCATACCAGTAGCATAATTGTGCTAACACTCAAGAACAGAAAGTAAAAAGCAATAATTTATTTTATTCGTTGGGTTGCCTCCCAATAAGCTCTTTCTTTATAACCATTAAGATAGGCTTGGAATTTCAATGATGCTCACATGAAAGACAAGAATTGAAGCACAAAGAGAGCATCATAAAATATGTGACAGACACATTTAAGGGCGTGTTCGGAAGCCCTCTGGCTTCTCAAATCCTCAACTCCACATGAGGAGTGCAGACGAACGGTCCAAATCCCAGCTATGGACGAGAGAAGTTGGCGATCAGCGCAGTGCAAATTTCGCGGAGTCGAGGAGTTGGAAAACCCGTGCTCTCCAAAAACTGGGAAGTAGGAGTTGAGGGAAATTACGTGCATATGCCATCGCAAAGTGAACTTGCAGCGTACCGGTTCGCTAGTTATTCCTCTCCCGAGCCCCGACATAGCGCCTCGACCACCATTCCTCTCCCGACGAGCAAACCCTAGGCATCGCACGCCGCCGTGAGGAGGCAGTCGCCACGCTGCTCTCGCCCTCCTCTGGCCCCACCAGCATGAGCTCGGCCGCGAGGTGGCAGTCTGCATGCTGCCCTCGCCGTCGTCCGTACGGCCAGAACTGCGTCAAGATCGTCGGCACCGGTGCGGTGTAGGCGCTCGTGGAGCTGTTGCTGGACGAACCCAAACGGCGGGTCCGCGAGCTCGCGCCAGCCGTGCTGCAGGAGATGGCGCCGGCCGGCGCCGTGGTCTGCCTGCTCAGTCGTCATCTCCAATCCAGATGGGATCGGCTGATGCTAATTTCCTTCCGTGTTGGGTTGAAAGCCCATGGTGATTCCCTCCCGAGGTGGACCACATCAAAGCCAAATGGGCCAAAATTTCTCACTCTGGGCTTCCAGCCTTTTTTAGTACGCTCAGGAGAGAAGCTGCCCAGCCGAACGAATCGCTAACTCCTGGCAATTTGGAGAGAAGCTGGCAGCTGGTTACGGGCGACGGAGTTGAGGAGTTTCCAGCCACAGAGGGCTACCGAACACGCCCTAAGTCTAACATACTTCCTATGCATAGGAATTTTATAAGCAAAAAAATTATCAAGACAAGAAATGTCTAGCATATGCAAAGGAGAGGAATAAAACATTGAAAATATCAACATAATGAGAGGTGATTGAGTAACATGGAAATTTCTAGAACCATATTTTCTTCTCTCATAATAATTACATGTAGGATCACACTCAAATTCAACAATATAGCAATCATATAAAATTTTCTTTTATTGATCCACATGCGTAAAAAGTCTTATAATCTTCCAAGATAGTGGAACTAACATCAAATAAAGTCGCGACCTCTCCAAACCCACTTTCAGTATTATCGCAAACATATTCATCATGAGGCCTAAATAAAGTTTCAAGATCGTAACAAGAATCACCCCAATCATGATCATTGCAATAAGTAGATGACATATCAAAATTAGCATCCCCAAGCTTGGGGTTTTGCGCATTACTAGCATAATTGACATTAATATAATTTATTATAACACCATTGCCAATCATGCTTTTCATACAAGGAGCTATCATGAATCACTTCATAAATTTCTTATTTTATCACTTCATCACAATTATAGGATTCATGAATCTCAAGCAAAACTTCATAAAGATAATTTAGTGCGCTTAATTCACTAGCAATTGGTACAACATAATTGGATCTTTTAAAAATATTGACAAGTGAATGAGGATCCATAAACACTTTCATTACGTTTTCCAATAAAATACCCAATTATACCAAACAACCAAGCAAAGTAACCAAGTAAGACATAAGGGCAAACGAAAATATGTCTGAAGAGAAAACGACAAATGAAAAAGAGGGCGAGTAAAAATGGCAATTTTTTGTGAAGTGGGGGAGATGAAAACGAGAGGCAAAAGGAAAATACTGTAAATTGCGAGGAGATGAGATTTGTGATTAGGAACCTGGTATATGTTAAAGATCCTCCCCGACAGCGGTGCCAGAAATTCCTTTTGATGTTGCTTAAAGCTACGTCGGTTTTTCCCCAAAGAGGAAGGGATGATGCAGCACAGCACAGTGGCAGTAGGTATTTCCCTCAGATGTGAAACCAAGTTTATCGAACCAGTAGGAGAACCAAGCAACACAATGTAAACAACACCTGCACACAAATAACAACACCTCGCAACCCGATGTGTTGAAGGGGTTGTCAATCCCTTTCGGGTAACGAACGTGAGAGAGATATAAATATTTGTAGATTGGTTGAGAAATAAGATAAATTGCAGCAAGGTATTTTTGGATTTTTGGTTTAGCAGATCTGAAAATAAAAGCAAAGGCAAATAGATCACAAAGGCAAATATATGAGAAAGAAGACCCGGGGGCCGTAGGTTTCACTAGTGCTTCTCTCGAGAAAAATAGCAAACAGTGGGTAAACAAATTACTGTTGGGCAATTGATAGAACTTCAAATAATCACGATGATATCCAAACAATGATCATTACATAGGCATCACGTCCAAGATTAGTAGACCGACTCCTGCCTGCATCTACTACTATTACTCCACACATCGACCGCTATCCAGCATGCATCTAGTGTGTTAAGTTCATGGAAAAACGGAGTAATGCATTAAGAACGATGACATGATGTTGACAAGATCCATTTATCTATGGTGTTAGATATGTATCTCATCGTTTTATCCTTAGTGTCAATGATACATTCGTGTCGGTTCCCCTTCTGTCACTGGGATCAAGCACCGTAAGATCGAACCCACTACCGGGCACCTCTTCCCATTGCAAGATAAAGAGATCAACTTGGCCAAACAAAACCCAATATCAGAGAAGAAATACGAGGCTATAAGCAATCATGCATATAAGAGATCAAAGAAACTCAAATAACTTTCATGGATATAAAAAGATAGATTTGATCATAAACTCAAAGTTCATCAGATCCCAACAAACACACCACAAAAGAGTTACATCATATGGATCTCCAAGAGACCATTGTTGTGATAATCAAAAGAGAGAGAGAGGAAGCCATCTAGCTACTAACTACGGACCCGTAGGTCTACAAAGAACTACTCACGCATCATCGGAGAGGCACCAATGGAGGTGGTGAACCCCATCTGAGATGGTATCTAGATTGGATCTGGTGGTTCTGGACTCTGCGGTGGCTGGATGAATATTTCGTCGAACCCCCTAGGGTTTCTGGAATATTTTGGTATTTATAGAGCAAAGAGGCAGTGCGGGAGGCCATCGAGGTGGGCACAACCCACCTGGGCGCGCCAGGGGGGCTTGGTGCGCCCTGGTGGGTTGTGCCCCCCTCGGGGCACTCCCCAGGTGCTGCCTTGGCCCATCAGGTGTCTTATGGCCCAAAAAAATCTCCAAAAAGTTTCGTGGTGTTTGGGCTCCGTTTGATATTGATTTCCTGTAATGTAAAAAACATGAAGAAAACATCAACTAGCACTTGGCACTATGTCAATAGGTTAGTACCAAAAATGATGTAAAATGACTATAAAATGATTGTAAAACATCCAAGAATGATATTATAATAGCATGGAACAATCAAAAATTATAGATACGTTGGAGACGTATCAGCTGGCCTTGGGGTTGTATATTTTGGGAATCCCCTAGTTATGTAATGAACGTAATGATTACCTGCAAAACTCCCTCCAGTTAAGTTATGTAATGTCTGTAATGACTAGCTCCAAAACTACCCAAGTTATGTAATGTTGTGATCTTTCTATATTAAGAGCAATGCTATTATGAATCTGCTTATTTGGACTGAGGAAATGGTCAAGACCAAATTGGACTTAGCAAATGGTCAAGACCAAGATGTTTTAGAACTAAAATGACCACCTAAACATGACCACCATTTGGTCTTTAGGGCTGGCTCGATCTCGACAAAGCCACCTCAACCTACCATTTAGGCTTTAGGGTGGTTGGATCTCGACAAAGCCACCCAAACCTATCATTTAGGCTTTAGGGTGGCCCAGTATCGACAAAGCCAACCAAGTCTATCGTTTAGGATTTAGGGTGGCTCGGTCTCGACAACACCACCTCAAACCTATCATTTAAGCTTTAGGGTGTTTCGGTCTCGACAAAGCCACCTCAAACCTTTCATTTAGCCTTTAGGGTGGCTCGGTGTCGACAATGCCACCCTAACTTTTCATTTAGGATTTAGGGTGGCTTGGTCTCGACAAAGCCACCCAAACCTATCACTTAAGCTTTAGGATGGTTCGGTCTCAACAAAGCCACCTTAAACCTTTCATTTAGGCTTTAGGGTGGCTCGATCTCGACAACGCCACCCAAACCATTCATTTAGGCTTTAGGGTGGCTCGGTCTCGACAAAGCCAACCAAGCCTATCATTTAGGCTTTAGAGTGGCTCGGTCTCGACAAAGCCACCCAGACCTATCATTTAAGCTTTAGGGTGGTTCGGTCTCGACAAATCCACCTCAAACCTTTCAGTTAGGCTTTAGGGTGGCTCGGTCTCGACAAAGCCAACCAAGCCTATCATTTAGTCTTTAGTGTGGCTCGGCCTCAACAAAGCCACCAAAACCACCATTTAGGCTTTAGGGTGGCTCGGTCTCGACAAAGCCACCATAACCTTTCATTTAGTCTTTAGTGTGGCTCGGTCTCGACAAAGCCACCAAAACCACCTTTTAGGCTTTAGGATGAGCAGAAAATGCCAAAATGTGTTAGAACAAAAAGTGCACAGAAATATGTTCTCAACCATAATAGTTCTCAGACATACCAAATTGGACATGATAGTGCTTACAGAAACATGTTCTCAGCCATAATAGTTCTCAGCCATTCCAGTTCTCAAGCTTAGCATACTAACACAAACAAGTTCTCAAGCTAATTACTGATTACACATACCAGTTCTCACGCATAGTTACTGAAATTTAGAAATACTTAAGGCCAAATTGTGCATTGACCTAGTTGCCACTGGCATAAAAGTAACCCCTCATCGGTGCTCTGGAACCTCTTCCTTTTGGACCCTACTGCTGGTCCCTCTGTTGTAGTTGCAGCCCTAGGTGGCATGTATGCCCTTCCACCTCTCTTGCTTGGTGCATTGCTTGAACCTGAAGCTCTTGTGGCAGCCTGGGAAGGAGTAGTAGAAGCATCACTTGTGATGCTTGCCCTTCTAGAAGCAGCAGTGGTTCTTCTTGGCCTTGTAGAAGCATCAGGATGGGTAGGACCAGTTGAAGCAGCTGTTGTTCTTCCCCTGGTAGATGCAGCAGTCTACACAGGAACAGTAGAAGCAGCAGTTGTTCTTCTTCCCCTGGTAGATGCATTAGTCTGGGTAGGACCAGTAGAAGCAACACTTGTTCTTCTTCCCTTGGTAGATGCAGCGGGCTTGACAGGACAAGTTCTTCTTCCCCTAGTAGTTGCAGCAGGTGGTGCACTGACTGCAGGCTGGGCAGGAGGAGAAGAACTTCCCCCAGCTTCATGGTAGTGAATTCTGGTTGTCTAAGACAACACACATCAGAGCCCAACAATTAGGATGAAGCCATATAATGAAAACAATGAAAATAATTAAGACAGTGTGCATATTCCATACCTTGTGATTGTTCTTTCTTGCCTGAAGATGAGGCTTCAGGGGCAGAGGGCAGTAGGTGTACCTATGTTTCTACATGTTGCAGTTGCTGCAGGTGATAGTTGCCATCCTTGATGTATCCTTCTTTGTTGGGACCTCAAATTGCCCCTTCCTCCTAGCTGTTTGCTTCCTGCCCTTCTTCTCCTTGAATACTAGTGGATCTATGTCTGCAGTTGGTGTCCTAGGCCAACAGTCAGGCCCTGGTACAGGGTAGATGATGTGCTTGTATGTTTCCTTGTATAGTGGCTTTTTGAAGAACTCATGCACATAGTCTTCTGGTTATCCCTTCACACTTGTAACGACAGAAACTGCATGGTTACATGGCCAACCATTTATGTCCCAATTCTTCCAGTCATAGGTCCACTTATCAAGGTTCACACAGTAGGTTGACTCCTCACTAGTGAATTGCCAAATACCAGGACCTGCCATTTATGCAGTGCAATGCCTAGAGTACTTCTTTGACTCCTCCAACTTCTCCATATAAGTGGGTGTTATCTCCCACCTACTCTTCTCCGTCTTCTCTCTAACTGCTTGGTACTCACTACTGCAGGATGCTGCTAACGCGACACTACGATCAGAGACTCTTCGAGAAACTGTGTGTGATGCAATAAATTGCAAACGGTGCTGTATGAAAACCGTCAGAAATGTGTAAAACATTTGCGATGATGGATGCATCACACACGGTTCAGGTTTTAGTTGCGTGTGCGATGAAGGGCATATAGTTCAGTTCAATTAATTGTTTGAGATGAGGAGGAACAAAAGAAACGGGCAGCCCGATGAAGGCGTGTGCGATACACATCATACGGTTCACTCGGATGAACTGTTTGTGATTAGGAAGCACAAAAGAAACGGTCAACCAAATCAAGGTGTGTGCGATATACGGCATGCGTTTCACTCGGATGAACTGTTTGTGTTGAAACATGAGAACAAAAGCGGTTCAACTTAACAAAATGTGTGTGATACGTGGCAAATAGGTCTGTAATTAGAAATGTGTGTGAAGAACTGAAGACCGATAATAACACAGACGGTTGCTGCTAATAAGACGTGTGTGTTGTGCGATGGGATTGCATACAGAACAACAACATATATATGCAGACCGCTTACAACGCAAGCTTGCGCAGCGCGCGAGGGCGTTCTTTTGGCCAAACGGTGGCGCCAATGAATAATCGGTGAGCCCTTTCCATGCAACCTCGCAGGTTCCCGCGCAAGCTTCCCGCCCGACTCGGTTAAATCCCACAAAATCCCAATACTTGCCGGCCTGCTATAAAAACCCTCACGGAAGGCGCGTCATGCGTCGCATTTTCCCCTTCCTCCCTGTAGCTTATCTCGTCTGCTTATCCCATAATCGCCAATGGCACCAGTCCATCGTCGTCGCTCAGCCACTCCGCCGTCATCAAAGGACAGCTCCAGCTGGGAGGCTACACCACGGCGGCGGCACAATCCCCGGCGTAGTGTAGTGCGCGTGGCGTCTCTGTTGGGTGTGCGCGGAACACCCACCACACGCTCCGCCGCTACTGCCCGTCGGCACCTGTTGCCGGCCGCCGTTGCCACCACACCACCGCCGAAAGCCAGGGGCATCTCCCACTCCGCTGCCGCGGCCCGAAGGCGGGAGGTGGTCGTCGTGGCCGCCACCCCACTGCCGGCCACCGTGGCCATCACCCGCTTTGCCACCGCAGCTCGAATGCGGGAGGTGGTGGTCGTGGCCGCCACCCCATCGTCGGCCACCGTGGCCGCCAGCCCACTATCGACCGCCGGGATCATAACCCGCTCCGCTACCGCCGCCCGAAGGAGGGAGGCGGAGGTGGAGGCCCGCACGTGCGTCGGCGACCTTGCGTGCTACATTGAGTTCCTGTGGAAGGAGGAGGAGCGCCTCGTCGAGCATGCAAAGAGCTTTACCGCAGATGTGGCCGTAGCACACGCCGACGCAGAGGCGAGGAATCAGAAGATCTACGAGCAGTCCGGCTGCTTCGAGAGGGGTCGTCTGGAGCGGTAGTGGGCGTTCGAGCTGGCGAGCGTCGCTGAACGTGCAGCAGTGGCAGACATCGTATTGCATTTGTCCAGCTAGTTGGTAGGCTCCTCCTCCTCCTCTACCTCTTACTGAGCGCGCTCAGCAGAGGAGAGGCTGCCAGAAGTAGCACAAAGCCCCCTCCGTGGTAGTAGTAGTATTTAGGGGCTAGTTTGTTCAGTTCATCTGACTATAGATGTGTGATCGAACTGTCCAACGTACTTAAAATTATCTAGTATATATAGTTTAACTAGCTATTTCAGTACGTGGTTGACAAAAATTGGGGAGAAGTTTGGTCGGTTCAGCTCTCGATTTGAACTGTTTGTATAAACTAAGAACGACTGCTTAATCTATGAAAAAAATCTATGCTTAATTACTGAATTTTAGCTGCAAAAATTACATAGTGCTAATGATTTCTAGCTGCATATTTTGATAAACCGCGGTGTTACAAGGATTGAAAAACAGCAACGGTACTAGATCAACAAATGTAAATCTTTCCAGTTTGACAAATGGCAACATACCCAATATTACAAATGCAAATCTTTGTACGTGGTTGCACACGGGTCATCCAAAACAACCGTTTGCGTTGAAGGGATGAACAAATCCTGCGCTGCTCTCACTTTGCATACAGGTGTTATATCTAAATCGTTTGCGATCAAGAGTTGCAGAAATCCTGCTTGGCAGATTTTCTCTTGGCTTCCTGGGGAAGCTGTCGGTTTGCATACATGTGTTCTAACTAAAACGTTTGCGATGAGTGTTTCATATTTAAAAAGCGAATTAAACTGTGGCTTGGGCGCCATTAATGGAGAGGATGCGAGCAAGAGCGGGCGGCCATGGAAGTCATAGGGCTTGCTTCCCAGTGAGCATGCATAGCGTACAGCTCACACGCTTCCCGGTGAGCCTACGCACTCGAGGACAGCTTGCACGCCTCTTGGCCAGCCTGCGCCACCGGACGGCGCTCGCACGCCTCCCGTTCAGTCAAGATCAAGCAGTTGTCCGCACGGCACCTTCTACAGCCATTAAAACCAAGACACATGGCGTCACGTCAATGGTTAACAGAATTTTGGATTTACTATAATTTAAAAACCAGGCATCTCAATGTTTTGCCGGCAATCAACGGTGCCCCGATGTTTGAAATTCATTCCCATTTCTTGCATGGGACCTAAGCATGCACCCAAGGAAACATATTTGATTTTTCAACCAATCTATATGCACTGGAGCATGTGCATGTAGTTGAAATTTGAAAACTTACTTAATGCATAAAAATGTCCAAACGAACCCCCAAAAATCACAAAAATTCACACAACACTCCTGTTGTTCTATGTTGAGACGAGAAAAAAATTGAAAGCAATAAGAGGCAATGGATATCGTTTCGTCCCCAAAGGTGGGACGTTCCCTACTGAAAACCATCATGCTTGTTGTGAGAAGCTCCGGTTTGTGAGAAGCATATACCCAAACCTGCCCCAAATGGGACAAAATTTGTACCACGGCATGTTGATGCCGCTCCATGAAAGCATGCCAAGTTTCATGAATTTCAGACGAGTTTTGGATTTACTAGAATTTAAAAACCAAGCATCTCAATGTTTTGCCGGCAATCAACGGTGCCCTGGTGTTTGAAATTCATTCAGCTAATGCATAAAAATGTCCAAACGAACCCCGAAAAATCACAAAAATTCACACAACACTCCTGTTGTTCTATGTTGACACGAGAAAAAAATTTGAAAGCAATAAGAGGCAATGGATATCGTTTCTTCCCCAAAGGTGGGACGTTCCCAACCGAAAACCATCATGCTTGTTGTGAGAAGCTCCGGTTTGTGAGAAGCATATACCCAAACCTGCCCCAAATGGGACAAATTTTGTACGACAACATGTTGATACCGCTCCATGATAGCATGCCAAGTTTCATGAATTTCAGACAAGTTTTGGATTTACTAGAATTTAAAAACCAGGCATCTCAATGTTTTGTCGGCAATCAACGGTGCCCTGGTGTTTGAAATTCATTCACATTTCTTGCATGGGACCTAAGCATGCACCCAAGGACACATATTTGATTTTTCAACCAATTTATATGCACTGGAGCATGTGCATGTTGTTCAAATTTGAATTATGCACACAAATGCATTGAAAACTCAGTTAATGCATAAAAATGTCCAACGAACCCCGAAAAATTCCAAAATTGAACACAACACTCTTGTTGTTCTATGTTGACACTCGAATTTTTTTGAAAGCAATAAGAGGCAATGGATATCGTTTCATCCCCAAAGGTGGCACGTTCCCTACCGAAACTATCACGCTTGTTGTGAGAAGCTCTGGTTCGGGAGAAGCTTATACCCGAACCTGCCCCAAATGGGACAAAGTTTTACCACGACATGTTGATGCTGCCATATTTTAGCATGCCAAGTTTCATGAACTTCAGACAAGTTTTAGATTTATTAGAATTTAAAAACCAGGTATCTCAATGTTTGCGGCCGAGTGACGGTGGCAGGGTGTTTGAAATTCATTCCCATTTCCTGCATGGGACCTAAGCATGCAACCAAGGACACACATTTGATTTTTTTTCAATAAGTTTATATGCACTGGAGCATGTGCATGTTGTTCAAATTTGAATTATGCGCATAAAATGCCTGGAAAACCCAGTTAATGTATAAAAATGTACAAGCGAACCCTGAATAATTCCATTTTTTTGACGACACACCTATAGTTCCATGTTCACTGCAGATAAAAGTTCTAACAATTCAAGCACCATCCTTTGTAGCTGTGACCCCATTACTTAATTCAAATGATGAAGACGATAAATCAAGATCACACACAGTTTATTATCACCAACCGTGTCAGATGCATCATAAAATATCTTGGAGCACCGTCGATGTATAGTACTATAAATCAAGTAGATCGCACACAATTAGTCTCCTTTGTGTACCCAAATTATGCAATGATGTGGATGACCACTGTAACTAGGGAAATTCGAACCAAAATTTCTGACGTTCAAACTCAACACACACGGGTTAAGCTATCTAAATCGTTTGTGATGTTCACATATCGTACACAGTTGTGAATAAGGGACCGTGTCTGGTGACAATTTGCACGCTAGTTTTTTGGCTGAAGCGATTCCAACTTTTCGGCTTCCGCGGAAATATCTACCTCCCCGCCCCCTCCCCCTTACCAAAAGCCACATTTCCCCTCTTTCCGCCTTCCTTTCCAAGTTGAAACCTTCACTCCTTGTTTGCAGCACCGCCGCCTCCTCGCCGGCGATCCTCCCTCATGCTCCTCGCCTTGCCTATCCACGCAGGTAATCCACACCCGACCCCCATCCCCTTCCTCCTTCCACATCCCACATGCCCCAACCACCGGCGCGAGCACGACACCTTCCACCCAAATCACTGACCCCTCCACCAAATAAGCGCCGGCCTAAGCCATGGTGCACGCAATATAGCCAGGACCTCAAGGAGCATTTGGCACGCGCGGATGAGGTCGCGATGGTTGCCATTCTTGCCGACCCCCAGATCTTGAAGGAGCACCTTGCCATTTGCTAGGTACACCGGTTAAGCATGCTCTGTTTACCCGTTGCATGTGCAGCTCCTGCCTTTCCTTCACAAATTCTAGTGAATTATGCTATCTAATTTTACCACGCAATCTTATATGTTCTATATGTCGTGCAGTGTGGTGCTCACTTATTAACTGTTTTGTTAATTAGTTGTCGTCTTCAGTTAACTGTTTGGTTCAATTATGCAAATGTGATGTTCAATTCTTCAGGCTGCATTTTTGTATTGTCTTCCATGTGAGAAATAAATCGAATTTAGCTTTACAAAATTGTGGCTGCATTCTGTTATTGTATACCATGTGAGGAATAAATTGAATTTGGCTGTAGTAAATACATGAGAAACAAATACAATTGCTACAATTGGCTGTAGTTAACTGTTTGGTTAACCGTCGGATCATCTATTAGGAGTATGTTATATTGTGCAATGTGGTGCTCAGTTAATGTTTGGTTCATTTGTGTAACACCCCAAAAATTTAACCTTGTTTTACTAATTAAAAATTTTGGCTAGAAATAAAATTTTGTATTATATTAGGCTCTTTAATAATTTTTGAGCCTTCTCTATACCTGTCCTTCAAAAATTTTCTCTTCATATAGTAAATTTTTGGAAATAATTTGTGTGGGCTCTGGTTGTATCTTGGGTCATTTCTTTATTTGTTTGATAACATTAGAAATTATTTTCATAATAAAATGTTGCCTTAGAATTTTCTTTTAATAGCTTTTGCAGTGTTTTAAATGCTTCTGTTGCACTACTTCTATTTTAAATAATTCTCTAAAAATTCCATCATAATTCTGGGAGGTCATGTGATGCCTATAGGTCACATTGGTACAAAAACCCAACTTGGTGTTTTGCAAATTTTGAGTGAACCACCCTCTTTTCATTTCTGCCCATCTTCTAGGTTTCTACTACAACGTCATTATTTCTTGCTCCAAAAATTCTGAGCCTTGGCCATCTTCTAGTTCCTCCTACCAAACCCTTAACTCCAGAAGATCAGATCCATTAGCATCTTTTAGACCCACCAAACACCCCTCTGAATATTCTGTCCAGAACTGAATTCCAGTACAACTTGCACTAGCAAGTATTTCCTTTTCCCAAAATAACTTCACCATCATCTCTATCATCTAAAGAGACCCCATCCTGCCAACTTTCACACCCAACACAACTTCCTACATAGCCCTATCA
The DNA here is from genome assembly GCA_902687465.1 of Secale cereale. Taxonomy (NCBI): domain Eukaryota; kingdom Viridiplantae; phylum Streptophyta; class Magnoliopsida; order Poales; family Poaceae; genus Secale; species Secale cereale. The sequence continues at coordinate 701,631,153 of LR738712.1, forward strand.
TTTCATCAAACACCCTGTGGGCATGGAAGGAAATTGGCCTCTCTCTTAACTGCATTAGAGACTTGCACTTTTGGCCAGACCAGCATGTCCACGATCTCTCTCATGCCCTAAAGCACCATCCTGCTAAGTTACAACATGTTCGAACGCCTGTAGATGCCATTGGCATTTCGTCGAACACCTCAGAGGCGTGTCCGGAGCACGAGCAGAGCGCAGTTATTGCACACGCTGGCATCAAGCTCCTGTCGCCACTCTACTGCCTCCCCTGTTCGCCCGAGCCTCCCTCTGGATCAGCTCGACCATCATTTACTCCCCCGACATCCTCCCTTGGCCGTTTGCGCCGGCCACCACCATCCACGCCATCCGGAGGCGCCGCCCGACGAGCCCCGCCTCGCCACGTCGCACCGACGTCAACGCCCTGGACGCGTGGCTCACCCCCGAGCCAAACCAGACGCCCCGCCTTCACTGCGAGCAGCCACGCTCTCACCGAACCCCGCCGCCCTCACCAACCTCGCCACTGGCCTCGCCACCACCGCGTCTGCCATTTATGGACGCCGCGTCTGTCCGCCCGTGGACGGCGCCGTCCAAGGCTACCTGGCGCTTCCCGGGGCAGCCAGCTCGCCTGGGGAGTAACTGCGGCCAGGCCACGTCCTCGCCAACCCGCACCGGCCACCCAACGACCACGCCTACCGGAGTAAAAGCATCGCCGCCGTGTCCGTTCTCTGGAGCCCACCGGACCGCGTCGCTCCGCCTATAAATACTCAACCCCAAGCCTCCTCAGTGGATCACGACCCCTTCCTATTCGCTAGGAACTTCCCCATGCACCCAATCGACCGGAAACGGTCACCTTCCCCATCCCCGGCAACCTCTGCCGCCGCCACTCTCTCGAAGCACACCACCCCTTCAGTGCATCCCCCTCCCTACTTTCTGCACCAAAACCTTCCTTGAGCATCCACCGACCCGTCCCCAACCTCAACTCCACTGGAGCCGCACCCTCGCCGGAGTCCCCTTTTCGTCCGACGGCGCCGTCCGCCGAGGACCTCGTCGCCGGCAACTCCCACCATCCCAGCCACCACGGAGGGCACCGGACGAACCGTTTCCACCTCCTGAACACAACGGTGCCCTCGACTTCTCCAACGGCGCCACCGTTCGCCGGCGAGCTTCGCCGGAGTCCCGCCCCGTTCTGTCGCCAGGAAGAAGGGCGGGTGGACCGGGGTCAAACCTGACCGGTGGGCCAGGCGGGCCCACCGTCAGTGACCACAAGCCGCGGGCCCCCGCTGTGTAAGTGGAGGCGGTCTCCTCCTGGAGCCGTCACCGCGCAAAGGAGGCGTATTCCGTGGAATACGCCATCGACGTCAGCACCCCTTCCCTCAGCCAGACAACTGGGCTCGGCCCAGTGGTGCCGCGGAGCTAAACAGCGCTCAGGGCGCGAACCTATCCTTTCTTTTTGTCAATTCCGGCAACTTTCAAATAATTCCATAATAGCCATATATACACTAAAATGGGTAGTTCAAATTTCTGTAGGTTTCTAAAATCATGATCTGTTTATTTAATTTAAGTGAACATTTTACTATGCATAGTTTCTGTTTAATGGATTTAAATATTGCTTTTAATCATGTTTTCCATCTTAGTAAATCCATAACTAATTCATATGAACTCTAAATGAATTAATTCTTTTTCTGTTATTCCTTAAATATCCTCTGGTTTATTTTAGTATTTGTTTCAAAAACTTTTGAAATACTTTTTAATGCTGTTTTTGAATTGTGTGGTAATTTAGATATTTTTGAAAATAGGATTTGGAGGGGAGATGATTCTTTGCAAAGTAACCAGCACTTTTCCATATCTAAGGCAAGCATTTTGAACACTTGATATGGTGAATGTTTGCATGCTAGAATATTTAGGGCATGTTTGATACTTTTAACAGGCTTGGCATTTGGATAGAAATATTGCATGCATGCATGGTCATGACTATATTTCTCTTGCATGCATTCCCTTCAAATTTGCAACATGCATAAGTTATGAGAATCCAGGAGTGTGCTCCTGCTTTGGACGTGCCGGTGGGCACGGGCCATTTTTGACACGGTGGTGTCAAGAGATATATGTGGAAGCAGGCAAGGGTTGTAGCCCTGTCCTGGTGAAACTGTTGAGGGAATAAGTTCTGTTGTGATAACCCTGCAGGAAACCTAAGCCTCCTGAGTCGACCGTAGATCAAGTCTTGTTCCAGTAACCCCCATACTTGAATCGTGCTGCCACTTGTCTCTACCACGGGTAGGGTATGGTTTAGTAAGTTGTTAACCCCTTTCCGTGCACACACCGTACAGAGAGGCCATGGTGGAAGATACCGGGTGCATCCGGTAGGCATGCCACATGGTCCGGGGGCATGGGTGTTTCCGGTTGTAGCCGAGAGGGAATGTACCCTTGTAATCCGCGCGTTTGAATAGTGATCCCATGCTATTGGAGGTTGTAGCCTTCCCACTTAGAGTTTTACTTAACTGTTGTTTTGGGTGATCCCTGGCAGCAGAAGAGTTAAGCTGGTGTGTGCTGGTTAGGTGTGTTTTCAACCCAAAGACCATAATGGGAAATAGTCAGTGTCCCGATACTGACTATAGAAATCCTATACTTGCGGGTAAAGAGTACACCCTCTGCAGAGTTTAAAACCTATTCGAATAGCCGTGTCCACGGTTAAGGACTACAGTCTGGGTTGGTCAAGTGTCGGTCTTAGAGTCGGTCTCCGGAGGAAATATTTTAAAAGTGAAGCATGGTTATTTTGCAGGATAATTATCTTTGCTACTGGTGTTATCATTAGTAAATTTGATGATATGAACGTATTGTTTATGAACTAACCCCCTGCTCTTATTTTAACTTCCAGAGTGTCTCAGGGACTGGCTAGCCTACCCCGGACACTCGTCTTTATTTTTAAGTCCCTTCTGTGGCGTCCCTCGAGTGTCAGGCGGTTTATCACGCCACTACTCTTGTGGACACCCGATTGGCATTTCTTTTCAAGTCCTCTTTGTGGCGTCCCTCGAGTGTCAGGCGGTTTATCACGCCACTACTCTTGTGGACACCCGATTGGCATTTCTTTTCAAGTCCTTTCGTGGCGTCGCCTGAGTTCTCGGATGGTATCGTCCGATTTCTCTTTTAGACACCCGACTGGCATTTCTTTTCAAGTCCGATCGTGGTGTCACTTGATATCCGATCGGCATTTCTTTTATATTTTTAATGATGCTAATATTTATCTTCTGCACTAACTATTATTCACCATGCCATGTTTTAATTCCGGTCAGCATGCTTTTAATAAAAATCTATCATGAGCACATGCATATAGTTTAATTCATCATGACCGTATAATGGTTTGCTGCATTTGTTATATCTTTTGTCCTTGATGTTTGCGAGTACATTCAAACGTACTCACAGGCTTGTCCCTGGCTATTTACTTGGCCAGGTTAGGGGTTCTACAAGGAGTACCACAGCGACGTCCGTGCGAAGCCTAGGAGTGCAGCCACGCAGGATAGGAGTTATCCGGGTCAGCTGTTCCTATTGGAATGGAGCCCCATCGATGTTGGAGTTTCTTCGAGCCAATTCCTTCATCCACCACCGGAGTCATTGTATATCAGTAGACCTTTATGGTCTTGTATAAAATTCTTGTAAATGCTTGGTAACCTGTATCAAGGATGTGTCCACCAGTAACAGTAATCCAGGACTGGTGATGACACTAGGGGTTAATTTCTGGAATATGATGTTCCCGAAATCCGGCCCCGACAGACTTGGTATCAGAGCCAGGCTGACCATTGGCTAATCCTATCCTAGCCTGGTCACCATCCCTAGGTTTCCACACCATCCACATCTTTTTCCTATCCACGGTCAAGTCTATCCCATCCACAGTGGCAACCGACATCTTTCGATAGCCGGTGCCCAACCTATCAGTCTATCCATAGGCCGTGTGCCTGTACCAACACCTGAGCTGTCCCATCCACAAGCGTGCGATGGAAGATTCGGCTGACTTATAAAGGAAGCCTTACCCCAAACTCAGCACATCACAGCCTCCTTCCCAGTTCAATATCCAACCACCAAGATGACAGGCCCTCTCGTGCACAACGAGACCACCGCAGTCGAACTTGAAGGCTTCATAACCATCCTCGCCAATCTCACCCGTCGTGCTTTTAGCATCGACGAGCCACCGGAATATGTCGTGTACCAAGAGCACACAAGTAATTCCATCCATCACTTCTGGGCCACGGTGCACATCTACGGGAGGGGCACCACATCGGAGCATCCCTACCGATTCACCGGGAGGACGACCTCCGACGAGCCCCAATCCATCCAACTTGCAGCCCGAGAGGCTATAGTTCAACTCCGGCACCTGTCGCCGAGGGTTAACTGCCGCCCTTTCTACTACTACCCTAGTCGTGAAGGCTATGGTAGCCCGACCCAGGTCGCCAACGGAGACCATGAGTCGGATCCTGCCCTGGTGCATCTGGTGCGCTACCTGAGAGCGCAAGAGGCACTGTTCGATCAGGTCACTCTTGATCTGATTGAGACCCGCAGGACGCTCGCTCTCCTGACCCCAGCAGGGAGTGAAGCTGCACCCTCCACCGACGCCCCGATAGTGCTGCTTGGAAGGCCGGTTGAGCCCCCAAGCTCTGACCATGTCACCTACCCGGGCAATGCTTTCGCCTCACCCGGAAATCTCCGTCGTCTCTTGGAGGCCTACTCCAATGGGACGGTGACCTCGACACCCCGCGAAGGTCACCACCGCTACTCCAGCCCTGTAGCTCCCCATCCTACCCCGGCCAGCTCCGACGTGGAAGCACCCGGAGAGGACTCGGCATCCGCAAGACGCGCCAGGATAGATATCAACCAGGTGGAATGAGTCCACCAGAATGGTTATCAAGCCCTAGTGGCTCGGTTTTTCCTTTAGTTCCGCAGTAGCTGGTGTGTGGCGTAGTGAGTTTGTAGACCCCCTGTGTGTCACCATCTAATAGTATGTGTGATCTGGCATGAATTGCTTGATGAGTGGTTGCAGAGTAAATTCTGGACGTGACCCTTAACCGCACGCACAGTAATATGTCACTTTTCTTGTGGGGATTGAGGCCTGAGGCTTTGACTCAGACAGCCCCGCGCCGGAGTCGGTGTCTCTGTCGTACCGGCACCATTTCATATTTCATGACCCAGGCTCTCTATAAGAGACCACGCTCATTTTCCCACACCAACAACCATCAGCATCAAGCACTGCCTTTTTCCTTTCATCCACCCATGTCTCACCCCGGAACTTATCTGAGGACCCCCGATGCAAGACCTGGTAGTTTTGTTATGTTATTGTGGGATTTTACCCGCAATACTCTTGGCTCCACCCATCCACCCCTGTATGAGCTGTTCAAATCGAGAATCACTCCTGATCTCTCGAAATACTGGGCAGCTGTACATATTCCACCAGCAGATTTAAACCAAGGCCCTCCCTATGTGATTTTCATCGGGAGATCCATGCCAACGCCAGGCATGGCCATTGAGTCTGCTGCGTATGAAGCAGTCACCCGTCTTCGATTTGCGGTGCCCTGTGCCAACGCAAGGGAATACTGCTATTTTCCAAGTCGCGCTGCTTTTGGAGCAGAAGCTACGTTCCGCTGTGGACGTGCGGAGAGTGATCCAGCCCTGGTCTATCTCATTCAATATGTGATGGCCCAGGAGCGTTTCACTCAGCAAATACTGGAGTATCTCCACTACCTTGCTGTTCTGAATCCCCGGATCGCCATTGGCGGACCCCCTCTGCCAACTCAGGAGGGACACGTTCTTCGTTTGCTCCCTCCACTTCCTCCACTCCCTCCGGAAGAAGAAAGATGTGTTCCAGCATCGGGAAGCTTTCCGCTTGACCCCGTAGATCCCGCTTTCGGACCGTAAACGGTCGTGAATGTGTCTGCGTAGCATGTAGTGCTTGTTTGCATGTTGTGATCTTGTTTTGCTTGTATGTCAGGAATGTGTTACCCTGTTTGCATTTTTGCATATGAATGTTTTGTTTGTATGGTATGCTTTTTAATTCTTTTGCCCTTAACAAATCTCGAGGACGAGATTTTTCTTAAGGGGGTTAGAATTTGTAACACCCCAAAAATTTAACCTTGTTTTACTAATTAAAAATTTTGGCTAGAAATAAAATTTTGTATTATATTAGGCTCTTTAATAATTTTTGAGCCTTCTCTATACCTGTCCTTCAAAAATTTTCTCTTCATATAGTAAATTTTTGGAAATAATTTGTGTGGGCTCTAGTTGTATCTTGGGTCATTTCTTTATTTGTTTGATAACATTAGAAATTATTTTCATAATAAAATGTTGCCTTAGAATTTTCTTTTAATAGCTTTTGCAGTGTTTTAAATGCTTCTGTTGCACTACTTCTATTTTAAATAATTCTCTAAAAATTCCATCATAATTCTGGGAGGTCATGTGATGCCTATAGGTCACATTGGTACAAAAACCCAACTTGGTGTTTTGCAAATTTTGAGTGAACCACCCTCTTTTCATTTCTGTCCATCTTCTAGGTTTCTACTACAACCTCATTATTTCTTGCTCCAAAAATTCTGAGCCTTGGCCATCTTCTAGTTCCTCCTACCAAACCCTTAACTCCAGAAGATCAGATCCATTAGCATCTTTTAGACCCACCAAACACCCCTCTGAATATTCTGTCCAGAACTGAATTCCAGTACAACTTGCACTAGCAAGTATTTCCTTTTCCCAAAATAACTTCACCATCATCTCTATCATCTAAAGAGACCCCATCCTGCCAACTTTCACACCCAACACAACTTCCTACATAGCCCTATCATTTCATCAAACACCCTGTGGGCATGGAAGGAAATTGGCCTCTCTCTTAACTGCATTAGAGACTTGCACTTTTGGCCAGACCAGCATGTCCACGATCTCTCTCATGCCCTAAAGCACCATCCTGCTAAGTTACAACATGTTCGAACGCCTGTAGATGCCATTGGCATTTCGTCGAACACCTCAGAGGCGTGTCCGGAGCACGAGCAGAGCGCAGTTATTGCACACGCTGGCATCAAGCTCCTGTCGCCACTCTACTGCCTCCCCTGTTCGCCCGAGCCTCCCTCTGGATCAGCTCGACCATCATTTACTCCCCGACATCCTCCCTTGGCCGTTTGCGCCGGCCACCACCATCCACGCCATCCGGAGGCGCCGCCCGACGAGCCCCGCCTCGCCACGTCGCACCGACGTCAACGCCCTGGACGCGTGGCTCACCCCCGAGCCAAACCAGACGCCCCGCCTTCACTGCGAGCAGCCACGCCCTCACCGAACCCCGCCGCCCTCACCAACCTCGCCACCGGCCTCGCCACCACCGCGTCTGCCATTTATGGACGCCGCGTCTGTCCGCCCGTGGACGGCGCCGTCCAAGGCTACCTGGCGCTTCCCGGGGCAGCCAGCTCGCCTGGGGATTAACTGCGGCCAGGCCACGTCCTCGCCAACCCGCACCGGCCACCCAACGACCTCGCCGGCGCAGTAATGGCCATCGCCACCTCGGCTTGTCTCTGGAAGTCGCGGGCACGGCCGCTCCCGCCTATAAAAGGCCCCCTGAGGCCGCTGCACTCACCACGGCCACTCTTCCCAACCCCACATGCCTCCCCGAGCAGCTAGACAACCGGAGAAGGCATTCTTCTTCATCTCCGGCAGCTTCTGCCGCCGCCATTTCCTTGATGGTTCCGACGCCACCAGAGCTTCCCCCTCCCCGTTTTCTTCACCACTCGACTCCTGGACAAACCACCGATCCATCCCCCTCGCCATTTCCACCGGAACGAGCTCAGGGGCAAAAGCCCTCTTCCACCCGAAGCTTCCCTCCGCCATGGTCAAAGCCCTGCTCAACCCCGAGCTCTCTGGCGACCCTATCTCCATCCCACGGACGCGGCCCACCCTCAGGAACACGCCGGTGTGGTCGGGGTCGCAAATGGAGGCCCCTGCCGCCGGGGATCACCGCCGGAGCCCCGCCCCTGTCTCTGTCGAGACGAACGCGGGAGAAGGGAGATGAACCCGACAAGTGGGGCCCTCTCGCCAGCGGCACAAGCCGGGGGCCCCGCTGTGTAAATGGAGGCGGTTTCCTCTTGGAGCCGTTTTCCGCGCGAAGGAGGCGTATTCCGTGGAATACGCCATCGTCGTCGTCACCCCCTTCCCGCAGCCAGACGACTGGGCTCGGCCCAGTGGTGCCGTGGAACTAAACAGCGCTCAGGGCGCGAACCTATCCTTTCTTTTTGTCAATTCCAGCAACTTTCAAATAATTCCATAATAGCCATATATACACTAAAATGGGTAGTTCAAATTTCTGTAGGTTTCTAAAATCATGATCTATTTATTTAATTTAAGTGAACATTTTACTATGCATAGTTTCTGTTTAATGGATTTAAATATTGCTTTTAATCATGTTTTCCATCTTAGTAAATCCATAACTAATTCATATGAACTCTAAATGAATTAATTCTTTTTCTATTATTCCTTAAATATCCTCTGGTTTATTTTAGTATTTGTTTCAAAAACTTTTGAAATACTTTTTAATGCTGTTTTTGAATTGTGTGGTAATTTAGATATTTTTGAAAATAGGATTTGGAGGGGAGATGATTCTTTGCAAAGTAACCAGCACTTTTCCATATCTAAGGCAAGCATTTTGAACACTTGATATGGTGAATGTTTGCATGCTAGAATATTTAGGGCATGTTTGATACTTTTAATAGGCTTGGCATTTGGATAGAAATATTGCATGCATGCATGGTCATGACTATATTTCTCTTGCATGCATTCCCTTCAAATTTGCAACATGCATAAGTTATGAGAATCCAGGAGTGTACTCCTGCTTTGGACGTGCCGGTGGGCACGGGCCATTTTTGACACGGTGGTGTCAAGAGATATATGTGGAAGCAGGCAAGGGTTGTAGCCCTGTCCTGGTGAAACTGTTGAGGGAATAAGTTCTGTTGTGATAACCCTGCAGGAAACCTAAGCCTCCTGAGTCGACCGTAGATCAAGTCTTGTTCCAGTAACCCCCATACTTGAATCGTGCTGCCACTTGTCTCTACCACGGGTAGGGTATGGTTTAGTAAGTTGTTAACCCCTTTCCGTGCACACACCGTACAGAGAGGCCATGGTGGAAGATACCGGGTGCATCCGGTAGGCATGCCACATGGTCCGGGGGCATGGGTGTTTCCGGTTGTAGCCGAGAGGGAATGTACCCTTGTAATCCGCGCGTTTGAATAGTGATCCCATGCTATTGGAGGTTGTAGCCTTCCCACTTAGAGTTTTACTTAACTGTTGTTTTGGGTGATCCCTGGCAGCAGAAGAGTTAAGCTGGTGTGTGCTGGTTAGGTGTGTTTTCAACCCAAAGACCATAATGGGAAATAGTCAGTGTCCCGATACTGACTATAGAAATCCTATACTTGCGGGTAAAGAGTACACCCTCTGCAGAGTTTAAAACCTATTCGAATAGCCGTGTCCACGGTTAAGGACTACAGTCTGGGTTGGTCAAGTGTCGGTCTTAGAGTCGGTCTCCGGAGGAAATATTTTAAAAGTGAAGCATGGTTATTTTGCAGGATAATTATCTTTGCTACTGGTGTTATCATTAGTAAATTTGATGATATGAACGTATTGTTTATGAACTAACCCCCTGCTCTTATTTTAACTTCCAGAGTGTCTCAGGGACTGGCTAGCCTACCCCGGACACTCGTCTTTATTTTTAAGTCCCTTCTGTGGCGTCCCTCGAGTGTCAGGCGGTTTATCACGCCACTACTCTTGTGGACACCCGATTGGCATTTCTTTTCAAGTCCTCTTTGTGGCGTCCCTCGAGTGTCAGGCGGTTTATCACGCCACTACTCTTGTGGACACCCGATTGGCATTTCTTTTCAAGTCCTTTCGTGGCGTCGCCTGAGTTCTCGGATGGTATCGTCCGATTTCTCTTTTAGACACCCGACTGGCATTTCTTTTCAAGTCCGATCATGGTGTCACTTGATATCCGATCGGCATTTCTTTTATATTTTTAATGATGCTAATATTTATCTTCTGCACTAACTATTATTCACCATGCCATGTTTTAATTCCGGTCAGCATGCTTTTAATAAAAATCTATCATGAGCACATGCATATAGTTTAATTCATCATGACCGTATAATGGTTTGCTGCATTTGTTATATCTTTTGTCCTTGATGTTTGCGAGTACATTCAAACGTACTCACAGGCTTGTCCCTGGCTATTTACTTGGCCAGGTTAGGGGTTCTACAAGGAGTACCACAGCGACGTCCGTGCGAAGCCTAGGAGTGCAGCCACGCAGGATAGGAGTTATCCGGGTCAGCTGTTCCTATTGGAATGGAGCCCCATCGATGTTGGAGTTTCTTCGAGCCAATTCCTTCATCCACCACCGGAGTCATTGTATATCAGTAGACCTTTATGGTCTTGTATAAAATTCTTGTAAATGCTTGGTAACCTGTATCAAGGATGTGTCCACCAGTAACAGTAATCCGGGACTGGTGATGACACTAGGGGTTAATTTCTGGAATATGATGTTCCCGAAATCCGGCCCCGACAATTTGTTGTGGTGTTTAGTTAACTGCTTGGTTCAATTCGAAAATGTGATGTCCAATTGTCATGGGTAGAATTTTGTATTGTTGTGCATGTGAGGAATAAATCGAATTTGGCTGCACTTAATACATGAGAAACATATACAAGTGCTATATTTCCTAGTTCTTAATCATGCTTGATTTGGATAAATGGGTTTTCCGTGTGGCTTCAATTAATCTGATGAATCTGCAATGTGATTATTTTTCATCAACATATTTTACTGATAGCATGCGAACCCTTACTTAACCTGATGAGTAACTACCTTATATGTGTTGCAGGGAAACAATGGGAAGCATTGAGGTTTACAATCGAGGTTAGCACATGCATGGTCCGTTGTCTAATAGCACATTATTGTGCAATTGCAGGAATCTTTCTAATATTTAGGTTTTTAACAATTTGGTCTTGCACATGTAGGTCCTGCTGTCAGAGGTTTTAACCCACTGTTCGACCCTTTTTGCATATGGGGAAATGAGTTGTCCATGAATATCAGTCAATTCAAGAAACTCAGAAAGATTGTTAGGATAAAGAAATTAGCGACAAAAGACAACAAGATCTTTGTCTGCACAATGTAGAAGACATCAGTTCACTATAGGATGGTACTAACTATTATACCTTGTCTTTTTTATTCCTTTGCCCCATTTCCAATATAGAGAAGATATTCATGCACATCCTTGTTTTCAGGCCTTTCCAAAGCAGTTCACTGATGATTACCTCTCAAACCACCTGTATGGTCAGGAGGCGAGGAAGTTATTCATACAACACCCACGGTTTAATATTGAAGTGTTCCTGAAGAGGATGAAGGATGCATGGTCAATCATCCACAGGCACTGGCCTAAAGTTACAAAGACCTTCAACATCAATAAAGGCTCAATATTCGCCTTCTGCTTCAGCAGTTTTCCAGATGAGATACATTTGTCTATGTACCGTCTATGATGCTAATTTCAAAAGGTTATAGATGTTGCATGTGAAACTTGGTCCTGGTGTAGTTGTGTAATGGGGTAGTGATGTCTACTACACGCTTCTATTCCTGTAGACAGTGTTGGGCCTCCAAGAGCAGAGGTTTGTAGGACAACAGCAAATTTCCCTTAAGTGAGTAACCCAAGGTTTATCGAACTCAGGGAAGTGGAGGTTGAACGTACCCCTTTCAAGCAACCCTGCAATCAAGATACAAGAAGTCTCTTGTGTCCCCAACACACCTAATACAACTAGGAGTTGTATAGGTGTAATAGTTCGGCGAAGAGATGGTAAAATATGGATGATAGGAGTGGCAAAGCAAAGTAATATAAATCTGTAATAAAAAGTGCAGCAAGCAAACAAGTGGTAAACGTGAGCACAAATGGTATTGCAATGGTGGAAACAAGGCCTAGGCTTTATACTTTCACTAGTGGCAACTCCCAACAACATTGACATAGTCTAATCATATGATATTTCCCATAAAGCATGCAACGGAGACGCACTCGGAGGTCATTCCTTTGTGGTCAAGAGAGGACGAGAATTATGTAGGGCTACAAAAGCACACCTCAAAGTTCGTAGTTCTCAATCTATGGATTTCCCAATGTCACCGCGGCCATCCAAAGAGAGTACCACAATCACCACAACATATCTCCAGGATAGTCAAAGACAAGCACCAAGAGACTCTCAATCTTCAATCAACACACAAAAGAGGAAATCACTCATGAAAATATTCTTCTAATCCATGTCGAATAGACCGCTGTCACCTTGGTCTCGGGTATTATACTAGATAAAGACAAGTGAGTACATCAATTCAATACATAGAGGAAGGGGAAATATCATGGGATCACCCTAGATTAACATAGCCTATGATCACAACGAAGATCACATCATGGGAGAGAGATATAACCACATAGCTACACGTACAAGCCCTCGGCCCCAGAGAAGACTACTCACACATCGCCATGGTGAGCAAGAGATTGATGGTGGTGTTGATGGAGAGGTGCAGCCCGGAGAGGAGGAGGCGGCCGGCGGCAGCCGTGGCGGCGGCGGCGGCCCTCGGGGCGGCGGCGGCCCTAGGGGGCAGCGGCTCCTTGGCCCCCCTTATTCCTTGTGGATGGTGCTGCAATGGTGCTGGTCCTCCCCTCCAAGACGGCGGCCTGGGAGGAGGAAAATTCATGGCCCTTGGTGACCTAGGTTTCCTCTCTTTATATAGACTCTCGGATTCCCGTCATCAGATTTTGGGCTTCAGTAAAACGGGCTTTTCTCGGCCGTCCGGACTCCGATTTGGACGAATTTTATATCCAGAAGCATCCACTCGAAATTCCCCACAACTTTCGCAACTAGGCCTTTTCTGTTTGACGTCGTCTTCGGGCCGGAACGTGACCATCTTCTAAAAACATTCTCAGACAGATTTCAGGAAAGTCAGAGTCCTACTCCAATACGACTCCTTTTGCGTTTTTGTCAATTTCCAAGTAATTCCTACACAATAAAGTGTAAAACAAGAACATTGTGCACTTTTGCAACCATTAGTAGGTTAGTCCAATAAATGCCTAAAAAGATAGAAAACTTTGATATAAACATGAGATAATGATGCAAAACAAGCATGTCACAAGCAAAAATTATGGATACGTTTGGGATGTATTAGGTAGCTGAGTGCTCAAGCTATATGATGTTGTACTCTGATGTATTTCAATTATGAAAATTAAATATATCGTGTGCTTAATATGAACTGTCAATTAGATTAATAAATAGATTATGAATAATCGGATAATTAGCCTGCTAATTGGGTTTTGCTATTGCAAACAGTTGTTGAAAAAATACCGTGGGCGATGACCTCAGGCAACGCACACAGTTTCTAGGAATAAATCATGTTGGATCAATGAACAATCACACACGACTTTCTCTTGAAAACTGTTTGCGTTAGGCCACCTTGCGCAAATGTTTACCACATGAAAATTGTGTGTGATGGACAGCCTTTGCCACACAGTTTCTTCCACAGACCGTGTGTGATATATTCAATAATGCAAGCAATTTAACGGGAAAAATTGTGTGTGATGTACCAGTGAACGGAAACATTTTCCTTGGAGCGACTGTGTGGGGTGTACATATGAACGGAAACGTTTAGCGAGGACTAACTGTGTGGGATGTACTTGCGACCGGAAACAATTTCGCCGTATAATTGTTATTTTTTAGCTCTACTGTACGTATTTCCGTATTTGAGCGCTCGTCGGTCGCACACGACCTCATTTTGCCGAACGTGTGTGCCAGGAGGGCATATCCCCGACGGTTTTTGTGTCGTGTGGGAAGGACCCCCCCCCCCTTATCGCCCGCACTCACTTGGCGACGGTTCCAAATGCCATCACGGAAAGGGGTTAAAAACCATTTGTTTAGGCGCTCGCTGTACTAGTGACTTAATCATCAACTTAGTTCTGAATCCATCTACACAGATCCTGATTGGATTGTTCCTCACATCTAGTATCATGTTGTTAAATACTTCACTAAGATTGTTGACTACTAGGTTTGTCTTGCACGTGTGATCCATAGCATGCCTTGCCCAAGTCTCTTTAGGGATATTACAAAGCCACTTCTAAGCATCTTCATCCTCAGTCTTCAGTTCATTCATTCCAACCTCAAAACCATTCTTGGTGTATGAATATGCAGCATTGTCCATATGCTTCTTCAACTCCTCACTCCTGAAGTCAGCTGACTTGAAATTTGCATAGATATGTCTAAGACAATATCTTTGAGGTGACTGTGGGAACACATCATGAATTGCATTCAACAATCCTTGCAGAATACACATTATTAATGCTATAAATTGCTCATTCCATGCATAATACACATTATTATTTCTACAACTTGCTCCTCCAATTGTAAAATGAAAAAAATAGCTTTCCGCTATCAGAGATGATTGTAAAATGAACAAAATCTTCATCATCAGAGGGGCCAACGTCATCATTTATTTTCTCTTTGCCCTTTGCTTTTTCCAAATTAATGCTCTGTTGTGTGTTAATATAAGCAACCTCTTCACCTGGCTCTGCAATAGCAATAGGCACAGTGTACAACTCCTCACCTGACTCTTCACATGGGATAGGGAACAATACTCCTGCCTCATCTATAGAAATAATGTTGGAATCCCCCGCATGGCATATAGGTACTTGTTCCTCCACAATATTTGCCCTATTAAAATCTCCTGGATTAGGCTCAGTAGCCTTAATTATAGTTATCTTGAGCACCTTATGCTCATCATAATGGTCTAGCATCTCCTCCACTCTCTCTTCACTGTCAATAACCTGCATTCCTGATGTCCCCTTTCCCTCTTCTTTCACATAGAACATGTAGTCAGCTTTAGTATATCCTTCTTCAATCTATAGTAGTGCTAACATGTTAACATAAGTAATTTCTGACAAAGAAATAGTCCTTTCCAAGTTGTCTTTCCCTTGAAAATGGTACCTTATTTCCCATATCTCATCATCCAAAGTACACAAAATTGAGGACAATTAGTGCATGATAGATTCATATGCACTGTCTAAACTTGCACTTAATTTACAAAGATTAAACAAATCAATCATGCTTATGGTAAAACCATAAAGCCTAAGCTATAATTCCTACTGTAACATGTTATACAAAGAAGATATTAACTATAACATCTAGAACACTTGAGTAAACAAACAACCATCTTCAGTAAACAAAGCCCTAAAACAAACATGCCTAATATCTCCTTAAATCCAATAGCACTAAAATCAAACAGGCCAAAAATCTAACAACCTAAAATATAACAACCTAAAATCTAACAGCCCTAAATTCTCCTTAAATCTAATAGTCATGAAAAGCTAAAATCCAACAGCCCTAACATCACTAATTGTAGCCCTAAGAGCAAAATCCAATCAATCTGGTCAACCTAGAAGAGGGGGTGGAAGAGGAAGAAGACTTACCACACGCCGCCGAAGCCTGAAGCCCACTGATGGCCTTCTACCACACCGGAAGCCCTGATCTTGCGTGCTAGAGCCGCAGTTGCATGCCGCTCAATGTCCAACTCCAGCATTGATGGGGACGAAGGGGATCGCTCCGGCGACACATCTGGCAGCGTTGGAAAAATACGGCTACCAAGCCAGTTATCTACCTCCGAGAATCTATCACCCTCGCCTCCAGCCCCCCCGCCGCCGACTGACTAGTCGCCGCCGCTGCTAGGTTTAGCAGCCGCCGCCATCTCAGGACAGAGAAAGGGAGAGATGGGGAAAGAGGATGGGAAAAGCAGAGAGAGACCACGAGTGCTTTGACCTAGCGCTAACGGCCGTTAAGCCACTCACCGTTGGGTTAGCCCGACGTGGCACCTGACACGTGGGCCGGCCCTGTCAGAAATCGGTTTAGCTGCGGTAAACCGGTCATTTGTTTTTATTGAGAAAATTTACAAGAAAAGTGGTGGATTTTTAGGACACGCTAGAAATGTGGTGGCAAATGGATGCTTCAACTTCAAATGTGGTGGTTTTTTGCAATTCACTCGACAAAATGAGCGTTCTTGGTATTGCTCGATTTGAAGAACTAGTACTATTTTAGTATAAAAAAATTATGATTTCAGAATTGGTGATAAGTATCAACAATACCAAAATAAACAATACCTGCAATGAGATGCATTGAATGGAAAAACATAACAAGATTTAATCTTCATAGCTCGCAAAAAAGGTGGGGGCTCCATCATGGGGCCTCTCTTCCTGGAGCGCGGCGTCCCTCCATAAGTAAATCGTTCTTTGTTTGCTCAGGTTAAGAACTTCATGTTTCCATCATGTGAAAGATCGTGGATGTTGCCTAGAGGGGGGGGGGTGAATAGGTGCATTAAAATAATTATGGTTTTGGCTTGAACAAATGCGGAATAAACCTAGCGGTTAATTTGTCAAGCACAAAACCTACAACAACTAGGCATACCTATGTGCACCAACAACTTATGCTAAGCATGATAAACAACTAGGTGATAGCAAGATATATGACAAGAAACAATATGGCTATCACAAAGTAAAGTGCATAAGTAAAGGGCTCGGGTAAGAGATAACCGAGGCACGCGGAGACGATGATGTATCACGAAGTTCACACCCTTGCAGATGCTAATCTCCGTTTGGAGCGGTGTGGAGGCACAATGCTCCCCGAGAAGCCAATAGGGCCACCGTAATCTCCTCACGCCCTCGCACAATGCAAGATGCCGTGATTCCACTAAGGGACCATTGAGGGCGGCACCAAACCCGTACAAATGGAAACCCTTCGGGGCGGTCATCGAACTCGTACACTTTGGCAACCCTTGGGGGTGGCCACTGGAACCCGTCAAATTTCTCGGGGCGATCTCCACAACCTAATTGGAGACCTCAACGCTTTCCTGAAGCTTTACACCACAATGATTGAGCTCCGAACACCTCAAAGGTTGGGGCTATCTCCCCAACGACACCACGAAGCTTCACCACAATGGAATATGGATCCAAGGTGACCTCAACCGTCTAGGGCGCCCAAGCACCCAAGAGGAACAAGCTCAAGGGTACCAAGCACCCAAGAGTAATAAGCTTCTCAACTTGTAACTTTCACGTATCACCGTGGAGAACTCAAACCGATGCACCAAATGCAATGGCAAGGGCACACAGAGTGCCCAAGTCCTTCTCTCCCAAATCCCACCAAAGCAACGAATGCTAGGGAGGAAAATGAGAGGAAGAACAAGAAGGAGAACACCAAGAACTCTAAGATCTAGATCCACATTTCCACCAATTACTTTCTCCTCGAGGCACAATGCTCCTCGAGAAGCCACTAGGGCCACCGTAATCTCCTCACGCGCTCGCACAATGAAAGATGCCGTGATTCCACTAAGGGACCATTGAGGGCGGTCACCAAACCCGTACAAATGGAAACCCTTGGGGGCGGTCACCGAACCCGTACACTTTGGCAACCCTTGGGGGCGGTCACCGGAACCCGTCAAATTTCTCGGGGTGATCTCCACAACCTAATTGGAGACCCCCAACGCTTTCCTGGAGCTTTACACCTCAATGATTGAGCTCCGAACACCTCAAAGGTTGGGGCTATCTCCCCAACGACATGACGAAGCTTCACCACAATGGAATATGGCTCCGAGGTGACCTCAACCGTCTAGGGCGCCCAAGCACCCAAGAGGAACATGCTCAAGGGTACCAAGCACCCAAGAGTAATAAGCTTCTCAACTTGTAACTTTCACGTATCACCGTGGAGAACTCAAACCGATGCACCAAATGCAATGGCAAGGGCACACAGGGTGCCCAGGTCCTTCTCTCCCAAATCCCACCAAATCAACGAATGCTAGGGAGGAAAATGAGAGGAAGAACAAGAAGGAGAACACCAAGAACTCTAAGATCTAGATCCAAGGGGTTCCCCTCACATAGAGGAGAAAGTAATTGGTGGAAATGTGGATCTACAACTCCTCTCTCTTTTCCCCCCCAAAACTAGCAAGATTCCATGGAGCGATTGAGAGATAGCAAGCTCAAAGAAGGTCAACAATGGGGGAAGAACACGAGATGAAAGGATTAGGTTCAATGGGGAAGAAGACCCCCTTTTATAGGAGGGGAAAATCCAACCGTTATCGACACAGCCCGCACCGAGCGGTACTACCACTAGGGCGGTAGTAACCAGCTGAAGCACTACTGCAACAGGGCAACAATGCGGTAGTACTGCCGGAGCGGTACTACCGCCTGTCCTTGCGGTACTACCGCAGGGGTAGTATTCAACGGCCACTCAGGTGCAGCACACGACAGTACATAGTGAGGCAGCGGTACTACCGCTGGGGATAGCGGTACTACCACGCGTCCACAGATGTAAAAAATTATTGCCGCGCCTACATCCGCTGGAGCTAGCTTCGAGTAAAAAGCCGGCAAGGTACTACCGCTCACAGGGAGCGGTACTACCACGTAGGGGTGATGTCTACACACGCTTCTACTCTTGTAGACTATGTTGGGCCTCCAAGCGCAGAGGTTTGTAGGACAGTAGCAATTTCCCTCAAGTGGATGACCTAAGGTTTATCGAACTCAGGGAAGTAGAGGTTGAAGATGGTCTCTCTGAAGCAACCCTGCAACTAAAATACAAGAAGTCTCTTGTGTCCCCAACACACCTAATACACTTGTCAGATGTATAGGTGCACTAGTTCGGCGAAGAGATGTTAAATGGCAAGTGATATGGATGGCAAAACAAAGTAATATAAATCTGTAATAAAAAGTGCAGCAAGCAAACAAGCGGTAAACGTGAGCACAAATGGTATTGCAATGGTGGAAACAAGGCCTAGGGTTCATACTTTCACTAGTGGCAACTCCCAACAACATTAACATAATCGAATCACATGATATCCCCCATAAAACATGCAAAGGGGACACACTCGGAGGTCATTCCTTCGTGGTCAAGAGAGGACGAGAATTATGTAGGGCTACAAAAGCACACCTCAAAGTTCGTAGTTCTAAATCTAAGGATTTCCCAATGTCACCGCGGCCATCCAAAGAGAGTCCCACAATCACCACAACATATCTAAAGGATAGTCAAAGACAAGCACCAAGAGACTCTCAATCTTCAATCAACACACAAGAGAGGAAATCACTCATGAAAATATTGTTCTAATCCATGTCCAATAGACCGCTGTCACCTTGGTCTCGGGGATTATACTACATAAAGACAAGTGAGTACATCAATCCAATACATAGAGGAAGGGGAAATATCATGGGATCACCCTAGATTAACATAGCCTATGATCACAACGAAGATCACATCATGGGAGAGAGAATTGACCACATAGCTACTGGTAAGAACCTCAGCCCCGAGGAGGAACTACTCCCGCCTCATGGAGGGAGGAAGCAACGTCGATGGACATGAATCCGGGGGCACTTCCCCGTCCCGGCAGTGTGCCGGCGCAGGAATTCTGGTCCCCGGAAGCTTGATGGCGATGGCGGCGGAGATCGGAATCGCGTCTGGAGAAAAGGGGTATGGAATCAGGGTTTCTGCGAGACGCTTTAAATATATGCCAAAGGGGGGCATCGGAGGAGCCTCGAGGGGCCCAGGCGCCCCCCCGGCGCGGCCCAGGGGGGGGGGCGCCCACAGGGCGCCTGGAGCCCCTATGGGTCCCCCCGGCTGCACTTTGGCCGCACGGTAGCTCCTGGAACGCTGATTTTTTATATATTTTTTCTGGATTTTTCCTGGCAGTTCTCGTAATGTGAAAACCTGAAATACAAAAACAGCCGAAAACAGAAACTGGCACTGGGGTGCACTGAGTTAATAGGTTAGTCCAAATATGATCAGAAGTGTATGGAAGTGTATAAATATCATAGCAATATCACCCAATAGAGGCATGGAGCAAGCAGAAATTATAGATACGTTTTGGACGTATCAAGGGGCGGATGTAAAAAATTACATCTGCGCCTACTCCGTATGCTTCAGCGTCAGGGCTGGGGGCAGTGATACTACCGCTCACCAGGAGCGGTACTACCGCTGGCCCCTGCGGTACTACCGCTCCCTAGAGCGGTACTACCGCATGCCATAGAGGCTTTAGCACTTGTCCGCCTTCATATCGTAGCTAAAGTCAACAGAAGGATACAATAAAACCAGAACTGCCATAACTTCTGCATATGAGCTCTGAATTGAGAAAACTCAAGCTTGTTGGTTATAGTAAGAAGAGGCAGGGGAGGTATGCCTTGGATATAGAGGAGTGAACACTCCATCGGAGAAGAACCGACATAACCTCCAACATCGAAAACATCATAGAACATGCATGTGAACTTTGTTTTCCATGAACTCGAGCTTGTCATCAAGATGACCATAAGCTCTAAGACTCACAAAGAGAACCGGCAAAAACCCCAACATCGAAAACATCATAGAAGATGCATGTGAACTCTGTTTTTGATGAACTCGAGCTTGTCATGAAAATGACCATAAGCTCCAAATCTCACAAGAAGAAGAACCAAACTAGAACCAATAAAGATGATGCAAGCACGCAATGGTTTGAGCTCTCTACAAACGATATGACCAAGCTACTCATCGAGAGCCCCCTTTGATAGTACGGCAAACGATCCTATAACCCGGTCTCCCAACTACCACCATGAGACAGGTAAAATAGAAAACCTATCAAGGGCCAACATTTGCCTTGCACATAGTCCACTTGAGTTGGATGATGACGATCTTGACTCCCTCAAGTTGGACCACCTTTCTTGAGTGCGTTGGCTCGGTGAAGACTAGTAGATTGCTCCCCCATACTCCACTATGGGTGAGGCACTCTTTGGCACATCTTCACAAGTCCATTATCACAACAATGGACGGCAAGCTTTAAGCACTTGATCTCTTCGTGATGCTCCACTTCAACTTGCACACCGCAAACTTGATGATGATCACCACTTGATGTCATCCGCCATGGGTTGTATAATATCTTGCTCTTGACGCAAGCCCATGGAAACATACCGAACCCCACATAGCACTCTCACGTAGACCATGGGTTAGTTCACAAAGCATAAAGGACAATGCTTACCTTACCATGGGATCACTTGATCCCTCTCGGTACATCTTCTACGCTTTGTGTGTTGATCAACTTGATTCACTCTTTAACTTAGTCTTGATCAACCTAGAAACTTTCCAACTCTCTTCATTTGGATGATGTCTTGCAGGTAAACAAGAATGATCAAACACTCTTCTTCTTCAAGACATGCTTGCAATAAGCTGAACACTCACAAGACCAATCTTTGGATAATTCCTTAATAGCACCTTGGTCATGACAAACTCTCCTTGAAACCAACAAATGGACTCCAAGAAAAGCCTATGGACAAACCCTTCAAATATAACTCAAGGCAACCATTAGTCCATAGAGATTGTCATCAATTACTAAAACCAAACATGGGGGCACCGCATGTTCTTTCAATCTCCCCCATTTTAGTAATTGATGACAATCACTTTCAAGAGAGTTTAAACAAGGAATTATGCATCACCATACCATGCAACAATAATGTATGCGCATGAGATGCAAAAGCTTAGGAACAAAACCAAAGTAAGAAGAGATGACTCTCTAAACTTCTCCACAAAACTCTCTGAAACTTCTCCCCCATCGGCATCGATTGCCAAAATGGGCGAAAAGATTAGAAGGCCAATATAAATTGTGTTCCTCCATAAATTTTGTATTTCTCAAAAAGAGAGTGGAATGCAATATACATATGCAATGGTAAATATTTGGAGGAAGACAACCTATATTGAGGCCCAAAGATTGCTAAAGAATGATATGCCACAAAGATATAACAAAGAAAGAAATAAGCAATCAAGCAATCAAAGGATACCAATTGAAACAAGCTATCAAAAGATACCAATTGAACCAACTAGACCAATGATCCTACATGCCACATGAATAAAAGATTTTATGATATGCGCATCGGAGTGTTCAAAAGAACATAGAGAAGTTCCCCGTGACTTGTGCATTATTTAATTTTGTATTTGGATACAATGTACACAAAATAGGATCATCACTCCCCCAAAATCAATAGAAACTCACAACAAGTGCAACCTGGCATGTAGGAAACTAACCCTAGCACAAACAATCAAACAAATGGTTGAGCAACAAGCAAAGCAGGCAACTTAAGAGTAGGTTCAACCAAAATGATGTGTGTGAATCATGCCAACGCACTTGAGAAGACTAATGTAAGGGTGAGCATTAAGCATCAACATAGTCTTGAATAGAGGAGATACAAGGTGCATGACATGTCCTTCCCACACACACCAACCAAAGGGTTTCACAAGTACACTGACTGTGCAAAATGAATAACCAACACTTGTGACAACCCATGGTGAAAAAGAAAGAGATAGCTTTGTCATGAGGAGGGATACCAAGCGAAATGGCAAAAGCCTCATCAAGACAAGCAAGAGAATAAAAAACTTCACCACACAAGAGTGCATCAAGATGCAACAAGATAAGACCCGCACTCAAGGCAAAAGATTTCACGGAGCCACCAAAGAAATAATACAAGAAAGACAAGGTGGACATGAAAGAAAAGGATATCTACTAGATATGTAATTTCTCTCAAGTGTAAAAGATTCTAGGTAGTTTAAAATCATGATGATATCAATCCACAAGAAGGATGTACACACGAGATAATTGCAAAAAAGAAAGAAAAATATATACATAAGGAAGTCATAAATATACCAATAATATATTTGCTTGAAAGCATAACACATGGCTAGATATGGTCTTATTGTATACAAATGAATTCCGACCACACGAACATCAAGGACATCACAACTAGCAACAAGAGATCATTGTTGGATGCTTTGAGAAAGGAAACAAGTATCACAAGAAACAAAGAATGACATGCCATGATACAACCTACACAAGGTTGATGCAAGAAATGTGTGCATGAAGTAGATGATGATACTTGTTATCGAGATATCATTGGAAGGATGTAGAAGATACCAACTGAAGGTAGATAGTAGTTGGTTGATCATCCTAGCTTGATTCCAATAAGCACATGGTGACAACACATTCCTCGTGAGTGAGTCGAGCATCCAATGTATCTCCAATTGTTCCTAGAACAACAACACAAACAAAATGGTACCCAAACTTATTGAGACCAAAGAGTTAGAAACACCAATACAAAGGACAAACTCCACAAACACATGTGCATTTACATATCAAAATGAATTTCATGCACATCTCATCCAAATTGAGACTAGGTGGAGTTTCCTCTATATATTGGGTTAAAGAAGGAAAGCATGCCAAAGAAAATACATGCAGTAAATATGCATGCTCAAGACTTTCAAGAATCGAAACCAAATGAAAAGAAATACCAAGTGAAAATAGGATATCAAATGGAGATATCATCACTTGGACGGTATCTATTTAAAAGATACATGAATGAATGAGATATCCATTGATACACGCAAAAAGAAAGATATCGAACTCCAAAAAGAGAGGATGGTTTCAAACAAACCAAGCCCTCTACAAAGTTTCATGATGGCACAAGTACCAAAAAGAAACGGCTTGTCTTCAATCAACACACACTTGATAAGGATCACAAGATGAGTGTTCTATAGAAGAAAGGATAGCTCCCCCAAGAGTTGTGCATTATAGAGAATTTTCATTTGAATACAAAATGCACAAGATGGGATCACCACTTTCACTATATCTAGAAAAGACTCGACAAAATCAATAAAACAACAAGATCCACAAGTGGCATGGAAGGCAATGGGAGTTAACACAAACTTGGCAAGAGATAAGACAAATAAAACCAAAAGACAATGTAAAGATGATCAATAATTTCCACCACATAAATGATTACCAATTGTCAAAGACAAGAGGTTTGGAAATAATTCCCGGTGGTAGATTGCAAACGAATCCAACATCATTGTCACACCAAACAAAAAAACAAATTTGCAACTAGTAGAGCTAACACGCCACCTAGGAACAACATAATTTATAATATCAACTCTAGGTGACAATATCTCAAATGTACACATTTTCTAGGCTTGTATTATACACAAAGCATATTACTCCCCCATAATGTGATACCAAAGGAAGACTTAACAAGATGCAAAATAGAACCAAACAAGAGATAATTAATGGACCAAATAGAATTTGATTTTCTCATGAGAAGAGATACCACATAGAGACTAGATAATCTTATAATATCATTCCTAGATGATATTCCTCATGTGCACACAATTTTAGGATTGTGAGGTGCACAAAGCACATCACTCCACCAAAATGGGATGTTCCATTAATCTCTCACAAGAGCCAACTAATATATAAACAAGATGCAAAAAGTCTCAACACACGACACACACGTACATGATGTGCAAACCAATCATACACAAACTTGATTTCTCAAGATAAGAAAATTGGAATCACAACATATACAAGCACATGCAAGGTACAAAACCACAACATGATAAGGGGCAATTAACTTTCAATGTAAACAATTTAAGCACGAGTTACCGCAAGGAGGAACATTGGATATACGATAGAAACATAATCCGAATGGCCTGGCTTGACACAATATGAATGATGAAGACCCCTTAAATCTTCATAATGTAGCCAAGTATTCAATGACCTCCAATAACACCTATTGATCAAGTTTTAGCTTGTTGGTCCCCAACCAAGTTGGGTCCTAAGAGGTTAGTCACAATAGGCTTGGCCACCCAAATGGTTCTTTTTTTGACACCACTTTGAGTACCAAAAAACTTGGCAAACACATTGCCAACCTAATCCTTTGTGATGGCCTGGCTTATTAGGGATGCTAGACTACTCATATCAATAAGGAATTCCTTCTTTTCCGGGAGCCCATTCGGACAGAACTCCAAAGTTAAGCGTGCTCAGCTTGGAGTAATTTCACGATGGGTGACCGACCGGGAAGTTTCTCCCGTGTGCGCATGAGTGAGGACAAAGTGCGCAGAAAAGACTAGTATTGATATGTGGGGCCAGTCTAGATCCCGCCAGGAGTAACGACCACCGGCGGGTGTGTCCGGGGTGTTACAAGTTGGTATCAGAGCCGACTCTCACGGTTACATGAATGTTTGCGGACAGGTGCTCGGTCATGTTATTCATGACATTTGTGCCCCGTCGTGGCACACGGCATGGCACATGTATCGGACTGTATGCATAGACGTGTGTGCCAAGAGGGAACGTTCCTGTGGCCCAAGGAGGACATTGGTTCCTCTGAGTGGGGGTGTATATGATGTCCTGGCTTATTAGGGGTGATAGACTACTCATATCAATAAGGAATTCCTTCTTTTCTAGGAGCCCATTCGGATAGAACTCCAAAGTTAAGCGTACTTAGCTTGGAGTAATTTCAGGATGGGTGACCGACCGGGAAGTTGCTCCCGGGTGCGCACGAGTGAGGACAAAGTGCGCAGAAAAGACTAGTATTGATATGTGGGGCCAGTCTTAGATCCCGCCAGGAGTAACGACCACCGGCGGGTGTGTCCTGGGCATTACATCCTTCCCAAGAGAATAGATATAATCAATAATAATTGGGTTGAATAAGTTACCACTAGTGCATGAAGAAGCGACGCGACCTTTCCCACGACATAAGGTAGCAACGTCTACTCTTCATTTTCTTCTCACTTGATTTCTCAACAAGAGAAGCAATAACTTGAGTCTTCTTGGGAAGTGGCCTTTATTCAACTTGTGGTTGAGTATGAGATTGAACTTGTGGCTTCTTCCCTTGTTGATTGTCATTAATGGGCTTCTTCTTCAACAGGCAAGATCTAACATTATGCCCTTCAATTTTTCACTTGAAGCAAATAATCTTGGCCGAATTCTTGAGTTGTTCTTGGCCCTTCTTCTTGTTAATAATCTTGGACTTTTTCTTCTTGTTGGAGTTGAATCCAAGTCCACCTTTGTCATTGGAGGATTTTTGCACACTCAAGATATTGTTGATTGTGGACTTCCCTTCATGACACTTTTCCAAGTCTTTCTTCAAAGAAGTGACTTGGGCCTTGAGCTCTTTGATTTCCTCTACATGGTTAGTATCAACACAAGTACTAGAGGAAGTATATGCTTCATCATTAGAGCAAAAGGGCAAGGAAAGTAATTCATAACAAGAAGTAGAAACATTGTGAGTAGATGAATTACGAGGACCAGCACATGTCAAGATAGCATTTTGACTTGAAGTAGTGCTAGTATCCACATGAGGCTCACAAAATGTTACCTTGATACTCATAGCCTCATGAGCTATCTTTAGCACATTATGGGATACTAGAAGATCATCATAAGAGCTTGTGAGCTTTACATGAATTTCTTCCAATTTCCCATAATTGCTAGATAGCAACTCAAGTTGAGCCCTTAGCTCAACATTCTCCTTCAAAATGGATGCTTCACTAGAAATAGAGTTAGTAGCACAAGCATCATCAATAATAGCAAGAGGAGAAGGCAACTTGGCAAGCTCTTTAGAGTATGAAGCTTTAAATTGAGCATGAGTTCGGTGGGTTTGATGAGCTCACTCTTAATGACCCTTGAGCCATTTTCGAGATGCTCAAAATCCTCAAAGAGTTTAGCATGTGCAACTTCAAGCTTCTCATTTTTAGTTTCAAAATCATTAGCCACCAAGAGTAATAAGCTTCTCAACTTGTAACTTCCACGTATCACCATGGAGAACTCAAACCGATGCACCAAATGCAATGCCAAGGGCACACAGAGTGCCCAGGCCCTTCTCTCCCAAATCCCACCAAAGCAACGAATGCTAGGAAGGAAAATGAGAGGAAGAACAAGAAGGAGAACACCAAGAACTCCAAGATCTAGATCCAAGGGGTTCCCCTCACATAGAGGAGAAAGTGATTGGTGGAAATGTGGATCTAGATCTCCTCTCTCTTTTCCGCCAAAAACTAGCAAGAATCCATGGAGGGTTTGACAGATAGCAAGATCGAAGAAGGTCAACAATGGGGGAAGAACACGAGCTCAAGGGATTAGGTTGAATGGAGAAGAAGACACGCTTTTATAGGAGGGAAAAAAATCCAACCATTATCCACATAGCCCACACCGAGCGGTACTACCGCTCTAGGGAGCGGCATTACCGCTAGGAAGGTAGTAGCTAGCTGAAGCACTACTGCAACGGGGCAACAGTACGGTAGTACTGCCGGAGCGGTACTAACGCCTGCCCTTGCGGTACTACCACAGGGGTAGTATTCAACGGCCACTCAGGTGCAGCACACGGCAGTACACAATGAGGCAGCGGTACTACCACTGGGGATAGCGGTACTACCACGCGTCCACAGATGTAAAAAATTACTGCCGCGCCTACATCCGCTGGAGCTAGCTTCGAGTAAAAAGCCGGCACGGTACTACCACTCCCAGGGAGCGGTACTACCGCGTAGGGGCGGATGTAAAAAATTACATCCACGCCTTCGTCTTTATGCTTCAGCATCAGGTCTAGGTGCAGTGGTACTACCGCTCACCAGGAGCGGTACTATCTATGCCACAGAGAACCGGCAAAAACCCCAACATCGAAAAAATCATAGAAGATGCATGTGAACTCTGTTTTCGATGAACTCGAGCTTGGCATGAAAATGACCATAGGCTCCAAATCTCACAAGGAGAAGAACCAAACTAGAACCCATAAAGATGATGCAAGCATGCAATGGTTTGAGCTCTCTACGAACGATACGATCAAGCTACTCATCGAGAGCCCCTCTTGATAGTACAACAAACGATCCTATAACCCGGTCTCCCAACTACCATCATGAGACTGGTAAAATAGAAAACCTATCAAGGGTAAACATTTGCCTTGCACATAGTCCACTTGAGTTGGATGATGACGATCTTGACTCCCTCAAGTTGGACCACCTTTCTTGATTGCGTTGGCTCAGTGAAGATTAGTAGATTGCTCCAGCATACTCCACTATGGGTGAGCCACTCTTCGGCACATCTTCACAAGTCCATTGTCACAACAATGGACAACAAGCTTCAAGCACTTGATCTCTTTGTGATGATCCACTTCAACTTGCACACCGCAAAACTTGATGATGATCACCACTTGATGTCATCCTCCATGGGTTGTATAATATCTTTCTCTTGATGCAAGCCCATGGAAATATACCTAACCCCACATAGAACTCTCACGTAGACCATGGGTTAGTACACAGAGCATAAAGGACAATGCTTACCTTATCATGGGATCACTTGATCTCTCTCGGTACATCTTCTACGCTTTGTGTGTTGATCAACTTGATTCATTCTTTGACTTAGTCTTGATCAACCTAGAAACTTTCCAACTCTCTTCACTTGGATGATGTCTTGAAGGTAAACAAGAATGATCACACACTCTTCTTCTTCAAGACATGCTGGCAATAAGCTCAACACTCACAAGACCAATCTTTGGATAATTCCTTAATAGCACTTTGGTCATTACAAACTCTCCTTGAACCAACAAATGGACTCCAAGAAAACCCTATGGACAAACCCTTCAAATATAACTCAAGGCAACCATTAGTCCATAGAGATTGTCATCAATTACCAAAACCAAACATGGGGGACCGCATGTTCTTTCATCATGGTTTATACTTACTATCTATTTATCACATGTTTTTCGAAATGTTTGCATTCTGTTGAATGTCCCCAGGTCGCAATTGCCACCGCCACCTTCGCGATGATGTTCTCATCTTCCATGTCCGTCGTAGAGTACTACCTCCTGAACCAGTTCCCTGTGCCATATGGTACTACCTCTATTTTTTCTGACATGTCCTCCTATGATTATCTATCACTTGTTACTTATTCTCTGAAATGAAACACGTGCAACTCTCTACTTGACCATCCTGGCATTTTTCGTTGCGGTCGTCGGCCAGAGGGTTGTGAGGAAGCTAATTGATCTGTTAGGGCGGGTTGTATGATCGAAAGTATGTCTAAAGGGGGTGATTAGACTACTTGACCAAATAAAAACCTAGCCTTTTCCCAATTTTAAGTCTTGGCAGATTTTAGCAATTATGCACAAGTCAAGCAATCAACCTACACATGCAATTCTAAGAGTATAGCGGCAGAATGTAAAGCAATTATATATGAAGGTAAAGCGAGGAGTTTGAGGGAGCAAACACAATGTAGACACGGAGATTTTTTATCCGTGGTTCCGATAGGTGGTGCTATCGTACGTCCACGTTGATGGAGACTTCAACCCATGAAGGGTAATGGTTGCGCGAGTCCACGAAGGGCTCCACCCACGAAGGGTCCACAAAGAAACAACCTTGTCTATTCCACCATGGCCATCGCCCACGAAGGACTTGCCTCACTAGGGTAGATCTTAGGAGATCTCCTTGCCCATACAAACTCCTTGGTTCAACTCCACAATCTTGACAGAGGCTCCCAAGTGACACCTAACCAATCTAGGAGACACCACTCTCCAAAAGGTAATAGAAGGTGTGTTGATGATGAACTCCTTGCTCTTGTGCTTCAAATGATAGTCTCTCCAACACTCAACCCTCTTTCATAGGATTGTATTTGGTGGAAAGATGAATTGAGTGGAAAGAAACTTGGAGAAGGCCAGAGATCAAGATTTATGTGGTTGGAATGGAATATCTTGACCTCAACACAAGTGTAGGTGGTTCTCTCTCAGAAAATGTATGTTGGAAGTGTAGGCATGTTCTGATGGCTTTCTCCATGAATGAAGAGTGGGTGGAGGGGTATATATAGCCTCCGCACAAAATCTAACCGTTACACACAATTTACCAAACTCGGTGGGACCGAATCAGAGAACTCGGTTAGACCGATTTAGTTCATAATGTGACCGTTAGGCATTTCAGTGGGACCGACATGTCAACTCGGTAGGATCGATTTCATTAGGGTTAGGGCATGACGTAATCTCTGTTAGACCCATTACACAAACTCGGTAGGACCGATTTTGGTAATAAGCTAACCAGAGAGTTGGTCAGGAAAACTCGGTGGGACCGATTCGCTCGTTTCGGTTGGACCGAAACGTTACGAGGGAAAAAAAGAGAGTTTGCATTCCAAACTCGATGGGACAGATCGCTCATCTCGGTTAGACCGAAATGTTACGAAGGGAAATAGAAAGTTTGCAATCCCATCTTGGTGAGACCGAGATCCCTATCGGTGAGACCGAAGACTAGGGTTTGTGGCAATGGCTATGTCAATAGAACTCGGTGGCGCTAGATAGAAGGTTTCGGTGGGGCCGAGTTTGACTTTTGGTTTGGAAAATATGTGGATGTGAGAAAGTGGTTGAGGGTTTTGGAGCATATCACTAAGCATTTTGAGTAAGAAACCCATTAAGCAACACCTGATCCCCTTTTAACAGTATTGGCTTTCCTATGGACTCAATGT
Source organism: Secale cereale (assembly GCA_902687465.1). Taxonomy (NCBI): domain Eukaryota; kingdom Viridiplantae; phylum Streptophyta; class Magnoliopsida; order Poales; family Poaceae; genus Secale; species Secale cereale. Next base: position 701,661,466 of record LR738712.1, read on the forward strand.
GATCTTGGATCACTAAAATATAAAATGTAGAGTCTTGAGCTTGAGCCAATATGTGTCCTTAGCATTTTGAGGGGTCCACATTTCTAATCCATGCCATGCCAATCATTGAACTTTCCTGAAATATTTATCTTGAGATAGCCTTAGTTCAATGAGCTATATGTTGTTAGTAATTTCCAAAACCACCTAGGGATAGTTGCACTTTCAATCTCCCCCTTTTTGGTAATTGATGAAAACATATAGATCAAAGCTTCGACAAATGATAATAAGATTGAAATACATCGTCGCTTTGAGAAGTATGTGATAAGCAAGAGCTCCCCCTAAATTTGTGTATTATTTAAAATTTGCTTCTAAATGCAAATACACAATCGATTAGGATCATGGGTTACTCTTCCATGCCACATACATCTTGGTGGAGCGCTCAAAATGATATAAACTAAAAGCATACACTCATCACCAAGCAAAGTGAATGATCATATAGGGATATAAAAGATAATATCATTCAAGCAAGCATTAAAGTAGCATATGATCAATCACATGATCAAACAAGTATCTCACACAAGGACATAAAGTATAAACCAAGCACACAATAAAATTCAACCAAAAACAAGAGAGACAAAGAAGCAAAACACTCTATCTCTCGAAGCCTATGAACTATACATATTTCTCCCCTTTTGGCAACAAGTTACCAAAAAGTTCAAATATGCATACTACTATGCGTCTCTCAGGCTTGGTCTTCGGGAGGCGGTGTAGAGAGAACTCCAAGGACAAAGGCACCAGTTGATGTAGTTGGAGCTGGTGGAGTGGCTGCTGGAGGTGGCACTGAAGCTGTGGCTACTGGTGCTGATGTTGTTGCTCTTGTATCAGGTACATGCACTGCAGTAGACCTCTGTCCTCTAGGCACTCGCTGAAATGCATCAGTAGTTGCCTTCCCTTTTTTCTCTTCTGCTTCCTCCTGGAGCTGCTCAACTGTTGTTTGTATCTCAGTAAACTTTAGATCAAGATCATAAAATTTGGTTTCTATGACCCTCTCCAAGCTCTCCTGGTGTGACGCCCGGGTAATTAAACTACAGTAATCTCACCCTAATGATGCCATGTCATCACCTTTTACTAAGCCAATTGCCACTTGATTAAAATTCAAGTCAAACTCAAATAACAATACAATTTTTTTCAAGTAATAAATTCAAAATGTTCGTTACGTTATAAATATTCACTAGGTAATTGTCATGAATTACCCAACATCTTTTCAATTATTGAACTGCCTCGAACCTATTTAAAACAGAGCCATCAACACCAAATTGACCAATTTCAATTTAAACAAATACTTAGAGATTTCAAAATAAATTGTAAGTGCGTGTGCCAACACAGAATATGGTCTAGTATTTATGTGGTAGTTTTAATAAGCAACAAAATCATTTTTGATATTAAATTAAATTACAAAACAGTGAAGAAAAATAGGAAATAGTAACTATACAAAATAAAACAGAACAGAAACCTAAAGCAGAAAACATAAGAGAAGAATAAAGGCCCATGTGGATTGGATAGGCCCAACCCACCTTCCCACTCATCTCCTTCCAGCTACAGGGAGGCGGGGGGATCGTGGCAGGCATCCCACGGCCATGGCCACGCCTGGCACGCGCCGGCCATCCCCCGGCTCCCGTGGAGCATAAGGGCCGACCCCGTGCCCCCCAGACGAACCCTAGCTCCCCACTTCCCCCTTTCCCTCTCTCCCTCTCTTCTCCCCGCGCGAAACCACCACTGCCACCGCCATGGCCGCGACCACCATGCTCCCTGCACTGCGAGAAGACGTCTAGGAGAACCTCCACGGTCCACTTCGTCCATATCGAGGACCGAATCGAACGGGGACAGTGCGTACACTCGGCATCGCCACAATCTTCATCATGTACGTCTTCGTCGTCCGCCGTCTATTCCCGCCACTCCAGTCCACCTCCGGCCTCCCCGACCTCTCCCTTGAGCTCGCATTGAGCTTCTCCTCCATCTCCCTCTATCTTCCCCTTCGATTTGATGCCGTAGGCCGTCATCACCGTCATCCCCGAACCTACGCGTATGTGCGTGTGTGCAGTTACTCTGCTCCTGGATTGTCGTCATCGCTGCTGTGCGCGCGCTCATGCGTGGCCTCGCCCGTAGTTTCCGCAGCCATCCGTAGCTACTGCCACTCAACGCTACTTACGGCTGCTTCTCCTGCTAGTCGTCACTGCTGCGTCGCGCGCTCGCCACGGCCTCGCCATGGCCTCGCTACGTTTGTACGCACTCATCCGCGGGGCCCTGATGTCCCCGGGCCCCGAACCCACGCTTCGCCCGCACCCGCCTCACCCGCTCCCGCGCTTGCCGTCACCCGCCGCTGGCCGCCGCGCCTCCGGCCGTCGCGGCCTTCTGCTCCTTGTGCGCCGCTCGCCCAACCTACTGCGCCGTCCACCGCTAGCCGCCGCGCCCCCTTTGGCTCCGCCCGCGCCGTCCGAATGCGCCTCCTGCCCCGCGCCCGCCTGGTCGCTCGCCGGCCCGCCCGCGCTTTCCCCCCCTTCGCCCCTCGCCGCTCCACTTCCGGCGCCCGGCGCCGCGCCGGTGGCCATCGGCGCCACTGGCTCCGCCCGAGGCCAGCGCCGGGTTCGACCCCGCGGGCGCTGGAGGCTACACCCTCGAACCCGCACGCCCGTGCGGCCGTTTGTCCCCCTCTTGGGCCTTTGGCAATGGGGCCCCACAGCCCCAAAAAAATAATAATAATAAAGAAGAAGTAAAAAATGAATTTTTTTAAAAATAATTATATATAATATAAATTAACTATTATTAATTAATTACTAAATTAATTAAGTTAATTAATTCTGTTAACTAAATTAATTGAATCTGATTAACCTAATCTTCTAGCTAAGCTAATTAACTCTAATAGTTAAAACTCTGTCAATGACGTGCGGACCCACGCGTTAGTTTGACTGGTCAACGGTCAACTTTGACCGCTGATGTCATGATGATGCAATATTTATTTTTGAATTAAATAAATAATACTTCCAGAAAATTATTAAATCTTCAAAAATTAATATAAAATAAACCGTACCTCGGATCGAAAAACTTTGTACATGAAAGTTGCTCAGAACGACGAAACGAATTCGAATATGCAGTCCGTTCATCCGCCACACGTCCCTAGCATAGCGAACATGCAACTTTCCCCCTCCGGTCCGTTTGTGCGAAAACGCGAAACACCGGGAATACTTTCCCGGATGTTCCCCCCTTCGTCGGTATCACCTCCTACCGCGTCACATGTAGCACCGCGTATTTCCATGTTATGCTTTGTGTTGCGATGCTTGCTTTATATTTATTGTTTCTTCCCCCTCTTCTCTCCGATAGACACCAGGACTGAGACCGCTGACAGTGCCACGGTGATCGACTGCATCGACGACGACCCCTCCTTCTTGCCAGAGCAACTAGGCAAGCCCCTCCCTTGATCACCAGATATCGCCCATCCTCTTCTCTCTTATTCTTGCATTAGAATTGCTACTGTTGATGATTCGATAGCTCCTATTCTGTTGCATAGCCTGTCATTGTTGCTACCACTATTGATACCTTACCTGCTATCCTAATGCTTAGTATAGGATGCTAGATTTCCATCAGTGGCCCCACATCCATGTCCGTCTGCCATGCTATACTATTGGGCCGTGATCACTCGGGAGGTGATCACGGGTATATACTATACTGTTACATACTCATGTTGATGATTCAGAGATGGGGGCTGAAGGGGCAGGTGGTTCCACATAGGTAGTGGTGGGCCTGGGTTCCCGACAGCCCCCTAATGGTTACTTTGTGGCGGAGCGACTGGGCGGGTTGCGACCACCTAGGAGTTAGGTGGGCCTAGCCCTGGTCGTTGTCCGCGGTTATTTCATAATAACACATTTAACGAGATCTTGGTATTTGATCTGAGTCTGGCCATTGGCCTATACGCACTAACCAGCTACGTGGGAATAGTTATGGGCACTCGACGTCGTGGTATCAGCTGAAGCCTTCTTGACATTAGCGACTTAGCGGTGTGCGCCGGATTGGACTGGAACGCCGCTCTAGTATTAGGAGCGGCTAGGTCTGCTTACCGGCCTCCCTCGCAACGTGCAGGTGTGCATTGGGCGATGGGCCCACACCCCCGTGCACTTAGGGTTTAGACCGGCGTGCTGACTTCTCTGTTGTGCTTAGGTAGGGTTGCGACGTGTTGATCTTCCGAGGCCGAGCATGACCCAGGAAAGTGTGTCCAGCCAAATGGGATCGAGCGTGCTGGGTTATGTGGTGCAGCCCTGTAGGGAAGTTAATCTATTCGAATAGCCGTGTCCCTCGGTAAAAGGACGACCCGGAGTTGTACTCTGACCTCATGACAACTAGAACTGGATACTTAATAAAACACACCCAGACAAGTTCCAAATACAGCCCGGTGATCGCTTTATCACAATGCGACGAGGGGAGGATCACCGGGTAGGATTATGCTATACGTTGTTACTTGGTGAACTTACCATCTATTCTATTCTACTGCTGCAAGACAGAGGCTGCGAGATGCGAGGATACTTGTTAGTTCCAGCTACTCTCATCTACTGCTGCAAGATGGAGGTGGCCAGAAGTGTAGTCTTCGATTGGATTAGCTATTCCCCTCTTATTCTGGCATTCTGCAGTTTAACCCACATATATTACCCCTTTACACAGATACCATTGCATATGTAGTATAGATCCTTGCATGTGAGTACTTTGGATGAGTACTCACGGTTGCTTTGCTCCCCCTTTCCCCCTTTTGTCCCTTCTTCTCGGATGACGCAACCAGATGGTGGAGTCCAGGAGCCAGAGGATCCCGAAGATGTTTCTACGTGGAGTTCGGCTTCGAGGAGTAGTTAGGAGGTCCCAGGCAGGAGGCCTTGCCTTTTCGATCGTTGCTATATTTGTGCTAGCCTTCTTAAGGCAAACTTGTTTAACTTATGTCTGTACTCAGATATTATTGCTTCCGCTGACTCTTGTGTTTTTGAGCTTATGTATTCGAGCCCTCGAGGCCCCTGGCTTGTAATATAAAGCTTGTATTATTTTAATTTGTGTCTAGAGTTATGTTGTGATATCTTCCAATGAGTCCCCGATCTTGGTTGTACACATTTGCGTGCATGATTAGTGTACAGTCAAATCGGGGGCGTCACACCTGGTTTTGAGTCAGGGTGGCCAAGCCCTTCTCAATCCTCAAGGTAGATTGGATTAGATATCCCAGATGATATTGCTTGCTCTTCAGGAAGACTTGAGATGCCTCTTCTACACTTGGCATTTTCGCAGCTTTCTCAGCCTTAGCTTTGGCTCTTTTCTCTTGTGCTTGCACCGATGAAGATTCATTCTCATCCATCACAACTTTGTTGTCTTCAAATTCTGGATATAGGGGTAGATGCTCCTTGTCCAACAAGTATGTGCATGTGCCCATCTTGGAGTTGATGAGCTCCTGAACGTGTGGAGCATACCCACAAGATCTCTTCTGGTCAGCAGCTGTCCTATTGATTGTCTCTACAATCAGACTCATGGCTTTGGAACTTTCGAGGGTCATAAAAAATGTGCAGCAAGTTGATTGAGTGTCCTCCGATCATCTTATGATCTCCTGACTTGGGTAGCAAAGTGTGCCTCAAGATGGTGTTCATGGTAGGTGGACCAGACAACAGATAGTGTACAGATCCAAGCTTGTGTGTCTCCAAAGCTTTATCATGGATTGCTTTGTACATTCTTCTTCTTGGCATACACATCCAAGTCATCTTCATGTTCCTCTTGAGCATTTATCATTTTAGCCCATTCTTCAACAGTGGATTGGTACCTAGTACCTTCTGACATCTAAACTATTCTCCCATCTGGATAGAAATGAGCAGTGGAGTAAAATTGCAGTATAAGCTCATCATTCAATTTTGTGAGCTTCTGCCCAACAAATTTGTCACTTCACAAGCCTTGGAGTTGTCATGTACTCCTGGGAAGTGATCTTCATTATCCTTGATGTATTCCCAATCAAACCATCTCATGTCACATACCACTGGCTTCTTGTCAAGCAGAATGGTCTCATAGAAATCTTCCTGTTCTTTTGTATGAAATCTATAGTCAACTGCAGTCCTCCTTCTCACAACATAGGGATCAAACTGTCTCCAGAATCTGAGACCTGCATCCTTCCTCAACTTCATGTCCTCAGCAACAATATGATTATCATCATGATGAGGAATCTTGGGCTTCAATTTTCTGAGTACTTGGACCTCAGCATCTTCATAATTCTCGGGCACTAGGGCCTTGTTCTTTTCTGCAGCTGGAATGTTCCTTGTGCTTCTCTTTGGTGCAGACTTAGTGGCTTGATCAGTAGCTTTGGGGGCAGTCTTGGGCTTTTAAGGAGCAACCCCTGACTTAATGGCATCCCCCATCAGCTTCTGAGATTTAGGTGTTGATGCGGCATTCTCTTCCTATTCCTCTTCTTCATCAGAAGAATCTCTCATCATGGAGGGCTTGCCAATGACTCTGGCAATAGTCTTCCTGACCCTCTCCTTCCTCTTCTTGCCATCTCCGGCTTCTTTGGGTTCAAGAGTGAACTCCATTGTCTCTTGAGTAGAGGCTCTGGCCTTTGACATTGGAGCTCTTTTGGCAGGGGCCTACTTGTTCAAACCTGGCTTGACATCCCTAGTTGATTCTGTCAGAGCTTGCTTCTTTGAAGTGGCCTCATCAGCCACAAAATCCTCATCCTCACTGTCAGAAGTTTTCTTATTCCTTGTCTTGGTAGAAGCCTTTGGAAAATTACTTGGAGTGCTCCTGCTACTCTCATAGTAGCTGCTATTTGAGGGACTAGAGCCCTCACTCAACTGTGCTTGCTCCTCTGACATGTTCAAGCTGTCACTTTGATCATACATTGTTGACACTGCAAACTGAAAGCTGACCCTATGAATAGATGTAGATGAGATAGAGTGGATGAACATCACAAAATGCAGAGTTTTTTGCAAAACAGATGACTCAAAAACTTAGTTTTAGTTCTTCACAGAAAGCATTTCGGAGCTACCGATTTGTTAAACTCGGTGATACCAAAGCAATTTTGGAACCTAAACTAGTGAACTCGGTCACACCGAGTCACAGTTCGGTGGCACCGAGATTGCTAGGGTTTCATAGAGAGTCGAACTCGGTCACACCGATTTGCAGTTTTCGGTCAGACCGAAAATCGCATGTGCAATGGCCTAAGCCAAATCGGTGAGACCGATTTCTACAAATCGGTCGGTCTGAGATGAGTTCAGCGGAGACCTAACACTAAATTTTCAGATCAAAACTAACCTAAGGATGTTTTTCCGTGGATAGATAGTTTGCATAAGTGGTAAAGATCATGGCAAAGTAATGTGCTCTGAATCAGAGTTGAAGGAATAGCACATAGAGTCGAACCCATACCCTAGTTTGGTGGGAGATCGCTACGACGACAACGGCGGAGAAGATTCCCATTGGCGGCGATGGAAACTAGTGGCAGGAGGTCACTGGCGGCGAGGAGACGATCCAGAGACCCGAGGAGGCAGAGCAGGACACACGCGCGGGCTGAGGAGTTTGAAGAAATTTCCACAATCTCACCCATGGGTATATATATCCCGAACCTGTCGGTGTGACCGAGTGGAACAACTCGGTGGCACCGAGATGCAGAATCGCAAGCGGTTACTCCAACTCGGTGTGATCGAAAAGTTCAAATCGGTTGCACCGAGATTGAAAACCTAGATCAACTTAGTGAACTCGGTGTAACCAAAGTGGATGACTCGGTCATACCGAAATGCACAAAGAGGTTTTGGAAGTTTAAGTCTATGACGAATTGGGAACTCTGAGTGCTCCTCACACAGAGTGGTTCGAATCTGACTTGATCAAACTTTGTGATGTAGCATGAATAGAGTTTGAGACAAGAAAAACATAGATAGCTAGAGGGAGTTCTTAGGCATTCTTGTCCATCCATTTGGCAAAAGAGAAAGAGACAAACAATCAAAGCAACAAATGGATGTCCTCGAATGAGTAAAATATGCATCCAACATGCTCACACAATAAGATATAAAATGAAACATGTGACAAAGCATGCACAATCACTCTAGCATTTATCAAGCAATTTGGCAATGACTAGGTCATCTATATATGAGTATAGTGACTTAGGAGTCAAATGAGGACATTTGATCATAGGTCATACTCATCATTTAAGCACAAGTGAGGTTACCACTTTTAGATAAAGCGTTGTTGTGTTCACATCATTAGAGTTGCTTTAGCTCAATTGATTAGAGTAAAGCTCCCCTAGATGTGATATCACCCCTAAGAGGGATGAACTAACCTTGGGTTTTGTCGATGATGACTTCATGTAGGTGTTGAAGATGTAGATGCTCAATGTTGATGTAGATCATTTGGAGCAATCCATTGGAGTGAGTCGCACTTTCAATATCTACACGGGTTAGTCCCACAAGGAACAAACAAGGATATCCATAGACATAGAGTGATGTTCACATAAGATGATGTCCATGAAAGCATTTGGTTACCTTGTCCCTTGTCTTACCAATAAGAGGTTTGTGACTCCTTGAACTAGTGCAAGATATGAAAGTTGTTTGCTCTTGTCCTCGCCAAAATGATATGAGTGAAGTATGTTGGCGGAGTCACCCTCAAGAACTCTCTATTTCTTCTTCTTCGGGATCCACACCATCTTGATGGGAATCCTTGGAGTTGTAGTCGTACTTGATGAAGTAGAACTCGATGTAGTCTTGGGAACCCACTTGACCAAGGCCTTGGGAGCTTCTTCAAATGCATCAGTCTCCTCTTGAAGCTTGTCCTTCCCCTTTTGCTTGTGGTCTAGTGGTGGAAGATCATCTTGAGCTTGTGTTCCTTGGAAAGAAGTAGGATCATACTTCTCTTGTTGAGGAACAAACTTCGTCTTGGGGTATTGATCTTCTTCCCACTCAACTCCATTGGCATTGAACTTTCGTTCAAAACCAACACCTTGATTCTTCCGGTGTCTTCCTTGCTTGCGTACAATATCCTCAAATTGCTTACTTCCGGCAAGGCTCTTGTAAACACCTTTCTCTATAATTCCCTTCAATAGGTATTTTCCTACTCAAGTGTAACTTGGCTAAGAGAATCATTAGTGGAATCAAGAGTACTACTAGAAGCAACAATATTTTATTTAGCATGATTATTGTTGCTACTAGATGAAGAATCTTTCTTGTTCTTGTTGCTAGATTTAACTTGTGGCATGTAAGTACACAAGAGTAAATGTTTGGCAATGTAAGAAGAACTTTTCTTGCGAAGATCATCATTGATTGCTTTTAAGAACTCATGCTCTTGCTCAAGGTTGAGCTTTTAAAGCGTAACTTCTCATGAGTCTTTAAAAGTTCTCGATGATCTTCCAAGGTAGTTTCATGAGCTAACTTAAGAGTGTTTAGTTATTTAGTTAGACGCTCAATCTCCTTCTTATCATCAGCATTCATTTATCTTGATTAGCATGATTAATAGCAAGTTCATCATAGTTTTCATAACTAGAGTTGTCAACAAGTAAATCATCATATCCTAGCAAATCATCTTCATCACTATTGAAATCAACATACTCGGGGTGTGATACCTTTGGGCCTTTAGCCATGAAGCATCTTCCAATTCCTTCATTTGGTGATTCAAATATGTCGTAGGAGTTGGTTGACACAAGTGCTAGACCGGCAACACCTTCATCTGAGTATATTCGGAGACGGAGTGATAACTTCTTTCGGAGTGATGGTCCGAGTCGGAGCCGGATACCCATTCACCAATGTGAGCTTGATGTCTTTGTTTTGTGTAGTTCTTTGATGACTTGTCTTTCCTTTCCGAATCCTTGCTTCTCTGAGAGGGTCTTAGTTCATAATGATCTTCTCTACTCCTTCTCTCTCTTGGTGGTGATTCTTCTCTCCTACTCCTTTTGGGAGAATCTTCTCTTCTTTTGTAGGGAGCCGTACACTCGTTGGAGTAGTGTCCGGGTCTTCCACAATTGTAGAAATTTCGTTCACGACTTGAAGATCGTTTGTCATTGTAGGACCTTGACTTGGAACTTCTCTCCTTGCTTCTACTCCAGTAGAACTTGTTGAAGTTCTTCACCATTAGGCTTAATTCTTCATTGAAGGTTTGTTTCTCACTTGATGATGTGGGAGCATCACATGAGGCTTTGTAAGCACCACTTGACTTGTTGTGGAGCTCTTCCTTATCCTTAAGTGACATCTCATGAGCAACAATTCTTCCAATGACTTCTGTAGGCTTGAGATCTTTGTAATTGGGCATCATTTGGATCAATGTGCACAAGGTATCATATTTTTCCCTCCAAGGCTCTTAGGATCTTCTTGATAATGAATTTGTCGGTCATCTCCTCACTTCCTAAGCCGACAATCTCATTTGTGATGAGAGCAAGCCTAGAGTACATTTCAACGACACCTTCACCATCCTTCATTTTGAATTTGTCAAGCTGACTTTGAAGCACATCCAATTTGGATTCCTTGACAGAGTCAGTACCCTCATACATATCAATCAAAGTATCCCAAATTTCCTTTGCATTCTCAAGACGGCTGATTTTGTTGAATTCTTCGGGGCACAATCCGTTGAAGAGGATATCACAAGCCTGAGCATTGTATTGCAGCATCTTCAACTCTTCCGCGGTAGCTTCACGGTTTGGTTCTCTCCCATCAAAGAATTCAACTTGCAAGCCAACACACACAATAGCCCAAACGGCGGGGTTATGTCCAAGAATATGCATTTTCATCTTATGCTTCCAACTAGCAAAATTAGTACCATCAAAGTAAGAACATCTACTGTAACATCCCAAATTTTCAATTTGGAATGTTATACATAGGTCATCTTGCATATCATATTTTATTTGCATTCGTATGTTGCGATCCTCGAAATTCTAAGCAACTCAAGGACCCACGAAGAGAGTTGGGGATTTTACCGTTTTCATATTTGAGTTTTCTCAAATATCGGTGCGAGGATCACTTTGGTTTTAATTGTTTTTCTCTCTGAAAAATATTTCTTAATAAAATGTATAAGTGGAGATAATATGACTTCTCCAAAACAAAAGAAATATTTGAGGAAAAATATTAAAATCAAATTTTGGTATTTTATTTGGATTTATTTGTAATTTTATTTGCATAGGAAAAATATGGGTTTTTCAAAATTGCATTTAGGTCTGGAAAAACTGTTCACTTTGTCCTAAATATAATTAGAGCACGGTGAAAATTTATTTCGAAATTTTTCGAGTCCTTTTAGTATTTTTTTCGTCTGTTTTGCTGCGTTAGGACTGTTTTATAGAAAAAGGGGGAACCGACTTACCGGGCCATGTCCGGGGCCTTTAAAGCCCGCCTGAGCCGGCCGCCCGAGCCCACCCCGAGCCGCCGCCCGAGCCGTCGGCCGCCTTGAAACACGCATCACCGCCGCCTTCAGCCATCGCCGCCGCCGCTTGCGCCGCCCCGCCGCAACCCGCCGCCACTGCCCCCGCCGCCGCCTCGCCGGAGCCCCGCCGCCGGAGAAGATGCCGCCGCCGCTGAGGTAATCGCCGCCGCCGTCGTCGGTATTTCTCGGAAAAATGATAGTTTTTTTAGAAACCTTAGATCTCGTTTTTTTTTTGTTTAGTTTCGGTTTTCCGTTGGTTTAGTTAAATAGCGGACGTTCATCCGTACGTTCGTTCTAACGAACGTTGTTCACCCGTTATTCATGGACAACGAACGTTCATTCGTTAGCCCGTTCGTTAGTTTTTCTTTTTCAGGGTTTTTCCGTGATTATTTTCGATCGCGATTTCTGCCCTGATCTTCGTTTTAGTTTTTCTTTTCTCTCGTAAGTCGGTATCAGACGATTCAAGCGCCTAGATCTTCGTCTCGAAGCCCTCTTTCCGTTTAACCAACTTGAACAAGGTTTCGATACTGTAAAAATTTGACTTTAGTTCAATCTACTAAACGGATCTTGTTTCTTCCGTAGTTTGAGTTTCGTTGCTCCGTTTGATTTGATTCTTTTTACAAACCAGAATTCTTCAATTGAACTTTCTGGTTAGATCTTCTTATTTGAGTTTTTCCCGTGCATCTTTTCTTGGTTGCTTATGTATGCTATTGGTTGCTTGCGATAGAATTGCCGAAGTGCGAAGCGTGCTACTACGAGTCCCTAGTTTTTGCGTATCGTCGGCAAGGCAAGTAACACTTGATCATACCCTTTGTTACTCAGTTTTTATGCATTAGATCAAACCCTCAGACATTGAATGAGTAGGATCTCTTAACATGTGGGTCTGGGAAGTAGATTGCGGTAGAACCTATTACATGCATTATTTTCAAACCCCTGGGAGTTACTTCTATGTTATGCTTAGGTTGCTATGCTATGCTCGTAGGCATGGATTGGGTTTGAGAGTATCCATGACAGATGTGAGATTTATAATTAATGGTTCAACTTAAGGTGGCTACTTTAATACACATCTAGGTGGATTGGTTGCAGGGCACCTGGAGAATCCAGTGTTATCCTAGGAAATCCCGGGGTTCCATGTGATTTTACCTATGGAATGCCACCCAGGCTCAAAGGGATCATAAGACTATTCATGCTAGAAACTTCCGTGTGCATCCACAATGCCATTATGGGCTCTGGCATAATTGAGTGTGTTGTGTGAGCTCTTTCAGAGGTGGACTAGCAGATGTAGGGGAAAGTAGGTGTACCGCTCCACCCGGGGTAAAGAGTAAATGCTTCTGAAAGACTGTGTCTCCGTCATCCGGTTCTCAAACACCATGCAGTGCGAGAAATCCAACGGAGGAGATCGAGTCTTGTGGGGAAAAGTGCTCAAACCTATGCAGAGTGTACAAACTAATCATGATTAGCCGTGTCCCCGGTTATGGACATCTTGAGTATCTGGTACTTGAATTATTGGTTGATCTCATCACTCTAGAGCTAATTTTGTGGGTTGATAATGACTACTTTAATTGGGATTGAGTTGGAGGAACCTTCTCAATGATGTTTAAACTACCATGATAGTTAAAATAAAAATTATTCCTTTGTTGTAGGGAATAATTGGCTTTATGCAAAAACCTAAACTTTAGATCCTCCACCAGCCATATATGCATGTAGTGTTAGCCTTTATTCTGTTACTTGCTCTACTGTGTTATCTTGCCAGCATATTCCATGTGCTGACTCGTTTCAGGCTGCAACATGTCATGTTGCAGACTTTTCAGAAGAAGAGTAAGGTGCGCTAGGTCGTTTGTCATGCACTCAGCTATGCCGTTGGACTTGATGGACTCACTTATCATCCCAGCCTTCCGCTGTTATCATGTTAGATGGCCTTATGCCATATTATTTTGTAGTAAGTTCTCTTTTGAGACATTCAATGTAATAAGTGTGTGATTGCCACTCTGTTATAAATCCTTCAAGTACTGTGTGTGTCAGCATTACCGATCCAGGGATGACACAGAACACAGAGACTTCGGTCCATTTGGATCGTGATCGCTACAAGATGGTATCAATGCACACGCTGAATGTAGGACACGACCACTAAGATAAACCTTAGGTCACTCTTCTCTACTAATTTCCGACTCCTCTCCATTTTCTACTCTTTAGGATGGTGGACCCAAGGAATAAGTTCACTCAACCGGATGAAGACACACATTTTGGACGACACTTGAAGGAAGTCACTAGGTACCTGAACATCGGAATACCAAGCTTCACCAGGACATACACCGCCACTTTAACAGAAAAGGAGAGATGGATTATTCACGTTCAAATTCCCGGGAGGACTTTTATGCCAGTCACGGAGCCCATAGAGTTTTCCTTTGATGCACCAACCTGGAGCCTAGGTAAGAGTATGGCAGCCCACATTGCCATGGGAAGAATTGGAGAAGTCTACAAGCAGGAGCTCAAGGACACTATCTACCAGATATGCGGGCGCCGAGATGAGCAATGGGAGACGATCAATACACGGAAGGACAGGTCCATTGCAGCTTTCATCCAGGAGTTAAACCAGCACATTCGTCGACAGGAGCACCAGATGTGCGCAGGCATGATAGATTTGAAGAAGGCGTTAACCAGAAACATGGAGCCAGAAGAGGAAATCAAGTCTACACGTGACATATACGAGGAGGAGATGACAATACTTGTGGAAAAGAATGACGACCTGACAAGGAAGCTAGGAGTATTCATGGGAGATCCAGCGCCAGGAGGAGGAGAAGAAGAAGAACCCCAGGAGTTTCATTCTGAGGACTACATCATCATCGACGACACCGACTCAGACCCCGATGATAGTGATGATGACTATGAAGATGAAGCTGGAGCAGATATCATGGAATCTTCCATCGATCAAAATTTCTAGATGACCACCCTATGAATAGTAGTTTTCCCCATATAATAGAATTTAGAGCACTTTTGTAACGTTAGTTAGGTATTTTGTATGCCCTTGCTTGAAATTGATTGGTGTGATATGATTGTGTTATCTCATGTGTATATGGGTAGTGAATTTCCCCCTAGATCTCACTTCTATTCTAATCTCTTCCCTCTAAACCCATCAGATGCCTCCGAGACGTGAGCCCGGATTTCAGTTTCCCCTAAGCTCACTCAGTTGATCCAGCAACAGAACACTTTGATGCAACTTCTTGTCCAGAACAACCAGAACAATCAGAACAACAACAACAACAACAACAACCCTCCACCACCACCACAAGTGGACAACCTAGCCCGTTTTGTAAGGTTGCAGTCGCCAGTGTTTTCTAGTACCATTGAGCCAATAGTTGCTGATGACTGGCTACGCAAGATTGGAAGGTAGTTGACCACCGCAAATTGTACGGATGCTGAGAAGGTGCGTTTTGCCGCACATCACTTGGATGGACTAGCAGCCTCATGGTGGGAGAATTACACAGCCACTTTTCCTATAGCCAATGTCACTTGGGATCAGTTTCAGCAAGCTTTTTGCACCGCCCATGTCTCCACTGGAGCCATGAGCATGAAGAAGTGTGAGTTTCGCAACTTGCGCCAAGGGAATCATACTGTGGCTCAGTACGTAGATGAGTTTAGTACTCTATCTCGCTATGCCCCTGATGATGTGGCCACAGATGTCACGAAGTATGAGAAGTTTTTGGAAGGGTTGAATGATGAGATGAGCATACAGTTGATGGTGACAACATTCAACAACTACCAGGAGTTGGTAGACAAGGATCTTATGATTGAAGGGAAGCAGCAGCAGATTGAGAGCCGCAAGAGGAAGTATGGAGAAGGAAAGAATAATTCTGCAGCCCAGGAGAAGCCTCGTTTCACCCCGAACTCGAGAGGATACACCCATAACCATGGAAGCCACACCCATAATGGACAGAGTTCTTATAACCACAACGGCTCCATGAATGGGAATGGCAATGGAGTAGGCAATAATCAGAACCGCTCTACTCCATCCACACCCGCCAAGATGGATTTAGGTCACATTACCTGTTTCAAGTGCGGGTAGAATGGACACTACGCCACGGAGTGCCCGGAAGCGAAGAATGGGTACGGCAATGGAAGCGCTAGGAAGAAGCCCAACCCTTTCAACAAGGGACAAGTGAATCACATGAACGAGGAGAAG
The DNA here is from genome assembly GCA_902687465.1 of Secale cereale. Taxonomy (NCBI): domain Eukaryota; kingdom Viridiplantae; phylum Streptophyta; class Magnoliopsida; order Poales; family Poaceae; genus Secale; species Secale cereale. The sequence continues at coordinate 701,677,019 of LR738712.1, forward strand.
GTTCAAGAGCAGCCTGATGATGTTGTCGGTAAGTTTTTGGTTAAGTCATTTACTGCAGTAGTTCTTTTCGATACTGGTGCATCACATTCATAAATTTCAAGGGGATTCGTGGATAGATATAAGTTGCCCACCCAAGTACTTAAGACCCCTATGTTAGTAAGTTCCCTAGGAGCGGAGTATATGGCAAGTCAAGGATGTTTTCAGGTGCCATTGACCATTGGACGCCATGTTTTCCCCTCGGACCTGATAATTTTGGAGTCACAAGGATTGGATGTGATACTAGGTATGGATTGGCTATCGATGTATGGAGGGAACATCAATTGTGCCAGTAAGTCGATTTTACTTACCACCCCGGAGGGAAAAAGGATCAAGTATGTATCTAGGCATTCGCCTAGGAGGACACAAGTACATTCTCTCTCGGGAGTTGTTCAGGAGGAAGTGCCTGTGGTAAAGTATTACTCGAATGTATTTCCAGAGGAGCTACCAGGCATGCCACAAGATAGAGACATTGAGTTTTTGATAGAACTATTGCTAGGCACCGAACCAATATCAAAGAGACTGTACTGGATGCCAGCAAATGATCTGGAGGATATCAAGAAGCAGATTAAGGAGTTATTGGAGAAAGGATTCATTCGACGAAGTTCATCACCTTGGGTAGCCCCAGTGCTTTTGGTCGAGAAGAAGGATGGATCTTTAAGGATGGTCGTTGATTATCGGGCACTGAACGAAGTGACGATTAAGAATAAGTACCCACTGCCGATGATCAATGATTTGTTCGACCAACTTGAAGGAGCTAATTCTCCAAGATCGATCTACGATCAGGATACCACCAGTTGAAGATCCGAGAAAAGGATATACCTAAGACAGCCTTCACCACAAGGTATGGGCTATATGAGTATACGGTTATGTCATTTGGGTTGACTAACGCCCCTGCCTATTTCATGAGTATGATGAATAAGGTATTCATGGAGTTTTTGGATAAGTTTGTCGTGGTATTCATTGATGATATTTTGGTGTACTCAAAGAACAAAGAGGAACACGAGGAACATTTGCGTTTGGTTCTTGAGAAGCTCAGAGAACATCAGTTATATGCCAAGTTCAGCAAATGTGAGTTTTGGTTCAAGGAAGTTGGATTCTTAGGACCTGTTATATCAGGAGAAGGTATAGCAGTGGATCCTATCAAGGTGCAGGCAGTCACTGAGTGGTTGGTACCCACCTCAGTTGGAGAAATCCGTAGTTTTCTCGGACTCACGGGATATTACCGGAGATTCATAGAGAATTTCTCCAAGATTGCAAAGCCTATGACAACATTGTTGAAGAAGGACACAAAGTTTTATTGGACTGAAGAGTGCGAAGAAAGTTTCCAGGAGTTGAAGAAACATTTCATGACAACCCAAGTGCTGATCTTGCCAGATATACGCAAGGATTTCCAAGTGTATTGCGACGCTTCTCGCTTAGGACTTGGAGGAGTACTCATGCAGGATGGAAGAGTTGTTTCTTATGCATCTCGTCAACTTAGACCGCACGAGTTGAATTATGCTACGCATGATTTGGAGTTAGCAGCAGTGGTGCATGCGCTCAAAACCTGGAGACATTTCCTTATTGGAAATCGTTGTGATATGTACACAGATCACAAGAGTTTGAAGTACATTTTCACCCAGAAGGAGCTGAACCTTGGACAGAGGAGATGGTTAGAGCTCGTAAAGGATTATGATATGAAGCTGCACTATCATCCAGGCAAGGCCAATGTCGTTGCAGACGCTTTGAGCCGGAAGAGTTATGCCAATACCCTAGTAAATGGAGGATTGCCAAAGGAGTAAGCAGAAGATCTCAGGGAGCTTCGTTTGGAGATAGTTCCTAGAGGTTTTGTTGCAGCCTTTGAGGTTCGGTCAACATTATTGAGAAAGATACGAGAAGCTCAGAAGGATGACAGAGATTGCCGAAATAAAGGAGAAGATGAGTGAAGGAAAAGCCAAGGGTTTTCGTGAGGACGAACACGACACCTTGTGGTTTGAGGATTGAGTCTATGTGCCCAACAACACCGAGATCAGGAAGTTGATACTACAGGAAGCACATGATTCGCCATACTCGATACACCCCAGAAACATTAAGATGTATTTGGATTTGAAGGAACGTTTCTGGTGAACGGGAATGAAGAAGGACATTGTCGAGTATGTAGCCGTATGTGATGTATGTCAGAGAGTGAAGGCAGAACATCAGAAGTCAGCAGGATTACTACAGCCTATGCCAATACCTGAATGGAAGTGGGATAAGCTTGGCATGGACTTTATCACCGGATTACTCATGACCCGATCAGGATATGACTCAATCTGGGTAGTAGTGAATCCCTTGACCAAAGTAGCCCACTTTATCCCCATGAAAACCACATATACCAGTGCGAAGTTGGCCAAGATATACATGACCAGGATCATATGTCTGCACGGAGTTCCGAGGACCATCATATCAGATAGAGGAACACAGTTTACATCAAAGTTTTGGCATCAGTTGCACCAGACTTTGGGAACCTGGCTAGAGTTCCGTACAACCTTTCACCCACAGACTGATGGACAAACCGAGAGAGTCAATCAGATTCTGGAGGACATGTTGAGAGCTTGTGTGCTAGATTATGGATCTAGTTGGGATGACAACTTGCCCTACGTGGAGTTTTTGTACAACAACAATTACCAGGCCAGTTTGAAGATGGCACCGTTCGAAGCATTGTACGGGAGGAGGTGCCGAACGCCATTGACGTGGGATGAAGTCGGAGACCGTCAGTTATTTGGACCGGATCTGATCAAAGAGTTAGAAGAGAAGGTTAAGCTGATTAGAGATAGACTGAAGGTAGATCAGTCCAGGCAGAAGAGTTATGTAGACTTGAAGCGCAAGGAAGTAGTCTATGAAATTGGAGACAGAGAGTACCTGAGAGTGTCACCTCTGCGAGGTGTTAAACGTTTCAGAGTTAAGGGAAAGATAGCCCCGAGGTTTGTGGGACCCTACCGTGTTTTTGAATGCATGGGAGAGGTTACCTACAAGTTAGAGTTACCCGAAGGATTGTCACGAGTTCATGACGTATTTCATGTTTCCCATCTTAAGAAGTGCCATGCTGAGATGGCCGATATTCCTCTGAGATACACAGTGCCCCTGGAAGCAATTTAGCTGGATAGTGATTTAACTTATGAGGAGAAACCGGTCAAGATCCTCGAGTTTGCAAGCAGAGTCACCCGCAGCAAGGTTATCAAGTTTTGCAAAGTTCAGTGGAGTCACCATACCGAAGATGAAGCCACATGGGAACGAGAGGATGATCTAGGCAAGGACCACCCACACCTATTTTCAAGCCAACCCGAATCTCGAGGGCAAGATTCATCTTAAGGGGGGTAGGTTTGTAACATCCCAAATTTTCAATTTGGAATGTTATACATAGGTCATCTTGCAAATCATATTTTATTTGCATTCGTGAGTTGCGATCTTCGAAATTCTAAGCAACTCAAGGACCCACAGAGAGAGTTGGGGATTTTACCGTTTTCATATTTGAGTTTTCTCAAATATCGGTGCGAGGATCACTTTGGTTTTAATTGTTTTTCTCTCCGAAAAATATTTCTTAATAAAATATATGAGCGGGGATAATATAAGTTCTCCAAAACAAAAGATATATTGGAGGAAAATATATTACAATCAAATTTTGGTATTTTATTTGGATTTATTTGCAATTTTATTTGCATAGGAAAAATACCCGTTTTTCAAAATTGCATTTAGGTCCGGGAAAAATGTCCACTTTGTCCTAAATATTATTTGAGGACGGTGAAAATTTTATTTCGGAATTTTTCGATTCCGTTTAATATTTTGTTTTCGTCCGTTTTGTTGCGTCAAGACTATTTTATAAAAAAAAGGGAACCGACTTACCGGGCCGTGTGCCCGGCTAGGACACTGCGCCCGAAGCCTTTAAAGCCCGCCCGAGCCGGCCGCCCCAGCCCACCCCGAGCCGCCTACCGAACCCTAGCCGCCCGAGCCACCAGCCGCCTCGAAACGCGCGCCGCCTCCGCCTTCAGCCGCCGCAGCCGCCTGTGCCACCCCGCCGCCTTGCGCTACCGCCGCCGCACCCGCCGTCATGAGCGTCGTCGCTGCCCGCGCCGCCACCGCTGATCCCACCGCCGCCGAGCTAGTCGCCGCTGTCGCTGTCGATTTTTCTCGAAAAACCGATCGGTTTTTTTATAAACCCTAGATCTCGTTTTTTTGTGTTCAGTTTCGGTTTTCCGTCGGTTTAGTTAAATAGCGGACGTTCGTCCATACATTCGTTTTAACGAACGTGGTTCGCTCGTTAGTCACAGACAACGAATGTTCGTTCGTTAGCCTGTTCGTCAGTTTTTCTTTTTTTAGGGTTTTTCCGCGATTATTTTCGATCGAGATTTCTTCCCTGATCTTCGTTTTAGTTTTTCTTTTCGCTCGTAAGTCGGAATCAGGTGATTCAAGCACCTAGATCTTTGTCTCGAAGTCCTCTTTCCGTTTAACCAACTTGAACAAGGTTTTGATACTATAAAAATTTGACTTTAGTTCAATCTAGTAAACGGATCTTGTTTCTTCCGTAGTTTGAGTATCGTTGCTCCATTTGATTTGATTCTTTTTGCAAACCGGAGTTCTTCAGTTGAACTTTCTGGTTAGATATTCTTATTTGAGTTTTTCCCGTGCATCTTTGCTTGGTAGCTTATTTATGCTATTGTTTGCTTGCGGTAGAATTCTCGGAGTGCGAAGCGTGCTACTACGAGTCCCTAGGTTTTGCGAATCGTCGGCAAGGCAAGTAACACTTTGATCATACGCTTTGTTACCCAGTTTTTATGCATTAGATCAAACCCTCACAGATTGCATGAGTAGGATCTCTGAACATGTGGGTCTGGGAAGTATATTGTGGTAGAACCTATTACCTGCATTATTTTCAAACCCCTGGGAGTTACTTCTACGTTATGCTTAGGTTGCTATGCTATGCTCGTAGACGTGGATTGGGTTTGAGAGTATCCATGATAGATGTGAGATTGTTAATTAATGGTTCAACTTAAGGTGGCTACTTTAATACACATCTGGGTGGATTGGTTGCAGGGCACCTGGAGAATCCAGTGTTGTCTTAGGAAATCCCGGGGTTCCGTGTGATTTTTCCTATGGAATGCCACCCAGGCTCAAAGGGATCATAAGACTATTCATGCTAGAAACTTCCGTGTGCGGCCAGAATGCCATTATGGGCTCTGGCATAGTTGAGTATGTTGTGTGAGCTCTTTCAATGGTGGACTAGCAGATGTAGGGGAAAGTAGGTGTACCGGTCCACCCGGGGTAAAGAGTAAATGCTTCTGAAAGACTGTGCCTCGGTCATCCGGTTCTCAAACACCATGCAGTGCGAGAAATCCAACGGAGGAGATCGAGTCTTGTGGGGAAAAGTGCGCAAACCTCTGCAGAGTGTACAAACTAATCATGATTAGCCGTGTCCCCGGTTATGGAAATCTTGAGTATCTGGTACTTGAATTATTGGTTGATCTCATCACTCTAAAGCTAATTTTGTGGATTGATAATGACTACTTTAATTGGGATTGAGTTGGAGGAACCTTCTCAATGATGTTTCAACTACTATGACAGTTAAAATAAAAATTATTCGTTTGTTGTAGGGAAAATTTGGCTTTATGCAAACACTTAAACCTTAGAGCCTCCACCAGTACTTGCTCTACTGTGTTATCTTGCGAGCATATTCCATGTGCTGACCTGTTTCAGGCTGCAACATGTCATATTGCAGACTTTTCAGAAGAAGAGTATGGTGCGCTAGGTCGTTTGTCAAGCACTCAGCTATGCTGTTGGAGTTGATGGACTCACTTATCCTCCAAGCCTTCCGCCGTTATCGTTTTAGATGGCATTATGCCATATTATTTTGTAATAAGTTCTCTTTTGAGACATTCGATGTAATAAATGTGTGATTGCCACTCTGTTATAAATCCTTCAAGTATTGTGTGTGTCAGCATTACCGATCCAGGGATGACACGGAACACAGAGACTTCGTTCCGTTCTGATCATGGTCGCTACATCTACGGTGGTAATTTCCCTTGCTAGACGCCATACTCTCCTAGGTTGACGCCATACTCTCCTAGGTTGTGAAACCAAGGCTATGATCACCAAAAGGTATGGAAATCAAGGCAAATGGGGACCTTAGCTCTTATACCACTTGTAGGATCGAAATTATGTCTAGAGGGGGGTGATTAGACTACTTGACCAAATAAAAAGCTAGCCTTTTCCCAATTTTAAGTCTTGGCAGATATTAGCAATTATGCACAAGTCAAGCGATCAACTTACACATGCAATTCTAAGAGTATAGCAGCGGAATGTAAAGCGATTGCATATGAAGGTAAAGGGAGGAGTTTGAGGGAGCAAACGCAATGTAGACACGGAGATTTTTTATCCGTGGTTCCGATAGGTGGTGCTATCGCACATCCACGTTGATGGTGACTTCAACCCACGAAGGTTAATAGTTGCGCGAGTCCACTGAGAGCTCCACCCACGAAGGGTCCATGAAGAAGCAACCTTCTCTATCCAACCATGGTCATCACCCACGAATGACTTGCCTCACTAGGGTAGATCTTCACAAAGCAGGCGATCTCCTTGCCTGTACAAACTCCTTGGTTCAACTCCACAATCTTGACGGAGGCTCCGAAGTGACACCTAACCAATCTAGGAGACACCACTCTCCAAAAGGTAATAGACGGTGTGTTGATGATGAACTCCTTGCTCTTGTGCTTCAAATGATAGTCTCTCCAACACTCAACTCTCTTTCATAGGATTGGATTTGGTGGAAAGATGATTTGAGTGGAAAGCAACTTGGAGAAGGCTAGAGATCAAGATTTATGTGGTTGGAATGGAATATCTTGACCTCAACATAAGTGTAGGTGGTTTTCTCTAAGAAAATGTATGTTGGAAGTGTAGGCATGTTCTGATTGCTTTCTCCATGAATGAAGAGTGGGTGGAGGGGTATATATAGCCTCCACACAAAATCTAACCGTTAAACACAATTTACCAAACTCGGTGGGACCGAATCAGAGAAGTCGGTCAGACCGATTTAGTTCATAATGTGACCATTAGGCATTTCGGTGGGACCGACATGTCAACTCGGTAGGACCGATTTCATTAGGGTTAGGGGATAACGTAATCTCGGTGAGACCGATTACACAAACTCGGTAGGACCGATTTTGGTAATAAGCTAAACAGAGAGTTGGTCAGGCAAACTCGGTGGGAGCGATTCGCTCGTTTCGGTTGGACTGAAATGTTACGAAGGGGAAACAGACAGTTTGCACTGTGAACTCGGTGGGACCAATCGCTCATCTCGGTTAGACCTAAATGTTACGAAGGGAAACAGAGAGTTTGCAATCCCATCTCGGTGAGACCGAGATCCCTATCGCTGAGACCGAAGTGACTAGGGTTTGTGGCAATGGCTATGTCAAGAGAACTCGGTGGCGCCAGATTGAAGGTTTCGGTGGGGACGAGTTTGACTTTTGGTTTGGGATATATGTGGATGTGAGAAAGTGGTTGAGGGTTTTGGAGCATATCACTAAGCATTTTGAGTAAGAAACCCATTAAGCAATACCTCATCCCCATTTAATAGTATTGGCTTTCCTATTGTAAGTGCATCTAGTGCCCCTTAGTGATTTTGGTGTATTGAAGACTTATAGGTTAAGGGACTAATGTGTTTATGAGTGTACACAGGTCTATAAGTCCATGAGGAGTTTGATATTTACAGAGAAAGTCGACCCCTAAAAATGAAGTTCTTCGACTGAAGACTTTGGATTTCTGAAGACTTTCTGAAGACTTTGAAAGTGATGAAATTGGTGTGTCCTTGAAGACTTGGTATTCATTTGAGGAACATGAAGCGTGAAGGCTTTTGTTTTATAGTTTCATTTTCTTTTTCTTGAGTCATAGGAAACACCGTACTGTTAAAGGGGGTCGAGGAAATACTAAGGAAAAATTTCCATTTGATGCTCAACTAAAAATCCTACACCTACCAATCCCTTCGAGTGAAGCCATTGGAAATCTCACACAGTTTAGTCATATTCTTTAGTGACAGAGACGAAGTTCTTCTGGTCTCTGAGGAATTTGTTCTGACTAAGGAGTTAGGAATTCGCCAGTGCGAATTGCCTACACAGTGAGGAACATGATAGCCCTGAGGAATTTGATACTCAAATTCCCGACCGTTGTTATGCTATGCGCCAGCTATCCCAAAATATCTACCCACCTAACGGTCATATCATTAAAGGGAATTTATGTCTTATCATGTCGGGATGCTCCCTGGGCTATAAATAGCCGCCCCCTACAACCACTAGCTGGTTGGCTGCTCCGAGAAAAACTGACACTTGTCATAAGAGCAACCCATCCTCCGAGGACTTTGAGCGAAAATCATCAAGTGAGGAAAAACCCAAAACCAAACCCAAACACCTACAAACCCAAAAGTGATTGAGCATCACTGAAGAGATTGATCCTGAGTGGATCCGATGCTTGTTACCTTTGAAGACTGTGCTTCTTCCAGACGGTTAGGCGTCATGGTATAGAGCATCCAAGAGGAATTCTGGATCGCCGAGTGACCGGGTATGTGAAGGTTCGGAAGTCACCTAAAGACTTACCACTAGTGATTGGGCGAGGTCTGTGTGACCTTAGGTCAAGGGGAATACGGTGAGGACTTGGTGTCTTGGACTGTGTGTCCAGGACTGGGTGTCCGGGACTGTGTGTCCTCAAGTTTAAATACCTAGACGCCCTAACCAGATGTACAATTGAGACAACAGTTGGAACTGGTCTAACAAATCATTGTCTTCACCAAGCTTACTGGTTCTATTTCCTCAACCCGTTCATTTCCTCATATCTGTGTTGTGTGCTTGTTCATATCTGTTTGAAGACTTTGACTGAAGACTTTCTCAATTTCCTCAGTTCAATTTCTTCAGTCTGTTTGTCTTCATCCCGCGCTATCCTATGATTACGCTTTGTGTACTCTGTGTTTGTCTTCATTTCTTCATGATGACCATGCTTGTATTCTGTTATGTTACTTCTGAGTACTTATTCCGCTGCAAGTAGTTCTTCGCTAAGGAATTTCCTCAACAGCAAATTCCTCAGTGAAGAATTCATAAAAATTGCCTATTCACCCCCTTTAGTCGATATAACACACTTTCAATTAGTATCAGAGCAAGGTACTCCCTTGTTCTGTGTGATTTTGGTTTAACCGCCTAAAGTTTTAGTTATGTCGACCATAGGAATGAAGACTGTGTCTTGCCCCATCTTTGACGATCACGAGTATCCCAAGTGGAAGGCCATGATGAAGAAGCGTCTCATGGCGATGAACAGTGAGATGTGGACCGTCACTCTTATCGATCTGTGCAAGATGGCAGAAGCTGATGACATTTGCAAGTTCACCCTTCTCAATCTCATAGTGAAGGACGTCATCTGCTCCTGTCTGTCTCAAAATCAGTTCAGGAACATCATGCATCTTGATCATGCGGAGCTTATCTGGGACCGTCTCTATGAGGTCTATGAAGGTCATTGAACTCGTGATGATCCCTGGTTTGAGGATTTCAAAGAATCTCTCAAGACGATGACTTTCGATCCAGAATCATCTTCCTCTGCACCAAGTTTGATGGCAAAAAGTTCCAAGGTAACTGAATGCTACCTATCTGAGTCTAGTGATGATGAATCTGGTGATGAATTAGGACCCAGCTATGTCAAACTTGCTTCCCTTGCCACTAAACAACAAATAGCTTTGGAAAAATCTCATAATATGCTTAATGAGAGCAATGATATGTTGCGTGAATAAATGGATCGATCTAAAATCTTGACTGAAAATCTTTAGAGACTTCAGTCCAAGTATGATAACCTTCAAGGTCATCATAACACTCTCTTGTCTGATCATGAGAAGCTTTCTTATGAATTTCTTCAAAGAAATCAAGATCTTGAAAAGCTAAGAGGGAGTTATGAAGATCTTCAGAAGGAGCGCGATTCATTACTTGAAATGCATTGAACGAGAAACTGCTAATTCTTCACCTGAATGTTCAAATGCTTCTAATGCTACAAATTCTTCAACTGCCTCTGCCATCACTAATTCCTCATCTGAGGACATTGCTAGTATCACTGACAATGCAGGGCTGAAGGAATTGTACATGACAGGCATGTACAAAAGCCTCAATGGGCATCAGACTCTTTGTGATGTGGTTAAAAAGCAGATCCTCAACAGGTACCCTAGGAAAGAGGGAATTGCCTTTGAGAGGAAACTTAATGCTGATGGTTCATATTGGAAGCCTGAGCAGTACCCCAAAACCTCATGGGTTGCTGCAAAGGGACCTCCAGTTGATCCATCCAATTTATCTGGCTTTACATGTGAATCTCCTCATTCTTCTGATGAGTCACTTGACTCCAACTATAAACTATTCAAAAATCAGAATGGTGAAGTATTTGCTAGATACGTTGGAACTAACTGCAGGAATGGTCCCCCTATGAAGAAAATCTGGGTCCCTAAGAGGCACCTTGAAAATCTTCAAGTGAATGTCCTCATGACACCTCGTGTGAGGAATAGGAACCCTAGATCCAATTCTTCATATGGATCAAAATCTTCAGATGGATTCAATTCCTCATATGGATCAAATTCCTCAAAAGGATCAAAGTCCTCATATGAATATCATCGTGCTAACAACTCTGTTTCGCAGGGAAGAGCTAAGGGCTATGAATATGAACATTATTCTTCTAACCATTATGTTCATAAGTCCTTGAAGAATTACTCTGCTTATTCATATGCTTATCCTAACTCCTCTTATGTGAAAAGAAACGGGCTAGCGTCTATGCCACCTTTCTCGTATGGAGCTCGCAGACTGATGAACTCTTTGCCACCCCGTCAGATGTGGGTGGTGAAGAAAAAGAACTAATCTCTTCTGCAGGGTCAGGTCTCCACACGTGCTCAAACGTCTGAAGAATTTGCTGGAGACCTAAAAACTGCCTGAAAGGACGCAGGCTAATCACGAAGAAATGAACTCTCATTTCTCACATCCTCACACTGCTTTATCTGTTGCATTGCTTGATGAAATTGATCTGATGATTTGATGTCATATTCTTCACTAATGAAGTGTATGAGTTTGTAAGCTGCACTAATTCATCTACAGGATGATCAACCCAAAGCCACTGAGTGGGTCCTCGATAGTGGACGTACAAATCACATGACTGGTGAAAAGAATCTCTTGATGGATGCTCCCTTATCACCATCTCATCTGAAGCACATCATCTTCGCTGACAAAGGCAAAAGTCAGGTATTGGGTCTAGGTAAGGTTGCGATCACTAGGGATCGACACATGGACAAAGTCATGCTTGTCGAGTCCTTAGGATACAACCTCATGTCTGTCTCAATGCTTTGCGATCTGGATATGGTTGTTGCCTTTGGCAAACATCATTCTGTTGTGATCATGGAATCTGACAACTCCATAGTCTTCGAAGGCTTTAGGAGAGGAGACTTGTATATTTTTGATTTCTCTATAGGACCTCAACCAGTTGTGTGTCTACATGCAAAAGCTTTAGAAGGCTGGCTATGGCATCAACGACTTGGTCATGCAGGCATGAGGAATTTGCACACGCTTGCGAAGAAGAAGCATGTCATTGGCATTGAGAATGTCAAATTCCTCAAGGATCACTTATGCGGTGCCTGTGAAGCTAGAAAAATGACCAAGGCCAAGCATCCAGTGAAGACTATCATGACTAATACTCGACCATTTGAATTGCTTCACATGGATCTCTTCGGTCCTAATCATTATTCTGCAGTTTCAAATGATGCTTCTGAATATGGCTTTGTTATTGTTGATGATTATTCTCGATACACATGGGTACACATTGTTACTTACAAACATGAAGTGCAGGAAGTCTTCAAACGATTTTCCTCGAGGGCTTCAACCAACTTTGGTGTGAAGATCAAGCACATCAGAAGTGACAATGGAACTGAGTTCAAGAACTCTGGTCTCGATGACTATCTTGATGAACTTGGTATTACTCATGAGCTATCTGCACCTTATACTCCTTAGCAGAATGGCGTCGTGGAGCGTAAGAATAGGACTCTTGCTAAGATGGCTCGCACTATGCTTGATGAATACAAAACTCCTTGTTTTTTCTGGATTGATGCAATTGATACTGCATGCCACATCATCAAGAGAGTATATCTTCACAAATTCTTCAAAAAGACTGCCTATGAACTCCTCACTGACAAGAAACCCAATGTGAGTTATTTCAAAGTCTTCGGTGCTAAATGTTGGATTAGAGATCCTCATCACAACTCAAAATTTGCACCGAAAGCACATGAAGGGTTTATGCTTGGTTACGGAAAGGACTCGCACACCTACAGAGTCTTCAACAACATTCTTCACAAGGTTGTTGAAACTATAGATGTGCGGTTCGATGAAACTAACGGCTCGCAAAGAGAGCACCTACCTACTGTGATAGATGAACCAGCACCTGAGGAAACTATCAAATTCAAGGCTATTGAGGATGTCATTCCTACCGAAGAATCTGCTGAAGAATTCATTCCAAAACCCGAAGAACGTCGAGCTGATGCACCTGAGGAAAATGCTGAAGAAAATGATGATCAAATTCCTCGACGACAACCAGCTTATCCTCACGTTGCAAACGAAGTGCAGATTGAGAAAATCATCAGCGACATCAATATACCAGGTCCTCTCACACGCTCAAAAGCTTCACATTTATCTAACTTTTGTGGGCACTTTGCTTTTGTCTCTATCACAGAGCCCACTAAGGTAGATGAAGCATTTCTGGAGCCTGAATGGATTCAAGCTATGCAAGAAGAATTACATCAGTTCGAGCTAAACAACGTATGGGAATTGGTCAAACGTCTAGATCCTCGCAAGCATAATATCATAGGCACAAAATGGATCTAACGCAACAAGCAAGATGAAAATGGCCTTGTGGTAAGGAATAAGGCACGACTTGTAGCTCAAGGCTACACACAGGTTGAAGGAATTGATTTCGATGAAACTTTTGCACCTGTTGCTAGACTTGAGGCTATTCACATATTACTTGCTTATGCTAATCATCATGATATCATTCTCTATCAAATGGATGTGAAAAGTGCATTCCTCAATGGTAAGCTTGAGGAAGAAGTATATGTTGCTCAACCCCTAGGTTTTGAAGATCCAAAGAATCCTGACAAAGTCTTCAAACTCAATAAGGCCCTCTATGGCCTCAAGCAGGCCCCTCGGGCTTGATATGATACTTTGAAGGAATTCCTCATGAAGAAAAAGGCTTCAAACCCGGTTCACTTGATCCTACTCTTTTCACTAAATCTTATGATGGTGAATTATTTGTGTGCCAAATATATGTTGATGATATTATCTTTGACTGTACTGACCAACGTTATAGTGATGAATTTGCCTATATGATAAGTGAAGAATATCAAATGTCTATGATCGGAGAGTTGAAATTCTTCTTAGGTCTTCAAATTCGTTAACAACGCAATGGCATATTCATATCTCAAGAGAAATACCTCAAGGATGTACTGAGGAAATTCGGCATGCACGATTGCAAAGGCGTCAAAATCCCTATGCCCACAAATGGCCATCTGTGCACTAATGAAAGTGGTATTGACTTCGATCATAAGGTATATCGCTCCATGATTGGCTCTTTATTGTACTTATGTGCATCTAGGCCAGATATAATGCTTAGTATTTGCATGTGTGCCCGATTTCAAGCTGCACCGAAGGAATCACACGATAAGGCTGTGAAACATATTCTTCGATATCTAGCTCACACACCAACACTTGGATTATGGTATACCAAGGGCTCGGCTTTTGATCTCATTGGATATTCAGACTCTGACTATGCTGGTGATCGTGTGGACCGCAAGTCAACATCTGGTACATGTCATTTCCTCGAAAGATCCTTGGTCTGTTGGTCCTCGAAGAAATAGAACTACGTATCACTGTCTACTGCTGAAGCTTAGTATATTGCTGCTGGCTCTTGCTGTGCTCAATTGTTATGGATGAAGCAAACCCTCAAGGACTATGGCGTCAACGTGAAGAATGTGCCTCTCTTCTGTGACAATGAGAGTGCCATCAAGATTGCTCACAACCTAGTTCAGCACTCGAAGACAAAGCACATTCAGATTCGTCATCATTTTCTTCGTGATCATGTGTTGAAGGGCGACATTTGTATTGAACATGTGAAGACTGAAGAACAGATAGCCGATATCTTCACAAAGCCCTTGGATGAGAAGAGATTTAGCAAGTTGTGGTGTGAGCTAAATATCTTAGAATCTTTGAATGTTCTTTGAATTGGACACTCATCCTAACACTTATGCAAAAATTGATGACTTAGATGTGCAACACATGAAGAAATTGTTTTTCTTCAATCAATGAAGAATAACGCTCTAAGTGTGAAGAAATTAATGAAGAATTTGATTCCCAGAACCCTACGACAATTGTACGCGGTGTCTGAAATCATCATTCTTATACGGTGGGTCACGCCACCACAAAAGTTGAAAATCTTCAATTTGAGTTTTTGAAATTCCTCAGTTGTTCATATTCTTCAACTTTGCATTGTCTTCACTGTTTCCGTCTCTTTTTCTTCATTGGCTAGATATATATATGAGTTTATGTCCTCTACAGCATTCACTTATTGCTATTTCATCAAGTTGCTTTTTCTGCTAAGTGAATGTGATCGGACCCTTCCCCCTCTATGCTAAACTCAACCCATTCCATTCACAAATTCTTCATATACGTTCTATTTGAAACTTGTTCAAAATCTTCACTGTGTCCTTGTCAGCTGAAGAAACTGCGAACGCAACATTAAAACTTATCCTTTCCAAAATTTTCGGTTTTACCGCTCGAATCGCTCCGCATCCCACGATAATACTTATCTATTCACCCACGATCTCCACTACACAGTACGTGGGTGACACATATCGTGCGAATGAGAAGGGTCAGGGGCACGTTCGTCCAATTTCTTCGGGCGAAATGTTATTCATCTCAGCTATAAATACCCCTCCCCTTCTCTCACTTCACTTTTTACTCCGCTCGTTCTCACTCTCCCACTCAAGCTTCTCCAACCCTAGCGCCGCCGCTACTTCATCGTCACCGGTGAGGAGGAGCTTCACTGTCTCGACCTCGTCGCCGTCGTACTCTCGCCGACCGCGGATCTCCTCACTCCGCCGCCGCCATAGTTGTCTTCCTTTGCCAAGTTAGGGTGTGGAAGATCTGCACAGACGAACTTCACTTCTCCATCTCATAGTTCGTCGTGTTCTCCATCCAGGGTAATTAAAAGTTACTTTTACTGCCCTCTTTGATTCAAGTGTTTTCTTCAAAATTCTCAAAAGGTGTTTTCTTCGTCGAATCTTCACACACTGAATACCTCACATATCATCTGTTCTTGATTCGATTTCTCTAAGCTACGTTTTTCTTCAAGATTCCTCAATTGTGTGGATTTTCAATCTATGCAACTCTGGAACCTAAGACAAAGAACGCTTAGTCAAATTCTTCAAGACTCATCTCGTCAAATTCCTCAAACTTGTTCTTTTTACAAAACCTTCTGAGAACGCATATGACCTCTCCAAATTCCTCGCAACTATACTCTGTTCACAGGTACTCATGTCTGCTGCTGAATCACTAGGTTCTCATCAACTTAACTCATTTGCAGCGTTCCTCGAAGAAAACTTGCACACTTCTTCAGAGAATTCAATTGTTCAAATTCCTCGTCTGAAGAAAATGGCTGATGGAAAGAAGCCACAGAAAGGAGGAAAGAGGCCTGAGGTCAATAGTGCTTTCGAGATACCTGAAGACATATATGCTGACTATTGCACTCCTGATGAGGCAAAATTCGGAAAAGAGGACAAGAATCAGCGCAAAGCGCGCATACAAAGAATAGAGAGGAGATGGGCAAGAGAGTGGAGGGAGTATAGATATGTGACTCCCAAATACATGACGAAATTCGCACTCAATCCTCCCTGCCCAAGACTTCCATTGGCACATGGCCAAGTTGCTGATCCCACTAGCCTCAAGCGTGGTGAGGATTTTCCTGAAGAATGGGCTAAGCGCCAGGCCAAGTTGGCCAAACAAGCAAAAGAAGCAGTGAGGAAATTCAATGAAGACTCTGCTGCTGCTGCTGCCTCTGCAGAGGCCTCTACTTCCAAGCCTAAGAAGGCCATGGCTAAGAAGCCTGCTCACAAGCCAAGTGCTTCTTCCTCAGCAATGTCCTCACGGCCAGATTCTTCAAAGCCCTCATGGCAAATTCCTCAGACTGCTCCTGCTCCTCCAAAGTCCTCAGCTCCTCCGCGAAAGTCCTCAGATGCTACAACAAAGTCACCTGCTCCAGTGCATCTTGCCACATTTCAAAGGACTGTGGGCATATCCATTGCCTCAGGAGCCTCTGCAAGCTCCTCAGCTGCCCCAAGTTCCTCAGCAATACCAAGTTCCTTAGTTGGTTCCTCGCTGCTGAAGAAAAAGACAACTGTTGGACGAGGCTCTCGCCCAAGTCCACATAAGAAACAAGTTGCTTTCCAAGTGCCGTCTGATGACGAAGCTGATTATGAAGAACGTGTTCAAATCATGAGAGACAGGCAAGAAAGGGCCACTAGAGCCAAAGGAAGCGAAGTACCACTGCTTTTGGATCCAAAAGTGATCCTTGATTTCATTGATCTCTGGCATAAGGACCCCAACACTCCTAGGCCTGACTTCAACTTGACACCTGCCCAAAGTCATATGCTGACCGCCTTCATAAGCGAAGAAAAATGGAAGTTTGAAAGGGCCAGGAAGACAAAGTAAGCGCAGTACAAGAAGGAGCGCTTCCTGAAGAAAAACGTAGTCAACATGACAACTGAAGAACTTGTAAAGCTTCAGGGTGAAATCAAAACCCTCAGTGATAAATTTGAAGCATATCGTGCTGAATGGATGGGCGCCAAAGTCAGATTCGTGAATTTGACTAAAGGATTTTCTTTATGTGCTGCTCGACAAACACACAATGAAATTTCTCAGGCTGAAGCATCTGCTCAGTCTACTGAAGGACATGGCAGCACCGATGAAGAACATCAGGCTGCTGAAGAAAATCCCAGGGCTGATGACTCCACTCCAGCCGCTGAAGAAATTGCCAGGGCAACCTCTAGTGTTGTGCCTGAAGAAAATGTCAGACCAGCTGAAGCTCCAAAGGCTGTGCTTGAAGAACGTGAAGATATCAGGATAACTGCATCAGTTGTGCCTGAAGAAATTGAACCAGATTCCTCTACTGCTCCTGCGCCTACACCAACTCCTAACCTTCCATCTGCATCAGATGTGAAGAAGACAATGGCTTCAGAGCGTGCAGCTGTGAAGAAAAGGAAGGCATCAGCTTCATTAGATTCTTCAGCTCTGAAGAAAATGAAGCCCTTGACAAGCTCAGCTGAAAATCTAATTGATGCCGTTCCAATTTCCTCCATGCCATCAAAGGACCTTGTTCCTTTTGATGAAGATTATGTGATTCCAAGTGAATCAGATGAAGACATTCCCTTTGCTGCTTCCTTAGAGCAGACGGGCGAAGAAATTGAAGTGGATGCCATCCCTTCAACCCCAATCATCTCCTCGCCTATGCCTCAGTTTACTGCTGAAGAGGTCGGCGTTGAAGAATTGGAAGAACAAGACTCGGACATGGACATTGGTAATGCCACTCCTTTGATGACTAATGAATTTTGGGATAGTCAGCGTCCCAACTCCCCTCTGTTCACGCCGCTGCAACAAATTCCTCATTCACCAGCGCCAACTGTTCCATTGGGCTCTCAGGAAACTCATCCCACACAGTCTGTCCATGAAGACATTCCAGCCACTAGTGCTGAAGAAACTGCTGCTGTTGCTGAATCTGTAAAGACTGCCACTTAAGAGGAACCAAAAATTCCTCAGACTAAAGAACCTGAGATTGAGAATTCAGAGGTTGTGATGCAATTGATTGACACTCCTCGACCCAAGCCAAAGGATCCTTTCTCAAGAAAGCAAACTTTCAAGAAGGCTGATTTCTTCGGCGAGCATGTGTTCTTCACTGATGTCAATCCCTATGACTCTACTCGCATACGGAAGAGGCGTTTCTGGACTGTCAGTCAGGCAAATTTCTATTCCTCAGTGCTCTACAACAAAGACAAAGTCTTCGATCATCAGCATATTCCTCACGTTGATATGGAATCTCTGTCGTGCTTTGTGCCAGTTCTTAGTGTTCTTCACGATGCTGGACTGTTGGGTTTTTGCACTGACATATGCGATTGGAATGAAGAACTGATTCTCCAATTTTATGCAACCCTGCACATCACTGGCAATTCTGAAGATGTGAATTCATGGGTGTTGGACTGGATGTCTGAAAACACTCACTACAAGGCACCAGCCTCTGAATTACTTCAAGCTCTGCCTCTCAGTCCTCCCACTAAAGCAACACGTTGCATGTATGAAGAAACTGAACTCACTGATCATTACATGCAAGTGCTTATGAAGCCTTTGAAGCCAGGTCAAGCCTTAAGGACCAAATTCCTCGTGAAGGAATTGTTGTTTCTGCCCCGGACAGTCTATCACATTCTGACGAAGACATTGAGTCCAATCAAGGGCCACGACTCGAATGATGAAGAAGTCGTTGGCATCATGAAGAATCTGCTGTTCAATATCATCCATAGAATTCCCGTCAACTTCCATGATTTCTTCATGAGGACAATGGCAAATGTTGCATTGTCCCCTTTCAACCTGAAGCCTTATGCTCCATGTATTAGGAGATTCATCAGGACAAGGTCTTCAGTGAATTACAAAGCTGACACTCTGAATCATTGCAGCTACTTGCCCCCAATCGAAGTCCTCAAACGGACATTTTCCTCAGCTGATGACAAGGGCAATGCCACTGATGTTTTTTATGAAGGCACTCGTCCATTGGATGGTCAGTTTCGCAAAGCTGCATCTTATTCCACCAATTATGACTCTGCCACTCATGACTCTCCCGCCAACGCTCCTAAGCCAAATCCTCAAGGCACAGCTCCCACGATGATGACTGATCGTGATCTTCTCCTCAGTCTTCATCAGAAGGTTGATTGCAACCACAAATGGGTCAAGCGTCAGTCTGGTTCAATTCTTCACAACATGACCTCTACACATAATGTAGTGAAGAAAAACCATTACTACTTTCATGAAACCCTCAACCGCACCTGGGATGTTCTGTCTCATCTGTATGGCGAAGAAGATCCGAAGAAAATGGGTCTCAAGGATGACTTGGACTGGTCTGCTCCTCATCCGAAGAAATACAAGAAGGTCAAGGTTCCTCCCTTGGTGGCCAGCTCCTATTCTTCATCACGTGAAACCGACGAGTATGAAGACTTGGACGACAGTGCGGCAGGCCCTACATCAACCATCGACCCCAACAACACTGGCGCTCCTTCTTCATCTTGAGATTCTTCAGGAGCGTTAGTCCTCAATTTTGGTCCTTTTGGTCATTCGATAACAAAAGGGGAGAAAGTTGAGTTAGTCTTCAAGCGGGTCTATATATATGGGCATTTTTGTGTTAAGTTATAACTCTCATTCTTCTGATGACTTTGTGGATCGAGTTGTAAACTTAAACTCTATGGTGACCTGATACTTTTACTGTGGTGTTTCTGCATGCTTATTCCTCATTAATGTTATGCACGCATGCTGAATTACATCAGTCACCATATTTCATCATGCATTTCAAATTCTTCATATTATATGTCAAATGCATGTATGAATTACAAGATATAGGGGGAGATCTCCATGATTCTACTCTTCAAGTGTGCATTGCTTCAAAAGCAAATTCCTCACTATGCACATCTTCAGGGGGAGTTCTTCTATATCTTGCAATCAAATTCCTCAATATCAGTATTTACACTTCATATGTGTATCCCCGCTGAAAACTTAACCTATATTGTCATCAATCACCAAAAAGGGGGAGATTGTAAGTGCATCTAGTGCCCCTTAGTGATTTTGGTGTATTGAAGACTTATAGGTTAAGGGACTAATGTGTTTATGAGTGTACACAGGTCTATAAGTCTATGATGAGTTTGATATTTACAGAGAAAGTCGACCCCTAAAAATGAAGTTCTTCGACTGAAGACTTTGGATTTCTGAAGACTTTGAAAGTGATGAAATTGGTGTGACCTTGAAGACTTGGTATTCATTTGAGGAACATGAAGCGTGAAGATTTTTGTTTTCGTAGTTTCATTTTCTCTTTCTTGAGTCATAGGAAACACCGTACTGTTAAAGGGGGTCGAGGAAATACTAAGGAAAAATTTCCATTTAATGCTCGACTCAAAATCCTACACCTACCAATCCCTTCGAGTGAAGCCATTGGAAATCTCATACAGTTCAGTCATATTCTTCAGTGAAAGAGACGAAGTTCTTCTGGTCTCTGAGGAATTTGTTCTGACTCAGGAGTTAGGAATTCGCCAGTGCGAATTGCCTACACAGTGAGGAACATGATAGCCTTGAGGAATTTGATACTCAAATTTCCGACCGTTGCTGTGCTATGCGCCAGCTATCCCAAAATATCTATCCACCTAACGGTCATATCATTAAACAGCATTTATGTCTTATCATGTCGGGATGTTCCCTAGGCTATAAATAGCCGCCCCTACAACCACTAGCTGGTTGGCTGCTCCGAGAAAAACTGACACTTGTCATAAGAGCAACCCATCCTTCGAGGACTTTGAGAAAAAATCATCAAGTGAGGAAAAACCTAAAACCAAACCCAAGCACCTACAAACCCAAAAGTGATTGAGCATCACTAAAGAGATTGATTCTGAGTTGATCCGATGCTTGTTACCTTTGAAGACTGTGCTTCTTCCAGATGGTTAGGCGTCATGGTCTAGATCATCCAAGAGGAATTGTGGATCGCCGAGTCACCGAGTGTGTGAAGGTTCGGAAGTCACCTGAAGACTTATCACGAGTGATTGGGCGAGGTCTGTGTGACCTTAGCTCAAGGGGAATACGGTGAGGACTTGGTGTCTTGGACTGTGTGTCTAGGACTGGGTGTCAGGGACTGTGTGTCCTCAGGTTTAAATACCTAGCCGCCCTAATCAGATGTACAACTGAGACAGCAGTTGGAACTGGTCTAACAAATCATTGTCTTCACCAAGCTTACTGGTTCTATTTCCTCAACCCGTTCATTTCCTCATATATGTGTTGTGTGCTTGTTCATATCTGTTTGAAGACGAAGACTTTCTCAATTTCCTCAGTTCAATTTCTTCAGTCTGTTTGTCTTCATCCTGCGCTATCATGTGATTATGCTTTTTGTACTCTGTGTTTGTCTTCATTTCTTCATGATGACCATGCTTGTATTTTGTTATGTTTACTTCTGAGTACTTATTCCGCTACAAGTAGTTCTTCGCTAAGGAATGTCCTCAACAGCAAATTCCTCAGTGAAGAATTCATAAAAATCGCCTATTCACCCCCCCTCTAGTCGATATAACGCACTTTCACCTATGGACTCAATGTGATCTTGGATCACTAAAATAGAAAATATAGAGTCTTCAGCTTGAGCCAATATGTGTCCTTAGCATTTTGAGGGGTCCACATTTCTAACCCATGCCATGCCAACCATTGAACTTTCCTGAAATATTTATCTTGGGATAGCATTAGTTCAATGAGCTATATGTTGTTAGTAATTACCAAAACCATCTAGGGATAGTTGCACTTTCACGAGCGTCGATCATCATCTTCATATTGTCCTTCATGATCTTCATCAGCGCACTCTCTCTAGATAACATGTTTCCCTCCCCTCACTCTCAGTGCAAGTGTGCAACCATCACATGGTTTCAAACCGAACGTCAGGCCCTGAAATTTTTGTACAGACGGAGTCGGCATCTCCAACACGATCCACAAGATCGAGCGGCGTGAGTATATGGGATTCGAGAACATCTGCAAATAGGCGTAGGAAGCCGTAGCCTGTGGGTGTGCATGAAGAGCGTGATGTATTGTGCACTATCATTGGACTCTGGAAATGTCAAGGTGACCAAAGGCTTGGAGCTCAGGATTCCATCGGGTGGTTTAACAAGGTGAACAAGGCTTGGACGCCTCTCTAGATCGTCACAAGCCCACAACTTTGTTGTCACCATCCTTCGACCCTAGATCACCTACGGGAGGTCCTATCTGCCGACCTTTGCGGCAGAATGCCGACCCGACGCACGTAGTGTCTCCCGACTGGGCCGGCCCATATCGCTAGCGACCAGAACTGAACGAAAAAGATGCAGCGATCTATAAAAAGAATGCTCTAAGCAGTGTTCCAACCTGAGACCATACGCGTGAAAGAAGTGCAGCTAACCAGCTGAGCTAGAGAGGTACCTGGTTTCTAACGCAGCACAACATATTAAGAAAAAAAAACCGAGCGCAAATTCAAACGTCTCTAATATTTGTACGCGAAAAGTTATGTTTGAGAAAAAAAAGTGAAGTTCGTATGAAATGGCGAACACTTTTATAAATTGTGAATAAAAATTGAAAACAATTCGAAAAATGCAAACAATTTTTGGAAACGGGAACATTTTCGTAAAATCTCCAAAAAATAGAAAACCTGAAACATGAACAGTTTTTGGATACTCGAACATTTGTTAAACACCCCAACAAAATTTGAACACATTAAATGTTTTAAAAACATGCGTACATTTTTTGAAACTCCCAAACAAAAATAGAAACATGAACATTTTCTAGAATTTGTGAATAAATATTTAAATGGAAACTTTGAAACCAAATTTGAAAACATGATTTTTTTAAATGTGCGTAAATTTTCTGAAACTCCAAAACAAAAATTTAAACATGAACATTTTTTTGAATTTGTGAACAATTCTTTAAATGGAAACATTTATGGAAACTCGCAAGAAATTTTGAAAACATGAACATTTTTATGAAAATGGTGAAAAAAAATTAAAATGGGAAGATTTTTTGAAACTCTCAAACATAATTAGGAAACATGAACATTTTGTGAACTTATAGATTTTTTTTGAAAAGTGAACATTTTCAGTAATATGGGAACATTTTTTAGAAAACGAAGAAGATTTTTAAAATTTGTGAACAAAAATTAAAACAAGAACATTTTTTGAAATTCTGAACATTTTTAAAATTTTAGAGAAGAATTTGGAAATCTTAAGAACAAAAAGAAAATAATAAGAGAAAAAAAGAAAACAATAAAAGAAATAGAAAAGGCAAACTGAAAAAACCAGTGAAAACAAAATTTGAAATCAAAAACATAATTTGAACATGGTGACAAAAATTGAAAAACGGCGAACATTTTTCAGTTTAGTCATTTTCCTTAAAAATGGAGACAAAATTTTTAACATGGGAACAAAAAAAATGAAAATCCTGAATATTTTTTGAATTTCGAGAACAAAATTTGAAGTAAAAGAATTTTTTAAAATTCTGAACAATTTTTGTAAATGCGAACAATTTTTAATACATAAAAGTAGGAACATTTTCGAAAATATGAAAAATCTATACGTTTTATTTATGTTCGATCATTTTTTGGAAAGAAGGAAACAAAATTTCTGAGCAATTGAACATTTTTCGAACTTCTGCACATTTTAATAATTTCTGAACAAAATTCGAAAAACAGGAACATTTTTTGCAATTTCGAATAGTATTTTTAAAAATGCGAACATTTTTTTCTTTTTCCAAAAAATTCTTAAAAACAAAAATAAATTTGAAAAGTAAACTGAAAAAAAAGAAAAGAAAACAGGAAAGAATGGAAAAAAACAGTTAATGAAAGAAACAGATATCAAAAAAAGGAGAGAAAATAAAAAAAGGGAAAATTAAAAATAAATAGAAAATAGAAAAGGAGGTTCAGTGACCTTCTAGAAGTTTCCCAAAACGGTAGAAAACCGGCTGGAAACTTCTAGAAGGTTCCCAAAACCGGGAACGCTGACACGGCTAAACGGGCCGGCCCAATCCTAACGCGACCAATCGATCTCTATGTGAAACAGCGACATTGTCTCAAAAAAAAAAATGTGAAACAGCGACATTTTGACGCAGACCGCGTCAAATAGGGAATTCCATCACCCCTATATGGCGCGTAGGTTGCCGAATAGCGACCTGGCACTTGCACATCACGCCTACCGTACACACGTACTCTGTTTGGGCCGGCCCATGCTGGTTTTATCCCACCGGTTTTGGGAATTCATGTTCATTTTTTAACCTGAGAACAATTTTCCATAGATGTCCCTTTTTTAAAACTAGGGTTCAATTTTTAAATTTGCAAATATTTTTTTGAATTTGTTGAACATTTTTTGAATTCTTGAAGATTTGTTCCAATTAACGAACAATATCCATCTCAAATATTTTTTGAAGTGTGAACATTTTTATAAAACTGCAAATATATTTTTAAGTCGTGAACGTTCTTTGAATCAAAAAACATTCTGAATCATTGAACTTTTTAAATAAATACATGATAATTTTTCGAATTGGTGAACATTTTCTAATATAAAAACATTTTTGATAAGTACATGATCATTTTTTGAATTCCCGAATTTTTTTTATAAACACTTCAACATTTTTGTAATCGTAATTTTCTTTAATATACAAACATGATTTTAAAATCATGATTTTTTTTTCAAAACCGTGAATATTATTATAACAATCATTAACATTGTTGTAAAATCATGATTTTTTTAATATGCAAACGTTTTTAAAAATTAGGAATATTTTTTGAACCACAAACATATTATGATTTCCTGAACATTTTTTTAAGAAATTAGGAACTTTTCTAAGATCTCGAATTACTTTAATGAAGAGTAAAACAAAAACAGAACAGAAAAGAGAGAAAAATATATAAAAAAACATGGGGTGAACCGCCCCCGCACATGAGCCGGCCCAAAAGGCATGCCGGGTGAAGGGAGGGTGCATGTTGGCTCCTTCGCCGAGGTGCACCGCGCTAATTATTCTCTTCGTTCTAAAATAAGTGTCTTGATCTTAATACAACTTTGTACTGAAATTAGTACAAAGTCGAGACACTTATTTTGGGACAGAGAGACTAGTAGATAGCGATTAGAGCGGATTAATCGCGCAGGGGCGAGTGATGGGGTGTTAAAAAAACTTTATTTGATATACATCACTACTCAGTGCATTTTTATTGGTGGAGTGAAGCAAAATGAAAAAGGACTTGTGCTAAGAGATAAAAATTGTATGGTCAAATCATCAAAGAGGCTCATTGGCCAGCCAGCGTTCGGCCAGCGCAAAGCATTCTTCAAGCCGGTACTCTGGAGCAGTATGGCCACCACCGTACACAAACAAGTGATGATGAGCTCTATTAGATTTATCTATCACAAGGTAGTTCTATCATCCAATCCAATCCATGGACAACATGGTATAAAGAGGTAAAGAGGACTCCACGGAAAAAAAGAGGAAAACAAGACCACCTGTACTGTTGCAAATGTCAAATTGTTCGTGTATCCCATGGTAAATCTGTTGGGGAACGTAGTATTTCAAAAAATTTCCTACGATCACGCAAGATCTATCTATTAGATGCATAGCAACGAGAGGGGAGAGTGTGTCTACGTACCCTCGTAGACCGAAAGCGGAAGCGTCTAGTGACGCGGTTGATGTAGTCGAACTTGTTCACGATCCAACCGATCAAGCACCGAACGTATGGAGCCTCCGCGTTCAGCACAAGTTCAACTTGATGACGTCCCACGAGATCTTGATCCAGTAGAACTTTGCGGGAGAGTTTCGTTAGCACGACGGCATGGTGACGGAGATGATGAAGCTACCGGTGCAGGGCTTCGCCTAAGCACTGCAACGGTACGACCGAGGTGTGTTTCTGTGGAGGGGGGGCACCGCACACGGTTGGGAGAGATCAACTTGATCAACTTGTGTGTCTAGAGGTGCCCCCTGCCCCTGTATATAAAGGAGTAAGGGGGAGGAGGCCGACCGGCCCTAGGCGCGCCAAGGAGAGGAAAAATCCTCTTCCTAGTAGGACTAGGACTCCCCTTTCCTAGTCCTACTAGGAAGGGGAAAGGGGGAAGGAAAGAGAGGGAGAGGGAGAGCGAAAGAGGGGCCGCGCCCCCCTCCCCTAGTCCAATTCAGACTCCCCATGCGAGGGGGCACGCCACCTCCTGGGCTACTGCCCTCTCTCTTCCCTAAGGCCCACTAAGGCCCAATACTTCCTCGGGGGATTCCGGTAACCCCTCCGACACTCCGGTTATCTCCGAAATCACCCGGAACACTTCCGATGTCCGAATGTAGCCGTCCAATATATCAATCTTTATGTCTCGGACATTCCGAGACTCCTCGTCATGTGTGTGATCTCATCCGGGACTCCGAACTACCTTCGGTACATGAAAACTCATAAACTCATAATACCGATCGTCATCAATCATTAAGCGTGCGGACCCTACGGGTTCGAGAACTATGTAGACATGACCGAGACTCATCTCCGGTCAATAACCAATATCGGAACCTGGATGCTCATATTGGCTCCTACATATTCTACGAAGATCTTTATCGGTCAAACCGAACAACATACGTTGTTCCCTTTGTCATCGGTATGTTACTTGCCCGAGATTCGATCGTCGGTATCTCAATACCTAGTTCAATCTCGTTATCGACAAGTCTCTTTACTCGTTCTGTAATTCACCATCTCGTGACTAACTCATTATTCATTTGCTTGCAAGGCTTATTATGATGTACATTACCGAGAGGGCCCAGAGATATCTCTCCGACACTCGGAGTGACAAATCCTACTCTTGATCTATGCCAACACCACGAACACTTTCGGAGACACCTGTGAGCATCTTTATAATCACCCAGTTACGTTGTGACGTTTGATAGCACACAAGGTGTTCCTCCGGTATTCGGGAGTTGCATAATCTCATAGTCATAGGAACATGTATAAGTCATGAAGAAAGCAATAGCAGTAAAACTAAACGATCATAGTGCTAAGCTAACGGATGGGTCTTGTCCATCACATCATTATCCTAATGATGTGATCTCGTTGATCAACTGACAACTCATGTCTATGGCTAGGAAACATAACCATCTTTGATCAAAGAGCTAGTCTAGTAGAGGCATACTAGGGACATAATGTTTTGTCTATGTATTCACACATGTACTAAGTTTCCGGTTAATACAATTCTAGCATGAATAAAAGACATTTATCATGATATAAGGAAATACAAATAACATCTTTATTATTACCTCTAGGGCATATTTCCTTCAAAATATGCATACACAAATAAGTAGCATTGCTCATCAGAAAAGATAGAGGAATATGCTACACCATGCTTGCTCATAAAGCTTTTGTTCTCCATATGAACAAATGCAAAGAGAAGGAGTCAGATGACTTGACCCTGCGGTTGGCCGTTGAGATGCCATGCCCTCCAGTCGCTGACTATGGAGAAGTTCAAAGATCTTATCCATGCATGTGTGCTCAGATGAGGCACCTGGAGATCATGGTCTCCGCTGCGCTCATGCAGACAGAAGGTTTCAGTAAGAATGTATGGAAGAAGATTAGTTGCAGTTATGAGTAACAAAACTTACTTTGATGCTCGCTCTCACCTGTAAATGAGTGCACGGTAACCTCTCATGGTGAGGTTGAGATGGTATGGTATGTTGCTTGGCATGTCATATTTGTAGGGGAGTTCTCTTTTGCATCTTACCCACTCGCTGACCGTCCCCTATTTGGTGAATTCTTATTTGTCAATGACTTGCCAGTGTGTAATCCTACATGAATAATCTGAAAGATATTTGTAGTGATAGATAATTGTGACTTTACCTTCTTGATCCCGAGAGCATCTCTAGTCATGTTGTTGGTCATTCAAAAGTATGACAGGTAGCAACCGTACGTCTGCAGTTTTGAAAGGAATTCCAGCTAAGTTTGTGATATGAGAATAGAGTCACAACCATATGACGTTGTCACATCTTAATCAAACTGATGCTTTAAGGATAATGGAAGACTGACAAGACAATCGACGGCAGGTCGACCAGGCGCCTCATTTTCGATAGATTCTTCTAACATATTTTTTCTTGCCATTGCATCATTTGTGGGCTTTGGCGTGGAGAAGACACATTTTTTGTACAAGATGTGTACATCTAGGATTTCAAAAATGAGCTGCAGAAGGGATGTGCATGAATTAGCTAGCTGGTGCTGGCACTTGTAGCACCATAAGTTCATAACAGAATGGTCAATACATGAATCTTACACTGTTTACAGTATGTAGCACCTCAGCACACAATTGATTTACTTGGTTTACACAATGTCCTTTGCAGTTCTTCCTTGCAGCCTTTGGGAAAGAAAAGGAAAACATGCTACGAATTATTTAGATTGACACACAATACAAAATTTGTCAACACGCTTTGGTCATAGCGAATTGATTTTTTGTTATCTCGTATATTTGATCAGATATTATCCCAAAGCCATGAGCAGCAGGTACCTGGAAATTGTGATCGAACTTTGGGTCTGTTATAGGGTTGCCCACCAGATAGCCCTGGAAATATTTGCATTAACACAACAAAAGAACGAGAGACATTATCATGATCACACTCACACACACTATTTGCACTCCTTTTGCCATTGTAAAATATATACCAAGTGTTAAAAGGCTAGAGAAATAGCTTGCCTTGAGATTAATGTGAGGCTGCTGCTTTTTTTCAATTTCTGGAGCATATCATGTACAGTGGAAGCAAATTAAAAGTGACCTTGGTGACTCAAGAAAAAAAAAGGAAAATGCATCTGCTTTTCTAGTTTCCTTGGTAGAACTTGCCGCACTATTTCACAATTAATAAACCTTGTAAAGAAAACTACTAGAGAGGTCCCGACTACAATGCTTTAGGGGGTGTTACATAATCTTGCCTAGACATAGTTAGTCATCGTACTAGTCAAAGCCGTGCATGTATTACCGTACTCCCTCCGTCTAGTGAAGAGTGTACATCTAGAAGTTTTAGAATAAATTATGGAGTGAAGTAAAAAATGCATTGGAAAGGTGCAATCCACCATCTCCCTCTTCTTTAATTGCCCACCCCCAATGAGCTACTACCTCCGTCCTGATTTATTGGTCCCCTTTGTAATTTGTGCCAAATTTTGACCAAAGTTTAACTAACAAAATATTAATGCATGTCAATGAAAAATATATTGTTAGATTCGTATTTGAATGTAGTTTTCATTGATATAATTTTTGGTGACATGCATGAACATTTTTTTGACTATTTGTTAGTTAAATTTACGATCAAAATTTGGCACGGAATACAATGAGGACCAATAAACCAGGACGGAGGTAGTAAGTGCATGTAAAAATTAAGAAGACCATGTGCAGATTGTTATTGGTCTTGATTACCGTGTGATGAGAGAGAAGTATTTCTTTCTACTTTAAAGTGCATTCACAAGATAGAAGTACACTCTTTTGTGGAAAAAATTTGAAGCCAAACGTACAATCTTCATCGGATGAAGGGAGTAGGTTACATGATCGATTATGTGGGCCAACTCGAACAATTCGAATTTTCCATTAGCTACGCCCCCCGCATCGCCCACATGCGGCGATGGGGAGGAAACCCTAAACCCCGGCACCGTCGGCCCTCCCTCCCCTCCCTCGACCTCCCACGCCGCCGCCAGGGGGCGTCGCTGGCGGGGTCTTTCTCGTCCTCTCGCGATGTCGAGCGGCCGCGGGCCATCGTCCCCGGGCCTGAGCGTGGTGCGGGCACCCGGCATCACGACGATGACACGCAAGTGCGGCTTCGTGCGCGTCTGTGTTGCTGGCGCGTCACGCGGCGTGGAGGCTGACTACGCTTTGGCGGCGGTCGGCTCTTCGTGCGGTTCGCGAGGGTTGGCCTAGGTCAGATCCGGTCGGATCTGGTGCGGGTGCTTGCTAGAGTTCCAATCATAAGTGCATATGATCTAAGTAGAGAAAGTATGTTAGCTCATGTCTCTCCCTCATATAAAATTGCAATAATGATTACCGATCTAGTTATTGATTGCCTAGGGACGAATAACTTTCTTGTGTTACAAAAAGCTATCTACTAAACAACTAACTTTATTATCTTACAAGTTATTCGTAGTTTTATTTCCGCTAAGTACATCTAGTTTTATTCTTGCAAGCCCATCCTATCACTACTAGAGAAATGCTTATAGACACGACATCAGTAGTAGCGCTGGAAAATAGCAAGCGCTATTGCTAATTAGCAGTAGCGCTTTTCTGGGGCATCGCTACAAGTAACTCTTTAGAAGTAGTGCTGGAAAAGGAAAAATCGCTACTACTAAGTGGGGCCCAACGAGCCCACTAACGCTAGCTGTAGTACCAGCGATGTCCAAAATGCATCGCTACTACTAAGATTTTAGCTAAAGCGCTTTATTTCATAGCACCGCTACTGATAATGGGCCCCACTTAATAGTAGGGCGTTTCCTGAAAAGCGCTACTACTAAGTACCATAGCAGCAACGCTTTCTAGGAAACAGTGCTACTGCAAGTTACAGCTGGTGCCACCTTTTCACCCCCTCCCCTCCTCCTCCCTTTGCCCTCTCTCCCCCTCCTTTCCCCTCTTCCCTCTCTAAGTTAGTTCTCCCCCATTGTTGCCCTTCTTCTCTCTTCCTCCTACCTCTCTTCTCTCCCCATTAATGCCCCCTCCATCATAATTATCCTCCATAAATGGCCTTCTCATCTCTATCTATCTACCTCATTTATTTGGCTATCCCTCCATTCCACAGATATAGATCTAACTATCTCATCTCTCTCCCTCTCCATTAGTTAGCTAGAGTCATCTCTCCTCCCAAACAACTAGATCTAGCTAGCTAGTTAGCCATCCACACTTTCGATCCCTATATGTAGTGAAAGGCCTCATCTAACCGTGCTCGGTCTCTCTCGGGAGATAGTTGAGTAAAAAGTTGTGCATTTCAAGAATGGGTATATGTGTGTTTGAGATATGGAAAGATTTGTGCGAGTGACATGCCCCCGAGTTGGTTATGTTTTGCCGAAATGTCGATTTATTTCCTTTTCAATGAATTTTGAGCAAACTCGATATGTCCTATTTTTAGGCAAGGTCATGCAAAAAAATTATGTGACTTTGATGCATGCATGCATTTTATTTATAACCCTTTTGCTTGTTATACCATGTAGTCGGTCATGAAGGTGAGTGGATGGAAGGTGGAGCAATACTTGCAATCCGTGGTGATGGACATGTATGCAAATAATCGGACTAGGTCTAGATGTCCATGTACAAGATGCAAATGAGTCCTTTTGGACCCTTTTGATTGTCGCAGTTTGAAGGTGCACCTGCTGATGAATGGTTTCATCGATGGCTATACTCGGTAGATAAGTGAAGATGATGATGAGGATGTCCACATGGCAGGGAATAACGACATGGGGCTAGACGAAGAGATGACCGATCGACACAAAGACGATGGCGTCGGACATGGCAGCGGGGAAGAGTCCGGACATGGCGGAGGCGGGGAAGATTCCGAACACAAAGAAGAAGAGTCCGGACATGGCGGAGAAGAGGCGGTGGTCACTCTGCAGTCTTCGACGCTATTAAGTGCAGTCGTGCAGGACCCTCATGTTTGAGACCTCCTTCGCAAGAGTACGACTAGCGAGAGAGCTGCTTCTAGAGAGGAGGCCAAGCATGCGCTACTTGAAGTAGACTCGAAGACTCCATTGTATCACGGCTGCGATCTCGAGGTGACCTGCTTGAGTTTCACGCTCGAACTTCGGAGACAAGAGCCTCGATGATCATTTGAAGTATCTACATAATAAAGTTCTTCTCGCGGGAACCTGTGTCCTACTAGTGTCGACGAGGCCAAGAAAACCGTTTGCCCTTTTGATTTTCCGCACATTAGGTACCACGCATGCATCAACGATTGCTTCATTTATTGGCGGCGGGGGGGGGGGGGCACGCGGAAAAAACCAGCTGTCCAGTGTGCAATGCTTCTCGATACTAGAAGGCAGGAAAGAAAGATCCTCAGAAAGTTATATGGTACTTTCTGATCACTCCTCATCTGCAGCGGTATTTTGTAGATCCTAAGGAAGCAAAGCTCATGCACTCGCACGCGGAGAGGAAGAAGCCCGGCGATGGAGATGATCCGAAGCTGAGACACCTCGAAGATGCTAGCCAGTGGAGAGCATTCAACACCATATATGGATTTGGATTTGCTGCAGAAGATCCAAGGAACATGGTGCTTAGTGCGAGTACTGATGGCATGAATCCGTTTGGAAACCAGAACACTAACCACAGCACATGGCCCGTCTTTGTATGGATGTACAA
>LR738712.1:701709360-701819781 GCA_902687465.1 Secale cereale
CCCCCCTCCATGGAAGTGCATGAAGACAAAGTACATACACATGAGCATGCTGATTCAAGGGCCGAAACAACTGGGAAATTATATTAACCTGTATATGGGGCTTCTGAAAGAGGAGCTAGAAATGTTATGGAAAACGCCGGCATGGACATGGGACCCCAACAAAGGAGACTATTTCTATATGAAATCTACGTTGATGACGACGGTGCACGACTATCTCGGTTATGGGTACACCTCAGGCCAGGTGTGCCACGGATACTGCGGATGCATGAGGTGCATGGATGATACAATGTCTCAGGAGCTTACGTCAATGAAAGATGGCGGGTCTGGGAAAATCGTGTACATGGGGCATCGTAGATGGCTCGAGAAGGATGACCTGTGGAGAAAGTGTGGATATCTATTCAATGGGTTGGCTGAGCATCGAGGAGCGGCGCTAAAATCAACGAGCTATTGAAAAACTGGGAATAGTGCCCCGCGCCAGGAAATATGAAAAAGGCGCCGGAGCCGCTACTGAAGGTATGGAAAACAAGGTATGTTTTCTGGGACTTGGAGTACTAGCCCAATCATGACATGTCTCATTATTT
Organism: Secale cereale; assembly: GCA_902687465.1. Taxonomy (NCBI): domain Eukaryota; kingdom Viridiplantae; phylum Streptophyta; class Magnoliopsida; order Poales; family Poaceae; genus Secale; species Secale cereale. The sequence goes on from LR738712.1 coordinate 701,709,942, forward strand.
TGATAAAATGCATATCATGAAGAATTTTCTCAAGAGCTTCCTTGGCACACTGATGAACATGCCGAAGAAGACCAAGGATGGGCCGAAGACAAGGAAAGACTGGGAAGACTTGAAGATCAGGAAAGATCACCACATGCCGCCCCATAAAAAGTTGACAGAGGAGGGGGAAAGGGGCAGAAAAGTCAACAAGAAGGAGGAGAATTATTTCTCCCCTTCTTGCTTCACCTTAAGTGCGAAGGAGATCGATCAATTCATCAAGTGCCTTACAGGAATCAAAGTCAGTTCCTGTTACTGTGGGAAGATAATCAGATTTCTAGACACCAAGAAGAAAAGGTTCAGCTGGATGAAGTCTCATGACTATCACGTGATGATGACGTAGATACTCCCGGTTTCCATTAGAGGGATAATGGACAAGCACATCCGTGAGACGCTTACTGGTCTCTGCAACTTCTTCGACGTTATCTCTTGAAAGTCGATCAGTATGAAGCATCTTCGAAGGGTACAGGAAGAGATCGTTGTCATACTATGTGAGCTTGAGATGTACTTCCTACATGCGTTCTTTGACGTCATGGTGCATATGTGTCCACATCGTGGACGACATGATCGACCTCGGGCCGACATTCCCTCACATCATGGTGCCCTTCGAGAGGATGAATGGTGTCATCATAGGATTCTTTCGTAACATGTCTCGTCCTGATGGGAGCATCGTCCAGGAGTATCTGACGCATGAGTGCATCTCCTTTTGCGAGAATTATATAGGTGTCGGAGACACTGTTGTTGGATTGCCATCAAGAAGCACGATGGGAGGCTCGGAGGAGAAGGTCACAACAACGGCCAGAGGGAATTGCACGTGGACTACTCGGATCGACGAAATGACTTTGACAGGGCTAACTTAGTAGTGCTACAACACCTAGTTGTGGTAGATGATTATGTCACACGGCACAAAGAAACCATCGCAAAGAAGTACCGTGATAAGGGGATGCTCAAGAGGGACGACGAAGTTACTGTAGAGCACAACGCCACTTTCTTGCGTTGGTTGAAAGAGCAAGTTCTTGCTAATCCCCTGGAAGAGGGCAATTCGAACGGATTGCTCATACACGCCTTAGCACATGGCCCCGCGCCCAAACTCGCGACCTATCAGTCATACGATATCAACGGGTACACGTTCTACACGGAGGCCAAATACATGGACAGTGATTACCAGAACTCAGGGGTGACGATTGAATGCATGACGGACGCCATCGGCACAACTGAAAGATTCTACGGAAGGGTCGAAGAGATCTAGAAGCTTGACTACGCTGGAATACACAATGCGACGATGTTCTGTGTCAGATGGGCTAAGGACGTCGTAAGAGAAAACATGTATTTCACTACCATGTCTATACCCGACGCGAAGAGCGCTACCCTGAACGTTAACTTCATCGCCAAAACTGAGCCATGGGTACACGCTAAGCACGTGACACAATGCTCCTTCATAACAGACCCGACCATACCCAGTCGTGTTGTCGTGAGGAGAGGCAAAAGGAGCATCGTCGGAATGGATGGAGTCCCCAAAGAGGAAGACTACGACCAATATGGCAACCCGATGAGGGAAGGTGATGATGACGATGAAGCATACATGAAAAGAAGAATGAATACTACATTACCTAAGAAAGATTCTACTCCATGGTGCGGGGGAAGTCATAAGGAGGGGCTCAATTATTCGACAACAAATAAGAAAGGGAAGAAGCTCAATGTGAAACGTCTACGCAGCGGAGAAACCATCATTTATATATATGTATCTATTTTGTGTATGCACTTAAGTAACCGTTATCGGACAAATGATGAATACATTGTATCCCCTTCATTCAATTGTGGGGGTTCCGGTGATATTCGCGCAGTGTGGGAGGGAGGCGTTGTCGTCGACTGCATGCGAGGCCGTCAGGAGAAAAACAAAATGGAGAAAGCAATACAAAAAAGGAAATAAAGTGAAATAATAAAAGAATAGAAAACTAAAAGCTAGAAAAGGAAAACAATAAAAAGAAAAGAAAACATATCAGTAGCGCTGGATTATGAACCAACACTATAGCTAAGTTTATCAGTAGTGTGTATTTTAGAATTAAAAAACTAAAAACTAGAACATTTATCAGTAGTGCTGGATTACAGACCAGCGCTATAGCTAATTTAGCTATAGCGCTGGATCATAATCCAGCGCTACTTCTATTTTGAGTTAACGACCCCGCGGGCTCAAAATTTTGCCAAGTCCCTTTGTTGGAAATATGCCTTAGAGGCAATAATGAAATGGTTATTATTATATTTTCTTGTTCATGATAGTTTTCTATTGTTCATGCTATAATTTTATTAACCGGAATCCGTAATACATGTGTGAATACATAGACCACAACATGTCCCTAGTGAGCCTCTAGTTGACTAGCTCGTTGATCAATAGATGGTTGTGGTTTCCTGACCATGGACTTTGGATGTCGTTGATAACAAGATCACATCATTAGAAGAATGATGTGATGGACAAGACCCAATCCTAAGCATAGCACCAGATCATGTAGTTTGTTTGCTAGAGCTTTTCTAATGTCAAGTATCCTTTCCTTAGACCATGAGATTGTGCAACTCCCGGATACCGTAGGAATGCTTTGGGTGTATCAAACGTCACAACGTAACTGGGTGAATATAAAGGTGCACTATAGGTATCTCCGAAAGTGTCTGTTGGGTTGGCACGAATCGAGACTGGGATTTGTCACCCCGTATGACGAAGAGGTATCTCTGGGCCCACTCGGTAATGCATCATCATAATGAGCTCAATGTGACTAAGGAGTTAGTCATGGGATCATGTGTTACGGAACGAGTAAAGAGACTTGCTGGTAACGAGATTGAACAAGGTATGGGGATACCGCGATCGAATCTCGGGCACGTAACATACCGATGGACAAAGGGAATTGTATACGAGATTGATTGAATCCCCGACATCGTGATTCATCTAATGAGATCATCGTGGAACATGTGGGAGCCAATATGGGTATCTAGATCCCGCTATTTGTTATTGGCCGGAGAGGTGTCTCGGTCATGTTTGCATGGTTCCCGAACCCGTAGGGTCTACACACTTAAGTTCGGTGCCGCCAGAGTTGTAATGGGAATTGTATGTGGTTATCGAAAGTTGTTCGGAGTCCCGGATGAGTTCCTGGACGTCATAGGAGTTCCGGAATGGTCCAGAGGTGAAGACTTATATATGGGAAGTCCAGTTTCAGTCGCCGGAAAAGTTTTGGGGGTTATCAGTATTGTACCAGGACCACCGAAATGGTTCTGGGGGGTCCACCGGGAGGGACCACCTACCCCGGGGGACCAAGTGGGCTGAATATGGGTGGGAACCAGCCTCCTTGTGGGCTGGTGCACTCCCCACCCAAGGGGCCCAAGGCGCCTAGGGTTAAAACCCTAGAGGCGGGGGGCCCACCAACTTGGGGGCCAAGCACCCCCCTTGGCCACCGCCCCCCTCTAGATGCATCTAGGGGGGCCGGCCCCCTCTCCCCTTCACCCTATAAATAGAGGGGGGTGGGAGGGCAGTGATAGCTCAGCCCCTGGTGCAACCCTCACCCCTCCTACACCTCCTCCTCCTTCGTTGAGCTTGGCGAAGCTCTGCCGGAGAACCACGAGCTCCACCGCCACCACGTCGTCGTGCTTCCGGAATTCTCACTCAACTTCTCTCCTCCCCCTTGTTGGATTAAGAAGGAGGATACGTCCCCGGGCTGTACGTGTGTTGAACGCGGAGGTGCCATCTGTTTGGCGCTAGATCGGATCTTCTGCGATTTGAATCGCCGCAAGTACGACTCCATCAACCGCGTTCTTTGCAACGCTTCCGCTTAGCGATCTTCAAGGGTACGAATATGTACTCCCCCTCTCTTGTTGCCAGCATCTCCTAGATTGATCTTGGTGACACGTAAGAATTTTTTTGAATTATTACTACGTTTCCCAACAGTGGCATCATGAGCTAGGTCTATGCGTAGATTATATGCATGAGTAGAACACAAGTAGTTGTGGGCGATGATTTGGTCAATTTGCTTGCCGTTACTAGTCCTATCTTGATTCGGCAGCATTGTGGGATGAAGCAGCCTAGACCGACTTTACACGTACGCTTACGTGAGACTGGTTCCACCGCCTGACATGCATTTGTTGCATAAGGTGGCTAGCGGGTGTCTGTCTCTCCCACTTTAGTCAAATTGGATTTGATGAAGAGGGTCCTTATGAAGGGTAGATAGCAATTGGCATATCACCGTTGTGGCTTTTGCGTAGGTAAGAAACGTTCTTGCTAGAAACCCATTGCAGCCATGTAAAACATGCAACAACAATTAGAGGACGTCTAACTTGTTTTTGCAGGGTATGCTATGTGATGTGATATGGCCAAAAGCATGTGATGAATTATATATGTGATGTATGAGATTGATCATGTTCTTGTAATAGGAATCACGACTTGCATGTCGATGAGTATGACAATCGGCAGGAGCCATAGGAGTTGTCTTAATTTATTGTATGACCTGCGAGTCAATAAAAACACCATGTAATTACTTTACTTTATTCCTAACCATTAGCCATAGTAGTAGAAGTAATAGTTGGCGAGACAACTTCATGAAGACACGATGATGGAGATCATGGTGTCATGCCGGCGATGATGGTGACCATGTCGCGCCTCGAAGATGGAGATCAAAGGCGCAAGATGGTATTGGCCATATCATGTCACTTTATGATTTGCATGTGATGTTTATCATGTTTACATATTATTTGCTTAGAACGAAAGTAGCATAAATAAGATGATCTCTCACTAAAGTTTCAAGAAATGTGTTCCCCCTAAGTGTGCACCGTTGCGAAGGTTCATTGTTTCGAAGCACCACGTGATGATCGGGTGCGATAGATTCTAACGTTCACATACAATGGGTGTAAGACAGATGTACACATGTGAAACACTTAGGTTGACTTGACGAGCCTAGCATGTACGGACATGGCCTCGGAACACGAGAGACCAAAAGGTCGAACATGAGTCGTATAGTAGATGCGATCAACATGGAGATGTTCACCGTTCATGACTAGTCCGTCTCACGTGATGATCGGACACGGACTAGTTGATTTGGACCATGTATCACTTAGATGACTAGAGGGATGTCTATCTGAGTGGGAGTTCATTAAATAATTTGATTAGATGAACTTAATTATCATGAACTTAGTCTAAAATTGTCTTTACAATCTATCTTGTAGATCCAATGGCCCACGTTAATGTTGCCCTCAACTTCAACGCATTCCTAGAGAAAACTAAGCTGAAATACGATGGAAGCAACTGTACGGACTGGGTCCGTAACTTGAGGATCATCCTCATAGCTTCTAAGAAAGCATACGTCCTTGAGCAACTCAAGATGTTATGAACGCTTGGTAGTCGCGTAGTGATGATTACTCCCTAGTTCAGTGCCGCATGCTTTACATCTTAGAACCGGTTCTCCAAAAGCGTTTTGAGCAACACGGAGCATATGAGATGTTCCAAGAGCTGAGAATGGTTTTCCAAGCTCATGCCCGGGTCGAGAGATATGAAGTCTCCGACAAGTTCTTTAGTTGTAATATTGAGGAAAACAGTTCTGTCAGCGATCATATACTCAAAATGTATGGGTTGCACAACCGCTTGTCTCAGCTGGGAGTTAATCTTCCAGATGACTCGGTTATTGATAGAATCCTCCAGTCACTTCCACCTAGCTACAAGAGCTTTTTGATGAACTTCAATATGCAAGGGATGGAGAAGTCCATTCCTGAGTTATATTCGATGGTGAAATCAGTGGAGGTGGAGATAAAAAAGGAACATCAAGTGTTGATGGTCAATAAGACCACTAGTTTCAAGAAAGGCAAGGGTAAGAAGAACTTCAAGAAGGACGGCAAGGGAGTTGCTGCGCCCGGTAAGTCAGTTGCCGAGAAGAAGACAAAGAATGGACCCAAGCCTGAGACTGAGTGCTTTTATTGCAAGGTATATGGTCACTGGAAGCGGAACTTCCCCGAGTACTTAGCGGATAAGAAGGCCGGCAACATCAAAGGTATATATGAAATACATGTTATTGATGTGTACCTTACCAGCGCTCGTAGTAACTCCTGGGTATTTGATACCGGCGCGGTTGCTCACATTTGTAACTCAAAATAGGATCTGCGGAATAAGCGGAGACTGGCGAAGGACAAGGTTACGATGCGCATCGGGAACGGTTCCAAGGTCGATGTGATCGCTGTCGGCACGCTGCCTTGACATCTACCTTCAGGATTAGTTTTAAACCTCAATAATTGTTATTTAGTACCAGCTTTGAGCATGAACATTGTATCTGGACTCGTTTGATGCGAGATGCCTACTCATTTAAATCCGAGAATAATGCCTTTTCTATTTATATGAGAGATATGTTTTACGGTCATGCCCCGCTGGTCAATGGTTTATTTGTATTGAATCTCGAACGTGATGTTACACATATTCATAGTGTGAATGCCAAAAGATGTAAGGTTGATAATGATAGTCCCACATACTTGTGGCACTGCCGCCTTGGTCATATTGGTGTCAAACGCATGAAGAAACTGCACGAAGATGGACTTTTGGAGTCTTTTGATTATGAATCATTTGACACGTGCAAACCATGCCTCCTGGGCAAGATGACCAAGACTCCGTTCTCAGGAACAATGGAGCGAGCAACCAACTTGTTGGAAATAATACATACTGATGTATGCGGTCCAATGAGCGTCGAGGCTCGCGGTGACTATCGTTATGTTCTTACCCTCACTTATGACTTAAGTAGATATGGGTATGTCTACTTAATGAAACACAAGTCTAAGACCTTTGAAAAGTTCAAGGAATTTCAGAGGTGTGGTTGAATTGACAACTCAGCTGCTAATCTCTACTCTTATAAAAAAACGAGTTGGTGATGATGGTGTGCCTGCCATCCTGCAATATAGGCCGTCCGATCTATATCTGACGGATAGGAAGGAAACTATGACAATTTTGCAAAAAGATACCCACACTCTTTCCACATTTGCAGATAAGGCCTTCCCTTATTCATCCTATCTCCCATAGGATATATAAACTACTCATATAAATGCATCTTGATGTTCCGTGCAATGCACGGGCATCTTGCTAGTACTTAGAAATATTCTTTGGCTCCCCTTGTGTCGAATCTATAAATTTGGGTTGAATACTCTACCCTCAAAAACTGATGCGATCCCCTATACTTGTGGGTTATCAGTGGTAGTTAGGGAAGGTATGGTGGGCTCACTACTGCCACCCACCAAGAAGCAAAGGAGGCGACCAGACAAGAAATTCCCTAAAGGTGCGAGAGCTGCTTCAAGCAGCCAGCCGCCTATGAAGCCCTGGGAGGTAGACAGAATACATGTCGAAGGTGCGGAGCGTTTCCATGTCGCTGACCACCCGATCCTACCTCCGAAAGCGCTAGAGCACATACTGAACAATGATCTAAGGAGACTGCATGAAGATGTGCTGGTCAGAGTGAAAAGCCTTCTCATCTCCGAAAATCCAGGATACCCGCTTTACGCGGCTCAGGTGCCGGGTGGGAGGGTGTTCGTCGAAAAATAGCCCACGGATAAGTTCATCCTGCGATTTGACTACATCTACGACATGTTCCACATGACCAAGCTAGATTTTTAGTTCATCCGCATGTATGCGCTGAGGGAGTCCTGGATTAAGGGGTCCTTAGGTGGCCGGATCATTCATTACGGGCCGGACTGGTGGGCCGTGAAGATTATCGATGAAGACTATCTCCCGTATCCGGATAGTACTGCCATATATGACCAAATAAAACCTAGCATTTTCCCAATTTTAAGTTTTGGCAGATTTTAGCAACTTAGCACAAATCAAGCAATCTTCCTACAACTGCAATTCTAGGGTTGTGGCAGCGGAAAGTAAAGCATTGCATATGAAGGTAAAGGGAGGCGTTGGAGAGAGCCAATGCAATGGAGACACAGATGTTTTTGGCGTGGTTCCGATAGGTGGTGCTATCGTACATCTATGTTGATGGACACTTTAACCCACGAAGGGTAACGGATGCGTCATACGTCTCCAACGTATCTACAATTTTTGCTTGTTCCATGCTGTTATATTATCATTCTTGGATGTTTTATAATCATTCTATAGTAATTTTATATCATTTCTTGGGACTAACCTATTGACATAGTGCCAAGTGCCAGTTGATGTTTTATGCATGTTTTTTACATCGCAGGAAATCAATATCAAACACAGTCCAAACACCACGAAAATGTTTGTGGATTTTTATGGACCATAAGACCACCAATCGGCCAAAGCAGCACCTGGGGGGGGGGGGTGCCCCGAGGGGGCACAACCCACCAGGGCGTGCCTGGGGGCTCAGGCACGCCCAGGTGGGTTGTGCCCACCTCAGTGGCCTCCCGCACCCCCTCTTTACCCTATAAATTCACAAATATTCTAAAAACCCTTGAGGTTAACCTAGATCAGAAGTTCCGCCGCCGCAAGGCTCTATAGTCCACGAGATCCAATCTAGACCCTTTCCGGGACCCTGCCGGTGGGGGAAATCATCACCGATGACCATCTTCATCATCCCAGCGGCCACCATGGTGAGGAGGGAGTAGTCCACCCTCGGGGCTGAGGGTTTGTACGAGTAGCTATGTGTTTAATCTCTCTCTCTCTCTCTCTCTCTCTCTCTCTCTCTCTCTCTCTCTCTCTCTCTCTCTCTTTCTCTCTCTCGTGTTCTTGAGATGCACAATCTTAATGTATCACCGGCTTTGTTAATATAGTCGGATCATATGGTGTTTTCCCCTCTTTATCTTGTTGCGATGAATTCAGTTTTCCCTTTGAGATTTCTTTGGATTGAATACTTTTATGGATTTGAGAACACTTGATGCATGTCTTGCTATGAATACTCATGGTGACAATGGGGTAACATATTGATTCACTTGATATGTATTTTAGCACTCAACTTGCGGATTCCCGCAGTGACATTGGGGTAATCTATGCATAGGGGTTGATGCACGTTCTTGTCTTTGTTTCTCCGGTAGAAATCTTGGGGAACTCTTTGAGGTTCTTTGTGTTGGATTGAGTATTATGAATATGAATTTGCTTTGGTGATATTTTAGTACGAACTCTTGATAGATCAATCGGAAATAATAACTTGTGTTATTTTAGTACGAATTCTTGATAGATCGATCAGAAATAATAATTTATTTTAGTATAAACTCTTGGATAGATCGATCGGAAAGAATAGATAGAAACAATTTCTTCTTATGTTCTCCGCTAGATAGGAACTTTGGAGCGATTCTTCATCGCACGTTAAGGGATGGTTATGTGATCCAATTATATTAGCATTTTTGGGAGATTGCACTAGCAAAAGTACGGGCCCTAGGCCTCATTTTCAAGCATTGCAATACTGTTTGTGCTCACTTTTGTTACTTGCTACCTTGCTGTTTTTTATTGTTCCTATTACAAAAATCAATATCTAGCATCCATATTACACTTTTATCACCATCTCTTCGCCAAACTAGTGCACCTATACAATTTTCCATTATATTGGGTGTGTTGGGGACACAAGAGACTCTTTGTTATTTGGTTGCAGGGTTGTTTGAGAGAGACCATCTTCATCCTACACCTCCTACGGATTGATAAACCTTAGGTCATCCACTTGAGGGAAATTTTCTACTGTCCTACAAAACTCCGCGCTTGGAGGCCCAACACGAGTCTACAAGAACAAGTTGTGTAGTAGCCATCACTGCGCGAGTCCACAAAGGGCTCCACCCACGAAGGGGCCACAAAGAAGCTGCCTTGTCTATCCCACCATGGTCGTTGCCCACGAAGGACTTTCCTCACTAGGGTAGATCTTCACGAAGTAGGCGATCTCCTTGCCCTTACAAACTCCTTGGTTCAACTCCACAATCTTGTCGGAGGCTCCCAAGTGACACCTAACCAATCTAGGAGATACCACTCTCCAAAAGGTAATAAATGGTGTGTTGATGATGAACTCCTTGCTCTTGTGCTTCAAATGATAATCTCCCCAACACTCAACTATCTCTCACAGATTTGGATATGGTGGAAAGATGATTTGAGTGGAAAGCAACTTGGGGAAGACTAGAGATCAAGATTCTTGTGGTTCGAATGGAATATCTTGGTATCAACACATGATTAGGTAGTTCTCTCTCAGAAAATGAGTAGTGGAAGTGTAGGCACATTACTGATAGCTCTCTCTCTCTCTCTGATGGAGAAGGGGTGGAGGGGTATTTATAGCCTCCCCACAAAATCTAGCCTTTACACACATTTGACCCGACTCGGTCAGACCGAATAAATGAACTCGGTCAGACCGAAGCAGTTCAAAATGTGAACGTTAGGCTTTTCAGTGGGACCGACGATATCAACTCGGTGAGACCTACGCACTAGGGTTAGGGCAAACCTCATCTTGGTGAGACCGATCACATGAACTCGGTGGCACCGATTTCAGTAATAAGCTAATAGAGACTTGGCCTGGCAAACTCGGCGGGACTGATCACTCATTTCGGTTAGACCGAAACATTATGAAAAGGAAACGGAGAGTTTGCATTGCCAACTCGGTGGGACCGATCTCTCATCTCGGTTAGACCAAAACGTTACGAAGGGAAACAGAGAGTTTGCAAATCCATCTCGGTGAGACTGAGATCCCTATCGGTGAGACCAAGCTGATTAGGGTTTGTGGCAGTGGCTATGTCAAGTGAACTCGGTGGCGCCAGATAGATCAAATCGGTGGGGCCGAGTTTGACTTTTAGGTTTAGGACATAGGTGGAAATGAGAAAGTGGTTGAGGGATTTTGGAGCATATCACTAAGCACTTTGAGAAAGCAAGCCATTAAGAAACACCTCATCCCCTCTTAATAGTACTAGTCGTCAACCCGTGCACCTGCACGGGCTAGCTATTTTATTTACACACTGAATCAAAGTTTATTCTTTTTTAAATCATGCATCAATGAAAAGCTACATAGAAGAGAAAGAATTGGTATAAGCTCTCTGAAAACCAAGTAACATGGGTGTGTTAAGATAGGAAACCGATATAATCTAATGTTGATATCATTATATGTCTTTTAGTTGGGATTTGGGGCTCCTTCGAAAGTAATGATGCATGTTATATTAAGGGGCCTATGGTTCAAAAAAATGTCTAGAGAAAAAAAGGTAACCATACTTGACCTATGGTTAAGTTAGTTCATGGCATATTTGTGGCTGAACCAAGTACAATTTCGTGAACCAATGTATTTGATATTTCATTTGCCCGTGAGGAAATAGCTAATTGCTTTATATGAGGAAAACTGAATTTTGATACAAAAATCATTCGAAATTTAAATCATGGACATCTTATTTTATGAGCGAAACTAAAATCACAATAAAGGAACTTAGCTGCAGTGCGTACTTCTATAGGAAGATGTATATGCACCGGGTCATATAAAATGTAGAACACCTTTATTATGGGATGGTAAATCAAACAGAAGGAAAAACAGTTACAGTACAAATATATTGATGGTTAGATATGAGATACATAAGGAAGTGTGGAAGTACCTATGTCTTCTATGTTTGTGACAGAAACTGAATCACTTTCAAGTATAATACACAACGTGAAGCTATTTTTGTTATGACTTATGAATGACTAAGTCACAGAGAAAAAACTTTATCCGATCCAAGTCCACTCATACCTTAAGTTCGAATTCAATTTTGAATGTCACAGCGGCAATTGTTGAAAGCCTAGGGTTCAGGAACTGGACAGGACAGTACGTTTACCTCAATCTGCAAAACCAACTCAAGTATAGTACAATGGTAAATGTTAAAAGTTTAATTCTTGAAGTTAAATCAAGGAAATATGAGTATCTATCTTTAGTATGATTCTGTGCCTTATATGTATGTGTACTATCGACATGCTCTTCCAAATCATATAGTGTATACGAAGTAGGAGTATATCATAGTAAATTAATGTGTTGACTCTTACTATTTCACCAAAACTCTGAGGTATCACGGATGATTAGTAAGCATCGTATATGTTTTTATTAAGTGTGTTCGTACATCTATGAAGCCAAAACTTGTTGGCTCCATTATTACATGACCTAATCGATGTACTTGGAAGATAAGGAAAATACCTTTCAGCATAATCATCTGCATAATTCAATGTGAAGTGTCATTTATCCCCCATATTTTGAGTGGTACAATAATGGACACACGCTTATTTGTGTGCTTCTCCTCTCAATCACTCCTACAGGGAATCAAGGTATGATGCAATAAACAAAAGTATACTGTGGACAACAATCTAGTGGCAAGGAAAAGTCTGACAAAACCAACATTATAGTCACCCGATGTAGAGGGTATGCATATTGCGTGATCTAAGAACCTTATCTGCAAAAGCTGATTGCAAAGCTACAAACAGAACCTCGTGACGTCAGCAACAACAACATTGACGCTAGACGATGTCAATTGGATGATCTTAAAATCGAATCGGGATACCTTGGGGGATGATGGATGGATACGTGTTGGTGGGATGTTAAATCTAAAAGTTGTGTGGAGAACAACTACATCTACAGAAAATTCCATCCGCCCAAAAGAAGAAGATGTAATTGTGTTCTTTTGATTGTAGGGATCAATCTGATCCATTGAGAATTATATGATGAATTAAATTGTGTGTCAAACAGCGCATCGACACATGCATCCTGCTATCACCGCCGAGCTCCCACAGACCGCTCGCGTGCCGATGTACTCCGCAAATGCCGCTGCCTCCGGCGTACACCTTGCTTCTTCTGGCGTAAAAGTCCAACATAGATACAGATCTTAGCTGGCTAGCAACCGCTGTTCGATCTTCAACTCTGGGCACTATACATATACATATGTTTACATGCAGCTCTTACTCTATCCTAGAAGCTAGTTCTCGTGAAGAATGGAGGAGGGATGGTGCAGAGCAACGGAGGAAAGGGGTGTGGGATTGATATCCTTTTTTACGGCTGATGTTAGAAGAGTTCGGCCAGGAAAAGTCTCACCCGGCCGTGGGGTGTTTGGCAAGGACTCCATGGTAATTGGGATTAACGTGGGAGTTTTTCTTTTTTCTTTTTGAGGAAGGATTAACGTGGGAGTTGTACGGTGCCTAGACTCTATACACGGAGATTAGATCTTTTTCTTTGGGAATCATGGAAGTTAGGTCTGGATTCTTTTTTTCTTTGGTTATGGTGGGAATTTATAACCAGTTAATCCTCACTGTAATAACTTGGTCCCACGCTAGATTTACGGCTCGTAAAATCTAATTAACGTGGGAATTTGTAGGGAGTCTAGAATTAGTATAGGTATAGATTGGCTTTTCTTATGAACTCGATGTGAACTTGGATCACTAAAATGAAAATGTAGAGTCTTGAGCTTTTGCCTATCTTTGTCCTTAGCATTTTGAGGGGTCCACATCTCTAATCCATGCCATGCCAATTATTGAACTTCCTGAAATATTTATCTTGAAAGGATATTTGTTCAATGAGCTATATGTTGTTATTAATTACCAAAATCACCCAGTGACTAGTTGCACTTTCAGTTAACCTTGGGCACTCTCTTGTAGGCCCCACTCTCCCCCTATTGTGCAGGGTACGTCCACAAGGAGGACACCTCTGTGTCGCCCATGATGATGGGAGAATGAGCCCGCGGCAGCGTGTCACTCTCTGCCATTTTGGGCGGCAGAGAGTTCCTCGACGATGATGAAGCGCTGGGGAGTGTGCGGGGAGGACTGCAAAACAACAAACAAGTTGACTTATATAATAAAATAGGTATACCAAAGATATCAGTAAGTATCCGAAGACTTACGTTTCGGTCGGGGGTTTAATCCTGAGATGTTTTCGGGGTACGTCTTCGGATCCCAAATCCGAACTGTTCGAGAGGTTCAGCTTCCTCCTTCTCGGTGCCCCTCCTCCATGCCCTTGGGGCCATTTTCTTATTCTTCATCCCCTTAGGGGAAGAGTCACTATCCACTTCTTCTTCCTCCTCCTCCTCATCTGCCTCTTGGGAGGAGGGGGCTTCGGTGTCTCCGGACATAGTGTCTGAAAGACCCTTGGGGCAGGGGCCGCCTTTGGCCTCCTTGCCCTTCTTCTTCTTGGCCTTCTTCTCCAGCGCTTGATACGACACCGACACCAGAATCTTCATCAGCTAGGGGGTGGCCGTATCCTTGGGAAGCAGAGCCGGACAGTTGATCCACTGTGCCTTCGCCGTCCAGGCCTGTATAACTCCTGTTATACTTGAAATATGGACCGGATAGGTCTTCGACAAAATTGTGCTTACCGTCGTAGCCAGAGTCTCGCTGTCAAATCTGATGTCCTCGGTCTCCTTTGGCCACACTTCTTCTGGGCGTTAAAGAGCTGCATCCATATGTACCTTATCGCGTTGGCTGCGAAGTTCTGATTTGTTTCTGCAGGTGCGAGGGACTCGCGCGTGGTCTCCTACTGGATTGATACCTTGGTTCTCAAAAACTGAGGGAAATACTTACTCTACTGTGCTGCATCACCCTTTCCTCTTCGAGGGAATACAACGCAAGCTCGATAAGTAGCACATGGCGCACGTACTCCCGTCTCTTTCCCAACCACACCCGCGCGGGTACATGGTGGAGCTCATTTCTATATGAAAAGGCAGCCCACGTGGTAACTTGTCACGTGTACTAGTTGTCCACTAGATGGAGGGAGGTTCTTCTACCACGGGTGAACAAAAAAATTGAGACTTGACGCGTTATGTTAAAAAAGAGGCAACCCATGTGGGGCCTACCTTAGAGGCAAGGCTCTATACACTGGAGTACTTTTGATGTGTCCCGTCAACTCGCAGAACGAGGAGAAGCTTGCTTAGTACGCCGTCTCCCCTGCCCACGGGCGCGGTGGCTCGCAGGACGAGGTGAAGCTTGCTTACTACGCCTTACGCCCGCTCCCTCGCCCACGCGCGTGGTGGCTCGCAGGACGAGGAGAAAATTTTACTACTCCCTCCGTTTAGTCCTCATCCCTACTACCTTGGTTAGAGAGATTATCATGTTGTTTGGAATATATATGTACTTTAGTAGATTTCAATATGAACTACTAGTACATACTCCAAACACTGATGTATATAGCAATGTTGGGGATATCGCTTATCGGGAACTTATCGGTCGACCCATGATAAGGGGTAAATCGGTCAGTTTATCGGCATATCGGCCGATTTATCGTCATATCGGCTGATTTATCGGCCGATTTATCTTATCGGTCAGACAGCGGTAAGCGATAAATCGGCCGATTTATCGGCATATCGAAAGATATCTTGAACAGTGGTATATAGACGTATTTTAGAGTGTAGATTCACTCATTTTGCTCCGTATGTAGCATAAAGTTGAGACACTTAGTTGGAACGGAGGGAGTACATATTTGCTATGATCTGTCAATCATTGAGATGCAATAGCATGCATTTTAGTCTCCTTTGTATTTGATGAAATGTTGCAACGGGCAACCTTGGACGCAAGATACATGTAACAGAAGCTGGAAGCTTCATAGCATTGTACTATCTCGCTGATAAATTACAGTACGTACTCCCTCCGTTCCTAAATATATGTCTTTGTAGAGATTCCACTAGGTGGACTACATACGGAACAAAATGAATGAATCTACACTTAAAATGCATCTATATACATCCGTATGTGGTTCATGGTGAAATCTCTACAAAGACTTATCTTTAGGAACGGAGGAAGTACTATTACTATGTAAAGAGTTTTTTTTTGCGATTGTACTATGTAAACAGTTAGGTGTCGCACGGTGTCCAGAAAATATGGTGATAGTGTGAGGTGGGCCATGTAATCACTGAGCCTGCGTGTTTTCACTGCTCTTGCACGGGAAAATATCTAATGCTACCAAGTTTTAGGTGCTACCGTGATACAAGCTTTTGGGCCGTCGGATTCTCGGATCAGACGACTCTCAATAACTCTGCAACATTTGCAAAAGAGCCTACAAGAAGTCCAAAAATTGCGCATAGGTCCAGCGGATCCAACATTTCACGGATGTCGTTCGATCTAAAAATCCAACGGTCCAGATGTCCGTATCACGGTAGCATTTAAGCCTCTGTAGCACCAGATACTCACTCTGCTCTTGCACTCCTCCGCCGTAAGAATGGAGTGAATTGTAATATAGTAGTACCTCCTTTCGCCGAAAGCGTGGGACATCCAGCAGTCCTACTGTAATGCCCAGTATGAGATTATACCTCCTACGTGTCGAGGGACGACTTAAAGGCATAAGCTCATACTAGAATGATCTCAAGTATGGTATCTTTGCACGACTCATGTAAAAGGGGGAATAAATTGCAAAAGAGTAGTTGGCTTACACTCGCCACATCACCCAATACATTACATAAACAATCATCATCCAAATAACATCAGAGTCCGACTACGGACGAAGATCCAAATTAATGAAAGATACCATAAATAAATAACACAAGGTCCCGATCATAACATCCTAGTAAGAGCCCTACTGATCCTCTGGATAAGACACATAGTATCGCCCATGTTCTTCGTCGAACTCCTAGTACAACTCTGAACCACCAGCTGTGTAGTTCACCATGGTACCTGCATTTGGTGTTGTGTAGAATCTGTGAGCCACGGAGGACTCAACAATCCCGTTCCCGGGTAGCAAAACTAGCTAAGCCTTGGGTGTGGAACAAGGCTGAAGAACAAGGTTGCAGCTGCACTAGCACTAGCTTATGTGTTTAGAGCGAGAAGAGAAGTGCCAACGATCGTCAAAGTGATCACGAAGTGATCCTATCTAAGCACGTCAAACATAACCCCACCGTGTTCACTTCCCGAACCCCTTCGGAAAGCGACCGTCACGGTTACTCACGCTGGTAGTGTATTATGATCATAGTGTCAAGTTTCCTACAACCGGATATTAACAAATTCCCATCTGCGACATAACCGCGGGCATGGCTTTCGAAAGATCAAATCCCTGCAGGGGTGTCCCAACTTAGCCCATCACAAGCTCACGATCTGCGGAGTCGCAACTCCAAGGTGGGAAGACCCGCGTATTCTTGGAATCTCGTGCTCAAGATATTCTGACTAAGGTAAAACTAATCCAACAAGACCTCCCGGCATGCCGACACCCTGATAGTAGCCACACGTATCTCGTCTCAGGCCACGACCGGATGGGTGATGCTACAGGTTTTTACAAGCCCTCGGGTTCCCCCAAGGTGGCCCTGCAGGACCCCCAGTTTGGACCAACACTCATGCGGAGCACTGGCCTGGGTTGTTGATTAATAAAAGGGTTTATAACTCCCTATGCAAGTTTTAGTTGTTACGCAAATGTAAAACCAATGTTCGGCCTTGCTGGAAAAGCTTTAGCGCTAAGCGGGTTATTGAGGGGGGCCCATAAACCCCAACCGTGTTAGGGACGCAAAATCAAGGAACATAACACCGGTTTGAACGGTTCCTAGGGAGGCATGAGTGGAATAAAACACCAAGCAAAGGCTTAGCCTTCCACCCATTGCCAAGTATATAGATGATTTAGTTTTAAGAGATTATATAGTGTGGTATCCCAACAATACTTCAACAAGAAGCAAAGAATCTTCGAATCTACTCTTGCAACTAACAATGCTATAAGAGGGGTTGAGCAAAGCTTACGTAGCTAATCAAAGGTTTGCTAGGTTGGGTGGTTAGAGAGATTCATGGCTACAATAGGAGGCTGACAAGCAAACATGGGCATCGCGGCAATAAGCTAAAGAGCGAGACATCTAGCAATAGGCAAAGATAGTAATGATATCTGGGTCAGTTCATCTTTCTTGTTGAATCCTCGGAGGGAACGTAATCTGGCTCCTCACACTCAACCTCGGTAGAAACCTTGTTCTCAGTATCTTCACCGGGCTCTAACCAAACACAACAATGCACAACGAAACAAAATCGATCAACATGCAGTGCTCATTCACATGATGCATGAACATGAAGCTTGTGAACATGAAAGACATGATGCCTGGCCTAGGGTCACAAGAATGCAATATCATCACAACCACAAGATCAACCACACATAATGAAACAAGCAAACGAACAAGTTGGCAAGTTTATGTAGTTTTTCAAACAAGCAACAAACATGTTTTAAAAGAGGTTGGTTATCATGGCAAGGGTGCACTAAACATAACAGCAACATGCTAGCAAGTTTAAATGGGCTGGAATTAAATACAACAATTTCTAGAAAAACCCATATTCATTTATTTGCATTTGGGACAGATTTGAAAAACCTCTGTGATGGAGTTGACAAACATGCTAAGCAACAACACCAAAATATTCTGCACATTTTTCTACCCCAAATGCATATAAAGTTTGTTAAATTTGGAGTTGTAGAGAATTAGTTATGATTTTTGCAAATTTGAGCATATTTAAATCAAATTTAAATTCAAACAGCATTTAATGTTTTTAAACATGGCAGCAAGTGACATTCTTATAAGCTACACAAAATTCTAAGCACTTTTCATATTGGGCTCATATTCATATGATGCATAAAAATGCAGATATTAAATAAAATAGGAAAACAAAAAAGAAAAATAGAAAAATAGAAAAAGAAATAAAACAAATCAAAAACCATGTCTAAATTCACCCAGGCTCAGCGAGCCACTGACGCTGACAAGGGGGGGCCAGGCGAGCTGAGCTAGCGAGCGGGCTGGCACTGGAGCTATGAGGCTGGCACTACGCCACTGCATCGATCTTGACAGAAAGGGAGCAACATATCTGAAGAATACGCAACAGAAGCAGAATAGGGGAGCACTGGCCCTCGTCGGAGCCGCTCCGGCGAACATTAGGCACGGCGGAGGAGTGCGAGAGGGAGCAGGAGGAGTCCCGCATCCAAACAAACTACTAGCAGTGCCTAAGGGGCACTGCATCACCGGCGGCGAGCAATTACAGCACGGTGGCGACGAGACGACGGTGAAGCGATGTAAGGCACTAGGCGGCACGGCGACTGCACAGGGAGGTTCTACACATCTAGGCGAAGCTAACGGGCATCACAGCGAGGGCTAGAGAGGTCGGAGCTCTCGCCGGCGACGAGGTACGATGGCGGCATGGTCGGGCACTCATGGAACTATGGCCTAGAGCAAGCGCAGAAAGGGGAAAAGGGCTTGGGGAGAGAGAGGAGCTCACCACGAGCACGTCGGTGTGCTCGGCTGGCCCTGGCGTGGACGGAGTCGTCGGCGGCGTGTCTCGAACAGCTCAGGCCATCGAAGAGGAAGAAGAGGAAGAAGCGCTCGACGGAGAGGCGCTCGTGCCCGTGTAGTTGACGTAGTGGAAGAAGAGGACGTCGTGGAAGAAGCTGGACAACATTGGCGAGGCCGAGGACGACGCGGAGCTCGCCGGTGACTCGAGGTTGCTCACAAATGCGCTCGGGCGTCGATGGTGGCGGCGGATCTTGTAATGCCCCAGATGTAACACTTTCCAAATATTGCAATCTATGAAACTTTGGCTTCATCAATTCCATTCCGGGCTCTTCTTTCATTTCGGATTTCTTCGTTTTGTCGTGTGCGTGTGTGCATTTCATCCATGGCATGTTGTCGTGTGCATTGCATCGCCTTCGTGTTGTCACTTGCACCCGGTCCCACTCATCTCTTCCCATTGTCCGTTTCGAGTTCCGACGCTCACACACATGCCCGTGGCATCCCCGGGTCCTTCTTTCGTGTGGGGCCGCATAACATTTCTGGAATGAGGTGAGACTTGTCGTGCGTTGTTGTTTTGGTACGTGTAGGCCGCCTGTCAAGTTTCGTCGCGTTTGGAGTCCGTTTGGTACTCCAACGGTTAACCTAGTGGGCTAAAAGAACCTCTTCTTTAAGGCCCAAGACCCCCTCCACCATAGCCCACAAACCCAGCACAACCTGTCCCATCATCTCGGTCGTCGAATCATGATCGCGTGGCCGAAAACCGCTCCCCATTTGGAGTCTCCTAGCTCCTTGTGCCTATAAATTAGTCCCCCCACGTCCATTTTTGCGTCCAAACCCTAGCTCCTCTCCTCCCCGCGCCGCCGGACGTGTTCGGTCCACCTCCGCCGCCACGTGGCAGCCCCGGGTTGGCCGCGCCCGCCGCACCCACTTCCCCGCCGCTGGGCCCAGATCCAGCCCGCCCCCGGGCCGAACCGGGCCGCGCCTTGCCCGCCGCCCGCGCCTCGTCTTCCCCGCCGCCGGTGCTGCTTCGCCGCCGCCAGCCCGTGCCCGCCGCCTCCCGCGCCGGCCGGCGTCTCGCCTCTCCGCCGTCGGAGCACCCGCCGCCGGAGCGCCGGCCTCCTCCTCCCGTCCGGCCGGCGAGCCACGCCACCGCCGCCTCCACTTCCCGCCGCCGGGCCTCCCTCCGGCTGCTGCGCCCCACCGCCGGGTGTCCTGCGCATCCGGAGCGGCTCCCCGCGGCCAGATCTCGCCGGAGGCGCTCCTCCTCGCCAGCAAGCCACGCCGCCGCTGGCAGCCTTGCCGGGCCGGGGCGGATCCGACTCCGCCGACCCGACCCGCGAACCCGTGCCCGCAACGGCCGCCGGGACGGCTTCGTTCCGGGAGCCCGCCGCCCTCCTATCTAAACGCCCGAGATCCGGACCCCTCTATCCCGTTGGACCCCTCTGTCCCGTTTTCTGCTAGGTATAATTTCTGCTAAGTCTTTTTCTGCCATCTTAATGTTGCCTGTTCATGTGGTTGTATCTTTTTTGTGTGTAAGTCTAAATTGTGCATATGATATATCAAAATGATCATGGTGATGTGCTCTACGTTTTGTTCCATTGTGGCATGCTTTTTTGAGATCATCTAGATGTCCTAATCTCTGTTGCAAGAGTGCTACTTGTTATAAACTGCTGCAACTTGTTATTTTCATGCCATGTTTGAGATGTGATAACTTTGTGCATGTTTATCCAAATGAAGCAAATGATATGTCAAAATGTTCATTGTGAGATGCTCTACATGATGGTTGCTATAGCATTCATGTTAGGGTTCATATTGCCATGTTAATCTTGGTTGCAAAAGTGCATGTGGCTGTTAAGTTATGAAACATGTTATGAGATGCTGATTGGAAGTGCTCGTTGCTATTGATGTGTTTGTCCCCATGTCACATGTCAATATGTTTTAGAATCTCTATCATATGGTCTTTGCTGTGGTGCAAACCACTTTCCATGTTATGCCTTGAGGTGACTTGAACATGCTTGTAAACATGCCATGCCAACATAACTGTTTCATACCTGGTGAAATTTCTGCGAAGTCTGGAATCTGTCAAACCTTATGCTATGTTTTCTTGATGCCCTAGTCAAATCCATGCTTGTTTTGGAGTAGCCAATGATCATTCCTGGTTGTACATGTTATTGTCTATCCATCCATGCCCTCACTTGCTTATATGGGTTGCTGTAGCTTATTTATTCCTTGCTCTCAAGTTGCTACAAATTATATCTGCCAGGTCTTTAACGACATGATCAAAATGGTGTAGCTTGTTGCTATTGCTCCATGCCTCCTATGGAGTTGCTCCAATGGAGTCGTTTGCTGTAGGATATGTCTACTTCATGTCCATGCTTATTGTCATCATGTTTGGGTGTTGTAGAGTATATATTTCTTGCTCCAAAGTTGCTATGTGGCTGTTAATTTCAACTTTGCATTGTATCTTGTTTCGTGTGTATGTGTTGAACCGTTGCTCCGTTTTGAGCGTGCCTATCGGTGTACAAAAAGGGGGTACACTTTTTGTACCCCTATGACTGTGCACGGGCAGTCTGAGCCACGGGCACCACCACACCAAGCATGGCAAGGGAGGTGAGCCAGGGTAAGACCGAAGCTCGATGGAACTGAAGCCCAAAGCCAAGACCACAAAGAGCAAAGGGACGAAGCGGGTTCCCCCGGCAAGATCTTTGCCGGGAGCCAGTTTTAGCAGCCCCGGCAAGATCCTTGCTGGGGCCGGCTTTAGCAGCCCCGGCAAGACCCTTGCCACGGCAACTCGCCCCACGCCTACGGAGCGGATCACCCTTGAGTCCACTGCCCCCATGGGGCAAGGATTCGGGAGACATCCCCGTAGTGGCATGCAGATCTTTGTGAAGACATTCAAGATCAGATACATGCTAAGAAGACGACGACCCTTGGCAGTATCCCAGCCAAGGAAGACCACAAGACCTCCGGCAAACATCTTGCCAAAGATGACAGCAGGCGCCACGGCAAGACCCTTGCCGAGTCCCCGGCAAGGCCCTTGCCGAAGACACCCGCAGGGCCACCATCAGGCCCACACCAGCTAAGCTTCCACCGCCCCATGCAGCTGCCAACCCAACTAGCTGGGCAGGCACCTGCGTGGCGACATGCAGATCTTCGTGGAGACCCACCATTGCGCCACCTCAGCTGCCTGCCTGCCTATATGGCATCTCAGGCATCGCTGGCCAGGGCGCGTGTCAACACAAGAAGGAGCGGCGACGAACAAGATGGATGTCTCCCCCGTCCCTGATAAAGCAAGGACACCTAAGCTAGGCGCATTAAATGCGCCTTGTCATCTAATGCGAGTGATAACCTCGCGTCACTGTACCCTTTCCACCTCCTGTGTGCCACTATGGCGACCCCTTTTTCCCTATAAAAGGAGGCCCGAGGCGACCAGGAGGGGGATTCGGCTTTTTGGAGCTCCTCACGCCCCGTAGCTAGCTGAAGAACACAAACATATAATCCACCAAAGTAGGAGTAGGGTTTTACGCATCCTCGCGGCCCGAACCTGGGTAAAGGAATCGTGTGCTATCTATTTGATCCGCTCTTCTCTCAACCCCGCGCCCCGCAACCGTAGTAGGGATTCTTGTGATCCCATAGGTGTCATTCCCAATACACCGACATCTTTGGCGCGCCAGGTAGGGGGCGCAGTTGTGAGAATCGGCTTTAGCAGTCAGTTCGACGCTTCTTCATCATCATGGCGCCCAAGAAGAAGACGACATTGGCAGTTGGCCAGTCGGAAGCCGGACAGCCCGTCCCGACGCGGGCGAGCAGTGGACTGGTCGCGGAAAGGACCCGAGGCACTGCTCATGAACACCAACGCCGTCCCAGCAGCCGGAGTTTGGGAGGTGGCGATGTTTGTGCACCTGGTAATGGGCCACACACCGCCCGATCCAAAGACGGAACCAGGCCCTCCGCGATTGGCGCGGGGCCTTCCAAGGTCGCTGCCGCAACACCCGAAGGCGACGCAAGGGCCTCCAAGACTCCCATGTCGGCGCCCACAGCACGCTCCTCCCAAGTAGCGCGTGACGAGCGGCGTCATCGCGCCGAAGATCCCGGGCGTCGCCACGGGAAGAGCCCCGAGCGCCTCTCCCGGGACGTAGAAGACCTGCCAGCCCGCCGAAGCGCTGGTGGAAACGGCATGCGACCGCGGGATCGTGACAGAGCTCCTCCTGACATGGTCAGGGGTCGAAGCGCGTCACGGTCCGTGCAGGTTTCGCTACCGCTAACCCCAGCCGAAGCCCTGGCGCGTGCGCAGTTGCTCCTCGACTTTCCTCCCGTTACGGGGAAACTCGACGAATGGAGAGCCACCATCCTAAGCCTTGTCGCAGTCGCCAACAAGGATGAACCAAGTCCAGCGGAGCTCCCGGGTCGACGCCCCGATGGGGTCACACACACCGGTGGCGGGAGGACCGGCAGCGCCATGGCCATGGTGCATTCGCCTCCTCCTCGCCCGGTACCGCGTGTGTCGACTCGTCGGGACGTCGCGGGTGACGCCATCTCCATAGCGTCGTCCGACCCACGGACCCACGGCGACCAGCGTCAAGTTCTTTAGGAGCGAGCTCATGGAGACGCTCGAACCACCACCGAGCGCCGGCGCGGAGCACGCCACCAGTCAGACAGGCGAGCGGGGCCTGCTGTGAATCGCCCAGCACCGGAGAGTCCTGGAGGTCTACCTTACGAGGTAAGCTGTCCGGCTTTTACCCGTGAGCTGCGGCAGTTCCAGTGGCCCACTCACCGCACCTTCAAGCCTGACGTTGGCGAGAAGTACAACGGCAAGACCCACCCGTCGGAGTTCCTCAGCATCTACACCATCACGATGCAAGCTGCCGGATCCCGTGACGATAAGGTTCTTGCGAATTACTTTCCATTGGCCCTTAAACCCAATGCCATGTCATGGTTGATGCACTTGCCGGCGGACTCCATTTCCTCCTGGTCGGATTTGTGCCATGAGTTTGTTGGCGCCTTTACTGGAGGTCACCAAACCCATGGACAAGCAAGCGACCTGCACGTCATTCCCCAGAAGGAAGGCGAGAGTCTGCGCAAGTATATACAGAGGTTCGGCCGGGTATAGTACAATATCCCTGATGTTCGCCCTGCCGCCATCATCAGCGCATTCCATCAGAACGTGCGTAACCAGCGCGTTCTATCAGAACGTGCGTAATCGCAAGATGCGTGAAGAACTAGCGATGACCAAGGTGAAAGATGTGGCGGAACTCTATGCTCTTGCTGACAGATGTGCCCGGGCTGAGGAGGGAAGGAAGTACCCCGGCGAAGATGCCAGCGCGGAAACCGACTCTTCAGATGAGGATACTGCCGCCCCGGCGAAGAAAGGACGGCACCCCAACAGGTTGCGCAAGGGTAAAGCCGTGCTTGCCATCGAGGGATCTGATGACGACGGCTCCGCCAAGAAAACCAGGGCGGGTGACCCCGGCAAGGAAATTGCCGGGTGTGTCGCCTGCCAGGCCTTGGCGGCTGCCGAGAAGCCAGGAAACTCCGGCAAGCGATACTGCAAGATCCATCGCACCAAACGCCATGATCTCCAGGACTGCCGACAGGTTGAGCTCCTTGCTGAGAAGCAGAGGGCTGAATATGAGAGGCGGGACAAGGAGAAGGGCCAGGATGGTGCTGAAGGGTCCAGCAAGAAGCATGACGGCCAAGCAGGCTGTTGCGACAAGGATAAATAGCAGGAGAGGCCCGCCCGGGGCCGCGACAGAAGGCCCGAAGACGACGATCATGAAGAGGACGACTAGTCCGGCGACCAAGAATTTCAGAAAGCTATGGAGGCCATGTGCGTCGATGGCGGTGCCTCGCTGCATACTTCTCACCGCCAACTTAAACAGTGGGCGCGTGAGATTACAGTGGCGGAGCCGTCGTCCGGTGCCCAAAAGCCGCTGAAATGATCTAGCACACCTATCATTGTTGACACTGAGGATCACCCTGATCGCACTACTGCGGTCGGGTGCTTGCCATTGTTGGTTTCACCGACAATACGCAACCTCAAGGTGACAAAGATGCTAGTCGATGGCGGGGCCGGTCTGAACCTACTCTCGCCCACCGTGATCGAGAAGCTGCAAATTCCTGACGGAGACCTCGAAGAGACGGGCACGTTTCAGGGGGTCAACCCGGGGAGAAGTCAACCGAAGGGGAAAGTCACGCTGCCCGTGACTTTTGGAAGTGATCTAAACTACAGGACGGAGAGGATCGTGTTCGATGTTGCCAAGATCCCCTTGCCTTACAACGGGATCTTTGGCCGCCCAGCGCTGGCCAAGTTCATGGCAGCGTCACACTACGCCTACAACACCCTGAAGATGCCAGGACCTGTGACGATCATCACCATCCCCTCCGATAAGAAAGATGCGCTGATTTGCGCTGACCAACTATACCAGCAAGTGGTTGCAGCAGCTGCCTCCAAGAGGGCACTTGCTCCTACCACTGGAGTCCTGGGAGGGAAGAAGAAGAAGACCGGTGAGATCTCGGACACCCACTCCGACAAGCGCACCTCTTCGGAGTGTTGTGCTCCCGTCGAGGACGTGCCAGAGAGCTCCACCGGCAAGAAGAAGACTGGTAGACCTCAGACACCCACTCCGGCAAGCGCACCTCTTCGGAGTGTTGTGCTCCCGTCGAGGACGTGCCGGAGAGCTCCACCGGCAAGAAGAAGACCGGTGAGACCTCGGACACCCACTCCGGCAAGCGCACCTCTTCAGAGTGTCGCGCTCACATCGAGGACGTGCCAGAGAGCTCCACTGGCAGAAACAAGAGGTCCAAGGCCACACCGCCGGGAACCAAGAAGGTTTCCGTCAAGGAGGACGGCACATGAGGGACTTTCACCATAAGCTCCACCCTTGACGACAAATAGGAAGACGCGCTCGTCACCTTCCTACGGGCGAATGTCGACATGTTTGCATGGCAAGCATCCGACATCCCTGGCGTTCCCAGAGAGGTGATTGAGCACCACCTTGCTCTCTGTCCTCATCCGCGGCCCGTCAAGCAGAAGGTCAGGAAGCAAGCTTTGGAATGACAAGAGGTCATCACAGAGGAGATTCGGAAACTGGAAGCAGCGGGTTTGGTAAGAGGAGTGCTCCATCCAACGTGGTTGGCCAATCCAGTGGTAGTGTGCAAGGCAAATGGGAAGTGGAGGCTGTGTATTGATTACATAGATATCAATAAAGCTTGTCCCAAGGACCCCTTCCCGTTGCCGCGCATCGACCAGGTTGTTGACTCCACGGCTGGGTGTGACCTGTTGTCATTCCTTGAAGCCTACTCCGGCTACCATCAGATCTTCATGGCAAGAGAAGACGAAGAGAAGACAACATTCATCACCCCATGTGGTACGTACTGTTTTGTACGAATGCCTTTCGGGTTGAAGAGTGCTGGCTCGACGTTTGGAAGGGCAGTCCAGATTGGTTTTGAACCCCAGCTCCATAGAAATATGGAGGCTTATATGGATGATATAGTGGTCAAAACCAAGAACAGGGCAACCCTTATACTGGATTTACAAGAAACATTTGTAAACCTACGCAAGATCAACCGCAAGCTGAACCCTGAGAAGTGCGTCTTCGGCGTCCCGTCCGGCAAGCTCCACGGGTTCTTTGTGTCACAGCGTGGGATAGAGGCCAATCCGGACAAGATCAAAGCTATAGAACAGATTGAAGCACCCAAACGGGTCAAGGATGTGCGTCGGCTTGCTGGCTGCGCTGCCGCCATGAGCAGATTCATTTCCAAGTCTGCCGAACGCGCCCTTCCCTTTTTCAAGATTTTGAAAAAAGATGGGCCCAATGGAATGGACACTAGAAGCCGAAGCAGCATTGCAAGATTTGAAGAGGTATCTTTCCTCCATGCCAGTACTAGTTGCGCCTAGACCACAAGAACCGTTGTTGCTATACCTAGCGGTAACGAACCAGGTGGTCAGTGCCGCACTAGTGGCGCAGAGAGAAATTGATGATGAGGTGATAGCAACAATAGAGCCTGATGCCATTGGTGCAGAGACGACACGGCCGGTTGGAGTGCAGCCAAGGAAGAAAATGATGCAGCACCCGGTCTACTTTGTTAGCTCCCTCTTGCAGGGGGCTAGATCAAGGTACTCCGGTGTGCAGAAATTGCTCTTCAGCCTTTCTTATGGCCTCGAGGAAGCTGCGTCACTACTTCCAGGCGCACGAGATCACTGTCGTCACTCTCCTCCCTCTACAACGGATATTGCACAATCCAGATGCAACGAAAAGAATTGTAGAGTGGGCACTGGAGTTGTCCAGCTTTGGCCTCAAGTTTGAAAGTACCTCGATGATTCAGAGCCGAGTCCTGGCAGAGTTCGTTGCAGAATGGACCGCGATGCCTGATGAAGAAGTCCAAGAAACTACTCTCCCCGGCAAGGAGGCGAGTTGCAACTGGATCATGTACTTTGATGGAGCTTTCTCCTTACAGGGCGTCGGGGCTGGCGTACTGCTGGTCGCGCCCACTGGAGAGCACCTCAAGTACGTGGTCCAGATGCACTTCCCCAGAGAGGTATCAACGAACAATACTGCTGAGCATGAGGGGCTGCTTGCCGGTCTTAGGATCGCGGCAGACCTCGAAATCAAGAAACTCATTGTCAGGGGCGACTCGCAGCTTGTCATCAAACAAGTCAATAAAGATTACCAGTGCCTGTTGATGAAGGCCTACGTCAATGAAGTGAGAAAGCTGGAAGAGCGCTTTGATGGTATACAAGCGGAGCACGTTCCCCGAGCGGAGAACGACATCGCCGATTACCTATCAAAGCGCGCTGCCCTCAACTTACCTGTGGAACCAGGTACCTTTGTGCTTTAGCTTTCTCAGCCATCCGTTGATCCATCAACAGAGCAAAACAAGAGGAGGAAATTTGGGCCCGGCAAGTACTTTCCCGCCGAGCTCCCCGGAGCAGCCGACAAGGATGTTGCCGGGGACACTGAGCCCACCACAGGACGGCTAGCTCCAGCGGAGCGTCAAGCTCTTGCCGTCGAGACAGCCGCTCCCATGGCGGAGGAAATGCCTTTAGTCCTCGTCGTCGAGCCCCAGGCTCCAGCGTGGGCACAGCATACCGTCCGATTCCTCCAGACTGGGGAACTTCCTGAGGAGCAGGAAGAAGCGGAAAAAGTAGCCCGTCGGTCTGCTATGTACCAGTTCGTCGATGACAACCTGTACAAAAAGAGACCGAACGGCGTGAAATTGAAGTGTATCCCTCGAGAGGAAGGACTGGGGCTGTTGGCAGAGATACATGGAGGCATATGTGGATCCCACATAGGGTCAAGAGCCCTTGCCGGCAAGGCATTTCAGCAAGGCTTCTTCTGGCCCACTGCCCTCCAGGATGCGACGGCACTGGTCACCAGGTGTGAAGCGTGCCAGTTTCATTCAAAGAAACTTCATCAACCAGCTCAAGCCCTTCAAACCATTCCTCTCTCCTGGCCCTTCTCGGTCTGGGGGCTCGACATACTGGGCCCTTTCCGCCGCGCTGTCGGGGGCTTTGAGTACTTGTACGTTGCAATCGACAAGTTCACAAAGTGGCCGGAGGTGGAGGCAGTGAGGAAGGTCACAGCTCTGTCAGCCGTCAAGTTCGTCAAGGGACTAGTGTGCCGTTTTGGTGTACCCAACAGGGTCATCACCGACAATGGCACGCAGTTCACAAACCGCACCTTCATGCAATATACCCAAGACCTCGGCAGCAAAGTCTGTTTCGCTTCCGTTGCTCACCCCCGAAGCAATGGTCAAGCTGAGAGGGCAAAGGCTGAAGTGCTGCGAGGCCTAAGGACAAAGACCTTGGACAGGCTGCACAAGAGTGGAAGGTGCTGGATTGATGAGTTGCCGGCGGTTCTTTGGTCGATCAGAACAACGCCAAATCGAGCCACCGGCCAGACACCCTTTTCCCTAATATACGGGGCAGAAGTAGTTCTCCCCACTGAACTCATATACGGGTCACCTCGAGTGCTCGCTTATGATGAGCTTGAGCAAGAGCAACTGCGGCAAGATGATGCAATGCTCCTTGAGGAAGATCGTCTTCAGGCGGCTGTGAGAGCAGCGCGCTACCAGCAAGCCTTGCGCCGCTACCATAGCTGGAAGGTCTGTGCCCGAAGCTTTGAGGAAGGTGACCTTGTTCTTCGGTGCGTTCAATCGGCCAAGAATACAAACAAGTTGACACTGAAGTGAGAAGGCCCTTATCAGGTAATACGAGTCACCAGGCCTGGCGCAGTCTGCCTGGAGACCGAAAATGCCATTCCGGTGAGAAATTCCTGGAACATTGAGCATCTTCGCAAGTTTTACCCATAAGCGCGGCTTGCTGGGCCCCCCGGCAAGCCACCTTTTTGTACAAGACTTGCCGGCAAGGCATGTAACCCTTTGTACAAAGCCAGGGGCAAACCCTGAGCATAAATAAATGAAGCGCTGGCACCCTAAGTTATAGCATGCATGCTGAGTCGAGTCTCGTCCTTGGTTAGGGTTGATAGTGCTTAGCGGCGGCTAACCCCTAGCTTAGAGGTCGAGTTTCCATCTCTTTGTCTTTCCTCTATCTCCTTTGGTTCACAGGACGCACATATATCCTTGCCGAAACCACTTTGGGAGAAGAAAGAGGAACAGACTAGCACCTAGGCCCCGGCAAGCCAGTGTTGCCGGGGGCTACAAGAGCAAAGATTCACCCACGGCGAACCAGGGTTGCCGGGGGCTGCGGCTTCAGATAAGGTCTTCATCCCTTATCATGCATTCCATTATGGACTGAGGTATGTGAAACCTCGTTCTTTTCCTTAAGCTACCGTGCTCCCATAACTCTAAGCCCTAGGGCTCGTTCCTGGGACTAAGTTTGGTCGTAGTCGCGGCAGCGAAACGATGAAATGAGGAGCCTAAGCCCACTTCATCCCTGCCTCCGCCAAAGGCGTGAGAAAGGTCGAGCGAAGTAGGGAGATGGCAAGGCCTGTTGCCGGGCGAGAAAATGTTTATCTTAAAGATATCAAGGATTTATTCCTTGTCGTGGGTTTCACCCACAAACAAATGACCCGGCAAACATCCCTTTTTCATTAAAAACATTCCATTCATGTACAGTCCGTAGGGAGAAAAACATGAACAAGGGGATTACAAGTTTTAAATTTAACAGATGCCCGAAGGCTTACAAACTAAAAAGAGATAAGATGCCCGTAATGCCTTTCTTGTCCCTCTCCTCAGGAGGCAGGCCAAGGAGGCGAGAAGGGCAAAAGGAGTGCCTAGGTGAGCTACGGGTGGCAGAAGACACCAAGAGGACATCTCAGTGGCCGCCCAAAGGCTGGATGGTGATGGCGGCGCCGAAAGCAGAGCTCGAAGACGAGGCGGTATGACGTCAGTACGCGTCGAAGGCGTCGGTGCCCGCGTACTCCGACATGACAACCTTGCCGCCCGCCCTCTTCCTATTCCTCTTATGCAGCCTCCCTACGCCAGCCGCCAAGGGGACGGCCCCGAGATGTTCAAGGAGCCGGCGACGCGGATGATGGGGTTGCCGGTGCCACCAGGAGCGGCGCCCGACACCTAGTCAGACCCGTCATCCTGCCGCCTACCGCCCTCGTCGTCGCTGCCGCTGTCCTCCTCGTCACCCTCGCTCGAGGAGGAGTCTTCGTCATCGGAGGAGCTCTCCACGCAGCACCTGGCACGAGTCCCAAAGTGCCCGAAGACCTTGACGGAGAGAAGGCCACCCTCCATCAACCTAAAATGGAGAGTGAGCCCATCCATCAAGCTGTGGATACGAGCAAACGTCTTCCATCCCTTCCGAAGATACATCACATGAGGAGCGGGGAAGTCGACGCGGACCCGCGTGCCACTAATCCCGCAGCCCCTCATGTGTAGCCGCAACGACTCCGGCGGATCCAGCTCCATCTCCCACGTGAATGGAGTCGGGAGACGAAGGCGACGGCGCGGCGGCCGACGCAACCTGACGAAGAACTCACAAGGGTCATCCCCAACATGACCCTCCACTGGACGAGGAGCTTCAGGTGGGGGCGAGGCCGGCGGGCCACCCCGTCCTCCTCTTCCCCGAGTACCCCGGCCTCGCCCACAGCCTCGCCCCCTCCCCCTTCCCCTCGCGGCCGGCACTGCCACCGCAGGTGAAGGAGAAGGCGGGACGCGTTGTCGAGCGGCGACCCTCGCCGCCACCGTTGAAGCGCCGGGATTTCCTCTCTCCATGGCGAATGGAAGAGAGGAGCAGAAGCTGAAGGAGGAAGGAGATGGAAGAGTGCGGGGCACCGTCCCTCCCCTCCCACTCTTTATAAAGGGGCGGGGCTGGGGCTCGACCGCTCCGCTCGGCCAATCAAGACACAGAAGGCGCAGGGAGCCAGGACCGACCCGCCGCCCCAACCAGTGACGGCCCGGTTTCCCGCCTCCATCGTTTGCCACCCCGAGCGCATGGGAGGCACGTGGCAGACATGCAGAACCGAGGGGATGGGTGAGGCGACTTCTCCCCACCCCGTGATCGTGGGGAGTGGACGCCTTGAGGACCGCACCTCGGCCCCATTCAGTAAATGGGCCGCGCCTCCACACCTCCCCCCGTTTATGGGGAAGGCGCGAGGCCGCCTCTTTACTGCGACGTGACGCATGCCTGCGAAAACCGCCCCGTGCATGCCGCCCACGTCACGCACGCCCCTCCACCCCGCGCCGCGCGTGCGGATCGTGGGAGGCGCAGCACGCAAAAAATCTTACCACGGTAAAACCGTCCCGCCTGCCCGCGCACCGTTCTGGGCCTAGCCCAACAACGCGTCGCGCTTATGTGTGCTCCAGGACCGGGGGCTCCCATCGGTGTACAAAAAGGGGGGTACACTTTTTGTACCCCTATGACTATGCACGGGCAGTCTGAGCCACAGGCACCACCACACCAATCATGGCAAGGGAGGTGAGCCAGGGTAAGACCGAAGCTCAATGGAACTGAAGCCCAAAGACAAGACCACAAAGAGCAAAGGGACGAAGCGGGTTCCCTCGGCAAGATCCTTGCCGGGGCCGGCTTTAGCAGCCCCGGCAAGACCCTTGCCGCGGCAACTCGCCCCATGCCTATGGAGCGGATCACCCTTGAGTCCACTGCCCCCATGGGGCAAGGATTCGGGAGACATCCCCGTAGTGGCATGCAGATCTTTGTGAAGACATTCAAGATCAGATACACGCTAAGAAGACGACGACCCTTGGCGGGATCCCAGCCAAGGAAGACCACAAGACCTCCGGCAAGCATCTTGCTAGGGATGACAGCAGGCGCTGCGGCAAGACCCTTGCCGGGGCCCCGGCAAGGCCCTTGCCGGGGCCCTGGCAAGGCCCTTGCCAAAGACACCCGTAGGGCCACCATCAAGCACACGCCAGCTAAGCTTCCACCGCCCCATGCAGCTGCCGACCCAACCAGCTGGGCATGCACCTACCTCGCGTCACTGTACCCTTTCCACCTCCTGTGTGCCACTGTGGCGACGCATTTTTCCCTATAAAAGGAGGCCTGAGGCGACCAGGAGGGGGATTCGGCTTTTTGGAGCTCCTCACGCCCCGTAGCTAGATGAAGAACACAAACATATAATCCACCAAAGCAGGAGTAGGGTTTTACGCATCCTCGCGGCCAAACCTGGGTAAAGGAATCGTGTGCTATCTGTTTGATCCGCTCTTCTCTCAACCCCGCGCCCCGCAACCGTAGTAGGGATTCTTGTGATCCCATAGGTGTCGTTCCCAATACACCGAAAGTGCCCTATATGAAACTTGTGTGATTTTGCATGAAGAATCATAATATCATGTTGTTAACATGATTGGAGTGTGTTTGCTTGATGTTTGGGTGCATCTTGCACCATTGCCATGCTTGTCTTGTTTTTGCTCATATCTTCTAGACCGTAGCTCCGAATTAAACAAACTTTATATGAAACTTGACTAGAATTTCGTGTAGATCATCACGGTGCATGTTAACTTGCTGTTTAAAAACTTTAACTTAAGGTTTGTTCAGATCTGGACCAATTTCAAAATATGCATAAGAGGACTTACCGGTTTGGATATATGTTGATTTTGGCCTCTTCTAAACTTGTTGTTTTGTGTTGTTCTTGTGTGCTTCTTCCCTCGTCATGAAATGCATCATACTTGCATCATGTTGATTGTGCATTGCACCTTGTTTGATATCGTGCCATGTTGTGTTCTTGTGTTGAGTAGAGCCGGAAGCCGAGATCGAGAACGAGGTTACTGCCGAGGTTGAGTACGAGGAGCCGTCTTACGATCCCATCGACGACTCGACAGGCAAGATGACCTGACCCAGATATCATTACTATCTTTGCCTATTGCTAGATGTCTCGCTCTTTAGCTCATTGCCTCGATGCCCATGTTTGTTTGTCAGCCTCCTATTGTAACCATGAATCTGTCTAACCACCCAACCTAGCAAACCTTTGTTTGGCTACGTAAGCTTCGCTCAGCCCCTCTTATAGCATTGCTAGTTGGAGGAGAAGATTTGAAGATTTGTGCTTCATGTTGAAGTTTTGTTGGGATATCACACTATATAAACTCTTAAACTAAATCATCTATATATTGGTAATGGATGGAAGGCTAAGCCTCTTGCTTGGTGATTTGTTCCACTCATGCCACCTAGGAACCTTTTAAACCGGTGTTATGTTCCTTGATTATGCGTTCCTAACACGGTTGGGGTTATGGGACCCCCTCGATAACCCACTTAGCGCTAAAGCTTTTCCAGCAAGGCCCAACTTTGGTACTCCATTTGCCTAATAACTAAAACTTGCATAGGGACTAGCTATCTCGTGATCTTAATTAACAACCCCAGGCCAGTGCTCCACATGAGTGTTGGTCCAAACTAGAGCACTGTGCGGGTCGGCCCCTTGGCAACTTGGGGTATCTGGCACCTGTACGCTTTGCTCATCCGGTCGTGGCCTGAGACTAGATACACGCGGCTACTGTCAGGGTGTCGGCACGCCGGGAGGTCTTGCTGGATTAGTTTTACCTTAGTCGGAATATCTTGAGCACGGGATTCTGAGAATACTCGGACCTTCCCACCTTGGAGTTGCGACTCCGCAGATCGTGAGCTTGCAGGGTTTGATCTTTCGAAAGCCATGCCCGCGGTTATGTGGCAGATTGGAATTTGTTAATATCCGGTTGTAGAAAACACGACACCATGTTTAGAACACATTACCAGCGTGAGTAACCGTGACGGTCATTTTCCGAAAGGGGTTCGGGAAGTGAACACGGTGGGGTTATGTTTGACGTGCTTAGATAGGATCACTTTGTGATCACTTTGACATTCGTGGCACTTCTCTTCTCGCTCTAAACACGTAAGCTAGTGCTAGTGCAGCTGCAACCTTTATTTTCTTCAGCCTTGTTCCACACCCAAGGCTTAGATAGTTTTGCTACCCGAGAACGGGATTGCTGAGTCCTCCGTGGCTCACAGATTCTACACAACACCAGATGCAGGTACTATGGTGTACTACAGTTAGGGGTTCTACATTGAGTGAAGTAGTTTTATGGGTGTTTGTTCCGATTGGGAGTTGCATCTTAAAGGGTCCTTGGCTATGCTGATCCGGGGATTGCAAAACCCTTTTGTAACACGTTCCATAAGCTTTCAGCACGAATATGTCGAACGAAGCTTCTATCTTGTATTTGTTTTATCTGCTCCTTGTTGTTTTATTTACCTTTTGTTCTCCCAAGTGGCTTCTCGTGAAGATTGTTGTTACCATTAAACTGTGGATTACATTTGTTCATTTTTGTTCGAATGTTCTTGTGAAGACTTATGTTGCAATTTCTAGCCGTTGATTCAGCTTATATATTTTCAATCAATGGCTAATAGTTGTCATCTCATTCAGGATGGCTCCTAAAAGGGTTCCCAACGCTAACCCAGAGGGTGAAGAAGTTCCTGATCGTCCTCCTTCCCCTCCTCCTCCGTCTGAGGCCTGGAGAGCAATTATGCAAGCGACGAACCAGAACACCCAGATGCTTATGAAAATGATGCAGAACATTCAAGCAAATCAAGCAAATCAAGGTGGTCATGGGAACCAAGGCCAAGGCAATTTGTTCAACCAACCTCACTTTGCTACACTCAACCAGTTCCTGGCAAACCAACCGAAGGCATTCAGTTACTGTGTGGACCCTCTAGATGCTGAAGACTGGATAACAGATATCGAGAAGCATTTCGAGTGCAGTAACATGAGACCTGAGGACAATGTGAAATTTGTCGCCTTCCAACTCAAGGACCAAGCCGCTGATTGGTGGCAGCAGTACAAAGATTCCAGAGAGGGACGTGAAATCTCGTGGGCGGACTTCTGCAAGGATTTCCACTCCCACCACATTCCAACTAGTGTCATCGAAGGTATGCGTGAGCAATTCCGCAACCTGGAGCAAGGCACCATGTCTGTTTATCAATACAATGTCAAGTTCCAGAACCTTGCCCGCTATGCCAAGCAAGACATCCCAGATGCCAAGAGCAAGATTTATCAGTTCCGTGGTGGTCTGAAGGATGAACTCCAACTAGCTCTCACCTTGTTTGAGCCGGAAGAATTTGATCAATTCTATAACATGGCACTTAAGCAAGAGGCAACCCAGCTCAAGATAGAAGCTTCCAAAAAGAGAATCAGAGATGCTGTTCACTCCTCCTCTTCTTCCCAAGTGGTTGCAAAGCAGCAGAAGTTTTGGCTTCCACCTCCTCCAGTGATTCGACCTTCCAACAACAACAACAAGCATTCTGGTGGCCGTGGTTTCTCCCACCCACCCAACCTAAGCAATCAGTCAAAGAATCACTTTCAAGTTTCGAAGTCAAGTGCTCCTTATCACCGTCCTCTCTTAGAAGTGGTGTGCAACAAGTGTGGCCAGAAGGGTCACTATGGTAACAAGTGCCCCAACCCAAGGCGCCTTCCGCCTCCTCCACCTGTCAGTACTGCTATTGTCAAGCACAACCCCAGGACAGCAAGAGTGAATCTGATGAGTGCAGCTCGAGAAGAGAATTCTTCAGATGTGATACTTGGTAACCTCTCAGTTAACTCAATTCCTATAAAAGTATTGTTTGAATCTGGTGCATCACTCAGTTTCATGTCAAGGCCATTCTTTACCAAGCATGAATTCTCATCATCTTATTTGGATAAACCATTGCGCATTATTTCTCCGAGTTCTGTGTTGAGATGCAACTCAGTTGTTCCGGATGTATCTATTCGTATGGGTGATTACGCTTTCTGGCTTCTCCGGTTGTTCTCGGCAACTCCGACATTGATCTTATTCTTGGGATGGATTGGCTTTCCCAGCATGATGCTCACATTGATTGTGCAAATAAGGACGTCAAGCTTACTCATCCTCACGAAGACGTGATTATATTCGCCTCTCGAGATAACACAATCAGGCTATTCTCTCTCGATGACAAGGGCGAGATTAATGCCATCTCTCAAATTCCGGTGGTCAATAAATATGAAGATGATTTCCCTGAAGAGCTTCCATGCATGCCTCCACATCGTCAAGTCGAATTTGTCATTGAACTCGAGCCCGGTACTGAGCCAGCATGTTGGCGTCCGTACAAGCTTTCCCCTGAAGAGTTGAAGGAGCTGAAGAGACAACTCGATGAACAAGAGCGTATGGGTCTAATCAGGCCTAGCACTTCTCCTTGGGGCTGTGGTGTTCTATTTGTCAAGAAGAAGGATGGCACGGAGCGCCTTTGCGTTGACTACCGGCCATTGAACAAGAAGACAATAAAGAACAAGTATCCGCTCCCCAATATAAATGAATTGTTCAAGCAGCTCAAAGGAGCAAAAGTGTTCTCAAAGCTCGATCTCCGGATGGGTTATCACCAGATCCGTATCCGTGAAGAAGATATTCACAAGACTGCATTCAGAACAAGCTACGGCTCCTGTGAATAAACAGTCATGTCATTTGGCCTC
Source organism: Secale cereale (assembly GCA_902687465.1). Taxonomy (NCBI): domain Eukaryota; kingdom Viridiplantae; phylum Streptophyta; class Magnoliopsida; order Poales; family Poaceae; genus Secale; species Secale cereale. The sequence goes on from LR738712.1 coordinate 701,746,940, forward strand.
GCTAATGCTCCACCCACCTTCTCGAGAATGATGCACTACATATTCAACCCCTACACCAACGAATTTGTGCTCGTCTATCTGGATGACATCTTGGTATTCTCCGAGAATGAAGAGGATCATGCCAAGCACCTCCGTTTGGTTCTCGACAGACTCCGTGAACATAAGTTCTCTGCCAAGTTCTCCAAATGTGAATTCTGGCTTGATAAGGTCTTGTATCTTGGCCATATCATCTCTGCTGAGGGTATTGCTATCAACCCCGAGAAAGTTGAAGCGGTTGTCAACTCGGAACCCCCTCAAAACGTCAAGCAACTCCGAAGCTTCCTTGGTCTTGATAGCTATTGCAGAAGGTTCGTTGAGAACTTCTCCAAGATTGCCAAGCCTCTCTCCAACTTGCTGCAGAAGAATGTCAAGTACAACTGGTCTCCGGATTGTGATGTGGCATTCAAAACACTCAAAGAAAAGCTCATCTCTGCTCCGGTTCTTACTCCTCCAGATGACTCCAAGCCCTACGAAGTATTCTATGACGCTTCTCTACAAGGACTTGGTGGTGTTCTAATGCAAGACAAGAAAATTGTGGCTTACACTTCTCGTCAATTGAAGCCAAATGAGAAGAACTACCCCACACAAGATCTCGAGCTAGAAGCAGTGGTACACGCCTTGATCACGTGGAGACACCTTCTGTTGGGTAGAAAAGTGGACATCTTCACCGATCACAAGAGCTTGAAGTACATCCTCACACAGCCGAACCTGAACCTTCGCCCGACTCGTTGGGTTGAGATGATCCAAGAGTATGATCCAAGCATCGAATACACACCTGGCAAGCCCAATGTCATTGCAGATGCCTTGAGCAGAAAGGCATATTGCAACAGTCTCCTTATCAAGCCGTTTCAGCCTGAGCTTTGTGAGTCATTCAGGAATCTCAACCTCCAAGTTGTTCCGCAAGGCTTTCTTGCAAATCTTCAAGTTGCTCCTACCTTGGAAGATAAGATCCGTGAGGCCTAGCTCAGTGATGCTATGGTGCAGAAAGTGAAACATGGTATTGCAAAGGGTACTCCCAAATACAAGTGCTATCGCATTGATGAGAAAGACACCTTGTTCTTTGAGGACAGACTTGTGGTTCCCAAGGGTGATCTCAGAAAGCTCATATTGAATGAAGCACATGACTCCCTCCTCTCGATTCATCCTGGAAGTTCCAAGATGTACCAAGACCTCAAGCAATCTTACTGGTGGACTCGCATGAAAAGGGAGATTGCCCAATTCGTGAATGAATGTGATGTCTGCAGAAGAGTGAAGGCAGATCATCAACGTCTAGCCGGTCTCCTCCAACCTCTTCCTATTCCCAAGTGGAAATTCGACCACATTGAAATGGATTTCGTCACTGGGTTTCCAAAGTCCAAGAAGGGGAATGATGCTATCTTTGTTGTGATTGAAAAGCTGACCAAAGTAGCTCACTTCCTTCCAGTCAAAGAATCCATCAATGCAGCTCAGCTGGCAGAGTTGTACACTTCCAGAATTGTGTCGTTACATGGCATTCCTCAAGTTATCTCCTCAGACCGTGGAAGTTTGTTCACATCCAAGTTCTGGGACTCCTTTTAGTCAGCCATGGGCACTAAGATCCGTTTCAGCACTGCGTTTCACCCTCAGACTAGTGGTCAAGTCGAAAGAGTGAACCAGATCCTCGAAGACATGCTCAGAGCTTGTGTCATCTCTTTTGGCATGAAGTGGGAAGATTACCTTCCGTTTGTCGAGTTCTCTTACAACAACAGTTTCCAAGCAAGTACCGGCAAAGCTCCGTTTGAAATCCTCTATGGCAGAAAGTGTTGTTCCCTCTCAACTGGTCCGAGACTGGTGAACGTCAACTTCTTGGAAATGACTTGATCTCAGAAGCCGAAGAGATGTGCAAAGTCATACGTGAGAATCTCAAGGCCGCTCAGTCGCATCAAAAGAGCTACTATGATGGCAAGCATCGTGATTTGGCTTTCGACATTGGGGATCATGTCTATCTCCGTGTTTCTCCTATGAAAGGCACCCAAAGATTCGGTATCAATGGAAAGCTTGCTCCTAGATATGTGGGCCCTTTCAAGATTCTTGACAAAAGAGCCGATCTAGCCTATCAACTCGAGCTTCCATCCAACTTTGCAAATGTTCATGATGTGTTTCACGTGTCTCAACTCCGCAAGTGCTTCAAGACACTTGAACGCACCATTCCGTTTGAGGAGATTGATCTTCAACAAGACTTGTCTTATCGTGAGCACCCTGTTGCTATTCTTGAAGAAACTGAGCAAAAGACCCGCAACAAGTCAATCAAGTTCTTGAAAGTTAAGTGGTCATACCATACCGACCGAGAAGCTACGTGGGAACGAGAAGATCACCTTCGTTCCGAGTATCCTTCCTTCTTCCAGTCCTAGATCTCGGGACGAGATCTTTTTGTAGTAGAGGAGAGTTTGTAATGCCCCAGATGTAACACTTTCCAAATATTGCAATCTATGAAACTTTGGCTTCATCAATTCCATTCCGGGCTCTTCTTTCATTTCGGGTTTCTTCGTTTTGTCGTGTGCGTGTGTGCATTTCATCCATGGCATGCTGTCGTGTGCATTGCATCGCTTTCGTGTTGTCACTTGCACCCGGTCCCACTCGTCTCTTCCCGTTGTCCGTTTCGAGTTCCGACGCTCACACACGTGCCCGTGGCATCCTCGAGTCCTTGTTTTGTGTGGGGCCGTGTAACGTTTCCGGAATGAGGTGAGACTTGTCGTGCGTTGTTGTTTTGGTACGTGTAGGCCGCCTGTCAAGTTTCGTCGCGTTTGGAGTTCGTTTGGTACTCCCACAGTTAACCTAGTGGGCTAAAAGAACCTCTTCTTTAAGGCCGAAGACCCCCTCCACAATAGCCCACAAACCTAGCACAACCCTTCCCATCATCTCGGTCGTCGAATCGTGATCGAGTGGCCGAAAACCGCTCCCTATTTGGAATCTCCTAGCTCCTTGTGCCTATAAATTAACCCTAGCTCCTCTCCTCCCCGTGCCGCCAGACGTGTCCGCGCCGCCGCCGGACGTGTTCGGTCCACCTCCGCCGCCACGTGGCAGCCCCGGGTTGGCCGCGCCTGCCGCGCCCACTTCCCCGCCGCCGGGCCCAGATCCGGCCGGCCCCCGGGCCGAATCGGGCCGCGCCTCGCCCGCCGCCCGCGCCTCATCTTCCCTGCCGCCGCCAGCCCGTGCCCGCCGCCTCCCGTGCCGGCCGGCGCCTCGCCTCTCCGCCGCCGGAGCACCCGCCGCCGGAGCGCCGGCCTCCTCCTCCCGTCCGGTCGGCGATCCACGCCACCGCCGCCTCCACTTCCCGCCGCCGGGCCTCCCTCCGGCTGTTGCGCCCCACCGCCGGGTGTCTTGCGCCGCCGGAGCGGCTCCCCGCGGCCAGATCTCACCGAAGGCGCTCCTCCTCGCCAGCAAGCCACCCCGCCGCCGGCAGCCTTGCTGGGCTGGGGCGGATCCGACTCCGCCGACCCGACCCGCGAACCCGTGCCCGCAACGGCCGTCGGGATGGCTCCGTTCCGGGAACCCGCCGCCCTCCTATCCAAACGCCCGAGATCCGGACCCCTCTATCCCTTTGGACCCCTCTGTCCCGTTTTCTGCTAGGTATAATTTCTGTTAAGTCTTTTTCTACCATGTTAATGTTGCCTGTTCATGTGGCTCTATCTTTTTGTGTGTAAGTCCAAATTGTGCATATGATATATCAAAATGATCGTGGTGATGTGCTCTACATTTTCTTCCATTGTGGCATGCTTGTTTGAGATCATCTAGATGTCCTAATCTATGTTGCAATATTGCTATTTGTTATGAACTGCTGCAACTTGTTATTTTCATGCCATGTTTGGGATGTGATAACTTTGTGCATGTTTATCCAAATGAAGCAAATGATATGTCAACATGTTCATTGTGAGATGCTCTACATGATGGTTGCTGTAGCATTCATGTTAGGGTTCATATTGCCATGTTAATCTTGGTTGCAAAAGTGCATGCGGCTGTTAAGTTATGAAACATGTTATGAGATGCTGATTTGAAGTGCTCGTTCCTTTTGATGTGTTTGTCCCCATGTCACATGTCAATATGTTTTAGAATCTCCATCATATGGTCTTTGCTTTGGTGGAAACCACTTTCCATATTATGCCTTGAGGTGACTTAAACATGCTTGTAAACATGCCATGCCAACATAACTGTTTCATACTTGGTGAAATTTCTGCTAAGTCTGGAATCTGTCATAACCTGATGCTATGTTTGCTTGATGCCCTAGTCAAATCCATGCTTGTTTTGGAGTGGCCAATGATCATTCCTTGTTGTACATGTTATTGTCTATCCATCCATGCCCTCACTTGCTTATATGGGTTGCTGTAGCTTATTTATTTCTTGCTCTCAAGTTGCTATAAATTATATCTACCAGGTCTTTAACGACATGATCAAAATGGTGTAGCTTGTTGCTATTGATCCATGCCTCCTATGGAGTTGCTCCAATGGAGTCGTTTGCTGTAGGATATGTCTAATTCCTGTCCATGCTTATTGTCATCATGTTTGGGTGCTGTAGAGTATATATTTCTTGCTCCAAAGTTGCTATGTGGTTGTTAATTTCAGCTTTGCATTGTATCTTGTTTCGTGTGTATGTGTTGAACCGTTGCTCCGTTTTGAGCGTTCCCTATATGAAACTTGTGTGATTTTGCATGAAGAATCATAATATCATGTTTTTAACATGATTGGAGTGTGTTTTCTTGATGTTTGAGTGCATCTTGCACCATTGCCATGCTTGTGTTGTTTTGCTCATATCTTCTAGACCGTAGCTCCGAATTAAACAAACTTTATATGAAACTTGACTAGAATTTCGTGTAGATCATCATGGTGCATGTTAACTTGATGTTTAACAACTTTAGCTTAAGGTTTGTTCAGATCTGGACCAATTTCAAAATATGCATAAGAGGACTTACCGGTTTGGATATATGTTGATTCCGGCCTCTTTTAAACTTGTTGTTTTGTGTTGTTCTTGTGTGCTTCTTCCCTCATCATGAAATGCATCATACTTGCATCATGTTGATTGTGCATTGCACCTTGTTTGATATCGTGCCATGTTGTGTTCTTGTGTTGAGTAGAGCCGGAAGCCGAGACCGAGAACGAGGTTAATACCGAGGTTGAGTACGAGGAGCCGTCTTACGATCCCATCGATGACTCGACAAGCAAGATGACCTGACCCAAATATCATTACTATCTTTGACTATTGCTAGATGTCTCGCTCTTTAGCTCATTGCCTCGATGCCCATGTTTGTTTGTCAGCCTCCTATTGTAACCATGAATCTGTCTAACCACCCAACCTAGCAAACCTTTGTTTGGCTATGTAAGCTTCGCGTAGCCCCTCTTATAGCATTGGTAGTTGCAGGAGAAGATTTGAAGATTCGTATTTCATGTTGAAGTTTTGTTGGGATATCACACTATATAAACTCTTAAACTAAATCATCTACATATTGGTAATGGGTGGAAGGCTAAGCCTCTTGCTTGGTGATTTGTTCCACTCATGCTGCCTAGGAACCGTTTAAACCGGTGTTATGTTGCTTGATTATGCGTTCCTAACACGGTTGGGGTTATGGGACCCCATCGATAACCTGCTTAGCGCTAAAGCTTTTCCAGCAAGGCCCGACTTTGGTACTCCATTTGCCTAATAACTAAAACTTGCATAGGGACTAGATATCTCGTGATCTTAATAAACAACCCCGGGCCAGTGCTCCACATGAGTGTTGGTCCAAACTAGAGCACTGTGTGGGTCCGCCCCTTGGCAACTTGGGGTATCTGGCACCTGTACGCTTCGCTCATCCGGTCATGGCCTGAGACTAGATACGCGCGGCTACTGTCAGGGTGTCGGCACGCCGGGAGGTCTTTCTGGATTAGTTTTACCTTAGTCGGAATATCTTGAGCACGGGATTCCAAGAATACTCAGGCCTTCCCACCTTGGAGTTGCGACTCCGCAGATCGTGAGCTTGTAATGGGCTAACTTGGGACAATCCTGCAAGGTTTGATCTTTCGAAAGCCGTGCCCGCGGTTATGTGGCAGATGGGAATTTGTTAATATCCGGTTGTAGAAAACTTGACACCATGTTCAGAACACACTACCAGCATGAGTAAACATGACGGTCATTTTCCGAAAGGGGTTCGGGAAGTGAACACGGTGGGGTTATGTTTGACGTGCTTAGATAGGATCACTTCATGATCACTTTGACGTTCGTGGCACTTCTCTTCTCGCTCTAAACACGTAAGCTAGTGCTAGTGCAGCTGCAACCTTTATTTTCTTCAACCTTGTTCCACACACAAGGCTTAGATAGTTTTGCTACCCGAGAACGGGATTGCTGAGTCCTCCGTGGCTCACAGATTCTACACAACACCAGATGCAGGTACTATGGTGGACTACATAGGTGACGGCACCGAGTTGTACTGGGAGTTCGATGAAGAACATAGTCGATACTATGTGCACTATCCCGATGATTAGTAGTGGCTTCTACTAGGGGCGATTCAGACCTTGTGGCTTTATTTATTTGGTATATTTCATTTGGATCTTCGTCCGTAGTCGGACTGTGATGTTATTGGATGATGATTTTCTTATGTAATGTATTGTGTGACGTGGCGAGTGTAAGCCAACTATCCTTTTGCAATTTCATCCCTATTTTTACATGAGTCATGCAAAGATACCATACTTGAGATCATTCTAGTATGAGCTTATACCTTTAAGTTGTGCCTCGACACGTAGGAGGTATAATCTCATACTGGGCATTACATATCTGGGGGATACCAGATCTCCAGACGGCGAGAGGGGAAAGGGAAGACCTAGGGGAAACTAGTGGACACGATTTGGGTTTAAAATCGGGGCTTGGCGCAAGGCCTCGATGTCCGTGAGCTGACAGCGCGACGGTGAGCGCGTCGCGTGCTCTGCTTTTCTGACGGACGAAGACGGAGGCGAGGGAGATGTGACGCTGACTGGTGGGGCCACGCGCTCGGAGTGGCTACGGCGCGACCGCTGCGCCTGTAGCTGGGTCTGCGTGGAGATGGGCTCGCTGCGCTGCGGGTGGAGAGGGAAGTGGGCGTCGAGGGAGAGGAAGAAAGGGAGATGCCCATGTTGTGCTGCTGGCTGCTGCTCTGCTTTTATTTTCTTTCTATTTCTTCAGACAGAAAAAGAAAAGAATGCACAGAAATAAAGAAGAAAAACTAGGGGCAAAGAAAATACCCCTAAGCTCAGTGAATTATGCTCTATTTAAATAAAATGACTTGGACATTTTTAGAGGCAGAAAAATAAAAGGAGTTTGAATATAGGTCAAACTCTTGATATTTTAAAACCCAACAAAATCATATTCAAATGAGATGATATTTGGTGGAGAGGTAGCTCACATGGGGCAAGTTTTAAGGAGAAGGAAGAACCACTATGGCACTTGCTAGGTGGCTTGCAAAAATAGATCAAAGAAGAGGCCAGAAAGAAAGAAGGAGAAGAATAAGAAGAAAGAAGAAGAAGAAGAAGAAGAAGAAGAAGAGGGGGAGGGGTAGGGTTTTAGCTAAGATAGCTTGAACCCACACACAACATACATCACAAGGTCTCAATAATGCACAAAACAAATTAAACTATGATGCCATGATGACATGATGATGAGCATTGCAAGGATGCAAAAATAATAAAAGGTATGTAATGCAAATAAAATAAAAGAGAAGGACCCCCAAGGATAATGACAAGGATCAAAGAGGAAGCTTTATTGCCATTATAGGAAAGTGTTACATTTTGAGCATTACAAACTCTCCTACACTACAAAAAGATCTCGTGTCGAGATCTAGGTCTGGAAGAAGCAAGGATACTCGGAACGAAGGTGATCTTCTCGTTCCCACGTAGCTTCTCGGTCGGTATGGTGTGACCACTTAACTTTCAAGAACTTGATTGACTTGCTACGGTTTTTGCGCTTAGTTTTCTCAAGAATAGCAACAGGGTGCTCGCGATAAGATAAGTCTTGTTGAAGATCAATCTCCTCGAACGGAATGGTGCGTTCAGGTGTCTTGAAGCACTTGCGAAGTTGAGACACGTGAAACACATCATGAACATTTGCAAAGTTGGAGGGGAGTTCAAGTTGATAGGCTAGATCGCCCCTTTTGCCAAGAATCTTGAAAGGGCCCACATATCTAGGAGCAAGCTTTCCTTTGATACCGAATCTTTGGGTTCCTTTCATAGGAGAAACACGGAGATAGACATGATCCCCAATGTCGAAGGCCAAATCATGATGCTTGCCGTCATAGTAACTCTTTTGACGCGATTGAGCGGCTTTGAGATTCTCACGTATGACTTTGCACATTTCTTCGGCTTCTGAGATCAAGTCATTGCCAAGAAGTTGACGTTCACCAGTCTCGGACCAGTTGAGCGGGGTACAACACTTTCTGCCATAGAGGATTTCGAAAGGAGCTTTGCCGGCACTTGCTTGGAAACTGTTGTTGTAAGAAAACTCGGAAAACGGAAGACAATCTTCCCACTTCATGCCAAAAGAGATGACACAAGCTCTAAGCATGTCTTTGAGGATCTGGTTCACTCTTTCGACTTGACCACTAGTCTGAGGGTCAAACACAGTGCTAAAATGAATCTTAGTGCCCATGGCTGACTGAAAGGAGTCCCAGAACTTGGGTGTGAACAAACTTCCACGGTCTGAGGAGATGACTTGAGGAATGCCATGCAACGAAACAATTCTGGAAGTGTACAACTCTACCAACTGAGCTGCATTGATGGATTCTTTGACGGGAAGGAAGTGAGCTACTTTGGTTAGCTTGTCAATGAATACAAAGATAGCATCATTCCCCTTCTTGGACTTAGGAAACCCAGTGACGAAATCCATTTCAATGTGGTCGAATTTCCACTCGGGAATAGGAAGATGTTGGAGGAGACCGGCTGGTCGTTGATGCTCTGCTTTCACTCTTCTGCAGACATCACATTCATTCACGAATTGGGAAATCTCCCTTTTCATGTGAGTCCACCAGTAAGATTGCCTGAGGTCTTGGTACATCTTAGAACTTCCAGGATGAATCGAGAGGAGGGAGTCATGTGCCTCGTTCATTATGAGCTTCCTGAGATCACCCTTGGGGACCACAATTCTGTCCTCAAAGAACAAGGTGTCTTTCTCATCAATGCGATGGCACTTGTATTTGGGAGTACCCTTAGCAATACCATGTTTCACTTTCTGCACCATAGCATCACTTAGTTGGGCCTCACGGATCTGATCTACCAAGGTAGGAGCAACTTGAAGATTTGCAAGAAAGCCTTGCGGAACAACTTGGAGGTTTAGCTTCCTGAATGATTCACAAAGCTCAGGCAGGAACGGCTTGAGAAGGAGACTGTTCAATATGCCTTTCTGCTCAAGGCATCTGCAATGACATTGGCCTTGCCAGGTGTATATTCAATGCTTGGATCATACTCTTGGATCATCTCAACCCAACGAGTCTGGCGAAGATTCAGGTTAGGCTGTGTGAAGATGTACTTCAAGCTCTTGTGATCGGTGAAGATGTTCACTTTTCTGCCCAACAAAAGGTGTGTCCACGTGATCAAAGCATGTACCACTGCCGCTAGCTCAAGACTATGTGTGGGGTAGTTCTTCTCATTTGGTTTCAATTGACGAGAAGTGTATGCCACAATCTTCTTGTCTTGCATTAGAACACCACCAAGTCCCTGTAAGGAAGCATCACAGAAGACTTCATAGGGCTTGGACTCATCCGGAGGAGTAAGAACCGGAGCAGAAATGAGCTTCTCTTTGAGTGTTTTGGATGCCACATCACAATCAGGAGTCTAGTTGTACTTGACATTCTTCTGCAGCAAGTTTGAGAGAGGCTTGGCAATCTTGGAGAAGTTCTAAACGAACCTTCTGCAATAGCTAGCGAGACCAATGAAGCTTCGGAGTTGCTTGACGTTCTGCGGGGGTTCCCAATTGACAATAGCTTCAACTTTCTCGGGGTTGACAGAAATACCCTCAGCAGAGATGATATGGCCAAGATATAAGACCTTATCCAGCCAGAATGCACACTTGGAGAACTTCGCATAGAACTTGTGTTCACGGAGTCTGTCGAGAACCAAATGGAGGTGCTTGGCATGGTCTTCTTCATTCTTGGAGAATACCAAGATGTCATCCAGATAGACGAGAACAAATTCATTGGTGTAGGGGTTGAATATGAAGTGCATCATCCTCGAGAAAGTTGGTGGTGCATTTGCGAGGCCAAAAGACATAACTGTGTATTCATAAGAGCCAAAACTCGTTCTGAATGCGGTCTTGGGAATATCTTCTTCACGGATACGGGTCTGGTGATAACCCATCCGGAGATCGAGCTTTGAGAACACTTTTGCTCCTTTGAGCTGCTCGAACAATTCATTGATATTGGGGAGCGGATACTTGTTCTTTATTGTCGTCTTGTTCAATGGCCGGTAATCAACGCAAAGGCGCTCCGTGCCATCCTTCTTCTTGACAAATAGAACACCACAGCCCCAAGGAGATGTGCTAGGCCTGATTAGACCCATACGCTCTTGATCATCGAGTTGTTTCTTCAGCTCCTTCAACTCATCAAGGGAGAGCTTGTACGGACACCGACATGCTGGCTCGGTACCGGGCTCGAGTTCAATGACGAATTCAACTTGACGATGCGGAGGCATGCCTGGAATCTCTTCAGGGAAAACATCTTCATACTCATTAACCACCGGAATCTGAGAGATGGCATTAATCTCGCCCTTGTCATTGAGAGAGAATAGCCTGATTGTGTTATCTCGAGAGGCGAAGATAATCACGTCTTTGTCAGGATGAGTAAGCTTGACTTCCTTATTTGCACAATCAATGTTTGCATCATGCTTGGAAAGCCAATCCATCCCAAGAATAAGATCAATGTCGGAATTACCAAGAATAACCGGAGAAACCAGAAAGCGGTAATCACCCATATAAATAGAAATATCCGGAGCAAATATATTAGAATGCATTCGTCTCCCCGGAGAAATAACTGATAGCTCCCTTGGCAAACTTTTGATGTCAACATTGTGCTTGGATGCAAAAGGTTGAGACATGAAAGAACATGATGCACCCGAATCAAACAACACTTTTGCAGGAATAGAGTTAACTGGAAGGTTACCAAGTATCACATCTGAAGAATTCTCCGCTTGAGCTGCATTCATCAGATTCACTCTAGCTTGCTTGGGATTGTGCTTGACAATAGCAGTGCTGACAGGTGGAGGACGCGGAAGGCGCCTTGGGTTGGGACACTTGTTAGCATAGTGACCCTTTTGAGTGCACTTGTTGCAAACCACTTGTGAGAGAGGACGGTGATAAGGACCACTTGACTTCGAAAGCTTGAAAGTGATTCTTGGACTGATTGCTTGGGTTGGGTGGGTGGGAGAAGCCACGGCCACCAGAGTGCTTATTGTTGTTGTTGTTAGGGGGGGGGGTAGATCACTGGAGGAGGTGGAAGCCAAAACTTCTGCTGCTTTGCGACCACTTGGGACGAAGAGGAGGAGTTAAAAACATCTATGATCCTCTTTTTGGAAGCTTCAACCTTGAGCTGGGCTGCCTCTTGCTTAAGTACCATGTTATAGAATTGATCAAATCCATCCGGCTCAAACAAGGTGAGAGCTAGTCGAAGTTCATCCTTCAGACCACCACGGATATGATAAATCTTGCTCTTGGAATCCGGGATGTCTTGCTTGGCATAGCGGGCAAGGTTCTAGAACTAGACATTGTATTGATAGACGAACATGGTGCCTTGCTTCAGGTTGCGGAATTGCTCACGCATGCCTTCGGTGACACTAGTTGGAATGTGGCGAGAGCGGAAATCCTTGCAGAAGTCAGTCCACGAGATTTCACGTCCACCTCTGGAATCTTTGTACTGTTGCCACCAATCAGCAGCTTGGTCCTTGAGTTGGAACGCGGCAAACTTGACATGACCCTCAGGTCTCACATTACTGCATTCAAAGTGCTTCTTGATGTATGTTATCCAGTCTTCAGCATCTAGCGGATCCACACAGTAACTGAACGCCTTCGGTTGGTTTGCCAGGAACTGGTTGAGCGAAGCAAAGTGAGGTTGATTGAACAGATTGCCTTGTCCTTGGTTCCCATGACCACCTTGATTTGCTTGATTTGCTTTAATGTTCTGCATCATTTGCATAAGCATCTGGGTGTTCTGGTTTGTCGCTTGTATAATTGCTCTCCAGGCCTCAGACGGAGGAGGAGGGGAAGGAGGACGATCAGGAACTTCTTCACCCTCTGGGTTAGCATTGGGAACCTTCTTAGGAGCCATCCTGAATGAGATGACAACTATTAGACATTGATTGAAAGATATAAGCTGAATCAACGGCTAGAACTGCAACATAAGTCTTCACAAGAACATCTGAACAAAATGAACGAATGTAATCCACGGTTTAATGGTACAACAATCTTCTCGAGAAGCCACTTGGGAGAATAAAAGGTAAATAAAAAACAACAAGGAGTAGATTGAACAAATACAAGATAGAAGCTTCGTTCGACATGTTCGTGTTGAAAGCTTATGGAACGTGTTACAAAAGGGTTTTGCAATCCCCGGATCAGCATAGCCAAGGACCCTTTAAGATGCAACTCCCGATCGGAAAAAACGCCCATAAAACCACTTCACTCAATGTAGAACCCCGAACTTCATATCATGCATTCGTTGGAAGAATGCCTACGAACTACTAGATGAACCCACCTATTAATTTCCGAAAGTTGTTAGTTATGCAATCAGGTGTTGGGGCTACAGGGGAAGCACCGCGCACTCAACTCTAATCCTACATCCAGCTGTATCCATCCTTCAACACATAACCAGTTATTTTCAGAAACCGTTTATCTCAGACCTTCGAAACGCATCTGCTATACAAGCTATGGCAATACTCCCAAACAACCTCCCCAGTACTGGGTGATGTCGGGGTTATCTTGCCACCAACCGCATAGAAGAGTTTTCGATGTCGGCCGTCTTAAGTATTCCAGAACTGCTGTGATAGATTTGTGACGACAACACCTCGGAGCTCAACTCTCCGGAACACTGCCACAACCCCTAATGACAGGAGGCATCGAGAACAATGTTCTTGTCACAAAGACATCGGAACAATCCAAACAATACTAGCGTGATCCTAAAACAAATTTAGTGAATATTTGAGAGTAGAAGAGATAAGTAATCATCAGGAGTCCTCACCAGAGTGAAAAAGGGATGAGAAGTAAAAATAAATCCTACTCTCCGATATATATAGGACTCAAAACATTTTCAAGTGTGTGCCTAGACTCAACCGTCAACGATTCGATCAATCAGTGGGGGCTCCTAGGTCGAAGATGGCTCTAATTACCAACTTGTAATGCCTAGAATGAGATTATACCTCCTACGTGTCGAGGCATGACTTAAAGGCATAAGCTCATACTAGAATGATCTCAAGTATGGTATCTTTGCACGACTCATGTAAAAGGGGGAAGAAATTGCAAAAGAGTAGTTGGCTTACACTCGCCATGTCGGGACCCCGATCCTAAGTCACACAGGTCTAGCCTGTAACACACCATATCACTTTGCGGCCTCACGCACGGTATCCCCACGGGTGCCACCTTACCTGGCCCGGGACCATTTGCGCATTTTGGCACACGTATATGATAGTGTCGCTAGCATCCATATGACAGAGAACCCGAGCCGACATGACTAGTTATAAACCAAAAGTGGCACTAAATTACGGAGACGGGCATACATGACCCAGCAACGAACGAGTCGGTCATCAACGTATGAACCCAAGTCGTAGCAAGCTACAAGGACTTAAAGGAACAACGCGTGACATATCCCCTAAGGGACAGACACAGGAACGAAGAAGGACACATGTCGGCCAGCCTAAGTGTTCCAGAGCAGTAGCAAGCTACCAAGACTCAGTGGAAGCACTAGGAGACATTTCCCTGTAAGATAGGCTACCAAAGGTAAACAACTAGGTGTCGGATCCCACACATAGCAATACACATTACACGTACGCATAACATGCAAGTATGTATTGTACAACATGGCATCACAACATAACTCAACAACTCATATAGATAAAGGCCCAGAAGAGCCATCATAGCATTTATTACAAACAGAGGTCACATGACCCAGCATACAGAGCATACAGGCAACGGAAGCATAACATGTCTGAGTACAGACAACTACAAATGAAAAAGGCTGAGAAGCCTGACTATCTACCAGACCCTCCCAAGGGTACAAGATCGTAGCTGAGGTAACAAGCTAAACGTCGAAGTCCACGCGGAAACACTAGCGAGACTGAAGTCTCTCTGCAAAAACATAAATTAAGCAAACGTGAGTACAAGGTACTCAGCAAGACTTACATCAGAACTAGCTACATATGCATCAGTATCAACAAAGGGGTGGTGGAGTTTGACTGCAGCAAGCCAGCTTTGACTCAGTGGCTATCCTAAACTACAACTGCAAGTAACTCTTTTGAGGTGGCGCACACGAGTCCACATAGTCACCAATCAATACACCACTATGGATCCGCTCCCGTCTCCCTACGGGAAGGCCATCCATAGCACTCACGCTTATCTTGCGTGTTTTAGAGTATCAACTTTCACTTGTCTATGAACTGTAATAGGCAACCCAGAAGTCCATTTCCGCGGACACGGCTATTCGAATAGATCATATATAACCCTGCACGGGTGTACTTCACACACGCTCTCACCACTTACCGTCGTTTACACGACATGTACTCGGCAACCTTCAAGCGGAGGCCCAGCGAGGGTGTCGGCCACGACCTGACTAACCACACAAGTCTCTCGTCCAGGTTTATCACCTATTTGGGTTCCATCCATGGGGAGATCCATCCGGGGTGTCGCTCACGGCCCCAAACGATGTGTACAGGGTTCTCGCATCACCAAACGGGCGACCGATACACCGTGCCACGTACCTACCGCGTCACAGCCCACCCCGAGGGTCAGCGCTGCGCACGACCTCCAGTAAACTACAAACACCAGAAACTAATTGCAACTCCTAGACAGAGATCATGTTGATTAATAAGTCGAGAGAGTCAATTGAGGATCCCAATGTGTGGTAGTAGCTGTTTCATGGATCACAAACACAGAACTCAGTTCCTGAGGACGGCTGCAATGAGACAACCCACCATGTACTCCTACATGGCCTCTCATTGCTACCTTTACCAAATCGTGTTCACACACTTAGCTCACACACAGTAGGACATGTTCATCACCCTTCCAATTCATCCCCGATGAATCAGACCTGACACAACTCTAAGCAATAGCAGGCATAACCAGAAAGCATGAATGAGTAGGCACAACATGGCTCAAACAACTCCTACTCATACTAGTGGGTTTCAACTATTTACTGTGGCAATGACAGGTCATGAAGTGGAAAGGGGTTCAACTACCGCAGCAGGTAATAGTTGAAGCGTTGTTGTCCTAATGCAGTAAAAGAGAGCAAGAGCGAGAGAGTGGGACTGTATCGGAATGCTCAATGGGGTTTTGCTTGCCTGGCCCTTCTGAAGATAACATTGGGTCTTCATCGGTGTCATCGATAACATCGTCGGCACACGTCTACTGAAAGGGGACAAACACCGGCAAACAAGAGAGAACACAATCAATGCAATGCGACATTATGATGCATGATCATGACATGGCAATATGCTGTTGATTGAGCTAATGCAACTAGCAACCATGTTAAATGAAGTTGGTTTGAACCAAAGGTTCAAATTCAAACTCCATATGTGGATATTCAAATGCCATTTAATTTATTTGACCTGATCAACAGGTTTAACTTGCTCAAACATCCATGAAAATGCCATAAATAGATTCCTTGGATTTTTCTGATCAATTTTCATATATAAATTATTTTCATCTGAGCTATAGATTATTTTCTGTGATTTTTAGAAGTTTTGGCTATTTTCTGAAATAAATAAATCATTTCTGATTTATTTTTAAAAATTCCAGAAAACACTTACTGCGTCAGCCTGACGTTGAATGACGTCATCGGGTCAACAACATCAGCCCAGGTCAAACCTGACGCTGGGACCCACTGGTCAGTGACTAGGCTAATTATTAGAGACTGTTAGTGCTAATTTAATCCTAACTACAAGTGTCAGTGGGGGTGCCTGTAGGATCGAAAGTATGTCTAGAGGGGGGGTGATTAGACTACTTGTAAATATAAAATTCTGCCTTTTGATCAAGAACAGTTTTTGGCAGATTCACAATTATGATCAAGTCAAACATCACCCTACACATGCAATTCTAGAGTATAGGCAGCGGAAAGTAAATTGCACATGTAGTAAAGAGAGGTGGAGAAGAGCAAACGCAATTTGGAGACGCGGTGATTTTTCCCATGGTTCCGATAGGTGGTGCTATCGTACATCCACGTTGATGGAGACTTCAACCCACGGAGGGTAACGGCTGCGCGAGTCCACGGAGGGCTCCACCCACGAAGGGTCCACGAAGAAGCAACCTTGTCTATTCCATCATGGCCTACGCCCACGGAGGGCTAGCCTTACTCGGGGTAGATCTTCATGAAGTAGGCGATCTCCTTGCCCTTACGAACTTCTTGGTTCAACTCCACATCTCGATGACGGAGGCTCCCAAGCGACACCTAACCAATCTAGGAGGCACCACCCTCCAAAAGGTAATAGATGTTGTAGATGATGATGAACTCCTTGCTCTTGTGCTTCAAATGATAATCTCCCCAACACTCAACTCTCCTCACTGATTTGGCTGTGGTGGAAGAAAGGATTGAGTGGAAAGCAACTTGGGAAGGTTAGAAATCAAGTTTCATATGGTGGGAGTGGAGCAACTTGATCTCAACACAAGGGTAGGTAGTTCTCTTCTCAGAAAGTGTAAGGTAGGAGTGGTAGTTCTTTCTGATGGCTCTCACCACGAATGAAGAGGGGGTGGAGGGGTATATATAGCCTCCACACAAAAATCCAACCGTTACACACATAATTGAGCAATCTCGGTGAGACCGAAGTGGACAACTCGGTCAGACCGAAAGTTCAAATAATGTGAACGTTGGGGTTTTCGGTGGGACCGAAAATACCATCTCGGTTATTCTGATTTGACCAAAGACAGGAGCTTGCCAGTTTCGGTGGGACCAAAAATATCATCTCGGTTATTCCGATTTGATGACAGAAGGTTACAGAAGCTTGGCAGCCCATGTTTCGGTGAAACCGATCTCAAAATCGGAATGTCCGATTTTTCTAGGGTTTGGCTTATGGCTGAGGTGGTTCATCTCGGTGTGACTGAGTTTGGAAAATCGGTTGGTCCGAGATTACTTATGAGTGTGTATTGTAGTGAAAGTTGCTGATAGTTGAAGGAGATATATCACTAAGCACTTGAGCAACCAGATCATCAACACAACCTCATCCCCTTTTAATAGTATTGGCTTTTCCTATGGACTCAATGTGATCTTGGATCACTAAACCAAAAATGGAGTCTTGAGCTTTTGCCAATGCTTGCCTTAGCATTTTGAGGGGTCCACTTCTTCAGTCATTGCCATACCCATATCACTGAACTTCTCTGAAATGATTCTCAAGTAACTATTAGTTCAATGATATATATGTTGTTATTAATTGCCAAAACCACCCGGGGATTAGTTGCACTTTCAATCTCCCCCCTTTTTGGTAATTGATGACAACATATAGATCAAAGCTTCGACAAAAGATATAATCAATGAATAATATCGTCGCTTTGAGAAGTATGTGATAAGCAAGAGCTCCCCCTAAATTTGTGCATTATTTAAGATTTGCGTTTGAATGCAAATGCACAATCGATTAGGATCATGGGTCACTCTTCCATGTCACATACATCTTGGTGGAGCGCACAAAATGATAAGAATGAATAACATGCACCCAATCACCAAGACATGAGTAAATGATCATACAAGATAGGAATAGCATATGATAAGAATTAAGCACACATTAAAGCATAGTATGACCAAGCACTCATTAAGGTAGCATCAAACGTAGTATCAAGCACACTGAAAGTATCGAAAAACCAAAAGTATCTCAAAGAGACCGCAAAAGAACGAAAGAGCAAAAGCGCAAAGATAACAGCACTCTCTCTCTCGAAGCCCTATGATCTATACAATTTCTCCCACTTTGGCAACAAGTTACCAAAAAGTTCGAAAAAGCATAGAGCTAAACGTCAATGTGGGCTCTGCTGGCGGCTCCCGTCTGGGTAGATGTCGGAGTAGATATGACGGCATCGGCGAAGACTTCAGCTGAAGTCTGTGCTGGAGGAGTGGACACTGGAGCTGTGGCTGGAGTGACTGCTGGAGCTGTGGGAGGTGCTGAAGTGGTAGTCCTGGTGTCAGTCACTGGAATAGCAGCTGATCGGGATCCTCTGGGAATCGGAGCAGTCTGTCGCTGAGAATCCTGGACTAGGTCATCCTGCATGAGCTCTGCCCTGTCCTGCTTTGCTTCCTCCATGTCTGCCTCAAGCTTGTTGACGGTCACCTGAATTTCAGTCAGCTTCACGTCCAGAGCGTGGATCTTCTCGTCAACAATCCTCTCTAGGCTCTCCTGAGATTGTTCAATGCTGGCCAGGCGTTGTTCAATCCTTTGAGTAGCCTCAAGAATCTGTTCTCCGAAACTCTTGGGCTTAGCTGCTGCTGCTGCTGCTTCCTTGTCAGCTTTGGCTTTCTTAGCAGCTTCTATCTTGGCTTGACCTTCAACAGATGTTGGATCCTCCTCGTCCATCACAACAACATTGTCTTCATGCTCTGGCTGCAGGGGTAAGTGTTTCCTATCCAACAAGAATTTGCCCGTGCCAAACTTGGCATTGATAAGCATCTGAATCTGTGGGGCAAATCCACATGACCTCTTCTGGTCAGCTGCAGTCCTCTTAATGGTCTCTACCATTAAGTCCATCACCTTGAAAGGTGCCTTCTCATCAAGTATATGCAGCATGTTGATAGAATACCCTCTGATCATGCGATGATCTCCAGACTTGGGCATCAAGGTATGCCTCAGAATAGTGTTAGTGGTAGGTAAACCTGCCTGGAGATAGTAGACTGAGCCGAGCTTCCATACTTCCAAATCTGCTGCGGGGATCTCCTTGTACATGTTCTTCATGGAATCATGATTCTTCTTTGGAATCCCATAGACATCAATGTCATCCTCTCGTTGCACTGGAGCATTCAGAAGTTCTGCCCATTCTTCAACAGAAGAAGAAAATATCTGACCTTTAGTCATCCAGGTGATCTTCCCATCAGGATAGAAGTGAGCTGTGGCATAGAACTGCATGATCATCTCATCGTTCCAATCTGTCAGTTTCTGACCCACAAACTCAGCAACTCCACATGCAGTGAAGCTTTCATGCACATGGGGAAAGAAGTCTCTGTGCTCTTCGCTGTCAATGTATTCCCAGTCAACGTATCTGGTGTCTGCGACTATGGGCTTCTTGTCCATCAGCACAGTCTCATAGAAGTCCTGCTGCTCTCTGGTGTGGAATCTGGGGTCTACAGCAGTCCTTCTCCTCACGGCATATGGGTCAGCTTGTCTCCATAGCCTGAGACCTCTATCTTTCCTTGCCTTCATATCCTCGGCTTGAGGATGAGCATCATTGTGAAGTGGCAGTTTTGGACGGAGTTTCAGCAACACTTGTTCTTCCTCATCAGACTCAGCTGGTGGCACATCACCCTTGTTCTTCTCAGATGCTGGAATGTTTCTGGTTGTCCTCTTGGGCTTGGCAGAAGGCTTTGCTGGAGCTGCCTTGGCTTGAGCAGATTTCTTGGGCTTTGAAGTGGCTCCGGCCTTAATGGCATCACCCATGAGCTTCTGCTTCTGAGGAGAAGGCTGGGGTGCTTCTTCTTCTTCTTCATCCTCAACTGCTGCATCTGCATGAGGATCACTATACACAACCCTCTTTCTCTTGGAGGTTTTCTTCACTTTGCTTGGGGCTGGCTCTCCCAAGTTCAGCTTCTTGGCAACAGCTGACTGCTTGACTTTGCTGGTGCCCTTCTTTGACTGCTGACCTTGTTGCTCTTTGGCAACAACCTTTCTCTTAGGCTTGGAGGACACCTCTTCCTCAGCAACGAAATCAGAATCCTCATCATCGGAGTTCTACTCTTATCTAGCTCTGGTGGCTGCAGGAGGCAAGCCACTAGGTGTACTCCTCTCACCATCATCAACTGGACTACTAGCCTCAGGACTAGTGTCTGCCTCAGGAATGTCTACAAAAGGTGACTCTGACCTGTTCTGACTGTCACTGGCATCTGACATGGCTGACAACCTGTGAATAGATAAGGTATAGGCAGAGAAGAAGAGTTATCACAAACTGCATAAGTTTTTGCAAAAAAATGAGTTCAAATTTTAGTTTTAAGTTTTCACAGAAGGCATTTTGGTCAGACCGATTTTCAGTTTCGGTGAATCCGAAGTGTGTAACAGAAGCTTACCACACCACTTTCAGTTAGACCGAAGTGGGTTTCGGTCCTACCGATACACTAGGGTTTCACTAAAACTATATTTCGGTCACACCGATTTGCACAACTCGGTTGGACCGAAAGGTGCAGTGCAATGGCCAGAGGCCGAATCGGTCACACCGAAAATTTAAAATTGGTTTCACCGAGATGTGTTCCGTGGAAACCTAACCCTAAGAATTTTACTCGAAACTAGAACCGATCTGGTGGAAAGGAAGATTTCAATCGTGGCCAGATATTGGGCAAACCAAACGTGCAATGAATCGGAGATGGGAGCACGAGTGGGATCGAGACTCACCCTAACTTGGTGGAGTCTCTCTACGGCGGCAACGGCGCGGAGGAGAAGTCCGTTGACGGCGATGGAGACCTGCGGCGAGGGCGCACAGGCGACGACGGCGACGATCCGGAGATCAGGGCAACGGCAGCAGGGGATGTGAGAGCGAAAACGTTTGAAGGAATAATCAACGCGCGCTGCCCTCAGTATATATATCCCTTTGCTGTCGGTGGGACCGAGTTGAAAAACTCGGTGGCACCGAGATGGATAACTGCTAGGCAGTTACGCATTTCGGTCACGCCGAGATTTAGAACTCGGTTTCACCGAGATGAAACCTAGATCAGTCTAAATGCTTTCGATTTGACCGAGTTGGAGAAAGTTGGTCTGACCGAAAATCACTTAGAAGGTTTTGGAAGTTAGCCCTTGACGGATCGGTGGCTCCGAGTGCTCCTCACTCGGAGGGTGCGAAAATGACTTGTTCAAAGTTTGTGATATAAGCATGAATAGAATTTGAGACAAGAAAGCATAGATAGCTAGGGGAGGTACTTAGGCATTCTTGTCCATCCATTTGGCCAGAAAAATCAAAACAACCAAAACAACAAATGGATGTCCTCGAATGGATAAAATCATGCATTCAACATGCTCACACAATAAGATGGCAAATGAAATATGTGTCAAACATGCACAACCAAAACTCTAGCTACTAGCACACAATTTGTCGATGACTAGGTCATCTTTATATGAGTATTTTGACTTAGGAGCCAAATGAGAACATTTGATCATAGGTCATACTCATCGTTTAAGCACAAGTGGGGTTACCACTTTTACATAAAGCATTGATGTGTTCACATCATTTGAAGATGCTTTAGCTCAATTTTTGAGTAAAGCTCCCCCTAGATGTGAGAACCCCTTTTAAAGGGTCAAACTAACCTTGGGTTGTCGTAGAAGACTTCATGTAGATGTTGAAGATGTGGATACTCAATGTTGATGTAGATCATCAAGAGTTGGGAGCTATCCTTTGGATTAGGGCACTTTCAATACCTACATGGGTTAGTCCCACAAGGAACAAACAAGGATATCCATAGACATAGATTGAAGTTCACAATAGATGATGTCCATGAAAGCAATGATTACCTTGTCCCTTGACTTACCAACAAGAGGGTTTGTGACTCCATGAACTAGTGCATGATGTGGAAGTTGATTGCACAAGTTCTTGCCAAAATGTATGTGAGTGAAGTATGTTGGCGGAGTCATCCTCAAGAACCTTCTAGTTCTTCTTCTTCGGGATCCACATCATCTTGATGGGAATCCTTGGGGTTGTAGTTGAGCTTGACGAAGTAGAGCTTGACATGTCCTTGGGAACCCACTTGACCATGGCTTGAGGTGCTTCAATGAATGCATCAATCTCCTCTTGAAGCTTGTCCTTGGCTTTTAGCTTGTGGTCTTGTGGTGGAAGATCATCTTGAGCTTGTTCCACATTGGAAGAAGTAGGATCATACTTCTCCTTTTGAGAAACAAACTGTGGAGTAGGGTATTGACCTTCTTCCCACTCAACACCTTCGGCGTTGAACTTTCGCTCAAAACCAATTCCTTGATTCTTCCGGTGCCTTCCTTGCTTGCGAACAATTTCCTCAAAGTTCTTGCTTCCGGCAAGACTCTTGTAGACACCTTTCTCTATGATCCCTTTCAATAAACTATTCTCTTGCTCAAGTGTAACTTGGCTTGAAACATTGTTAGTGGAATCAAGAGAACTACTAGAAGTAACAACATTAGATTTAACATGGTTATTATTACTACTAGAGGAAGAATTTTTCTTATGCTTGTCATGCTTAGTCTTAATAGGTGGCAAGAAATTAGACAAGATAAGTCGTTTGGCAAGATATGAAGAACTCTTCTTTCGAAGATCGTCATTGATCGCTTTTAGAAACTCATGTTCTTGCTCTTGTAACACCCCAAAAATATTTATTTGGAGTTTTGAAAACTTTTCCAAATTTTAGCTAAGATTTAAAATTTTCTTGGAGGGTTCTGTTTGAAGGATGAATTTATTTGATTTAATTATTTCGGAGGCTTTCAAAACTATTTTCTTTCTAAAGAATTTTTGGTTCTGGTTATTTGATTTTCAAAGGCAAAAGCCTTTTTCCACCTCATCTAGCACCCTAAGCCTCTCCAAATATTTTTCTGCCACTCCAAGACTGACCTCTCAAGTCATACACATCTTCTATGATATTATCCAACTCCTTTCCACTCCACAAAAATATTTCTTCTATATATTTTAATTCCAAAGATGGAATTTGAAATAATCATAGTTTCTTGACTTTACAAAGGAACTATATTTTTCTAGAACTCTCTTGCCACACCAAAATTATCCCTGCATATACATGGTACCCTTAACCCATTTCTTCAAAAACTTTTGGTCCCACAGTTCAAAAATTTCAAATTCTACTCAATTCAAATTTGGTCCAGAAATCAACTTTTTGCTCTAAATCATTTCCAAACTCCACCAAAAATCTTGGCCTTCTGGCAAAATCATTTTTGAGTAACCACACACCACCACAGCAAATCCCTTGATCAACTAAGATGTTTAACACCCCATAGCATTTCATCAAACACTTGGCGAGCATACTGTTCATAACTGAATTTAGTTCAGTTAACTGAACTAGTTCAGCCGACAGGGCCGGCGATGTCGTGCACTCCTCGCCTTCCCCTCCCGCACGGCGTTGTCGCCCGCCTTCAATGCCGCCGCTCCCCCTGGCCCATCGCCCAGCCTCTCCACGCCGGTGAGCTGGCAGCTGGCCGGTGCAGCCACCCCCGAGCTCGTCCACGGCGAGGCCGAGCGGATCGCCTCGGCCATCGGCCTCCATTCATGCGCCGCACCTTCCCTACCTACCTCCCCGCCCACGCGTCGCTTCCCCTCGCTTCTCCGCACAACGGACGCACCGACCACGCCGCCCGGGGCCCGTATGGCAGTCGCCGGAGCCGGCCACGCCGCCGCGCCCGTGCGGACAGCGCATCACGGACGTGGCAAGCGAGCACGAGCCCGTCCAAGCGGAGGCTTCGGGCGAACTCCACCGGCCTCTTGAATGCCCCGTCGCCCCAGACCACCGGCCAAAACCAACCCCGGCGACCTAATTTACTCCGGCGACCTCCGCCCGTCTCGCCCATCCTCGACTCGCCTATAAAAAGGGCCCCCGAGCCCCTCCAGCTTCACCATTCGCCTCCACCACCTCCCACTCTTCCTCCTAACCACCCACCCGGCCACGAGGGGGTCATCTTCTCCCTCTCCGGCCACCGCTCCGCCGCCTATGTCCATGAGCCAAACCTCGCCCCTACTCCACCAGAGCCTCCCAAACTCCGCCGATCCACCTCTTTTCCACCACTATGCCGAACCCCTAAGCCAATTCCACTCCCCGAGCCCTCTCCGTCGAGCCCCAACTTCACCCGAACCACCGTCCGCCGGCGTCGAGCTCACCGCCGTTCAGGTGATCGCCGGTGGCCACCACCACCACCCACGGATGCGGAAGTCCACGCTGGTCACACTACGACCAGCGCCAGGCTCTAAAACCCCGGCGATCGTCGCCGGCGATCGCCGCCTCCCCTCTGTACACGCGCGCGTGCGCACTCAAATTCAAACCTGACGGGTGGCCCCCACCCGTCAGCTCTCTCTCTCTATTCTCTGTATTCAGCGAAGGCGTACTCTACGCTTTACGCCTTCTCCACTGGAAGGCGTATTCGCTGCCGAACCGTTTTCTTTTAAAACAGCCCAGGGGCTTCTGTTTTGCAGAAACACCCCTGGTTTTAAAAAGTTAATAGCTTTTAAACTATTAATCCAAATGAGTTGATTCTTTTTGCAAAAATTTTCTTTCCCTCTCTAGTTTTTTTTAAGATTTATTTAAAAATAGTTTGAGAACATTTTTCTGTTCTGTATGGGAATTCTTATTCGAATTCAAATTTGAATTTACAGAAAAAGAAGAAGGATCTTTTGCTGGAAATTCAGAGGGGTTTTCTCCTGATTATTTTGGACAAGGCAAGCATTATTGAACCTGGAATATGGTGTTTGCATTTTTGCATGGTTACATAATTTGGTTTTGCAATACATATGTTGCATGTTACATCACTTGTGTGTGCATGGTCATGTCAACTTTTTTCTTGCTTGCATATCACACTAGCAGCTCTCTGACATATATATGGTTACTTGAGGGCAGAAAGTTTGCTGCTGGTTTGGACGTGCTGGTGGGCACGGTCCTTTGTTGACACAATGGTGTCGTGTGATATTGATAGAGAATACTGGTGATAGGTTAATAATACCTCCTGAGTCTGCCTAGATCGAGTCTTGCTCTATACACCTAGCTGTACACCGTGCTGCCACGGGTCCTTCCGAAAGGAGGGTACGGCTTAGTAAGTTGATAACCCCTGTACGGGTGCACGCCACCCAGATAACTACGATGAAGGTTGTAGCCTGTCATCGGGTCAGGGGCATGGGTGTTTCCGGTTGTAGCCGAGAGGGGGGCACCCCTTGTAATCCGCGCGTGTAATAGTGATCCCATGCTTTTCGGAGGTTGTAGCCTCCCTGACTTAAGGTTTCTGGAGCGATGCTTTGGGTGAGTCATGGCATCCGGTCGGTGTGTACGCGTCAGGCGTGTTTTCAATCCAAAGTCCGTATTGGGTATTAGCCAGTGCACGATGCTGTCTAAGGAAATCCCATACGCGTGGGTAAAGAGTACACCCTCTGCAGAGATATACCTATTCGAATAGCCGCGTCCACGGTCAAGGACTTGGTTGGGTGGGTCAAGTATCGGTCCCGGTGTCAGTCTCTGGAGGAAAAATAATATACCTGAGCACGTTTATGTTTGCATAAAATTCTTGTCGCAGACAGTATTATCATGAATTTATTTATGATAAAAATCATGCTTATGGACTAACCCTATGATGTTATTTTACTTCCAGAGTGTCTCAGGGGCTGGCGAGACTACCCCGGACACTCGCATTTATTTTTTAAGCCCTTTTCGTGGCGTCCCTCGAGTGTCAGGCGGTTTATCACGCCACTACTCTTGTGGACACCCGACTGGCATTTCTTTTAAGTCCTTTTGTGGCGTCCCTCGAGTGTCAGGCGGTTTATCACGCCACTACTTGTGTGGATACCCGACTGGCATTTCTTTTAAGTCCTTTTGTGGCGTCCCTCGAGTGTCAGGCGGTTTATCACGCCACTACTCTTGTGGATACCCGACTGGCAATTACTTTCAAGTCCTACCGTGGTGTCACTTGACATCCGACCGGCTTTTCTCTTATTTATATTTATTGTTGACACTAATATTTATTTCTGTACTAACCATGTTATACCATACCAAGTGGTGATAATTGTTGCATGCATATAGTTCATCTACCATGGCATTCGCATTTGGTATATCTTATGTTCATAATGTTTGCGAGTACATTCAAAAGTACTCACTGGCTTGTCCCTGGGTATTTACTTGGCCAGACTTGGAGGAGGACGAGCTTTTGGAGGAGAATTGCGCTAGCGAGGCCGACGCTTAGAAGGTTCCCAGTCAGCACACCTGTGTCATGGAGTCTATCACTTGTATCATCCGTCAAGCTTCCGCCACACCAATAAAATAGTCAAGCCTCACACTGACGCTTGACTCTATGCTAGTATATCAGTGTTGAGTTCCACCATCTACTGTCACATTCCGCCACCTT
The DNA here is from genome assembly GCA_902687465.1 of Secale cereale. NCBI lineage: Eukaryota > Viridiplantae > Streptophyta > Magnoliopsida > Poales > Poaceae > Secale > Secale cereale. Next base: position 701,773,361 of record LR738712.1, read on the forward strand.
AGTGCGTTGAGTTGTTGTAATAAATTGTTGAGTCACCCTCACTCAACCCTGTGTAATATTATATTGTACTGGTTATCTATATCAAGGTTGTCCACTGGTTGTTCTTGGGAGCCAGTGTGACGTAAGGCTATTCTGTGATTTATTTCCCAGAAATGAGCCTGACAGACCTTGGTATCAGAGCCAGGCTGACTGTAGGAGCTTTAGGCGCGATCGCTAGTCACCGAGTCAGTGCTGACATTCTTTTTGTTCAGCATGCATCTCATGCATCGTAGCAAATTTTCATTAGTCATCATACACTTATGACATGGCTACTTGGATTTTTGTCTACTGTTGTAGATGGCTGGTGGCAGCTGCCCATCGCAGGTTTTCGCCAACGAGCCTGCGGGATTTTCCCGTCTTCTCGCAAGCATCGCGAGGGATGCGATGGGATCCCTCGGGCGTCCGGAGTACGTCATTTACCCGGACAAGATCTCAGAGACCCTGACTATGTACCAGGCTTCGGTATATATTCGGGGTGGTGTTTCCGTGTCTTTCCGCAACTATCGCTTCATGGGGAGAGCCATGCCCACTGAGAGGCATGCTATCCAGATGGCCGCACGTGAGGCTATCGCACGTCTCAGGGACATCCTGCCTGTTATGCAGAACCGTCCCTATTACTACCTGCCTTGCCACGTTCCATATACTAGCCACTATGCCTTTTCCTGCACCATAGGGGAAAGGGATCTGGCTATCGAGCCACTTGTCCAGTACATCATGGCCTTAGAGTCCGCTTTCACCTCCCTGGTAGATGACTACCTCACTGCGCGGATGGACTTGTCTCGTGCGAGAGTTATTCGCAGGAGCGAGTACCGCTCTCCTTCGCCTCGTGCTCCACGCACTTCCACTCCACCAAATACTTCTCTGGCTAGTCCCGCGGCTCAGCGCTCGACCTCGACTGGCGATGCTAGCCGTCTGGTTGCACCCACTCCGACCAGAGCTTCTCCACTGACGAGCACGGTGCCACCTCCAGCAGGCACGGCATCAACGACTACCCGACTAGAGACGATTCCCGAGGAGGAGGAGGAGGGCGAGATCGCATCCTGGGTGCCTTGTCTGACTCTCACTCTCAGCAGGACCTAGGATGAGCTGTGTAGACGAACACAGTTTACTCACCAGATGATCGCTTGAGAACACGGATGTAATATATTTATCTCTTGTTCTGCCTATCCTTTGTAAGATAGCGATGTTAGGACCGCAGGTCGATGAGAGCGCGGAGAGTGCGCTAGTAGAAATAAGTGATCTTGTATGATACAGTTTCCGCATGTATCCTGTATAATTATATCCTGTATAATTAAATCCTGCTTGTATAATTAAATTACGTGTGTAATATAACTGGCTGCCTTGTCTTACCTTGTCCTGGGGAGAAAAACTTATTTGAAAATTTATTTTCTGCTATTTGATTATTTTCTTTGGTGTTATGCAAATACCCCAGAAAGAAAATGCATCGTCCCTGGACCCATTCTATGCCAACTCCACCTGAGAACAACTCTGGACAGATGGGAAATAATTTTACTCAAGGGCAGACAAGTCAGCAAAGCAGTGACTCAGCTTTCTCGCAAGTATGTCGCCTATATGAGCAGAGTCAGCAACAGCATCAGGAGATGATGCAGCATTTGATTAACATGGGAAATCACCATGAACAACAACAACCCAGGTCCAAACTGTCTGAGTTACAAAAGACCCGCCCGACGGTCTTTACCCACACTGACAAGCCACTAGAGGCAGACGACTGGCTTCGAGACATGGAAAGAAAATTGGTCATTGCCCAGTGTACTGACCAGGAGAAGGTACTGTACACACCACACTATTTTTCTGGAACGGCTGCTTCGTGGTGGGAAAACTTATGTCACACCCACCCTGACGGAGCAAATATGACATGGGAGCAATTCAAGGAGAATTTCCGAGGAGCACATATCCCTAATAGCATTATTAAATTGAAGAAGAGGGAATTTGAGGATCTCAAACAGCGGGGCTCCACAGTATCCCAATATCTGGATCAGTCTACTCAGTTGGCCCGGTACGCCAACGACGAATATATGACAGAGAACAAAAAGATGGAGAAATTTCTCGACGGACTTATTTCATCTCTAAAGTGCCAGCTGATGGTTCATACCTTTCCAGACTTTAAGACACTTGTGGATAAGGCTATTATTCTGGAAAATGAACACCGCAATATGGATGAGGCTCGCAAGCGTCGCATGAACCAGTTAGTACAGGTTCGCAACAACAGGCCCAGGAATGATGTTCAAAAGCCAGTAATAACCCGACCAACAACTACGGCTCCACCACAGAACCGCAGTGCATTCCACAATAGGACCAAGGATACAGCTTTTTATCCTGGAGTCACCTGTTATTCCTGTGGAGGAGAGGGGCATTATGCTAAACAGTGCCCAAAACAAGGAAACAACCCTCCCAAAGCCAACAACAACAACAATGGCCGCGGTGCGACCAACGCTCCGCGACGCAATAACTTCAACCCCAATAACAACCACAAGCAAGGACATATCAACCACGTGACTTTTGAGGAAGCTCAGAACGCACCGGATATCGTGTTTGGTACGTTCCCCGCCAACTCAGTAGATGCTACAATTTTATTTGATTCCGGAGCTTCCCACTCTTGCATTTCTAAAAGATTTGCCTCGAAGAATCAGTTTCCCTTTTTGCCGTTGCAAAATTCCATGGTTATTCAGTCCCCGGGATCAAAGCAAAATACTCAATGGTACTGCAAGGATGTAAACATCGAAATTGAAGGAATGGGATTCCAAGCCAATCTCATCGTTTTGGACGCAGTTGATTTGGACATTATTCTGGGAATGGATTGGTTAACCACAAACAAAGGTTTCATAGACTGCTATAACCGCACGATAACTCTTACCAATTGCCAAGGAAAGACAATAAAAGTGGGTACAAGGAAGATTGCCACATTCCAAGGGAAATTAAATCAAGTGGATACGGTGGAATTAAGTAAGGTTCCTGTAGTCTGTGAATATCCTGATGTATTCCCTGAAGAGTTACCAGGAATGCCTCCGGACCGCGAAATTGAGTTCGTTATTGAACTAGCACCCGGAACGACACCCATATACAAGAAGCCATACCGTATGGCCCCAACGGAATTGGCAGAATTAAAGAAGCAAATTAAGGAGTTGATGGAGAAAGGTTACGTGCGACCCAGCTCGTCACCATGGGGGTCGCCAGTTTTATTCGCCAAAAAGAGGGATGGTACCCTACGGCTATGTATTGATTACAGGGCACTTAACATGGTCACTATCAAGAATAAATATCCACCGCCCAGAATCAACGATTTGTTTGAGCAGCTAGCAGAAGCTAAAGTCTTCTCGAGGATAGACCTGAGATCAGGTTATCATCAGCTAAAGATTCGGACGACGGACATACCTAAGACGGCGTTTACTACCAGATACGGATTATATGAATTCACAGTGATGCCGTTCGGTTTAACCAATGCCCCGGCGTATTTTGTGCATCTCATGAACAAGGTTTTTATGAAATATTTGGATAAATTTGTGGTGGTATTTATCGATGACATACTTATTTACTCTAAGACGCCCGAAGGACATGAGCAGCATCTTCGGATAGTATTGGAAGAGTTAAGAAAACATCAACTATACGCCAAATTCAGTAAATGTGAATTTTGGTTGAGAGAAGTTGGTTTCCTTGGGCACGTATTGACCCAAGACGGAATCGCTGTGGACCCGGGAAAAGTAAAGGATGTGTTGGGATGGAAGCAACCCACAAACGTAACGGAAGTCAGAAGTTTCCTTGGCCTAGCGGGCTATTATCGAAGGTTTATTGAAGGGTTCTCCACTATAGCCAGACCCATGACCCAGTTACTCAAGAAAGACAAGAAGTTTGAATGGACCGAAGCTTGTGAAAACAGTTTTCAGGAGTTGAAAAAGAGGTTAACAACATCACCAGTTCTGGTTGTGCCCGATGTGCACAAAATTTTTGATATATATTGTGACGCATCCGGGAAAGGCCTTGGATGTGTGTTAATGCAGGAAGGAAAAGTAGTGTCTTACACCTCAAGACAGCTACGGCGACATGAAGAAAATTACCCCGTTCATGATCTGGAACTTGCTGCAGTAATACACGCACTCAAAGAGTGGCGACACTATCTACTGGGGAACCGATGTGAAATATACACGGACCACAAAAGTCTTAAGTATATTTTCACGCAGCCAGAATTAAATTTGAGACAACGACGTTGGCTTGAGCTAATTAAGGATTATGACGTAGGAATTCACTATCACCCAGGTAAAGCCAATGTTGTGGCAGATGCCCTCAGCAGGAATCCATGCGATAGTAATGGCAGTATACAACTCTCGCAACATGTGTTCAGCCAGGAATTTGCCAAGCTCAACATGACACTAGTCACGGAGGGGACCATTTCCCAGTTGGAAATAAAACCAACATTAGAGGACCAGATCAGAGAAGCCCAGAAGGGACACCCAAGTATTGAAGGGATTAGGAAAAAGATGAAACTGGGCAGGGCGCCCGAATTTATTAAAGACGGCCAAGGAGTTATTTGGTTTGGACAGAGATTATGCGTACCAAACATTGAAGATTTAAAACAGCAAATAATGGCAGAGGCGCATACCACCCCATATTCCATTCACCCCGGAGGGACCAAAATGTATAAGGATCTACAGGAGAGATTCTGGTGGCACGGGATGAAAAGGGATATAGCCATATATGTGGCATGTTGTGATACCTGCCAACGTGTGAAGGCGGAACACCAGAGACCAGCAGGGTTGTTGCAACCAATTAAGGTGCCTGAATGGAAATGGGATAGAATTGGAATGGATTTTGTTGTGGGTTTGCCAAGGTCACGCCATGGGAATGATGCTATCTGGGTAATAACAGATTCGCTAACCAAGGTAGCACATTTCATTCCGGTAAAAACCACCTACTCAACACAAAGGCTAGCCAGGCTGTACCTATCCAGGATTGTTTGTCTACACGGGGTACCCAAAATAATTGTCTCTGACAGAGGCACCCAATTTGTCTCTAGATTTTGGGAACATCTACAGCAAGCCTTAGGCACGCAACTGGCTTTCAGCACAGCATACCACCCGCAGACCGGAGGACAGACAGAGCGGGTAAATCAAATATTAGAAGACATGTTGAGAGCATGTGTGCTTCCCTACGGAGTCAGTTGGGAGGATAGTTTGCCTTATGCAGAATTCTCCTACAACAACAGTTATCAAGCTAGCCTAAAAATGTCACCTTTCGAAGCATTATACGGACGATGATGCCGGACCCCACTAAATTGGTCTGAAACCGGAGACAGCCGAATTTTTGGACCAGAACTACTAATAGAGGCAGAAATCAAAGTCAAGCTTATTCAGGACCGACTAAGGGCAGCGCAAAGCCGACAGAAGAGTTATTATGATCAAAAACACCGCCAGGTCCACTTTGAGCCCAATGACTACGTATATCTTAGAGTATCTCCGACAAGGGGGCTACAGAGATTTAAGGTCAAGGGGAAATTAGCACCAAGATTTATTGGACCGTTCAAAGTAACCGCAAGAAGGGGCAAGGTTGCCTATCAACTGGAATTACCAGCAGAATTATCAGATGTTCACGATGTGTTCCATGTGTCTCAGCTGAGGAAGTGTGTTAGCAACCCGGAAAAGCAAGTTCAGCACCAAGAATTAGACCTTCAATCCGATCTTACCTATCGGGAACGTCCGATAAGAATTTTGGAGGAGTCTGAACGGAGAACCCGACAAAACGTAATAAAATTTTACAAAGTCCAATGGAGCAATCACACCGAGGAAGAAGCAACCTGGGAAAGAGAAGATCACTTAAGGACTGAGTATCCGTACCTGTTTGAGGGATAGCTGAAATCTCGGGGACGAGATTTTTCTTAAGGGGGTAGGTGTTGTAACACCCCAAAAATATTTATTTGGAGTTTTGAAAACTTTTCCAAATTTTAGCTAAGATTTAAAATTTTCTTGGAGGGTTCTGTTTGAAGGATGAATTTATTTGCTTTAATTATTTCGGAGGCTTTCAAAACTATTTTCTTTCTAAAGAATTTTTGGTTCTGGTTATTTGATTTTCAAAGGCAAAAGCCTTTTTCCACCTCATCTAGCACCCTAAGCCTCTCCAAATATTTTTCTGCCACTCCAAGACTGACCTCTCAAGTCATACACATCTTCTATGATATTATCCAACTCCTTTCCACTCCACAAAAATATTTCTTCTATATATTTTTAATTCCAAAGATGGAATTTGAAATAATCATAGTTTCTTGACTTTACAAAGGAACTATATTTTTCTAGAACTCTCTTGCCACACCAAAATTATCCCTGCATATACATGGTACCCTTAACCCATTTCTTCAAAAACTTTTGGTCCCACAGTTCAAAAATTTCAAATTCTACTCAATTCAAATTTGGTCCAGAAATCAACTTTTTGCTCTAAATCATTTCCAAACTCCACCAAAAATCTTGGCCTTCTGGCAAAATCATTTTTGAGTAACCACACACCACCACAGCAAATCCCTTGATCAACTAAGATGTTTAACACCCCATAGCATTTCATCAAACACTTGGCGAGCATACTGTTCATAACTGAATTTAGTTCAGTTAACTGAACTAGTTCAGCCGACAGGGCCGGCGATGTCGTGCACTCCTCGCCTTCCCCTCCCGCACGGCGTCGTCGCCCGCCTTCAATGCCGCCGCTCCCCCTGGCCCATCGCCCAGCCTCTCCACGCCGGTGAGCTGGCAGCTGGCCGGTGCAGCCACCCCCGAGCTCGTCCACGGCGAGGCCGAGCGGATCGCCTCGGCCATCGGCCTCCATTCATGCGCCGCACCTTCCCTACCTACCTCCCCGCCCACGCGTCGCTTCCCCTCGCTTCTCCGCACAACGGACGCACCGACCACGCCGCCCGGGGCCCGTATGGCAGTCGCCGGAGCCGGCCACGCCGCCGCGCCCGTGCGGACAGCGCATCACGGACGTGGCAAGCGAGCACGAGCCCGTCCAAGCGGAGGCTTCGGGCGAACTCCACCGGCCTCTTGAATGCCCCGTCGCCCCAGACCACCGGCCAAAACCAACCCCGGCGACCTAATTTACTCCGGCGACCTCCGCCCGTCTCGCCCATCCTCGACTCGCCTATAAAAAGGGCCCCCGAGCCCCTCCAGCTTCACCATTCGCCTCCACCACCTCCCACTCTTCCTCCTAACCACCCACCCGGCCACGAGGGGGTCATCTTCTCCCTCTCCGGCCACCGCTCCGCCGCCTCTGTCCACGAGCCAAACCTCGCCCCTACTCCACCAGAGCCTCCCAAACTCCGCCGATCCACCTCTTTTCCACCACTATGCCGAACCCCTAAGCCAATTCCACTCCCCGAGCCCTCTCCGTCGAGCCCCAACTTCACCCGAACCACCGTCCACCGGCGTCGAGCTCACCGCCGTTCAGGTGATCGCCGGTGGCCACCACCACCACCCACGGATGCGGAAGTCCACGCTGGTCACACTACGACCAGCGCCAGGCTCTAAAACCCCGGCGATCGTCGCCGGCGATCGCCGCCTCCCCTCTGTACACGCGCGCGTGCGCGCTCAAATTCAAACCTGACGGGTGGCCCCCACCCGTCAGCTCTCTCTCTCTATTCTCTGTATTCAGCGAAGGCGTACTCTACGCTTTACGCCTTCTCCACTGGAAGGCGTATTCGCTGCCGAACCGTTTTCTTTTAAAACAGCCCAGGGGCTTCTGTTTTGCAGAAAGACCCCTGGTTTTAAAAAGTTAATAGCTTTTAAACTATTAATCCAAATGAGTTGATTCTTTTTGCAAAAATTTTCTTTCCCTCTCTAGTTTTTTTAAGATTTATTTAAAAATTATTTGAGAACATTTTTCTGTTCTGTATGGGAATTCTTATTCGAATTCAAATTTGAATTTTCAGAAAAAGAAGAAGGATCTTTTGCTGGAAATTCAGAGGGGTTTTCTCCTGATTATTTTGGACAAGGCAAGCATTATTGAACCTGGAACATGGTGTTTGCATTTTTGCATGGTTACATAATTTGGTTTTGCAATACATATGTTGCATGTTACATCACTTGTGTGTGCATGGTCATGTCAACTTTTTTCTTGCTTGCATATCACACTAGCAGCTCTCTGACATATATATGGTTACTTGAGGGCAGAAAGTTTGCTGCTGGTTTGGACGTGCTGGTGGGCACGGTCCTTTGTTGACACAATGGTGTCGTGTGATATTGATAGAGAATACTGGTGATAGGTTAATAATACCTCCTGAGTCTGCCTAGATCGAGTCTTGCTCTATACACCTAGCTGTACACCGTGCTGCCACGGGTCCTTCCGAAAGGAGGGTACGGCTTAGTAAGTTGATAACCCCTGTACGGGTGCACGCCACCCAGATAACTACGATGAAGGTTGTAGCCTGTCATCGGGTCAGGGGCATGGGTGTTTCCGGTTGTAGCCGAGAGGGGGGCACCCCTTGTAATCCGCGCGTGTAATAGTGATCCCATGCTTTTCGGAGGTTGTAGCCTCCCTGACTTAAGGTTTCTGGAGCGATGCTTTGGGTGAGTCCTGGCATCCGGTCGGTGTGTACGCGTCAGGCGTGTTTTCAATCCAAAGTCCGTATTGGGTATTAGCCAGTGCACGATGCTGTCTAAGGAAATCCCATACGCGTGGGTAAAGAGTACACCCTTTGCAGAGATATACCTATTCGAATAGCCGCGTCCACGGTCAAGGACTTGGTTGGGTGGGTCAAGTATCGGTCCCGGTGTCAGTCTCTGGAGGAAAAATAATATACCTGAGCACGTTTATGTTTGCATAAAATTCTTGTCGCAGACAGTATTATCATGAATTTATTTATGATAAAAATCATGCTTATGGACTAACCCTATGATGTTATTTTACTTCCAGAGTGTCTCAGGGGCTGGCGAGACTACCCCGGACACTCGCATTTATTTTTTAAGCCCTTTTCGTGGCGTCCCTCGAGTGTCAGGCGGTTTATCACGCCACTACTCTTGTGGACACCCGACTGGCATTTCTTTTAAGTCCTTTTGTGGCGTGCCTCGAGTGTCAGGCGGTTTATCACGCCACTACTCGTGTGGATACCCGACTGGCATTTCTTTTAAGTCCTTTTGTGGCGTCCCTCGAGTGTCAGGCGGTTTATCACGCCACTACTCTTGTGGATACCCGACTGGCAATTACTTTCAAGTCCTACCGTGGTGTCACTTGACATCCGACCGGCTTTTCTCTTATTTATATTTATTGTTGACACTAATATTTATTTCTGTACTAACCATGTTATACCATACCAAGTGGTGATAATTGTTGCATGCATATAGTTCATCTACCATGGCATTCGCATTTGGTATATCTTATGTTCATAATGTTTGCGAGTACATTCAAAAGTACTCACTGGCTTGTCCCTGGCTATTTACTTGGCCAGACTTGGAGGAGGACGAGCTTTTGGAGGAGAATTGCGCTAGCGAGGCCGACGCTTAGAAGGTTCCCAGTCAGCACACCTGTGTCATGGAGTCTATCACTTGTATCATCCGTCAAGCTTCCGCCACACCAATAAAATAGTCAAGCCTCACACTGACGCTTGACTCTATGCTAGTATATCAGTGTTGAGTTCCACCATCCACTGTCACATTCCGCCACCTTAGTGCGTTGAGTTGTTGTAATAAATTGTTGAGTCACCCTGACTCAACCCTGTGTAATATTATATTGTACTGGTTATCTATATCAAGGTTGTCCACTGGTTGTTCTTGGGAGCCAGTGTGACGTAAGGCTATTCTGTGATTTATTTCCCAGAAATGAGCCTGACAGCTCTAGAGTGAGCTTCTCGAAGCGTAGCTTCTCATGAGATCTTAGGAGCTCTCTATGATCTTCTTGAGTTGTTTCATGAGCTAACTTAAGAGTGTTTAGTTCTTTAGTTAGACGCTCAATCTCCTTCATAGCATTGTCATTCGACTCTTCTCGACTATAAAGACTACTAGCATTTTCATCGTTACTAGGCTCACTAGATTTATCATGCAAGAGCTCATCTTCACCAAGCAAGTCATCCTCATCACTATCAAAGTCAATGAATTCAGGGTGTGCTACCTTGGGGCCTTTAGCCATGAAGCATCTTCCAATTCCCTCATTTGGTGAATCAAATAAGTCGTAGGAGTTGGAGTTGGAGGATACGAGTGCAAGACCGGAAACACCTTCATCTTGACTGTAGTCGGAGTCGGAGTGATAGCTTCCATCGGATTGATTTTCGGAGTCGGAGCCGGAGACCCATTCACCTACATGAGCTTGATGTCCTCTTCTTGTGTAGCTCCTTGATGACTTGTCATTCCTCTCCGAATCCTTGCTTCTCCGAGAGGGTCTTCGTTCATAACGATCATCTCTACTCCTTCTCTCTTTCCGAGGTGACTCATCTCTTGATCTTCTTCTTGGAGATTCTTCTCTTCTCTTGTGGGGAGCCGTACACTCATTTGAGTAGTGTCCGGGTCTTCCACAATTGTAGCAGTTTCGATCACGACTAGAAGATCTCTTTTCATCATATGATCTAGACTTTGAGCTTCTCTCTTTGCCTCTATTCTTGTAGAATTTGTTGAAGTTCTTAACCATTAGGCTTATCTCTTCATTGGAAATTAACTTGTCACTTGAGGTTGTGGGAGCATCACTTGTAGCTTTGTAAGCACCACTTGACTTGTTGTGAAGCTCTTCCTTATCCTTAAGTGTCATCTCATGAGCAACAATTCTTCCAATGACTTCAGTTGGCTTGAGAGTCTTGTAGTTTGGCATCATTTGGATCAAAGTGCACACGGTGTCATACTTTCCATCCAAAGCTCTTAGAATCTTCTTGATGATGAATCGGTCGGTCATTTCTTCGCTTCCTAAGCCGGCAATCTCATTTGTGATGAGAGCAAGCCTAGAGTACATTTCAGCGACTCCTTCACCATACTTCATCTTGAACTTGTCAAGTTGACCTTGAAGAATATCTAGCTTTGATTCCTTCACAGATTCGGTACCTTCGTGCATTTCAACCAAAGTATCCCAAATCTCTTTAGCATTCTCAAGACGGCTGATTTTGTTGAACTCCTCGGGACACAAAGCATTGAAGAGAATGTCACAAGCTTGAGCATTGTTTTGCAACATCTGCAACTCTTCCGGTGTAGCTTCGTGATCCGGAACTTTTCCTTCCTCGAAGAATTCACCTTGCATGCCAACATAAATAATGCCCCATGCGGCTGGGTTATGACCAAGAATATGCATTTTCATTTTATGCTTCCAACTAGCAAAATTTGTACCATCAAAGTAAGGACCTCTACGATAATTACCCTCACTAGACGCCATACTCTCCTAGGTTGTGAAACCAAGCTTATGGAGTCCAATGCAATGGAAACCAATACAATGGAGACCAAAGCTCTGATACCACTTGTAGGATCAAAAGTATGTCTAGAGGGGGGGTGATTAGACTACTTGTAAATATAAAATTCTGCCTTTTGATCAAGAACAGTTTTTGGCAGATTCACAATTATGATCAAGTCAAACATCACCCTACACATGCAATTCTAGAGTATAGGCAGCGGAAAGTAAATTGCACATGTAGTAAAGAGAGGTGGAGAAGATCAAACGCAATTTGGAGACGCAGTGATTTTTCCCGTGGTTCTGATAGGTGGTGCTATCGTACATCCACGTTGATGGAGACTTCAACCCACGGAGGGTAACGGCTGCACGAGTCCACGGAGGGCTCCACCTACGAAGGGTCCACGAAGAAGCAACCTTGTCTATTCCATCATGGCCTACGCCCACGGAGGGCTAGCCTTACTCGGGGTAGATCTTCACGAAGTAGGCGATCTCCTTGCCCTTACAAACTTCTTGGGTCAACTCCACATCTCGATGACGGAGGCTCCCAAGTGACACCTAACCAATCTAGGAGGCACCACCCTCCAAAAGGTAATAGATGTTGTAGATGATGATGAACTCCTTGCTCTTGTGCTTCAAATGATAATCTCCCCAACACTCAACTCTCCTCACTGATTTGGCTGTGGTGGAAGAAAGGATTGAGTGGAAAGCAACTTGGGAAGGTTAGAAATCAAGTTTCATATGGTGGGAGTGGAGCAACTTGATCTCAACACAAGGGTAGGTAGTTCTCTTCTCAGAAAGTGTAAGGTAGGAGTGGTAGTTCTTTCTGATGGCTCTCTCCACGAATGAAGAGGGGGTGGAGGGGTATATATAGCCTCCACACAAAAATCCAACCGTTACACACATAATTGAGCAATCTCGGTGAGACCGAAGTGGACAACTCGGTCAGACCGAAAGTTCAAATAATGTGAACGTTGGGGTTTTCGGTGGGACCGAAAATACCATCTCGGTTATTCCGATTTGATCAAAGACAGGAGCTTGCCAGTTTCGGTGGGACCGAAAATATCATCTCGGTTATTCCGATTTGATGACAGAAGGTTACAGAAGCTTGGCAGCCCATGTTTCGGTGAAACCGATCTCAAACTCGGAATGTCCGATTTTTCTAGGGTTTGGCTTATGGCTGAGGTGGTTCATCTCGGTGTGACTGAGTTTGGAAAATCGGTTGGTCCGAGATTACTTATGAGTGTGTATTGTAGTGAAAGTTGCTGATAGTTGAAGGAGATATATCACTAAGCACTTGAGCAACCAGATCAGCAACACAACCTCATCCCCTTTTAATAGTATTGGCTTTTCCTATGGACTCAATGTGATCTTGGATCACTAAACCAAAAATGGAGTCTTGAGCTTTTGCCAATGCTTGCCTTAGCATTTTGAGGGGTCCACTTCTTCAGTCATTGCCATACCCATATCACTGAACTTCTCTGAAATGATTCTCAAGTAACTATTAGTTCAATGATATATATGTTGTTATTAATTGCCAAAACCACCCGGGGATTAGTTGCACTTTCAGTGCCCCACATGTCAGTCTCTCTGGGCCTAATTATGTATAGTTTTAAACTAAACTAATTAGACAGGGGGCTGACCCCACATGTCAGTGAGCCAGGGTTAAACCTACTTTAATTAAACCTAAACTAGCCATTTAACAGGGACTGGCCCCACACGTCATTGACCCATAGGGGTCAAATCGGGTCAACGGCGGAGGTCAAACCTGCCGGCGGCTCGCCGTCGGCGAGACCGAACGCGGCGGAGGTCTGCGGAAACGGGCTGTGGTGCCCCGTTCGCAGCGTGACTGGGCTCATTCGAGAGCCCAGACCAGCGCGCATCGAGTGGGGGCGCCAGCCGGGCCTGGGGTGGCCGGAGGCGAGAGCGATGAGCTCGGCCGCGGCGGCCGGAGCTCGGGCGAGGTTGGAAAGGGTGCTATGGGGCACGGCGGGGCGAATGGCTGGGTGCTACGGCCTCCTGGTGAGGTGCTGAGCATGGTGACGCGCTCGTCTGCGAGCTGAGGTGGCCCTGGCCGCGGCGAGCTCTCGAGTCCGATGGTTGGTGTGGCTACAGCATGCAAACGAGGAAGAGAGGAGAGGGGAAACGACGAGATGCTCACAGCGGAGTTGAGGCGGAGCTCAGCAAGCTCAGGGAGGCACCAGGGATGGCGTATGGTCGCCGGCGATCTGGGCGGCCGGAGGAGGAAGAAGAGGTCGGGAACGACGCTGCAGGGCTCCCGCAGTCCTGTGGTTCGGCGTATAGGTGCGCGGCAGCGAGGCGGAGCTCGTGGGCGAGTCGGAGAGGCTCGGAGATGGCTGTGGCCGTGGGGGAGCTCGTCGGCGGCGACGGCTTCGTTCGGTCGTGTTCGAGGGAAGTGGGGGAGAGAGACCGAGGAGGGGGAAGAAGCACTGGGAGGGGTCGAGGGGGTTCCAGGGGTGTCGTGGCGCTCGGGGCCGTCTCCAGCTAGCCCCCAGTGTCGGCACAAGCAGGAGGTGGCGCGGCGCGTGGCCAGCGCGCGGCGAGCACGCTCCCCTGTCCTCCTGGCGCGAGGACGGGGATGACTGGCAGGGGAGGCCCGGGTGGGCTGGGCCGCCAGCTAGGCCGCAGGTAAGGCCAGGTAGTCCTTCTCCTTTTTTCTAATTCTGTTTCTGTTTTCTATTTTTGATATTTGTTATGGCTTTAGTAAAAATGCCAGAGCATTTCCAAAAATCATGAAACTAAGCATGGCTACTGTTTAGAGTAAATCCAACAATAAACATTTTAGTTTATGATTATTTGAGCATTTAAAATAATATATAAAATTTAAATGCCCAAATGCAAATAAGATATGATTTAATTCAGTGCCCAAAATATTCTACAAAAATGCTCACTATTTTTGGTTTGGTCTCAAAGCCTTGCCAAAATTATCAAACATTGATGAAGGAATTTTGGGTCATTGGAAATGATTTTATTCTTGACCCTAGTTGAATTCATTTAGTGCTAGGGTTTGAACATCCCCATTTCAACATTTTGTGAAAAGTAAACATGATGCATCACCAAAGGCTAGTACTAGAGCAAGGCCAGAAGCTAGGGATGTGACTACTCACCCCCACTAAACAAGAATCTCGTCCCGAGATTCAAGCGTAGGGTAAGAAATCAGAGGGGACACTAACTAACACAATCTTCATGATCCAAGTGCCCTTCATATGAATGTTGGTTGCTTGCATTATGTTGATCCTGACATCATTGCTTCCGAGGTCTTTGTCCAACATGGTGTCGACGAAAGAACTCTACAAAATTGATCTTCTGAAAGATCGGGCAACTCGAGATCAACTCATGGTGTGAGACGTTGAAGCATCCCTTGAGCTGAGACACGGAGTACGCCTCCAGGGGGATTGAGTGAGACAAATGATGAAGGTTCACTTGGCAGGCAATACTTTCACACTTAATGAAGATGGTGATCGAGGTCACCAGACGGGGCAACTTAAAGAAGATGACTCCTAGAATTATTCCCTTAAGTGGCAAAAAGAATTACTTTTGATATAGAGATCATTGAAACTCTCTATACCAGCTGGAGGCAAATCACATCGGATCGTTTGACGGAGTTCGAAAGAATGACATTCTCGGGCCAGAATGGATGATGTGGAGTACCTTGTTGAGGACAACACAAGGGATGATTTTGGTTATCACCGGAGATGGATGGGATCCATGGCAAGTCCACTTCTGAAGATAATCCTGAACAACAGTGGCTGAGAAAGGCAACCCATGGAAAATTGGCACATTGACGGTGCAAGCTGGGAACAAAATGCAAATGCTGGGAATGATTCTGGTAACTGGGGTGAATCCCAACAGTAGAGAGTAAAACTACTCTTTGAGAGTGTATAACATAACCAAGAACACTGGGAGCAATCCCGGTTAGTGTCGAGGATAACACCTAGTGCTTGTGCGTGCTCTCAAGAACTTGAGCATTCCCATATTCATCATGGTTTTACCAATATCCGTGTCAAGGATCCTGGCAACACCACATACTACCATGATGAATAATGATGGATGGTGCAGATGCAAAGGAAGATAACACTTTCTCAGATTTCACCTTAACGGAGTCAGGGGCAAAGTCTGGATGATCGACCGAGAGACATTTAGCACTCCTCTTCTAATGTTCTCCTTGATGTGTTAGCACAACCCATTTATTAAAATGGTTTGGTACCTAGAACGTCAAGTAAAAGGTCGGACTTCAGGAGCACAAAAGTCCATAAGGAACAACTAGAGAGTAATTCCTACAAAATCCTTATGGGGAGGTGGCCAACTTCTTCAATCAAGATACTACAACAATAGGTCTTCCGGCTGGGTGTGTCGACCACGACATACACTTAACCGGTTATCGAGAGACCAATATTATAGTTCTTGGAAAATGCTCCAACCATCATATCTGCGTGAGATTCAGTTCTGGTTGGTGTCGGGATATTCCAGACTCATCGAGTCTAGGAAGTAAAATAATGAAAGTCTGCAACACAAATCGACGAGATGTTGTTCCGAGATTCTCGGGGAGTGATCTATGATAGAAAACTCCAAAACATGAGCTGGTTCTGCTACATACATGTGAACACGTTGTCCAGGACAAGCATGGCCACGTAGTAGTCTTACAATGAAACAGTATCGAGTTCAGGTGGGGAACCATCAACAAGGATAGCGAAGTCCTAACATAAGTCATGATTCTTAAGAAGGAACTTCTTCTCCTTGAACAAATCTATCAGTGGCTTGGTGTGCTAGGGATACATACAGAATGAAAATGATCAGTCTATCATACCATAGAATACTTCGCACGTATGCATGACTGACTTGGGATGACTCCAGAGGAAGTAAACAAGCTTTCCCAAATTCACGGCGGCAACTTACATCAAGTACTCGTGGATTAGGGGGAAGCCACTTCTTACATCAAGACATCTACTTTATGAGCTAACACAAAGATGATGCTTACAAAAGTTTCCAATGTTGGCTTTAATGTTCAACATGAATCATGGAAAGGATAAACATGTCGCCGGTGGACTCGACAACAATTCATCGAGGCTTCCATAAAAATGGAATTCCATAACAATGTGAACAAGGTGATAACATTGGTCAGACCAATAGATGTAACGGTGTATGCTCGAGGGGTCAACCACGAGTAAGACAACATTACGAATACCATTGGTTCTGATTTGATTTGAGGATAGCCCATACTCAAATCAAAGTTTTGGACAAGACAATAGATCCAATAATCGATCACAAGGATCAACCAATCAAGATATCATCTTTCTTCAACACACACACTCAAAAGATATCCCTTAGAAGGAACTAAGTCAGGCAAGATTTTATCTTCCAACTCTCCAAGTTGTTGTTTAGCTTAACCAACTAGTCCAGGGTATCCAACACAGTTTCTTGGAGAAGGGGTGGTTTATAAGAAAACCAACTTGATCACGAACTCAACATAGCGGTCAGGGAACAACCTGGTAATACTTCCGAGAAGATATTCAGAATTCACGAACCACCGATATGCTGCTAAGCCCGAGAACAATCTTGCTTTTCAGGGCAAGACGATATGATCAAAAGAGAGAGAGATTGACACAATCCTAACTCATTGATCAGAGAGTGCACCAGAAATAAGGACTAGGTAGCACGATCAACCTTAGGGTGATGATTCAATAATCAACTCGCTAAGGATGAGGTTATTGTCCATTTAACTACCAATCAACGGAGTTGCTAGAAGTATTGATTTCACACATCACAATTCACTTGTCAGTACTCCGGTTACAATAACACGGAGACCGAGGAATGAACGATGATGGTGAGAAACATCACAATACCAAGAGTTCATATGAGGTGGTGCAATTCCAATGACATTCTTGACATAAAGATGGTAATGCTCCAAGATAGAACAGATTAAAAGCTGTATTAGCATTCTTCATCTGCGAAGTACAACTTATTTGACCCAATCCTGGATATGGATAAGGTACTGGAGTTTGTTTCTCCTAGTCATTTCAGAATAGAATGGCTTGACGGACCACAAGAGTAAAAGGCATCGACGAACACGAGTGCACAACTACTCCTGACTATCAACTGATAGACGAGGGTCACAATACAACTAAAAAGGGTCAACTCAAAGGAACATATAACTTTCTGAGTTGTGGATGCATAGATTAGTATGTCGAACTAGTTCAACATGTTTCTTCCGGATAACCCATGCAAAAAGGTTGGACTGGCAGAGTCACAATATGAATGGAGTACTACTCAAGAGCACTCTGGTTGTGATCTTTTGGTTCAGAAGAACTCCTGCCATGATGGTTCATGGTATTTTGAAGAATGATATACCACGGGCCTCGAGGACTATCACACGGTTACTAACATCCTAAAGGGACGAGCAAATACTACCAACATGAAGTAGGTAGAATGAATCTTGGGTTCAAGAACCCAGAAATAGAATGCCTACTAACTAAATGGCATCACGGGATGCTTTCGGGAATAACGGCCAGAATCATCACACCAGAAATATAAGCACTGCTAGAATACTGGGTGATCTTCTAAGACACCTAGGGTCATAGTAATAGCTCCAACCTATATGTCGAGGCAACGGGGTACCTCAACACACCGACTAGTGTGGTTAATCTGGCCTAAAAGGACATTAAGAACATGTAGGAATGATTTGCAAATGCATCAGATTGTTTAGAGACCTGGGATGACTCAGACAGCATAACGGCTGTAATTGCTCGAAAATACTTTTGAGATTCATGCACAGAGATAGCTTAACCATTCAACATCATAATGTCAAGGTTCTGGGACCAACAGTTGAACAAACGGAAGTAATAGAAACTAAACTGAGGGTTGAATCCACAATTAACGTGATCCTGATAATCAGAATGAGAATCCTAGTTTCTTAACCCCGTAGAAAAGAAGAGGGTGACTCAGATCAGAAGGTCATAGGGTAAAGAAGTAAAAAGAGCCTTATGTTCCCTTCCATAAAAAATTCCCTTACATAACTAAATAGTTTCTAGACACGACTTCGACCAGTTTGGCTTACTAATCCTACAGGCATTCAGGCTCTGATATCAAAGCTGTCGGGACCCCGATCCTAAGTCACACAGGTATAGCCTGTAACACACCATATCACTTTGCGGCCTCACGCACGGTATCCCCACGGGTGCCACCTTACCTGGCCCGGGACCGTTTGCGCATTTTGGCACACGTATATGATAGTGTCGCTAGCATCCATATGACAGAGAACCCGGGCCGACATGACTAGTTATAAACCAAAAGTGGCACTAAATTACAGAGACGGGCATACATGACCCAACAACGAACGTGTCGGTCATCAACGTATGAACCCAAGTCGTAGCAAGCTACAAGGACTTAAAGGAACAACGCGTGACATTTCCCCTAAGGGACAGACACAAGAACGAAGAAGGACACATGCCGGCCAGCCTAAGTGTTCCGGAGCAGTAGCAAGCTACCAAGACTCAGTGGAAGCACTAGGAGACATTTCCCTGTAAGATAGGCTACCAAAGGTAAACAACTAGGTGTCGGATCCCACACATAGCAATACACATTACACGTACGCATAACATGCAAGTATGTGTTGTACAACATGTCATCACAACATAACTCAACAACTCATATAGATAATGGCCCAGAAGAGCCATCATAGCATTTATTACAAACAGAGGTCACATGACCCAGCATACAGAGCATACAGGCAACGGAAGCATAACATGTCTGAGTACAGACAACTACAAATGAAAAAGGCTGAGAAGCCTGACTATCTACCAGACCCTCCCAAGGGTACAAGATCGTAGCTGAGGTAACAAGATAAACGTCGAAGTCCACGCGGAAACACTAGCGAGACTGAAGTCTCTCTACAAAAACATAAATTAAGCAAACGTGAGTACAAGGTACTCAGCAAGACTTACATCAGAACTAGCTACATATGCATCAGTATCAACAAAGGGGTGGTGGAGTTTGACTGCAGCAAGCCAGCTTTGACTCAGAGGCTATCCTAAACTACAACTGCAAGTAACTCTTTTGAGGTGGCGCACACGAGTCCACATAGTCACCAATCAATACACCACTATGGATCCGCTCCCGTCTCCCTACGGGAAGGCCATCCATAGCACTCACGCTTATCTTGCGTGTTTTAGAGTATCCACTTTCACTTGTCTATGAACTGTAATAGGCAACCCAGAAGTCCATTTCCGCAGACACGGCTATTCGGATAGATCATATATAACCATGCAGGGGTGTACTTCTTCACACACGCTCTCACCACTTACCGCTGTTTACACGACATGTACTCGGCAACCTTCAAGCAGAGGCCCAGCGAGGGTGTCGGCCATGACCTGACTAACCACACAAGTCTCTCGTCCAGGTTTATCGCCTATTTGGGTTCCATCCGTGGGGAGATCCGGCCGGGGTGTCGCTCACGGCCCCAAACGATGTGTATAGGGTTCCCGCATCACCAAACGGGCGACCAGTACACCGTGCCATGTACCTGCCGCGTCACAGCCCACCCCGAGGGTCAGCGCTGCGCACGACCTCCAGTAAACTACAAACACCAGAAACTAATTGCAACTCCTGGACAGAGATCATGTTGATTAATAAGTCGAGAGAGTCAACTAAGGATCCCAATGTGTGGTAGTAGCTGTTTCATGGATCACAAACACAGAACTCAGTTCCTGAGGACGGCTGCAATGAGACAACCCACCATGTACTCCTACATGGCCTCTCATCGCTAACTTTACCAAGTCGTGTTCACACACTTAGCTCACACACAGTAGGACATGTTCATCACCCTTCCAATTCATCCCCGATGAATCAGACCTGACACAACTCTAAGCAATAGCAGGCATAACCAGAAAGCATGAATGAGTAGGCACAACATGGCTCAAACAACTCCTATTCATACTAGTGGGTTTTAACTATTTACTGTGGCAATGACAGGACATGTAGTGGCAGTTGAAGCGTTGTTGTCCTAATGCAATAAAAGAGATCAAGAGCGAGAGAGTGGGACTGTATCGGAATGCTCAATGGGGTTTTGCTTGCCTGGCACTTCTGAAGATAACATTGGGTCTTCATCGGTGTCATCGATCACATCGTCGGAACACGTCTACTGAAAGGGGACAAACACCGGCAAACAAGAGAGAACACAATCAATGCAATGCGACATTATGATGCATGATCATGACATGGCAATATGGTGTTGATTGAGCTAATGCAACTAGCAACCATGTTAAATGAAGGTGGTTTGAACCAAAGGTCCAAATTCAAACTCCATATGTGGATATTCAAATGCCATTTAATTTATTTGACCTGATCACCATGTTTAACTTGCTCAAACATGCATGAAAATGCCATAAACAGATTCCTTGAATTTTTCTGATCAATTTACATATATAAATTATTTTCATCTGAGCTATAGATTATTTTCTGTGATTTTTAGAAGTTTTGGCTATTTTCTGAAATAAATAAATCATTTCTGATTTATTTTTTAGAACTCCAGGAAACACTTACTGCGTCAGCCTGACGTCAGAATGACGTCATCGGGTCAACAGCATCAGCCCAGGTCAAACCTGACGCTGGGACCCACTGATCAGTGACTAGGCTAATTAACAGAGACTGTTAGTGCTAATTTAATCCTAACTAAAAGTGTTAGTGGGGGTGGCCCACATGTCAGTCTCTCTGGGCCTAATTAAGTTTAGTTTTAAACTAAACTAATTAGACAGGGGGCTGACCCCACATGTCAGTGAGCCAGGGTTAAACCTACTTTAATTAAGCCTAAACTAGCCAATTAGCAGGGACTGGCCCCACACGTCATTGACCCACAGGGGTCAAATCGGGTCAACGGCGGAGGTCAAACCTGCCGGCGGCTCGCCGCCGGCGAGACCGAACGCGGCGGAGGTCTGCGGAAACGGGCTGTGGTGCCCCGTTCGCAGCGTGACTGGGCTCATTCGAGAGCCCGGACCAGCGCGCATCGAGTAGGGGCACCAGCCGGGCCTGGGGTGGCCGGAGGCGAGAGCGATGAGCTCGGCCGCGGCGGCTGGAGCTCGGGCGAGGTTGGAAAGGGTGCTATGGGGCACGGCGGGGCGAATGGCTGGGTGCTACGACCTCCTGGTGAGGTGCTGAACATGGTGACGTGCTCGTCCGCGAGCTGGGGTGGCCCTGGCCGCGGCGGTGAAGAACCACGGCGGCGGTGAGCTCTCGAGTCCGATGGTTGGTGTGGCTACAGCATGCAAACGAGGAAGAGAGGAGAGGGGAAACGACGAGATGCTCACAGCAGAGTTGAGGCGGAGCTCAGCAAGCTCAGGGAGGCACCAGGGACGGCGTATGGTCGCCGGCGATCTGGGCGGCCGGAGGAGGAAGAAGAGGTCGGGAACGACGCTGCAGGGCTCCCGCGGTCCTGTGGTTCGGCGTATAGGTGCGCGACAGCGAGGCGGAGCTCGTGGGCGAGTCGGAGAGGCTCGGAGATGGCTATGGCCGTGGGGGAGCTCGTCGGCGGCGACGGCTTCGTTTGGTCGTGTTCGAGGGAAGCGGGGGAGAGAGACAGAGGAGGAGGAAGAAGCACTGGGAGGGGTCGAGGGGGTTCCAGGGGTGTCGTGGCGCTTGGGGCCGGCTCCAGCCAGCCCCCAGCGTCGGCAGAAGCAGGAGGTGGCGCGGCGCTTGGCCAGCGCGCGGCGAGCACGCTCCCCTGTCCTCCTGGCGCGAGGACAGGGATGACTGGCAGGGGAGGCCCGGGTGGGCTGGGCCGCCAGCTGGGCCGCAGGTAAGGCCAGGTAGCCCTTCTCCTTTTTTCTAATTCTGTTTCTGTTTTCTATTTTTGATATTTGTTTTGGTTTAGTAAAAATGCCAGAGCATTTCCAAAAATCATGAAACTAAGCATGGCTACTATTTAGAGTAAATCCAACAGTAAACATTTTAGTTTATGATTATTTGAGCATTTAAAATAATATATAAAATTTAAATGCCCAAATGCAAATAAGATATGATTTAATTCAATGCCCAAAATATTCTACAAAAATGCTCACTATTTTTGGTTTGGTCTCAAAGCCTTGCCAAAATTATCAAACATTGATGAAGGAATTTTGGGTCATTGGAAATGATTTTATTCTTGACCCTAGTTGAATTCATTTAGTGCTAGGGTTTGAACATCCCCATTTCAACTTTCTGTGAAAAGTAAACATGATGCATCACCAAAGGCTAGTACTAGAGCAAGGCAAGAAGCTAGGGATGTGACATGCCACGTCACCCAATACATTACATAAACAATCATCATCCAAATAACATCAGAGTCCGACTACGGGCGAAGATCCAAATGAAAGATACCATATATAAATAACACAAGGTCCCGATCATAACATCCTAGTAAGAGCCCTACTGATCCTCTGGATAAGACACATTGTATCGCCCACGTTCTTCGTCGAACTCCCAGTACAACTCTGAACCACCAGCTGTGTAGTTCACCATGGTACCTGCATCTGGTGTTGCGTAGAATCTATGAGACACGGAGGACTCAGCAATCCCGTTCCTGGGTAGCAAAACTAGCTAAGCCTTGGGTGTAGAAGAAGGCTGAAGAACAAGGTTGCAGCTGCACTAGCACTAGCTTACGTGTTTAGAGCGAGAAGAGAAGTGCCAACGATCGTCAAAGTGATCACGAAGTGCTCCTATCTAAGCATGTCAAACATAACCCCACCGTGTTCACTTCCCTAACCCCTTCGGAAAGCGACCGTCACGGTTACTCACGCTGGTAGTGTATTATGATCATAGTGTCAAGTTTCCTACAACCGGATATTAACAAATTCCCATATGCCACATAACCGCGGGCACGGCTTTCGAAAGATCAAATCCCTGCAGGGGTGTCCCAACTTAGCCCATCACAAGCTCACGATATGCGGATTTGCAACTCCAACGTGGGAAGACCCGAGTATTCTCGGAATCCCGTGCTCAAGATATTACGACTAAGGTAAAACTAATCCAGCAAGACCTCCCGGCAAGCCGACACCCTGATAGTAGCCGCGTGTATCTCGTCTCAGGCCATGACCGGATGGGTGATGCTACAGGTTTTTAGTAGCCCTCGGGTTCCCCCAAGGTGGCCCTGCAGGACCCCTAGTTTGGACCAACACTCATGTGGACCACTGGCCCGGGTTGTTGATTAAGAAAAGGGTTTATAACTCCCTATGCAAGTTTTAGTTGTTAGGAAAATGTAAAACCAATGTTGGGCCTTGCTGGAAAAGCTTTAGCACTAAGCGGGTTATCGAGGGGGGCCCATAAACCCCAACCATGTTAGGGACGCAAAATCAAGGAACATAACACCGGTTTAAACTGTTCCTAGGGAGGCATGAGTGGAACAAAACACCAAGCAAAGGCTTAGCCTTCCACCCATTGCCAAGTATATAGATGATTTAGTTTCAACAGATTATATAGTGTGATATCCCAACAATACTTCAACAAGAAGCAAAGAATCTTCGAATCTTCTCATGCAACTAACAATGCTATAAGAGGGGCTGAGCAAAGCTTACGTAGCCAATCAAAGGTTTGCTAGGTTGGGTTGTTAGAGAGATTCATGGCTACAATAGGAGGCTAACAAGCAAACATGGGAATCGAGGCAATAAGCTAAAGAGCGAGTGTAGGATCGAAAGTATGTCTAGAGGGGGGGTGATTAGACTACTTGACAATATAAAAAATCTGCCTTTTGATCATGCAATGTTTTTGGCAGTTTCACAATTAAGATCAATTCAAGTATCACCCTACACATGCAATTCTAGAGTATAAGCAGTGGAAAGTAAATTGCACATGTAGTAAAGAGAGGTGGAGAAGATCAAACGCAGTTTGGTGACACGGAGATTTTTGTCGTGGTTCCGATAGGTGGTGCTATCGTACATCCACGTTGATGGAGACTTCAACCCATGGAGGGTAACGGCTGTGCGAGTCCACGGAGGGCTCCACCCACGAAGGGTCCACGAAGAAGCAACCTTGTCTATTCCATCATGGCCTACGCCCACGGAGGACTAGCCTTACTCGAGGTAGATCTTCACGAAGTAGGCGATCTCCTTGCCCTTACAAACTTCTTGGTTCAACTCCACATCTCAAAGACGGAGGCTCCCAAGCGACACCTAACCAATCTAGGAGGCACCACCCTCCAAAAGGTAATAGATGGTGTTGATGATGATGAACTCCTTGCTCTTGTGCTTCAAATGATAATCTCCCCAACACTCAACTTTCCTCACTGATATGGCTGTGGTGGAAGAAAGGTTTGAGTGGAAAGCAACTTGGGAAGGCTAGAAATCAAGTTTCATATGGTAGGAATGGAATGACTTGATCTCAACACAAGGGTAGGTGGTTCTCTTCTCAGAAAGTGTATGGTAGGAGTGGTAGACTTTCTGATGGTTCTCCTCACGAATGAAGAGGGGGTGGAGGGGTATATATAGCCTCCACACAAAATCCAACCGTTACACACATATTTGACCAATCTCGGTGAGACCGAAAGTTCAAATATAGTGAACGTTGGGATTTTCGGTGGGACCGAAAATACCATCTCGGTGTGTCCGAAGTGAGTCAAAGGTTGGAGCTTGCCATCTCGGTGGGACCGAAATTAACAACTCGGATATTCCGAAGCGATGTCAATTGGTTACAGAAGGTTGGCAGTCCATTTTCAGTGAGACCGAAACTCAAAATCGGATGGACCGAGAAATTAGGGTTTGGAAGAATAACTGAGGTGGTTCATCTCGGTGGGACTGAGTTTGCAGAATCGGTTTGTCCGAGATTACTTATGAGTGTGTTAAGTAGTGAAGAGTGCTGATAGTTGAGGGAGCTAGATCACCAAGCACTTGAGCAACCAGATCATTAACACAACCTCATCCCCTTTTAATAGTATTGGCTTTTCCTATGGACTCAATGTGATCTTTGATCACTAAACCAAAAATAGAGTCTTGAGCTTTTGCCAATGCTTGTCTTAGCATTTTGAGGGGTCCACTTCTTCAGACATTTCCATACCCATATCATCGAACTTCTCTGAAATGATTCTCAAGAAAATATTAGTTCAATGATATATATGTTGTTATTAATTACCAAAACCACCCGGGGATTAGTTGCACTTTCAATCTCCCCCTTTTTGGTAATTGATGACAACATATAGATCAAAGCTTCGACAGAAGATATAATCAATGAATAATATCGTCGCTTTGAGAAGTATGTGATAAACAAGAGCTCCCCCTAAATTTGTGCATTATTTAAAATTTGCGTTTGAATGCAAATGCACAATCGATTAGGATTATGGATCACTCTTCCATGTCACATACATCTTGGTGGAGCGCACAAAATGATAAGAATGAATAACATGCACTTAATCACCAAGACAAGAGTAAATAGCCATACAATAAGGAATAGCATATGATAAGCATTAAGCACACATTAAAGCATAGTATGACTAAGCACTCATTAAGGTAGCATTAAACTTAGTAGCAAGCACACTTAAAGTATCGAAAGACCAAAAGAAACCAATGTATCTCAAAGAAACCGGCAAAAGAACGAAAGACGAAAGAGCACTCTCTCTCTCAAAGCCCTATGATCTATAACAATTTCTCCCCCTTTGGCAACAAGTTACCAAAAAGTTCGAAAAGGTATAGAGCTAAGCGTCACTGCGGGCTCTGCTGGCGGCTCCCGTCTGGGTAGATGTCGGTGTAGAGATAGCTGCATCGGTGAAGACTTCTGCTGATGTCTGCGCTGGAGGAGTGGATGCTGGAGCTGGAGCTGTGGCTGGTGCTGAAGTGGTAGCCCTGGAGTCAGTCACTGGGATAGCTGCAGATCTGGATCCTCTGGGAACCTGAGCAGTCTGGCGATGAGAGTCCTGGACTAGATCATCCTGCATGAGCTCTGCTCTCTCCTGCCTTGTTTCCTCCATGTCTGCCTCAAGCTTGTTGACGGACACCTGAATCTCTGTCAGCTTCACGTCCAGAGCGTGGATCTTGTCCTCAACAATCCTCTCTAGGCTCTCCTGAGATTGCTCAATGCTGGCCAGGCATTGTTCAATCCTCTGGGTAGCTTCAAGAATTTGTTCTCCAAAGCTCTTTGGCTTAGCTGCTGCTGCTGCTGCCTCTTTGTCAGCTTTAGCCTTCTTCGCAGCTTCAATTTTGGCCTGTCCTTCAACTGAGGTAGGATCCTCTTCATCCATCACAACTACGTTGTCCTCATCCTCTGGCTGCAGTGGCAAGTGCTTCCTATCCAACATGAATTTGCATGTGCCAAACTTGGCGTTGATGAGCATCTGAATTTGCGGGGCAAACCCACACAACCTCTTCTGGTCAGCTGCAGTCCTCTTAATGGTCTCTACCATCAAGTCCATCACCTTGAAAGGTGCCTTCTCATCGAGAATGTGCAGCATGTTGATAGAATAGCCTCGAATCATGTGGTGGTCTCCAGACTTAGGCATTAATGTATGCCTCAGAATAGTGTTAGTGGTGGTCAGACCTGCCTGGAGATAGTACACTGAGCCAAGCTTCCATCCTTCCAAATCAGCAGCGGGGATCTCCTTGTACATGTTCTTCATGGAATCATGACTCTTCTTAGGAATCCCATAGACATCAATGTCGTCCTCTCTCTGCACTGGAGCGTTCAGAAGTTCTGCCCATTCTTCAACAGTCGAAGAAAACCTTTGACCTTCAGTCATCCAGGTGATCTTGCCATCAGGATAGAAGTGGGCTGTGGCGTAGAACTGCATGATCATCTCGTCATTCCAAGCTGTCAGCTCTTGACCCACAAAATCAGCAACTCCACATGCAGTAAAGCTCTCATGCACATGGGGAAAGAAGTCCCGGTGCTCTTCACTGTCAATATACTTCCAGTCAACATACCTGGTGTCAGCGACAATGGGCTTCTTATCCATCAGCACGGTCTCATAGAAATCCTGCTGCTCTCTGGTGTGGAATCTGGGGTCCACAGCAGTCCTTCTCCTTACGGCATATGGATCAGACTGTCTCCATAGCCTGAGACCTTTATCCTTCCTTGCCTTCATGTCCTCAGCTTGAGGATGAGCATCATTGTGGAGTGGCAACTTGGGACGGAGCTTAAGCAACACATGCTCTTCATCTGATTCAGACGGTGGCATCTCACCTTTGTTCTTCTCAGAAGCTGGAATGCTTCTGGTTGTTCTCTTGGGCTTGGCTGGAGCTGCCTTGGCTTGAGTAGGCTTCTTGGGCTTAGAGGAGGCTTGAGCCCGAATAGCATCACCCATGAACTTAGCTTTCTGAGGAGGAGGCTGGAGTGCATCTTCTTCTTCTTCTTCTGCAGCATCAACTTGAGGTTCAGCATATACTACCCTCTTCCTCTTGGAAGTCTTCTTCACCTTACTTGGAGCAGGCTCTTCCAAGTTGAGCTTCTTTGCAACAGCTGACTGCTTTACTTTGCTTGTGCCTTTCCTTGACTGCTGCCCTTGGTGCTCTTTGGCAACCGCATTCCTCTTTGGCTTGGAGGTAACTTCCTCAGCAACAAAGTCAGAGTCCTCATCATCAGAAGTTCTCTTCTTCCTGGTTCTGGTGGCTGCAGGAGGCAAACCACTAGGGGTGCTCCTCTCACCATCATCACTGGAACTGCTAGCAGGACTTGTATCTGCCTCTGGAATCTCAGCAAAAGGTGACTCAGACCTGTTCTGGCTGTCACTGACATCTGACATGGCTGACAACCTGTGAAAAGATAAGGTATAGGCAGAGTAGAAGAGTTATCACAACTGCAGATGTTTTTGCAAAAAAATGAGTTCAAAACTTAGTTTTGAGTTTTCACATAATGTATTTCGGTCAAACCGATTTTAAGTTTCGGTGAAACCGAAGTGTTCAACAGAAACCTACACACCACTTTCGGTCAGACCGAAATGGGTTTCGGTCCTACCGATAACTTAGGGTTTCACTGAAACTACGTTTTGGTCATTCCGATTTGCACAACTCGGTTAAACCGAATGATGCAGTGCAATGGCCAGAGGCCAAATCGGTCATTCCGAGTTTCAAAATCGGCTTCACCGAGATGCGTTCCGTGGAAACCTAAACCTAAGAATTTCGCTCGAAACTAGAGGATCTGATCTGGTGTTTAGGGAATATCTAAGACGTGGATTGAATCATGGCAAGCCTATCGTGCAAGAATCAGATGGGGAGCACAAAAGGGATCGGGACTCACCCTAACTTGGTGGAGTCCCTCTACGGCGGCAACGGTGGAGATGATTACCGTTGACGGCGGCGGAGACCTGCGGCGAGGGCGCACAGGCGACGACGGCGACGATCCGTAGACCAGGGCGACGGCAGCAGGGTACTTGGGGGCGAACGGTTTGAAGAGTTAAATCGCGCGCAGCCCTCAGGTATATATAACCCCATGCTGTCGGTGGGACCGAGTTGAAAAACTCGGTGTCACCGAGATGTATAACTGCTGTGCAGTTATGCATATCGGTCAGACCGAGATTTTGAACTCGGTTTCACCGAGATGAAACCTAGATCAGTCTAAGCGTTTCGGTTGGACCGAGATTGAGAAGCCGGTCAGACCGAAATGGACTTAGAAGGTTTTGGAAGTCAGCCTTAGACGAATCGGTGGCTCCGAGTGCTCCTCACTCGGACTGTCCGAAAAAGACTTGTTCAAAGTTGCGATATGAGCATGAATAGAATTTGAGACAAGAAAGCATAGATAGCTAGGGAAGGTGCTTAGGCATTCTTGTCCATCCATTTGGCCAGAAAAATCAAAACAATCAAAACAACAAATGGATGTCCTTGAATGGATAAAATCATGCATTCAACATGCTCACACAATAAGATAGCAACTGAAATATGTGTCAAACATGCACAACCAACATTCTAGCTACTAGCACACAATTTGTCGATGACTAGGTCATCTATATATGAGTATATTGACTTAGGAGCCAAATGAGAACATTTGATCATAGGTCATACTCATCGTTTAAGCACAAGTGGGGTTACCACTTTTACATAAAGCATTTATGTGTTCACATCATTTGGAGATGCTTTAACTCAATTTTTAGAGCAAAGCTCCCCCTAGATGTGAGAACCCCTTTTAAAGGGTCAAACTAACCTTGGGTTGTCGTAGAAGACTTCATGTAGATGTTGAAGATGTGGATGCTCAATGTTGATGTAGATCATCAAGAGTTGGGAGCTATCCTTTGGATTAGGGCACTTTCAATACCTACATGGGTTAGTCCCACAAGGAACAAACAAGAATATCCATAGACATAGATTGAAGTACATAAAAGATGATGTCCATGAAAGCAATGATTACCTTGTCCCTTGACTTACCAACAAGAGGGTTTGTGACTCCATGAACTAGTGCATGATGTGGAAGTTGATTGCACAAGTTCTTGCCAAAATGAATATGAGTGAAGTTTGTTGGCGGAGTCACCCTCAAGAACCTTCTAGTTCTTCTTCTTTGGGATCCACATCATCTTGATGGGAATCCTTGGGGTTGTAGTTGAGCTTGACGAAGTAGAACTTGATGTGTCCTTGGGAACCCACTTGACCATGGCTTGGGGTGCTTCAACGAATGCATCAATCTCCTCTTGAAGCTTGTCCTTGGCCTTTAGCTTGTGGTCTTGTGGTGGAAGGTCATCTTGAGCTTGTTCCACATTGGAAGAAGTAGGATCATACTTCTCCTTTTGTGAAACAAACTGTGGAGTAGGGTATTGACCTTCTTCCCACTCAACACCTTCGGCGTTGAACTTTCGCTCAAAACCAATCCCTTGATTCTTCCGGTGTCTTCCTTGTTTGCGAACAATCTCCTCAAAGTTTTTGCTTCCGGCAAGACTCTTGTAGACACCTTTCTCTATGATTTCCTTCAATAAGCTATTTTCTTGCTCAAGTGTAACTTGGCTTGAAACATTGTTAGTGGAATCAAGAGAACTACTAGAAGCAACAATATTGGATTTAACATTGTTATTGTTACTACTAGAGGAAGAATTTTTCTTATGCTTGTCATGCTTAGTCTTAATAGGTGGCAAGAAATTAGACAAGAGAAGTCGTTTGACAAGATATGAAGAACTCTTCTTTCGAAGATCGTCATTGATCGCTTTTAGAAACTCATGTTCTTGCTCTAGAGTGAGCTTCTCGAAGCGTAGCTTCTCATGAGATCTTAGGAGCTCTCTATGATCTTCTTGAGTTGTTTCATGAGCTAACTTAAGAGTGTTTAGTTCTTTAGTTAGACGCTCAATCTCCTTCATAGCATTGTCATTCGACTCTTCTCGACTATAAAGACTACTAGCATTTTCATCATTACTAAGCTCACTAGATTTATCATGCAAGAGCTCATCTTCACCAAGTAAGTCATCCTCATCACTATCAAAGTCAATGAATTCAGGGTGTGTTACCTTGGGGCCTTTAGCCATGAAACATCTTCCAATTCCCTCATTTGGTGAATCAAATAAGTCGTAGGAGTTGGAGTTGGAGGATACGAGTGCAAGTCCGGCAACACCTTCATCTTGAATGTAGTCGGAGTCGGAGTGATAGCTTCCATCGGATTGATTGTCGGAGTCGGAGCCGGAGACCCATTCACCTACATGAGCTTGATGTCTTCTTCTTGTGTAGCTCCTTGATGACTTGTCTTTCCTTTCCGAATCCTTGCTTCTCCGAGAGGGTCTTCGTTCATAGCGATCATCTCTACTCCTTCTCTCTCTCCGAGGTGACTCATCTCTTGCTCTTCTTCTTGGAGATTCTTCCCTTCTCTTGTGGGGAGCCGTACACTCATTTGAGAAGTGTCCGGGTCTTCCACAATTGTAGCAGTTTCGATCACGACTAGAAGATCTCTTTTCATCATATGATCTAGACTTTGAGCTTCTTTCTTTGCCTCTATTCTTGTAGAACTTGTTGAAGTTCTTGACCATTAGGCTTATCTCTTCATTGGAAATTAGCTTGTCACTTGAGGTAGTAGGAGCATCACTTGTAGCCTTGTAAGCACCACTTGACTTGTTGTGAAGCTCTTCCTTATCCTTAAGTGTCATCTCATGAGCAACAATTCTTCCAATGACTTCAGTTGGCTTGAGAGTCTTGTAGTTTGGCATCATTTGGATCAAAGTGCACACGGTGTCATACTTTCCATCCAAAGCTCTGAGAATCTTCTTAATGATGAATCGGTCGGTCATTTCTTCGCTTCCTAAGCCGGCAATCTCATTTGTGATGAGAGCAAGCCTAGAGTACATTTCAGCGACTCCTTCACCATCCTTCATCTTGAACTTGTCAAGTTGACCTTGAAGAATATCTAGCTTTGATTCCTTCACAGATTCAGTACCTTCGTGCATTTCAACCAAAGTATCCCAAATCTCTTTAGCATTCTCAAGACGGCTGATTTTGTTGAACTCTTCGGGACACAAAGCATTGAAGAGAATGTCACAAGCTTGAGCATTGTTTTGCAACATCCGCAACTCTTCCGGTGTAGCTTCGCGATCCGGAACTTTTCCTTCTTCGAAGAAATCACCTTGCATACCAACACAAATAATGCCCCATGCGGCTAGGTTATGACCAAGAATATGCATTTTCATTTTATGCTTCCAACTAGCAAAATTTGTACCATCAAAGTAAGGACCTCTACGATAATTACCCTCACTAGACGCCATACTCTCCTAGGTTGTGAAACCAAGCTTATGGAGTCCAATGCAATGGAAACCAAAACAATGGAGACCAAAGCTCTGATACCACTTGTAGGATCGAAAGTATGTCTAGAGGGGGGTGATTAGACTACTTGACAATATAAAAAATCCGCCTTTTGATCATGCAATGTTTTTGGCAGTTTCACAATTAAGATCAATTCAAGTATCACCCTACACATGCAATTCTAGAGTATAAGCAGTGGAAAGTAAATTGCACATGTAGTAAAGAGAGGTGGAGAAGATCAAACGCAGTTTGGTGACACGGAGATTTTTGTCGTGGTTCCGATAGGTGGTGCTATCGTACATCCACGTTGATGGAGACTTCAACCCACGGAGGGTAACGGCTGCGCGAGTCCACGGAGGGCTCCACCCACGAAGGGTCCACGAAGAAGCAACCTTGTCTATTCCATCATGGCCTACGCCCACGGAGGACTAGCCTTACTCGGGGTAGATCTTCACGAAGTAGGCGATCTCCTTGCCCTTACAAACTTCTTGGTTCAACTCCACATCTCAAAGACGGAGGCTCCCAAGCGACACCTAACCAATCTAGGAGGCACCACCCTCCAAAAGGTAATAGATGGTGTTGATGATGATGAACTCCTTGCTCTTGTGCTTCAAATGATAATCTCCCCAACACTCAACTTTCCTCACTGATATGGCTGTGGTGGAAGAAAGTTTTGAGTGGAAAGCAACTTGGGAAGGCTAGAAATCAAGTTTCATATGGTAGGAATGGAATGACTTGATCTCAACACAAGGGTAGGTGGTTCTCTTCTCAGAAAGTGTATGGTAGGAGTGGTAGACTTTCTGATGGCTCTCCTCACGAATGAAGAGGGGGTGGAGGGGTATATATAGCCTCCACACAAAATCCAACCGTTACACACATATTTGACCAATCTCGGTGAGACCGAAGTGAAAACTCGGTCAGACCGAAAGTTCAAATATAGTGAACGTTGGGATTTTCGGTGGGACCGAAAATACCATCTCGGTGTGTCCGAAGTGAGTCAAAGGTTGGAGCTTGCCATCTCGGTGGGACCGAAATTAATAACTCGGATATTCCGAAGCGATGTCAATTGGTTACAGAAGGTTGGCAGTCCATTTTCGGTGAGACCGAAACTCAAAATTGGATGGACCGAGAAATTAGGGTTTGGAAGAATAACTGAGGTGGTTCATCTCGGTGGGACTGAGTTTGCAGAATCGGTTTGTCCGAGATTACTTATGAGTGTGTTAAGTAGTGAAGAGTGCTGATAGTTGAGGGAGCTAGATCACCAAGCACTTGAGCAACCAGATCATTAACACAACCTCATCCCCTTTTAATAGTATTGGCTTTTCCTATGGACTCAATGTGATCTTTGATCACTAAACCAAAAATAGAGTCTTGAGCTTTTGCCAATGCTTGTCTTAGCATTTTGAGGGGTCCACTTCTTCAGACATTTCCATACCCATATCATCGAACTTCTCTGAAATGATTCTCAAGAAAATATTAGTTCAATGATATATATGTTGTTATTAATTACCAAAACCACCCGAGGATTAGTTGCACTTTCAACGAGACATCTAGAATAGGCAAAGATAGTAATGATATCTCGGTCAGGTCATATTGCCTGTTGAATCCTCGGAGGGAACGTAATCTGGCTCCTCACACTCAACCTCGGTAGAAACCTCGTTCTCAGTATCTTCACCAGGCTCTAACCAAACACAACAATGCACAACGGAACAAAATCAATCAACATGCAGTGCTCATTCACATGATGCATGAACATGAAGCTTGTGAACATGAAAGCCATGATGCATGGCCTACGGTCACAAGAATGCAATATCATCACAACCACAAGATCAACCACACGTAATGAAACAAGCAAAAGAACAAGTTGGCAAGTTTATGTAGTTTTTCAAACAAGCAACAAACATGTTTTAAAAGAGGTTGGTTATCATGGCAAGGGTGCACTAAACATAAAAGCAACATGCTAGCAAGTTTAAATGGGCTGGAATTAAATACAACAATTTCCAGAAAAACCCATATTCATTTATTTGCATTTGGGACAGATTTGAAAAACTTCTATGATGGAGTTGTCAAACATGCTAAACAACAGCACCAAAATATTCTACATATTTTTCTACCCCAAATGCATATAAAGTTTGTTAAATTTGGAGTTGTAGAGAATTATTTCTGATTTTTGCAAGTTTGAGCATATTTAAATCAAATTTAAATTCAAACAACATTTAATGTTTTTAAACATGGCAGCAAGTGACATTCTTATAAGCTACACAAAATTCTAAGCACTTTTCATATTGGGCTCATATTCACATGATGCATAAAAATGCAGATATTAAATAAAATAGAAAAGAAAAAGAAAAACAGAAAAAGAAATAAAACAAATCAAATGCCAGGTCTAAATTCACCCAGGCTCAGCGAGCCACTGACGCTGACAAGGGGGGGCCAGGAGAGCTAAGCTGGCGAGCGGGTGCGCGCGCGGGCTGGCACTGGAGCTGTGAGGCTGGCAGGTGGGATCTACCTGTCAGCCTCAGGCGAAAACTAAAAATGGGCGGAAAGACCACTGCGCCTGCGAGGGATCGAACCCGTGCCTAACAGACGAAACTGACGGAGACACAGCACTACGCCACTGCATCGATCTTGACAGAAAGGGAGCAGCATATCTGAAGAATACGCAACAGAAGCAGAACAGGGGAGCACTGGCCCTCGTCAGAGCATGCTCGTCGAAGGCGCTCCGGCGACCATTAGGCACGGCGGAGGGGTGTGAGAGGGAGCAGGAGGAGTCCCACATCCAAACAAACTACGTGGAGATGGGCTGGTGGGGCCACGCGCTCGGAGTGGTTATGGCGCGACCGCTGCGCCTGTAGCTGGGCCTACGTGGAGATGGGCTCGCTGCGCTGCGGGTGGAGAGGGAAGTGGGCCTCGGGGGAGAGGAAGAAAGGGAGAGGCCCAGGTTGTGCTGCTGGCTGCTGCTCTGCTTTTCTTTTCCTTCTATTTCTTCAGACAGAAAAAGAAAAGAATGCACAGAAATAAAGAAGAAGAACTAGGGGAAAAGAAAATACCCCTAAGCTTAGTGAATTATGCTCTATTTAAATAAAATGACTTGGACATTTTTAGAGGCAGAAAAATAAAAGGAGTTTGAATATAGGTCAAACTCTTGATATTTTAAAACCCAACCAAATCATATTCAAATGAGATGATATTTGGTGGAGAGGTAGCTCACATGGGGCAAGTTTTAAGGAGAAGGAAGAACCACTATGGCACTTGCTAGGTGGCTTGCAAAAATAGATCAAAGAAGAGGCCAGAAAGAAAGAAGGAGAGGAAGAAGAAGAAAGAAGAAGAAGAAGAAGAAGAAGAAGAAGAAGAAGAAGAAGAGGGGGAGGGGTAGGGTTTTAGCTAAGATAGCTTGAACTCACACACAACATACATCACAAGGTCTCAACAATGCACAAAAGAAATTAAACTATGATGCCATGATGACATGATGATGAGCATTGCAAGGATGCAAAAATAATAAAAGGTATGCAATGCAAATAAAATAAAAGAGAAGGACCCCCAAGGATAATGACAAGGATCAAAGAGGAAGCTTTATTGCCATTATAGGAAAGTGTTACATTTGGGGCATTACACCTACCACCTCAGTAATAATAACCAATGAGCCGTCAAATCACATAGACCCAGCAATAAGTTGGACGGACGAAGCAACCATCACTCTTGAATCTGCTTCTCCCTTCAACGCAGGCGCCAGTGAGAGGTCGCGTCCGCTCTGCCCGGGCATGAATGCCACACCGATTCTTTGTAGCGGCGCTGGCCTTTTTCGGCAGGAAGCGCGCGCGGGCGATGGAGGGGCTTTGGGTGGGCTAGGCTGGTCAGGAGCGGGCGTGGCAGTTGTCCGTCTGTCCCTACCGGACGCCCGGAAACGAGAGGATGCACCGACTCTCACGGCTAAAATCGTACACTACACACCATCTCTCTGTAGGAGTAGGTCGATCTGTCGCTCTCTCTAACACACACATGCTATTAAACACACGCACACGCACACACAGGTTCATAGAATAGGAAAATTGTGCGAGTGCGAAGCCACAGGAAGTGAGATACAAATGGAGTACGTACAAACTATGACCAGCCTAAGCAATGTAACCAAACGCTCCTTACTCTGCCTTTTTTTCTCCCCCGGAAACCCAATGCATGGAGCGCAACTACGCGTTGATCAGTCAAGAAATCAAAGTCGTCTTGCATGCGAGTTAATACGTGGCCCTGCATGGTAGCTAAAATGGCATCTCTTAGTTGTTTGGATCAATTGTTGCATTTAGAGACAGAAATCAGGGCTTTGATTGGAGGAATGACCGGTCAAGTTTCTCTTTCTCCTCCAATCTGCTTGCACCTTGGTCCCACTGCACATTCTAACATGACTTATTTACACCTAGACAAAGGAACTCGTACGAGCACACTGACTTAGGTCGAATAGAAGTGCCCAAAATTGTGTGCATGTTATAATAAGGATTCACTTAAAATAGTACGTGAGCGAACAGAGGGATCAATAGGACAGTGTTCCCGAGCAGTAGCGAGATGTGTGAGGTAAGATACACCGCTGGCGCTTTTAATTTTTCTTATTAATTTGTTTGTTTCACCCTCTGACTGGTGGGACCCAACGTACTACGTGGAGAGAGATAAGGTGACTAAGGATGCATTATTTTCGCACCACTTGGATAGTCTTACTACCAAAGCCACATGACACGATTATGATTTAAATCCCAATGACTCCCACACACACAAAAAAATGTATAAAAGGTTATTTTCCTCTTGTTGAACATAACGGGAGGGTTGTGTAGCTGGTCAGCATGTTCGCTCATCAAACTTGAGGTCTCGGGTTCGATAACTACACTTGAGCATAATTCGTGCCAGGAGGATTCTTTGACTAGTCAAACTGGATGGATACGGAGCTATACGATCTCGTAGTGACCATATAATCATCTCATCACGTATAAGCTACAGCCTCGATGCTTGTTTTCTAGGGTTTGCACTCTTCACACTCTCTCCAGTATATATATACACGCTGCAGCCTCAGCATTTGTAGTTGTTCTCTTCACACTCTCTCACCCTCTCTAGATCTAAACAAGACTTCTTAGCCTCTCTCTCTCCCCTCACTGCTGGTCTGCTTGTAGTTTCTCTCTTCACACTCTCTCAGCCGGCTGGTCCGTCCGCCGGGAAGGGAAGGAGGCTTAACGCTGTCGCCGTCAGCGAGGGAGAGAATCCACTACCGGCGCGGCTGTTCACTTTCACCCACCGGCGGTGCGGGAGGGCCTCCGACCCCTTCTTCTTCTCTGTCGTACATAGTGTGGGTCAAACGGCCTCCGGTCGCCCATCGAACCACACCCCAAGAACCTTAAGGTATAATTTACTTATTCCACATGCATTGCTCTAGCTGCATGTGGGCTTTTTCCGCTTTTGCACTCGAATCTAGGTGTTGGATCAAACAGAAAAGTAGTGGGGAAAGTTGTATACCATGAATATAGGACATGGTTTCAAGAGGAAAGGAATGGGGGAAAGTAGTGGGAAAAGTTGTATAGCATGAATCTAGGACGTGGTTCAAAAAGGAAAGGAAGGGGGAAGTAGTGGGGAAAGTTGTATCGCATGAATCTAAGACA
The DNA here is from genome assembly GCA_902687465.1 of Secale cereale. Classification (NCBI taxonomy): domain Eukaryota; kingdom Viridiplantae; phylum Streptophyta; class Magnoliopsida; order Poales; family Poaceae; genus Secale; species Secale cereale. The sequence goes on from LR738712.1 coordinate 701,811,051, forward strand.
TGGTTCAAAGAGGACAGGAATGGGGGAAAGTAGTGGGGAAAGTTGTATAGCATAAATCTAGGACGTGGTTCACAGAAGAAACGAAGTGGGGAAAGTACTAGTACAGACTGGCTATCCAACACCTACGTTGGTCAAAAAGGGAAAACAATGACAAACGCAGTACGCACATCTGTAACGAACTGATCTTTGGTTCTGTGGGACAAGGCTGTAGAGTTTGAGCAGGACTAGATTTGCTGCGCTCACATAGGGAAAGGTGTCTAAAGATACCAAAACTGGGACCAATACAAATATGCTCCTTGGTTGTTTGTTCTTTTTTGCAACAGACTATGCATCACCCCAGTACACCGGTAGATGCACATGGTGCTGGTGCGTCCACTGTCCCGTGCAACTCTTTAGCTGTTGTTAATCTAAGGCCCTGTTTGGCTAAAAACTCCTTAGTCCCTACTTTCTTGGTTCTAGGGACTAAACATGGACTAGAGGTTATTAAATGACATGCTAAAAGACCATGTTACCCCTAGTAATGAACTAATAGAGACAAGGTGCCATGCGTGGCATGGGCAACTATTGAAAAAAAGTCCCAAAAAGACTCTCCCTCGGGGTCTTCTTTCTTTAGTCCCAAATGCCTACTTTTAGTCCCTAAAAGTCCCTCCTGTTTGGTTTAGATGGGACTCACACGGAGTTTTTTTAGTCCCTCCACCAAAATGTCCCTATAAACAAGCACCCTCTAATAATGCCGCTGGAAAATTGATGCAATGCCACAATTAAAAGCAAATTACATGTTTAACGAATTTTATTGTTAATATGATTTCTCTGTTAATATTAATCAATGTCACCGTTTGAGAAATGCTACTGTCTTGCTTTCTTTCCCATTTAGATAAGGTAGATGCTTCTTTTTGTTGGCTTCTGTGTCATCCACCGTTATTGACCACTAGTTGTTTCCTTTGCACCTCTATGTAAACAGGGTTATCTACTTCACCCCGTTGCCATTGTGACCTTTTGTTGCACTGCACAAAACACTTTTGTTTTAAGAGTGTTTTGTGCAGTTCAACCAAAGTGTCACACCGACAACATTGCTTGATTGCTTGATCTTAGTGGAACTGCACAAGTGGAGATCTTACTTCCTATCCGTGTTGGCAAATTTGGTTCAGATCTTTTTCTTGTGAGTTGTTTGAATTCCGCGCCATGAGATGTCAGTACTAGCCTTCTTTCACATTGAAGGCGAAGCTAGTCTATTACTGAACCATGTGATGAAGGGGAAGAACGAGCGGAAGAAAAACAAAAATCAACTCCTGGTGCTGTAAAGAAGCACTGGAACTGTGATGACACAAGTAATGATATAGTTTTGCATCTTAATTTATTGCTATGGTTGGAACGAGCAATTCTTTTGCCACTGATTTGATGCCACTCTTAATGTAATACGTAATTATCTCTACTTGTCCAAACAAGGATCTTCTTTGAAGATACCATATATTTTAGTGGAACTGCACAAGAAGATGTTGGAAACATTAATCTAATCGAGGAGTATATAGTAAGAATGGCCACCACAGTAGATAGGAACAGATGGTTCCGGAGAAGTGATTCATCTGTATGCTCTACACAGTAAGCCTCCTGACAAAGGTTGGTACTCGCCCACTGATTTCATTCATATGATTGAGCTTTGTCATCTCTATTGGTGTTGTGCTACTATTTAGATACTGTCATCAAAAAGTGGTATTGTCCTTGAGAAGTGCTTCATCTGTGTTGTTTTAAATATTTCCTTTCCTTTTTTTCGAGCAAACAGGGATGCTAGCATTTAATTATCCTCTTGTCATTGCACAACAGGATCATTCTCATCTGAGGCCTTGTTCGGTTGAGGTGGTTTTCGAAGGGGGGTTAGATCCCCTACAAGCCAAAATCCTCTCCAATCCACTTCAGTCCCCTTGGGAGGAGGATTAAACGAACAAGGCCTGAAGAATAATATGGAGTACGTGAAGTGACTAGTTCCGATTATGCCAGGATGAAGAAGCCTTGTCTATCTTCTCATCAGAAGGAGCAGTTGAAGGATGGTTACATTAACCGCCACAAGACCAAACTAACTTCAGCTTAGAAAGACTGACAAATCTCCATTTTCTTGCTATGATGTGCGAGTACAATGTTGTTCTAGGATTCTTTCCGGTGAGTTCCATTTTTCTAAAAGTGTGCTCTACATCGACCATGTAGGTGCCTGTTTAAACTGTCAATTCATAGTATAGTTTGCTTTATACTAATCACTTTTTTGTATTTGTGCAAACCGGGGTGCTCAACTTGATTCCACCAATAGAAAGGAGGTGCGGATAAGTTCAAGGCGTTGCAACATATAAGGGCGAAATCATACAAGCTACGCGCGAATTTGGTTGATTTTGGTGGAACTGCACAAAAAGAACAGCTGCTCGGCTGGTTTATTTAGCACGAGGTGCCATGTCAATGTCTGAACTGATGGCAAACCCTGCCCATTCCACAGTCGTAGGTATTTGGTATTTTGGAATAGGAAAACCTTGTCAAATTTTGCTCATTGATTTTAGCATGAAGACATGCGTTTGATATTTTCGAATGGGACGCCCTTTGCTGTCAGCAGCGTCGATCCATTTTGTCTTTATTCTTTAGTTGTGAAGTAAATATTGGCTCTGACATGTGAATCGCTGAGATGCATAATCATCGATTGTTTTGAATGTTCTGTTTGAATTGCCAGGCCTGTGTGTTTGATTGTAATGTACAGGAACGCTAAAAAGTTGCTCAAACTCATTGTACTCCTTCTGTTCCTTTTTACTTCGCACATTGTGAAAGTGCATACTTTTTTTACAAGATTGGTCAAATTAGAGATACTTTGACTACAGACAAAACTTGTATGCAGACTAGAAAGGACCGGAGGGAGTACATGTGAAACTGCTGCAAACGAGGTGATCACCCAGGGAGTACATGTGAAACTTGTACGTATTGTTTTGCATGTTCATCCAATGCTAGTGATACAAGAACTTGAACTAATCGAAATAAATTCATTCATACACGGTCGGATTTCATATAAATATGTCGGATTTCATTACATTTCATACATTCTTCAACTAAAAAGGGGTGCGCTGGAGGTATAATTAATTAACCGAAGCTACCCACCTGTGTCCGGCTGAGCCGAACAGAAGCTTCAGTGACTTAACTGCAGGTGCAGTTGCATAACTGACATGTGGCCCAGATACCTGTTGGGCCCACGTGTCAGTAAGCCAACTGCACCAGTAGTTAATTAGAAGCAGCGTCCTTCTCCAACATAGCTCTCCGACTCCACGTCACCTCCAAGAAGCTAACCGGCCGTCAGTGGTCAACCCGCCTAGCTTGTCCCAGCGATTAGGGCAGCGGTGGCCTTACTTGGACCCGAGTGGCAGCGACCTACCGTGTTCTACTCTTCCTCGTTTTCTGTGTGGCACGGCCTCATTGGCAGCGGGGCGGGGCCTCGGTGTAGCCAGTGATGTCCTCTGTCTAGTTGCCGGCGGGCGGCGCCTCGGCGGAGCGAGGGAAATCCTCCCCCATGTTGCCGTCAGGGTGGGGCCTCGACGGAGCCGGCGGTGTCCTCTGCCTCATTGTTGGCGCCGCGGGGCCTCGGCAGAGCAGTGCCTCGTTGACGCTAGTGGAGCGGGGACTCGTCGGAGCCAGAATTGTCCTCTGCCTCGTCCTCGGTCTCGCCAAACAGCGCCTCGCCCGCTTCATCGCCCTCTTTGTAGGCGGCCGCAGCCTCCGACACCCGCATGCGGTACCGCCAGCGCTCGAGGCGGCCCTCGCAGGCGGAGCGGTACGAGTCGAGCAGCGCCTCCTGCTCCACCCGCTCCGCGGCGATCTGTTCCTCCGCATGTAGGTGCTCCTGGAGGAGATGGTGGTTGTAGGCTTCGTTGGCCTGCACCTCCCGGAACTGTTCCTCATGCTTCTGCCTCACTGTGTCCATATATTGGGACGGGCCTCGCCGATGGTCATGGTGCAATGCACCGGCGAGGATGGCACGGAGTAGGGGGTTGGCGCGGGATCGTCAACTACCATGTTCTCCATTGGGACGTCGTCGTCCTCCGGCTGCTTGCCGGCCAGCCAGTCGGCAGCAATGGCTGCCATTTCCTTGTGGTCCGTCGTCCGCCTATCCCTAAGAGCGCTGGAGCGCGAGGAAGTCATGGTGGGCAGTAGTGGTGTGGACAGGATAATAGGAACGGATGCGGATGACTGCGGCAATGGCCGGCGCAACAGTTTATATAGCAATGGTGAGCGGCGGAGGGACAGACGTGTGGCGCCGGGGTAGCTGCCTCAGCAACCACGTATCATTAATGTGGGCGGCAGAAGGACGGACGGATGACACTTGTGTCGTTTGAAGGCGAAGCAATCACATGCACCGGGAAGCGGGGCGGGCGGCGCTGACCGTTTCGGGTGGAAAGCGCGCACGGGCGAGGGAGGCAGTCTGGGTGGGCCAGGGCAGTCAGACTCGTGTTTGGCAGCGGGTCGGTCTAGCAGCCGGACATGTTGGCTCGCCAGCTACCTCGCCGAGCTGAGCGACGACAATCAGACGATGGACGTAGCTTCCGACCAGGAGCTGGTGCCACTGTCCAAGCGGGTGCATGTCGTGTTCACCATAGAGCAGGTGCGGACGCACTTCGACACCCTAATGGCGGAAGAGCTACCAGCGCAGGAGGACCTGTGCTGCAACCTCCGTCTCCTCAATGAGCACCGGTGAACAACAAGCGAACGACGATGCCGTCGCGGACATGTGGCCCTATGATACTGGCTTCCCGAATGAGCAGCGGGCGTTGTATCCCTCGGGGCCCTCTCCGTCGTCTTTCGAGTTGTTGCGCTTGCCGTGGCGTCGCCGTCTTGTGTTCTCAACATGGTCAACGGACATGAGGATGAGGAGATGACTTTACTTGGAGAGGATGACAGTGGGGACCCACCAGGGCCATAGCCGCACGTACGCAAGTGCCTCCTTACTAGTATATAAAACATTATTTTTTTTGCTTCCTCCTGGTTTCCAGACATCACGGTCCGACACCATTGTCAACCTATGTAGTCAATAAACGAGAGAATTGCACAAGAAGCGGCCGACAGCTGGGACCAAGCAGCTCAAGCAGTATTTGTGTTTTTGAGGTGTGAGCACTGCAGAGTTTTTCTTGAGCGATGTTTAGCCCAGATATTAATTTTTCTTCTCTGAACAACAACGAAAACATCACTGCAGCTATTAACTGGGCGGGCTGTGGCCCGTCTAGCCCAGGCCAGATATCCAGCCTAGATATTATTATTTTTCAAGCTGAAAATGGCTAGCCCAGCTATAATTTTTTTAGGAATACCCAGGCAAGGTCAAGTTGTTATTCTCCGCCCCGCTCGGCTGCAAATCTTTCCTAGGAGGGATGCATTAGGCTTAACAAGAAAATGGGCTTTAAGAAATAATAAATGGGATGTAATTATAAAAACTGGGCAGTAACTATAAAAATGCACCAAACACGTAATTACTTTATAAAATATTATTTTTGGATATTGAAAATTTTAATTTCATTAATTGTTGCGAGCGCAATGTTTCGTTGGATTTTTACGTAATATAAATTTATGTTGAAATTGTATTTAATCTGACTAGAAATTTCGGGATAGAAATATTTCGGATCCCATCAAAATGTGGGAAATTTTATTGAATTCTGTTTTGAACGGTTGGTTGAAATGGGCTGTACTTTTAACAAACTGTAAATGGGTTGTAGTAAATTCCATTAGAATTCAAAAATTGGCTGCATATTCTTACAAATCTCAAATGGGCTATAAGTTCTCTGCCACACACTTGTGGCCTTACTAAGTTGACGCGTCCCCTAAAAAAAGAGAGTTGACCTGTATGCAAGGCTTTGTCAACTTATAGTCAACACACGATTATAGCAGCAGTGGCCGTTGGATGTCCATCCAATGGATGCCATGCTTTTTCTTCAATCTTGGATATTCTAGTTTCACCCGCCCAAAAAATGATTCATCCCCCTGACATCTAGGGCGCACCGTTTCGGAAGCTGACCTGTGGGCCTACTAAGTTGACGTGTACCAAGGGCTTTGTCAACTTAGTCAATATAAACGATTCTAGCTGCAGTGACCGTACGATGTCCATCCAACGGCCGTCGTGCTTCTTCAACCTCTGGTCTTCTTCCTCCAGCCCCCCAAAGCAGTGCCGGTCGTGCCGCCTGCTCCTGCCTCCCGTGGCCGGTTGTACTGCCGCACAGGCCTCACCGCCCCCTACTACTCCCACCGCTGGCCAGGCCATCCCTCTACTCACCCACACCCCCTGTTATTCCGCGGCGACGGCAGCCTCACACCACAGCCGAACCAGGGAACCCTCGTACTCCTCTCCGTGTGGGCTTCCACTGCTGCGTCTTCCCAGGCTTCGCGTCGTCCCCTTCCTAGGCCTCGCCATCATCCACCGCCCTGGTGCTCTCGGCGCGGCGTGGTCAACGTGGTCAAGGAACGGCTTCCATCGGACGTGGACTGTACGTGGAGAGGCTGTCAGCTGGGTCCACCAGGGTAGGAAGGAACTGCCTCCTTATTACGCGGAAAATAATGATTCCTCCTCCTGACAGGAGGGACCCACCGGACGGGCCACCGTATTTCGCGAAAAAACGTTTCCCCTCTGACTGCTGGGACCCACCGGACGGGCCATCGTATTGCGCAAAAAAAGTTCCCCCCGTTGTTAGCTCGGACCCACCGGAAGTGCCTCCTTATTACGCACAAAAAAATGAATAGTCCCCCTGCTGGTTGGAACCCACCTTAGTGGGAGGCTGACTTGTGGGCCTACTAAGATGACGGAGACGGTGTGCTTTGTCAACTTAGTCAATATGAACGATTCTAGCATCATTGACCGTACGATGTCCATCCAACGGCCATAGTGCTTCTTCAACCTCTGGTCTTGTTGCTCCAGCCGCCCAAAGTAGTGCCGGTCGTGTCGCATGCTCCTGCCTCCCTTGGCCGGCTGTGCTGCCGTGGGGCCTCACCGCCCCCTACTATTCCCACCGCTGGCCAGGCCATCCCTCTACTCACCCACACCCCCTATTATTCTGCAACGACGGCAGCCTCACACCGCAGCGAACCAGTAAACCCTCGTACTCCTCTACGTATGGGCATCCATTGTCGCGTCTTCCCCGGCTACACATCGTCCCCTTCCTAGGCCTCGCCGTCATCCACCGCCCTGGTGCTCTCGGCGCGGCGTGGTCAACGTGGTCAAGGAATGGCTTCCATCGGAAGAGTACTCTACGTGGAGAGGCTGACAACTGGATCCACGGCCGCAGCAAGGAATTGCCTCCTTATTACGCGCAAAATAATTATTCCTCCACCTGACAGTGGGGACCCACCGGGCAGGCCACCGTATTTCGCGGAAAAAATGTTTCCCCTGACTGCTGGGACCCACCAGCTACATCTTTGCACGCAAGGAAGTGCGTCCGGGCAAAAAAAACCGATTCGGCCCCCTGACTGCTGGGACCCACCAGCTACATCTTCGCATGCAAGGAAGTGCGTCCGGGCAAAAAAACAACGATTTGCCCCCCTGACTGCTGGGACCCACCAACTACATCTTCGCACGCAAGGAAGTGCGTTCGGGCAAAAAAAAATGATTTGCCCCCCTGACTGTTGGGACCCACCAGCTACATCTTCGCAGGCAAGGAAGTGCCTCACAGTCGGGACCCACCTGGTTGAAGCGTACGTAGCATTGTCCTTCTGGTCGCGAACGTGTATGTACATACTGGTCGATGTAGAGGCGCGCACGTGTCATAGCAGAGGCGCGCACGTAGCCTGTACACGTACGTACAGCGGCCAGGGTGCAAGAAAGTAAATACGGCCACGTCCATACATACAGGTGGGGTCTCGAACGCCTACTCGCGCATACGTACGGCCAAGGCTCGTGTACATGGCTGAGTCGGAACGGAGCAACAGCGTCGTCGTCGTGTTCATGGGGAGCCAACCGGCTGGGTCGGAACGGAATGCGTCGTCGTATTCATCGGGAGGTCTTGGACGGAACAGCCGATGGAAACGAGGCCTGGCGTACCACAGAACGGAGGAAACCGCCTTGTGTTCGACCGGCCACGTTCAAAACAGGATCCTGTTAATCGTGAGGGGTCTGGCATACCGCAAAACAGAGGAAACGGACCTCCTACGGTCGAAACGGGGTTCCTGTTGATTGGGGGGTGTGGCGTACCGCAAAACGGAGGAAATGGACTTGTGTTGGAGCGCTACGGTCAAAACGGGGGTCTTGTTCATCTGGAGGGGTGTGGCATACCGCAAAATGAAGGAAACGGACTTGTGTTGGAGCGCTACGGTCGAAACAGGGGTCATGTTCATCTGGAGGGGTGTGGCGTACCGCAAAAAGGGACTCCACGGGATACTGTTCATCACCAACGTCGACCCCCTCCAGCCTCCACGGGCTACTCTTCATCCACCGTCGACCTCCTCCAGCCTCCACCTGCGACTGTTCAGCCTCCACCGTGCTACTCCACTGGCTACTATTCAACTAGCCCTCTCCACGGGCTCTTGTTCAACCACCCCTCCACGGGCTACTGTTCATGCAGCCCTCCACGTGGTGGTCATGTTCATGCAGCCCTCCACATGGTGGTCCTGTTCATGCAACCCTCCATGGGGTCCTGTTCATGCAGCCCCAACCAGCTCGATCGAACGGGGTCCTGTTCATGCAGAGGCAAGACCACGGGGTCCTATACAGCCACCCCCACCGGGAACTTTTCATCCA
>LR738712.1:701828728-701941960 GCA_902687465.1 Secale cereale
CCCCCCCAACAGTGAGAATCTTCATGCTTCCAGTATACTTGGGATACCGCCTTAGAACCCACATATTTCCTCCTTTGGAGGGTTTGCCATACACCATCTTCTGTTAGTAATTAAAACAACCATTTGCCGAGGAGGGCCCTATTCTTAACGTCAAGGTCATGAATTCCCAACCCGCCTTGGTCTTTGGGACGTCAAACCACACTCCATTTAGCCAGTATATATTTCTTTCTCCTGCTATCTCCTTGCCAAAAAAATCTTGATCGGGAATAATCCAATCTACGTAAAACTCCTTTCAAGAAATAGAAGAAGGAAATCATATATAGCACCATATTACTTAGTACTGAATTTATGAGGACCAATCTTCCACCCAGAGATAGAAGTTTACCTTTCCAACTACAAAGTCTTTTTTGCAGTCTCTCCCCGACATGTTTCCATTTAGCATTTGTGAGTCTCTAATAATGTATCGGTATCCCCAAATATGTAATCATAAACTAGCCGAACCCGCATCCAAATAGGTTAGTGTACAGGTGGGCCTTGCTTGAGCACAGACAAAGCAAAACAAATCACTTTTATGAAAATTGATCTTAAGACGTGAGAGTTGCTCAAATGCTGATAAAATTAATTTCATATTTCTTGCTTTCTTGAGGTCATGGTCCATAAAGAGGATCATATTGTCGGCATACTGAAGGATAGAGAGACCACCATAAACTAGATGATTTACTACCCCATCAATTTGGCCATCAGCCTTGGCACGCTCAATCATGACTGCTAGCATATCCGCCACTATATTGAATAGCAACGGCGATAAACGAGTCACCTTGTGGAAATACCATCTTCATTTAGAAATAGTGGCTAGCGTCATCATTGACTGTCGTGGAATTAGCACGGCAGATGTCCGGTTTAGAGGACTTAGGTGTGGAGCCATCGCGCGGGTTAGCTTGAAGAGGTTAAAGCACACAAAGAACACAGAGGGTTTATACTAGTTCGGCCCCTTCTATGAAGGTAAAAGCCTACGTCTAGTTTGGTTTGGTATTGCTTGGGCGTCGATGAACAGGGAGCGGGTTGCTTGCCTGTGTCTCGACGGGTTGTTGCTTGTCCTTGAACCGTCGTCGGGTCGTCCCTTTATATAGGAGGCAACGCCCGGTCTGGTTTATAGAGTCCCAAGGCCGGCTCATAATCGTGTCCGCCTCGGTCTCTGCTCTTTCTATCTTACACTTCAAGTTACATGGCATGACGGTTTATATACCATAAACTTTACATATGGGCCCTAAGCCTCCATGGGCCATAATCTCCGGTTCATATTATACTGGGCTTATGATAATACAACTATGCAAGTGTAATCCGGATCTTCCTAGCCGGTTTATACCTGCTAGTAATATCCCTGACATTAGGCCCCAGATTGATTTGAACTTGTTCATGTCAGTCTTCTAAGTCCTTGCATAAATTTCCTCTCTGTAACTTCCCTGCTTTGTAAACCGGCTATGACGTCATCTCCAAAAATCATCCCAATCTGTTGTGACATCACCTCGCATTTATTGCTCACCTTTGTTTGTTACCTTTGTTAAATGTTATCCCGAAGATCGAGGCGACAATGTAATCTTTATAAAATCTCTGACCTCCTTGATTCCCACGCTTGCCGTTTCACCTCACCAGCTTTATAAATACCGGTGAGCCCTGTCCTTTTTTTTTCCTTCCGCACTTCGTCTTCCTCCGTCGCCCGAAGCTCCGCCGCCGTTCTTCGAGCCCGTCGCCGTCGTCAAGCCAGGCCGCTGCATCACCCTGAACCGTGTCCAGAGCACTCCGCCGCCGTCTTCTTCTTCCTCAGGTACTCCTTCTTTCTCACTGTAGATCTCAATCTAGGGTTCCTCCATGGCTTCCGCCATGAAACCTCGAAGCTTGCTATTCATCCCTATAGGTTACACTTGCAGTAGATTCAAACCTTGGATTCATTTCGAATGCGCTCCTGCTCCGTGGTTTAAACCTTAGATTCGAACCTTAGATTCAAACCTTAGATTCATTTGGTCTGTAGAAACCCTTCGTGGTTCTTCCTGTATAAGCAGAGCATATATTTCATCTTTTTCTTACGTCTCAGATCCATTTTTACTTTAGCCTTTTGTAGAAACCTGTTTCTTCGTCTTGTAGATCTGTAAGCTACTCACCGGTTTAACCAATCATATGCTCTTCTTGTAAAGAATTAGTCATAAGCCCGATGGTTTAGCCTCCTCTTTTCTGTTATCATAAACCGGTAGAAGTTTGCTTCACATCTGCTTCCGGGTTGTCAATGCCATTAGTCCCTTGTCTAAACCGTCGATATAATTTGATGTTACGCTCCGGTTTATGCTTCAATACTTAGTAATCCGGATTTTGCACTGTATCTTTCAGCGTTCCCTTTAATCGAGATGACTGCCAAACAGTTTGTTTGTTGCAACTGGGATCGTTCCCGCATTACGGAAGAAGATTTAACAAAGGCCGCTTCAATTGGTCTTCTGGGTCCTAAAAATGTTCTGCACTGGCGGGCCCCAGGAGATGAATGCCCCCCTACCCCTAAGGAAGGAGAGATCATTGTTTTCTTTGATCACATGGCCCGGGGTTTTAGCCCTCCCGGTTCAAAAAGTTTCCGGGATGTGCTGGCCGCTTTTCAGCTTTATCCTCAAGATATAGGTCCGAATTCTATATCCAATGTCTGTAATTTTCAAGTCTTCTCGGAAGCATACCTTCAAGAAGAACCATCAATGGATTTGTTCCGATACTTTTTCCATTTAAACCGGCAGACAGAGTTTACTGTCGGACCGCATCAAGAGTTGGGCGGTGTTAGTATTCAGAAGAGAAGAGATGTGACATTCCCTCACGCTGCTCTCCATACACACCCCAAGGAATGGAACCAATCATGGTTTTATTGTAAAGACACCTCGCCTGAAGGAGAAAACCCTCTGCCGGGTTATCGTGCCCATCGTCTACCTGAGGATCATTCCCTGTCGCAGCGCCTTAGTGCTCCAGAGCGGGCCCGGTTTGCCCCTCAGCTTGCTAAGCTTAGGGCTTTTATGGCCAACGGCTTAACCGGAGTAGATTTTGTTCGCTGTTGGCTCGCCTGGAGCATCCTTCCACTGAGCCGGCGCTCCAACCTGATGTGCCAGTATACCGGAAAAACGGATGACCCTCAGCGCCACATTGACATAATACTTCCTGAGAAGGAAATCACTGAATCCGCAAAGAAAATGCTCAACATCTCCCTGGAAGAATGCAGCCAGACCGGATTGGCTCCATTCTATGAAAACAAAAAACCGCCAGCAGTAAGTTCCTACTAACCTCTTCTGTTTTTTCTAATCCGTCCGTATCAATTGTCTTCTATTTATTTTTCATCTTATGCACAGGCTAACGACCCTTTCTGGAAGAGAAAACCTCAAGATAAATCCGGCAAGCAGCCACACCGGAAGACGTATGTTATCAAGAAGAAAAAGGCGGCCGCTGCCTCTGGTTCGCATCCTGAGGAAGATGATCCGGATTCCGAGGTATGAATTAATCCTGATATGTTTTGATCTCCCTTTATCCAAATTTATGTTAACAGTGTCTTTCCACAGGATTTGGCTGAAGGAAGTAAAGCGGCAGAAGTTGAGGTAATCTCTCTTTCTTCAGACTCAGAACCGCCGGCGCCCAAAGTCCGTCGGGCGTCCCGAAAATACCCTTTTTCTCATCCTTACGCTCAATTGGACCCCAAATTTCTTTTGAAGAAGCGGCAGCATGAAGCACGCCGGACTACGCGCCATAGTGGCCACGTAGTAGAATCCTCCGGAATATCTCTTACTCCGGCTCGGAGGCGCCGCTCTGAGGTTTTACTTTTTCCAACTCTTCTCCATCCAAAGGCCGGACTTATACGTAAACCGCTTAAACCATCTAATCCTAACTATCAAGAGATTCCTTTGTCCTCTTCTGGTGAGTCGACTGCCACACAGGTTCCTGTGCTGAAGACCGTGCCTGGGTAAGTCCTTTTCAACATCCGATTTATCTTTGTATTCGTACCTTGATGATTCTCATTGTTCCTTCAATTTTCTCCAGCAAGCCCAAGCCTAGCAAGAAGGCGAAAGCCACCAAAGCGGCTGCCGAGACTGCTACCGCTGAACCGGCAGCTGATCCGGACGAAATCATCCCTCCAGAGAACGATCCTGCAGCTCAGTTTGACGACCCTGCTCCCATGGATCATGATGATATTGTTGCTCCGGAGAATATTAGTACGGAAAATGTAGTTGATCCGGCTAGTCCAGTCCGGGTTAGCCCTCCTCGGGCTAGCCCGGCTCCTGTTAGTCCGATGCGTACAGCTGCCCCTTCTCAACCAACTACTGCTTCTTCCCCGGACATTCAGATAACCGGTTTAGGTTTTACCGCTCCTGCTGAGCCTATCGTCTTGGCCAAACACACTGCCAAAGAGGAGAAGCTTCAACAAGAGAAGGGCAAGTGGAGCACAGACTTATCCAGCTATGCCCAATTAAGTGCCCGGGAACTTTATTCTGGGTATTTAAACCGGCTTCATACCAGCCGCGATTATGAATCGGGGTTGGTTAATATGATGAAGGATAAGTATGAGGTAAGTTCCTTCACTTGTTTCTGTTGTTGTATTCTTTGTACTCCTGTCTTTAAGCCATAGTAGCCCCCAAGTGCTGGTTTAGCTTTGTTGTAGGTGAACTGGTACTTCCAATGTATGTAAAATGAACTTACATTAGCCCCCAAGTGCTAGGGGCATAACTTGTTTTATGTGCCTGGGACTTGTCTGAATTTCTCTTTTAAAACTTCAACTTTACATTAGCCCCCAAGTGTCAAGTGGATAACTTGCTTATATGCTTGAGACTTGTCTGAATTGTCTTTTACCCCATTTGATTTCCTTGTAGGCTGACTTGACCCGGAGGGCTGCAGAGGTAACTGAGCTCCGGAATAGACTGGCTGCTACTGAAACTGCTTCTGCCAAAGCCAAGGACGAGCTTGCGCTGAATTTAACCAATACTGAAAAATTGAAAAAAGACTTTGAAGCGGAGCGGTCAGCCTGGAGGTGCAGAGGAACGCTCTTGAGAAAAGAGCAAAGGATGTTGAAGAGGCCCTTAATCCGGTGATGCAAGAGCTGACCAGTTTAAGACAACAAATAGAACTTATGACCTCTGCTATCTTTGGTGAGCACTCAATTTGCATATGTTTTCATCTCTGCAATCTTTGTTCCGCCCCGGTTTAACTTTAACAATCATATGTAGGGCGGCGCATAACTCATCTTGGCGATGACGTTCGAAAGAAGCTCAAGGCCTCTTATACCTTGGTGGAGCAGCTGTATTCCGGCGCTCAAAGGATTATAAGTGCAATGTCTCATCAGAAAGCGGCCCCAAACACTATCCAAGGTACCTTAGAGAAGCTCTCCATCCTGCCTGTGCGCCTGGTGGAAGTGAAGAAATCTGCTGCAAGGGCCGGTTCTCTTGTAGCACTGACTCGGGCCAAGGCATGGGATCTGGATATTGATCCGGAGGAAGCTATGAACGGATATCCCAGTACTAAGGAAGATGGATCTACCTTCTCTGGCCAGGACCTCCGTGCTTTAACCAAGGAAATGCGCCCTCTTGCCAGCAAGCTTGCTGATGAAGCAGACCTGACCAAGTATCATTCGGCATATGACTTCGAAAATGAACGGGTGGACCGGCCGGTTTATGATACCGAGAATCTGATCCCGCCAGTGCGTGCCCATACTTTCGCTCCAGATATTGATCCGTCTGATCTTATTACTGAAGAAATGTACTTCCGTGCACTATCCAAAATCGACTGGCGCGTTCCTGACTTCCAGCCGCTTCAAGAAGACGAAGAAGTTCCGGAACGAACCGATCCTCAGCCTTCGCAGCAAGAAGAAGAATCATAAACTTATTTTAACTCTTAGCTGCTGAAATTTGTTGCAAAAAAACTTTTAATCCGTTCAGGCCTGCAAGTGCCTTGTAATAGGATAGTTCGAAACATTGTCTGTCTCAATCCGGATGTCACAGCTTGACTTGGCGTCTGCCAATTTTACTCCCTTGTCTGCTATGGTTGATCCTTTTATGTTATTTGTATCTGCATAGACAACGCTAAAAAGATGTCCTGGCGGTTTACCACCGGACCTATTACATTGCCCCCATAGGCAAATATATTGAAAGAGTATCTGTTTTATACCCAAAAAATACTTCATACCTTTAACTAAGTGTGCTTGACATCCGTAATCCGGTAGGCATAATTGAACATGTAGATTCTGATTAGGCTCTTGGCCCACTTGGCGTTTGCCCAATGATTGTTCCGGGTTATGATAAACGCCGGTTTAAATCATGCTGGTGTTCTATGACCCAGACTTTTGTAGATATGTGGTCAACTTTGAAGTTGCCCAGTTCCGGATCAAAAACTTGGTTAACCACAAAAAACTTTGAAAAATCACAAAGCACAAAACACTGTTGCAAATAAGACCATGCAGTCAAGGCTTTTTGCGAGCTGCCAGGCTCCATATTTGCCAATCAATGGATGTGACCCAAGGAGCTATGATTCATTTTGCCAATCAATGGACGTGATCCAAGGAGCTATGATTCATTTTACCAATCAATGGGTGTAATCCAAGGAGCAATGATTTCTTTTGCCAATCAATGGATGTAATCCAAGGAGCAAGAACTTATTTTGCCAATCAATGGATGTAATCCAAGGAGCAATGATTTCTTTTGCCAATCAATGGATGTAATCCAAGGAGCAAGGACTTATTTTGCTATCCGTAGCCCTCTAGTGACCGCGGAGGTAGGGTACCTATAAGAGAGTTGCGCTTGTATGGCAAGTCCTGTTTGGTCCCTTATAGAATTATCCTACATAGCAAAATAGACTGATCAAAGCATCTGAGTGAACTCCCATAAGACACTTATTTAGAAGAAAAAAGGCTGATCCCCCGGTTTACCAGGGGTGCCGGTTTATTTATTAATCATAATATATACAGGATAAATGAAGTGGAGCTCATGGCTCAAGTGTAGTAAGGCCGCAGAAGGGCAATGTTCCACGGCCTCTTCGTCTCTTCCTCTCCTGTCTGTGAGTCTTTGTGTTCTCGAACGTCCACCAGGTAGTATGAACCATTGTGTAGGTTCTTGCTGACCACAAAGGGCCCTTCCCAAGGTGGGGATAGCTTGTGCATATCTGTCTGGTCTTGTATAAGCCGGAGCACCAAGTCCCCTTCCTGGAACGTCCTGGTCTTGACCCGGCGGCTGTGATATCTGCGCAGGTCTTGCTGATAAATTGCAGATCGTGCTGCTGCTATGTCACGCTCCTCATCCAGCTGGTCTAAGCTATCCTGTCTTGCTTGCTCATTGGCCGCTTCAACATAAGCTGCTACCCATGGTGAGTCGTGCCGGATATCACTTGGAAGAACCGCTTCGGCACCATATACCATGAAGAAGGGCGTATAGCATGTAGACCTGTTAGGCGTAGTGTTGATGCTCCAGAGGACAGAAGGTAACTCCTCAACCCAGCACCCTGGTGTTCTTTGCAAGGGAGTCATAAGCTGGGGCTTAATGCCTCGCAAGATTTCTTAGTTGGCCCTTTCAGCTTGACCATTGGATTGAGGGTGAGCTACCGAAGACACATCCAGGCGAATATGTTCCCTTTGGCAGAATTCTTCCATCTCTCCCTTGGATAGATTGGTGCCATTATCAGTAATAATGCTGTGTGGAAAGCCAAATCGGAAAATTACCTTTTTGATGAATTTAACCGCTATTGCCGCATCACACTTACTGACAGGCTCTGCCTCAATCCATTTTGTAAACTTGTCCACTGCCACCAACATGTGGGTTTTTTTTATCTTGGGATTGTTTAAAAGGACCAACCATATATAGCCCCCAAGTCGCAAACGGCCAAGTAATTGGAATCATCCGTAACTCCTGTGCCGGAACAAGAGCACGCCGTGAAAATTTCTGACAAGCATCGCATCTCCGGACTAGATCCTCCGCATCAGCATGAGCAGTCAGCCAGTAAAACCCGTGACGAAAAGCCTTGGCCACCAGTGATTTTGAACCGGCGTGATGACCACAATCCCTTCGTGTATTTCTCGAAGAATATCACTGCCTTCTTTTGATGACACACATCGCTGAAATGCCCCAGAAACACTGCGGTGATGAAGCTCTCCATTAACAATGGTCATGGACTTGGATCGCCGGATTATCTGCCTAGCTTCAACCTCATCATCTGGCAACTCTCCTCGGCTTAAATATGCCAAGTAAGGGATTGTCCAATCCGGAATGACATGAAGCGCTGCAACCAGCTGTGCTTCCGGATCAGGAACAGCCAAGTCCTCCTCCGTTGGCACCTGAACTGATGGACTGTGTAACTCATCCAAGAAAGTATTTGGTGGCACCGGTTTACGCTGAGAACCCAACCGGCTTAGAGCATCGGCTGCTTCATTTTTTCGCCGGTCTATGTGATCCACCTGATATCCTTTAAAACACCCTGCAACTGCTTCAACTTCTCGCATGTAAGCTGCCATGAGAGGGTCTTTGGAGTCCCACTTGCCAGACACTTGCTGCGCCACTAGATCTAAATCACCAAAGCACTTGACCTGGCTCAAGTTCATCTCCTTAGCCATCCGGAGGCCGTGAAGCAGTGATTCGTATTCAGCCGCATTGTTAGTACAAGGAAACATTAGTCGGAGGACATAACAAAATTTATCACCTCGTGGGGAAGTTAACATGACTCCAGCCCCCGATCCTTCCAATTGTTTTGAACCGTCGAAGTGAATAGTCCAGTATGTATGATCCGGCTTCTCCTCTGGTGCTTGCAATTCTGTCCAATCATTGATGAAATCTACCAATGCTTGGGATTTGATAGCAGTACGGGGTACATACTTCAATCCGTGTGGGCTAAGCTCAATGGCCCACATTGCTACTCTGCCAGTGGCTTCTCTGTTCTGGATTATATCCCCCAACAGAGTTGAGCTAACAATAGTGATTGGGTGGCCTTGGAAGTAGTGCTTCAGCTTCCGGTTTGCCATGAACACACCATACACCAGTTTCTGCCAGTGTGGGTACCTTTGCTTCGATTCAATTAGAACCTCACTGACGTAATAAACCGGGCGCTGAACCGGATATTCCTTGCCTGCTTCTTTGCGCTCCACCACAATTGACACGCTAACTGCACGGGCATTGGCGGCCACGTATAACAGCAGCGGCTCATTGTTAACAGGGGCAGCAAGGACCGGTGGTTCTGCCAATTGTCGCTTCAAGTCCTCAAACGCAGCGTTTGCAGCATCGCTCCATATAAACCGTTCTGTCTTTTTCAGCATCTGATAAAGTGGAATTGCCTTCTCTCCCAAACGGCTGATGAAACGGCTTAACGCTGTAATCCGGCCAGCTATGCGCTGGACATCATTGATACAAGCTGGTTTAGTCAATGATGTAATTGCCTTGATCTTCTCCGGATTGGCCTCTATTCCTCTGTTTGATACTAAGAATCCAAGGAGCTTGCCAGCCGGAATACCAAAAACGCACTTCTCCGGATTAAGCATCATCTTATAAACCCGGAGGTTGTCAAAGGTTTCCTTTAGGTCCTCTATCAGCGTCTCCTCCTTCCTTGACTTTACGACGATGTCATCCACATAAGCATGGACATTTTTGCCGATCTGCCCCTTAAGGCAGTTCTGCACGCAACGCTGGTAAGTTGCTTGGGCACTCTTGAGCCTGAAGGGCATAGATACATAGCAGAAGGCTCCAAAGGGAGTTATGAAGGTTGTCTTCTCCTGGTCCTTAACTGCCATCTTGATCTGGTGATACCCTGAATATGCATCCAAAAAACTTAGCCGCTCACATCCCGCCGTAACATCAATGATCTGATCAATACGGGGGAGAGCAAAAGGATCAGTTGGACAAGCCTTGTTTAGGTCTGTGTAATCCACACACATCCTCCACTTTCCATTTTTCTTTAACACCAGAACCGGATTAGCCAACCACTCCGGATGGAACACCTCAACTATGAACCCTGCGGCCAAAAGCCTGGCCACTTCCTCACCTATAGCCTTGCGCCTTTCTTCGTTGAAGCGGCGCATATACTGCTTGACCGGTTTGAACTTCGGATCAATATTAAGACTGTGCTCAGCGAGTTCCCTCGGTATACCTGGCATGTCAGAAGGTTTCCATGCAAAGATATCCCAGTTCTCACGGATGAACTCGATGAGCGTGCTTTCCTATTTGGGGTCAAGGTTAGCGCTGATAGTGAACTGCTTGGATGAGTTGCCTGGCACAAAGTCAACTTGCTTAGTTTCCTCTGCCGATTTAAACTTCAACGCCGGATCATGCTCTGTAGTTGGCTTTTTTAACGGGGACACATCTGCCGGATCAATGTTGTCTTTGTAGAACTTCAACTCCTCTGTAGCACATACTGCCTCTACATAGGCTGCGTCTCCTTCCTCGCACTCCAATGCAATCTTGCGGCTTCCGTGAACCGTGATGGTTCCCTTGTGACACGGCATCTTAAGTTGTAGATAAACATAGCATGGTCTAGCCATGAACTTGGCGTAAACCGGCCTTCCAAACAGAGCATGATATGGGCTCCGGATCTTTACAACCTCAAAGGTTACTGTCTCTGACCTGGAGTCCTGCTCATCTCCAAAGGTGACCTCCAGATCAATTTTCCCAACTGGGTAAGCCGATTTACCTGGCACCACTCCATGGAACACTGTGTTGGACTGTCTCAACTTCCTGTCCGTCAACCCCATACAACGGAAAGTCTCGTAATACAAGATGTTGATACTGCTGCCGCCATCCATGAGTACTTTTGTGAATTTGTAGCCACCCACCTGCGGTGCCACCACTAAAGCCAACTGGCCTGGATTATCAATCCGTGGCGGGTGATCCTCTCTGCTCCACACAATAGGTTGTTCCGACCAACGCAGAAAACGTGGTGTTGCCGGTTCAACTGCGTTTACCGCCCGCTTCAGGATTTTTTGATCTCTTTTGCACAAACTCGTAGTAAAGACATGGTATTGTCCACTACTTAGCTCCTTCGGATTACTCTGATATCTGGATTGCTGCTGCTGTTGACGCTGCTGATTGCCTTGGTTATTGTAACCACCCTGACCATGCTAGTGGTTGCCTTGGTTGTTGTAACCGCCCTGACCATGCTGCTGGTGGTTGCCTTGGTTGTAGTTATTGTTGCCACCATGATATCCTGATCCGGACCCATTACCCTGGTGACCCGGACCTTGAAAACCGGAACTCGAGGCGCTGCCCGGTGGTCCATTATTGTATTTGGCTTGTCTCATGTCCTCTACCATGATCCGGCATTGCCCCCATGTATGTTTAGCTGGGTGTTCCGGCGTGCTATGTTTCGGGCAAGGCTCGTTCAACTGTTGATCCAGATTGACGGACCCTCCTCCGCTCCGTGGAGGTGGCCTACCCTTGCGGTACTGAAAATTTCCTTGAACATTGGTATTGGCCACAAAATCAGAGCTGCCCTCTGCCTTTCGCTTACCATTAAAACTTGTTCCTGCCGGATTAGCCTGCGCTGGTTTACCGGCCTTGTTTGCTTTCCCGAACTTGTCTCCCTCTGCCTCTGGGTACTTAGCGTTATCAGAGTCCCCATACTTCACCAGAGCGCTCATGAGTGTTCCCATGTCATTACAATCCCGCTTGAGCCGTCCCAACTTCAGCTTCAGAGACTCAAACCGGTAATTGTTTTCTAGTGTCACTATCGCCGTACTGGGATTGATGCTATTGGAAGAGTGCAGGATTTCCGACACTCGTCGTACCTAGGTGCTCGTAGGCTCCTGTTCTCCTTGGACACATGCTGCTAAGTCTACTATTGACATTGGTTGCTTGCACGTATCTTTGAATTTTTTGATAAACTGGCGACGCAGCTCACCCCATGATCCGATGGAGTTAGGTGGTAAGCCCTTTAACCATGTCCGGGCTGTACCCTCAAGCATCATGGTAAAATACTTTGCGCATGCTGCTTCATCCACATCTAGCATCTCCATAGCCATCTCATAGCTCTCAATCCATGTCTCTGGAGCCATGTCTGCCGTATAGTTGGGCACCTTGCGTGGACCTTTGAAGTCCTTGGGTAACCTTACGCTTCGTAAAGCGGGAACAAGACACTGTACTCCAAAAGAACTCGCCGTGACTCCTGTCTCTGTTGTGGTTGGGTGAACCGGCGTCATTTGACGGGTATCCTCGCGGGCGGTCGGTCTGGCCCGGTTCATCGCCTCCTGGGCGTGCGCCTCTGCTCCTGCCGGATTATCCTGCATGTGACGGTGACGTCTCCGTTCGCTGCTAGACACTTCCGGTTCATCCCAAAACCTAGTGTAACTCCTGTTGTGGCGGGGTGTTGAATGAATTCTCTCCCTGCTGTAAGAGTATGCCTGCTGCTGTGTCAACGCTGTGTCCAGCAATTCCTTAGCCTGGCGTGCTTCCAACGCCACGGGGGACGTTCCCTCAACGGGTAAAGCGGCCAGCCGTGAAGCGGCGGCGACAATGTTGTCCAACGGGTTTGAATAATGGCCAGGAGGGGTGGAGATGTGCGGCGTGGGCACAACTTGATGATTTCGCTCTGCGGCCGGCTGTTGAACCGGCGCGCCTGCTCCTGGGGCTCCTCCCCGGTTTACTTCTAGGTTATAGCTGGCTCCCGCTCCTGGTGTGCGAAAAAGATTCATCGCCTCATAGACCGGCGGTAGACGAGTTTGCTGCCTTCTGTTCCTCACCTCCTGCACAGAAGCTTGATCAATCCTGAGCCGGAAAGCTTGGGAATCAAGCTCTGCTTGCCTTGTCACCATCATGGCTTTCTCTGCATCCAGATCCCGTTTAGCTTGCTCGATCCGGCCCTTCAGCTGAGGAATCTCTGCATCATGTTGCGCCTTGTTGGCAGGAGCTACTTCTGCTACTGCGTGTGCTGTCAGCTCCTCGACTAAGGTGGATAGAGCGTCAGAGGGTGAGAGGGCTTGGCTGCTCGCCCCTGCGCCAGCTACCTCTACTGTGAACACCCCAGTCACCGTGGGCTGCTGCATAGACTGTGATCCGGCCATGAAGACAGCCACCCGGTTTGGCGGATCAAAGGGGTCCGGAATACTGTCACCATCGGATATGCCCCCGGATCGGCCGTCCTGCAATAGATACAAAGATTCGGTCTCCCCGGATGAAGATTCATCGTCAGAATAGACAATTGTCTCGCCACCAGAATCCGATCCGTCCTCGGCTTGGACTCCATGTACTGCTCCAACGAAAACACGCTTCACGGCGGGCTGAATCCGGGCCGATCTCGCATGCTGAGCCGGCTCGACAATGTTGGGGAAGACGTCCGGCTCAGGTCCTGGTTCACCAATCTTGCCGATGAAGACGTGGATGCCGCCGAAGGGGACCCGGTACCCGTATTCAATTGAATCGGCCTCGGGGCCCCAGCCTGCGTCGTCGATGTAGATCCGGCCGCGGTGACTCTTGGTCATCCGGCCAACTGCGTAACCCTTGAGTCCTTCAAAGATGCCCTCCAAGAACTCGAAACCATCGTGCGATAGCCCCACGGTGGGCGCCAACTGTCGTGGAATTATCACGGCAGATGTCCGGTTTAGAGGACTTAGGTGTGGAGCCATCGCACTGGTTAGCTTGAAGAGGTTAAAGCACACAAAGAACACAGAGGGTTTATACTAGTTCGGCCCCTTCGATGAAGGTAAAAGCCTACGTCTAGTTTGGTTTGGTATTGCTTGGGCATCGATGAACAGGGAGCGGGTTGCTTGCCTGTGTCTCGACGGGTTGTTGCTTGTCCTTGAACCGTCGCCGGGTCGTCCCTTTATATAGGAGGCAACGCATGGTCCGGTTTACAGAGTCCCGAGGCCGGCTCATAATCGTGTCTGCCTCGGTCTCTGCTCTTTCTATCTTACACTTCAAGTTACATGGCATGACGATTTATATACCATAAACTTTACATATGGGCCCTAAGCCTCCATAGGCCGTAATCTCCGGTTCATATTCTACTAGGCTTATGATAATACAACTATGCAAGTGTAATCCGGATCTTCCTAGCCGATTTATACCTGCTAGTAATATCCCTAACATTGACCTTAATGGCAACACTAACTCCAGAAATGAAGCTATGGTTCATAGCATGGCACACTGCAGAAAATCCTTTTGTTTTGAGGGTGTGTTGACGAAAGGGCCACTTGACTTTGTCATACTCTTTTTCAAAATCTATATTGAGTACCACCCCATTCAAAGTTTTCCAATGTAATTCATGGACTGTTTCATGAAGGATAAAGAAACAATCTAGGATGTGTCTACCTTGCATAAAAGTTGTGTGTGAAGGATGAATCACATGTTCAGCAATCGAATTTAGCCTAATAGTCGCAACATTCATGAATATTTTGAAACTAACATTAAGAAGGCATATAGGTCTGTATTGATGTATCCTTTCGGCCTCATTAACCTTAGGTAATAAAATAATCTCACCTTAGTGTAAGAGAAACAATTTTAGTCATAAAAGCTTCTGCGGTCGGTGGATCCGCATCTTCCCCTTTCCTAGGTATTATAATACATTAGTTACCTTAGAGCCATAGCTTGTACTTGGTGAATTAGGCTAATATCTGCAAGTTGTATCACTACACATCTGAGAGTGATTGTTGAGACTTTCTTGTGTTCGTTTCCTCTACTTGTTTCCAGATCCTATCAATTGGTATTAGTAGCCACTTCTATCCTTGGAGCGAATTGGTTCATATCGAGCAGGGGTTGGGATCTCTCCTAAAATCTCTCTATCTCTGTATGGTGTATGGAGACGTTGGACATCATCCAGTCGGTGGAGGAAGGGCGACATCATTGGCAAGGGGTTCGGGGTTTTCCTTGGTAAAGTTCTGGGGCTATGTTCAATCTGTCCATGGGCACCCGCACAAAGCACACAGAGATCACCGAGGAGCAAGACGTTCTGCGTGATGAGGAGACAACACTGGTGCTCAAGAAGGATAAAACCTAAGACCAAATTGATGGAGTCAATACTCGGTTGAGAAAGGTTGAATCATGTGAGGTACAACTCAGCAAGTTGGAGGTGATCAGAGAAAAACTCCGAGGTTCAGTCAAAAATGTTCTTGCACTATAGATCATGTCATCTCTTGTGACGAAAATCATTGTGACGGGGAAAGAACGATCATCTAAGATCATTTTCTATGATGGTGACTACCACAAGCTTATGGCAACCCGGAGCAGCCCCCCAGCATGTTGGGTGATGATTCAGTCTGGTATTACATGACGCGGGTTAAGTGTCACAAGTCATGTGTAGATTTGGTGATTGTTTTGAGTGTCATCAAAAAGGTTGGACATGTTAGTGAAAGGAATATAAATAAAAAATTTACCAAATATTTTTCAAGCTGAATTATTTTGTGGCATGTTCTTTGTTAATAGATATTACACCGAATAGAGATCGTTCAGTTCCCTCGTAAACAAAGGAATTAGGAACATCGGTACAATGAGGTAAGGTTGTGCTCGACTACCATGTTGCATAGAATAAGGATCATGCGGTTCCCTAGTAGACAAAGGAATTAGCAACAATGGTACTACGACATAGAGTTGTGCTCAACTACCACGTCATTGACAATGCAACGCGAGAGGGCATCATGGTGAGGAGACGTGCACCTTCCGCAGAACGAAGTGGTGCGTGATTGTGGGACAGTGAGTAAGGGTGATTTTAAGTGAGATCTAGTTATTATGAGACATTGTACTGACATTGATTGGGTTTTCTTGATTAGGTGGCACAAATTATTATGCAATTTCATAATTTTTGCGGGCAATGGGTCGAAAATGGATAATTGATTCAATCTAGATGACCCTGGAATAATCAAAAGGTGCTAAGTATAGTTTATGCAATTCATGGTTGATCACAAGGACGAAGGTGAAAATATGTTGTGCCCATACAGTATGTGCAATAATTTGCTATGACATGACATGATACAGACCTAATTGATAGTCGCATGCACATCAATGTATGTCCACCACCTATAAAAGAAGGGTCTATCATGGGGAAGTTGTGACCAATGGTGAATTAAAGTAGTAGTAGCAATCATGGTGGTTATGTAATTTTTTTTTCATTTAAAAACCTATCCAACCTTTTTTTTCTTCGGGTAGTATGGTGCAACATAATATAACTGCATATTAGTATCTTTTATGAAACAAGTCATCACGGTTACGTATTAAAGCCTTGTTCATATCAAGGTTTTGTTTGGGAATCAAGGAAATCCATACAAATTTTGAGAGATGATTGTCGGTGTTAAATATGGCCTATCTCAAGGTAGGGGTCCTAAGCTAGGCGTCTTGGAGTGACAGTAACATGGGCACATGATTTTACCCAGGTTCGGTCTCCCTCGAAGAGATAATACCCTATGTCTTGATTTCGATTGTATATGGGGATAGTACATAGTACATGTATCTACCACCAGATTATTCTAATGAATATGAGATTCGATGATCTATCAACTATCCTAGACTCGGCTTATATAATGTACCGGAGGCCAAGGGTAACAGGAGTCCTAGTCGGCTACGTCGGTGGAGAGGAGTCCTTTTCTTGATCACCAAGTCTTGTGGAATTTCCTCATATATGTCATGGGCTACCCGAAGTGGACCATTAGTGAACCACCACGGGGGTCCTCGGCCTGACCCACCTGGTCGAGAGACCACGTGGTGAGTACTCCCTAGTGCAGGACTCCATTAGTAGCCCCTTGAACTAGTCTTCAAGTTAGGGGCACTGCCCGGTTCTTCCGAATTGTTCTTCGTCTTCGCATGTTGGTCTTGAAAGCCGGTTTAACAAAATCTTCCCTTCTCTGATCTTGAGGATCGTCGACGTGTATCCGAAGAGTTCATGCATTGGGTATCCAAGGGTTAATACGTCGGGCATCCGAGGGCCCCTTTAAGTTCTCGGTCTTTATCAATGCCATATTATTTTTATGCCACACATCGGGTTCGGAGTTTTTCGCGTGCGGCGGTGTCCTCTTGCAGTCGATCTCCAACGTGGGACTACATCCGAGGTATCCTTTTGCAGCCGAGCTCCAACGATGGACTGCAACTGAGGTGTCATACATTACCCCGGTTCAAAAAAGTTGAAGGGGTTCGGCCAAGCTTGATGATGGAAAGGACCTTTATGGAGCCATCCACTCACATCTGAGCTTTATGTCGGACTGCTTCTGAGGTGGTACACCACCTCGGCCTGATTTTTTTACGGAATTTGTTTCCAATTGGTACAATTTATTTCGTGCCGAGATGTAAAGCCAGTAGCCCTCAAGGTGTGTGTCGGCCAAATTTTGAGAAGCACATGAATGATGCATAAAATTAGTGACCCCGATAGCCCCTGAGACTCAGGTCGATTCATGAAATCGGCATGGAGATCAAATCCTTTCTCGGCGGCCTACTATAGGGACATAAACACGGTGCGTAGTAGTTCCCGAGAATCGGGTTGGTGTGGCCGATCAAGCTGAGGATCACAATCTCCTTGGAAACTGTTTCATACATAAAATTTCTGCACTGAATCGTCAATGCAGTAGCCCCGGGCCATTGGGCGGGTGGCAACACCATATCAGGGGACCGATGTACCTTTTTAATGGCTTTTATATGAGAAGCATGAAGCCAAATAGCTCTGAGCCTTAATTTGGGCATGGGTGGCCGAATTAAGTATCGATATTTGTTTGACACAAATTTTTGTTACGTTTGACACAGACTTCTTGGCAAAAATAATAAAGATCTCTTAAAGAAGTTGGGGCTAGTGAAAGCCGAGCTTGCCAACGGCCGCAAGGGGCTTAATAGAAAGAAAATCAAAGCCAATAGGAATTATGAGAGCAATATGTCAGCTGCTCGGTTGTCTCAATGAGACTATGCCCTTGACTCTTAATAGATGGGCTGGAGTAAACTGGCTTTAATCACAATTTACGTGTAATGATTCTATGTATCCAAGTACTTTACATCATTAATGCTCGAATTTGCATTATGCAAACTTTTTTGACTGGCCATCGGCTTCAACCTCCTTGTCCAGTAGTCGGGGAGTGTTTTCCTACTTTATAAAGCCTTTATGAGGGCAAAGATTTATGTAAAACAAGTCAATCCGGCCATACGGTTTTATAAACAAAGGTACGCGAAGAGATATGTTATATACCTTCTTAACGTAAGAAGCATCTTCTAGGAAAAATAATTCCTTTATAAGTTCCATTTCCCAAGCTATCATGTTGACCATGGTCATGAAACCTCACCTCCAATCAATATGGGAAAAAATATTGAGGATTTAGTTTGGGAATGTTCCCGAACTCTGTGGTCCTTAATGAACCTAAATTTTTACTTCCGTCATTGTCGACCAATTATATACTTAAGACATCTAGCTTTCGGCTTCACTCATGTGTGGTACGAACCTGGATGACGCAGTAGTAATAATTAAAGAGGTGCTCCCTTTACCCCTTAGCTGAACAATCGGGAACGTTGGCAGTAAGCACATGATCGAGGCAACTCAACTGGGCCAAAATCTTAAGTCAAATTGATGCATATTTATGGATTTATAACGATGATTACAGAAGGCAACGTACACTGAGTACAAACATTGATGAGATGTTGGGCTCTCTAGGGGGCCCCTGTACCCGGGCTAAGGTGCCTCAAGGAGCCCTCGGTATGGTTTATTGGACTCTTTTACAGTTCCAAAGTATTTTATACCAAAACCTCGAGGTTAGAATTGCGCAGTTTCTTTAAAGATGACCGAACTGCTTGTCTATTAATGACCTCGGATGAAAGCAAGCTTGGTGACCTATCCAAAATTCCTTTGTTTTACTGACCAGTCAATCAAATTTGAGCATGTTGTGATAATAAACTTTTTAAGCTATCCTTTGCAGCTTTATGCTATATGTTTTGACTCCGTTGCAACCATTTATCATTTGAATGTGGTCCATCGTCGGCTTCCACCCCTTTGTAGATACTACATAGGGTGTTTCCGCAGTAACAAGAAAACCCATAGCCGACATCTCGGTGCCCGTAGGCGGTTTTGTTAGAGGAAATGTGGTAATCAGATATGCAGACTTTATAACTTTCACTTAGTCATAGGAGTTTAAAGTTGGGAGGCCAGTTACTAGCATCCAATTAGTTTTTGACATAAGATGTGGTCAAGCCATTAACACTTCGGGCAATTTTATGAAAGGCCCATCATATAACACGGGGTAACCTATATCGATCTGTAGTTTGACATAGTCATCAAACCGCTGACCAGATTATGCTTATTGTCACAAACTGTTTCCGGCTTTCTCCACTGAGGCACTTAACCAGTTAAACCAGAAGTACAATCGTAGTGGTTCTCCCTTTGCCCTTAGTCGAACAATCGAGGATGTAAGAAGTAAGCACATGAGCCGGGCAACCCAACTACTGACCAAAGACACAATTCAAAGCTGATGCATATAAGGCAATATCCGAGAATGTTTTATCGAGGACTCCAAGGAGTACCTTGGCTTTTGGTGGGTTAGGATCTTTTCGCAGCGCCCCATTTAATATTGCCAATGTTTTAAAGGTGCTCGACCTTGCATTGCGAGAGTCATGCACCGAGACACACAAATAGATTAAAAGTTCCATAAGCTCAGAAAAAAAAACTCACATAAAAACTTTACGTCTAAAACTTGTCATTAAAATTAATTTGTGCTTGTGTCATGCTTTAATCATGATACATCCGACCTCTAGACTTCAAGTGGGTCAGCATTCGGCTTCAACCTCCCTTCCTGAAGGTGAAGTGCTTCTCAGGCCAGTTTAGCGAACTAGACTCAAGGGGCTTTAGAGAGTAACTAGGCCATCCGGCTATTGACCATAGACTCGGGTCAAAAAAGGAGTGGATGAAAAAGACTTTGCAACAACTAAGAAGAAAATATTTATTATAAAACAACTCATAGGAATTTAAGAGCCCCCAGTTAACATGGCGAAAAGAAGTGTTATTGACAAACCATGTTCTAAGAAACAACTTTTTTGTTTCAGACAAATATAATACTTGGTTGAACCGAACAAAATTTTAACATGAAAGCAACTTAGATGGTTAATGTGCTCGGCGTTGATGACGTGGTCTGGACTTGTGGTGGGCCGAATCCCCCGGTCCAGCTACAATGTCGGGGCTGGTCGGCTGGTGACGCCAAAGTCCCCGGAGTAGGTTGATAAAGAAATGACGAAGTGCCCGGTCTAGCCGAGGTGAAGAAGCGGGTCAATAAGGTGACATTGCAGCCCCCATGCCAGCCGAGCTGTCGAAGTAGGTCGGAGTGCTGGACATCGGCTTGAAGAAGCAACGGTGTGGCGATGCCAACTAGGTTGAAACTTCATGATGCGGTCAATGTCGGCCTGATGAAGTGATCGTGCGGCGATGCTGGAGCATCGGACCCATGCAACCCTTGGGGTGACAATTCTATCTTGACGATAATTTGGCTTTTGTGATGTTGAACTCTAGGTCGGCTTGCCTAGCTGATGATCCAAGGTAGTGGTCATCGGCTCAACGCAGGTCAGCAACCATGGAGCAACGTTGTCGGGTTTGTTTGACATCGAAGCAGTGGTGAATATTACCTAGAAAAAGACTTTAAAATATGTAGGCACATGCTTGAGAACAAAACACAATGCTCTAAAGAAAATTTCCTTCAAAAGGACATCTAATAACAGGTTCATGAAAAAGATGAATTCGGGGGCGCATTCGTTTTCGCGCAAAAAAACATATCCGAAAATTGATAAATTCCTAGGATGTTTTTTGGAGTTTGAACGGACGGATTGAGATGAAATTATGAGGGTTCTAAATAAGGGAATTCCGTAGCTGTTGAACGGTTGGAACTTTCAAATGATGCCTGATACGTCTCCAATGTATCTATAATTTTTTATCGTTCCATGCTATTATTTATGAAGTCTTGGATGTTTAATGGGCTTTATCATTCACTTTTATATCATTTTTGGGACTAACCTACTAACCCAAAGGCCCAGTCTAGATTGCTGTTTTTTGCCTGTTTCAGGGTTTTGCAGAAAAAATATCAAACGGAGTCCAAACGGAATGAAACCTTCGCGAGAGATATTTTTGGAGATAATCACGGACGAAGAACTTGAGAACCACGTCAGAAGAGCCACGAGGGGCCCACGAGGGTGGGGGGCGCCCCCCTTCCTAGGGCGCACCCCCTGCCTCATGGGGCCCCCGTGACTCCCCCGGTGTCCTCCTTCCTATATAAGTCTATGTACTCCAAAACCTCCATGAACAGAGAGAAAACCCTAATTTCACCGCCGTAACCTTCTGTTCCCGTGAGATCCCATCTTGGAGCCTGTTCCAGAGCTCCACCGGAGGGGGATCCATCACGGAGTTCTTCATCATCATCATCATCGCCCTCACCATGAGTTGTGAGTAGTTTACCACAGACCTTCGGGTCCATAGCTAGTATCTAGATGGCTTCTTCTCTCTCTATGGATCTCAATACAAAGTTATCCTCGGTCTTCGAGGAGATCTATTCGATGTATCTCTTTTTGCGGTGTGTTTGTCGAGATCCGATGAATTGTGAGTTTATGATCAAGATTATCTATGAAAGATATTTGGTTCTTCTCTGAACTTTTTATGTGTGCTCATAATATCCTTGCAAGTCTCTTCGGATTATTGGTTTGGTTTGGCCTACTAGATCTATAGTTCTTGCAATGGGAGAAGTGCTTGGCTTTGGGTTCAATCTTGCGGTGTCCTTTCCTAGTGACAGTAGGGGCAGCAAGGCACGTATTGTATTGTTGCCATCGAGGATAAAAAGATGGGGTTTACATCATATTGCTTGAGTTTATCCCTCTACATCATGCAATCTTGCTTAAGGCGTTACTCTGTTCTTATGAACTCAATACACTAGATGCATGCTGGATAGCGGTCGATGTGTGGAGTAATAGTAGTAGATGCAGGCAGGAGTCGGTCTACTTGTCTCGGACGTGATGCCTATATACAATGATCATGCCTAGATAGTCTCATAATTATTCGCTTTTCTATCAATTGCTCGACAGTAATTTGTTTACCCGCCGTAGAATATCGCTATCATGAGGGAAGCCACTAGAGAACACTATGGCCCCCGGGTCTATTCTCAACATATCAATCTACATCTACTTTACTTTTATCGCTTTTATTTGCTGCTCTTATAAACCAAAAATACCAAAAATATAAACTATCATCTCTATCAGATCTCACTTTCGTAAGTGACCGTAAAGTGATTGACAACCCCTTATCATGTTGGCTGTGAAGTTCTCATCTGTTTGTGCAGGTGCGACGGACTCGCGCGTGGTCTCCTACTGGATTGATACCTTAGTTATCAAAAACTGAGGGAAATACTTACGCTACTGTGCTGCATCTCCCTTTCCTCTTCGAGGGAATACAACGCAAGCTCGAGAAGTAGCAATGCCCAAGCTGAACGCGGGCAGCCCCGCCCCAATCTCTTCCAGATTCTATAGGGCTCTTGTGTATTGGAGATTGCCGGAGATTCCTCCATTGGAATGAGATCAAATTTTACAAGGTTGTTGTAGGCTCAAATCCTCACAATTCCATCAAAGGTTCCGTCAAAATTACACCCGGGGAGGTGGGGCTGTGAACACAAGTCCGATGTCCAAAGAAGCTGCATGATTGTGTGACGGCAATGTTGATGTTGAGTCCCCGAGCTTCATGGATGATTCTTCCATCATCTTGGATGATATCGGAGTTAATGATGATGAAGACACCCGTCCGATCTTGACGATCCGGCGTGGGATGTAGTCCTCGGCCCAACCGAGGTGACCAATCGAGCCGACGACAAAGATGCCGACATCGATGACGAAGCTCAATTCCGCCGTGTAGATCGCAGTTGAACCGATCTGAATTCCCATCGCACTACGGTGACTGCCCGCGAGGACCTATATGGGCCACCAATGTCGGTGCTAAATCTGGCATATCTTGAGGTAGGGGTACAAAGTTAGGCGTCTTTGAGCGATGGTAACATCGACACATGATTTTACCCAAGTCTGGGCTCTCTCGAAGAGATAATACCCTACTCCTGCTTTCAATTGTATTCATATGGGGATATTAAATAGTACATGTATCTACCACCAAATTGTTCAAACGAATATGAGATTCGGTGATCTATCGACTAGCTTAGCCTTGGCTTATATGAGGCCTAGGATAACAGGAGTCATGTCGGCTACATCGGTAGAGACGAGTCCTTGTCTTGATCAACCATTCATGTGGAATCTGTCTCATATATGTCGTGGCCTACCCGAAGTGGCCCATTAGTGAACCGCCATGGGGGTCCACGGCCCGACCCACCTAGTAGGGAGACGATGTGGTGAGTACCCCCTAGTCCAGGACTCCATCAATGATCATATATAATAGTTCATATTTTGTAGAAACTATGGAAATTTGACACAATCATGTGGATATAAATCTTTAAATTTAATACAAAGACTAGTCTTTGCCCATGACTTAACTTTCTTGCATTATACACCCATGCGATCATTCACCCATCAACCGTATGTATATCTGAATTGTAATGTTTGTGTTGTGCATTAAATTGATGTGCATGTAGAAGAAATCTCGAGCGGGAAAATATATATGCAATTTGTGCCAATTATAGATTCTTTAGAAAATCCTTTAGAAGATCTACAAGATCAAGACTGTGATGTCAGTGTTTGACCTTCTACACAGTCACGTGGAAAGTCAAAATAGTGTGCGCAATATCACGACATATAGTAAGATACGCTTTGATTATATAGAACTTAATGGATAATACATCTGACGTAGGTACATATATTTGGGCAAGGCATATATTATTAGTACAATTGAAATATACATTCATTGTTCGCCGAAACTATATTGAAATAAATGGGATATGAAATTGCTAGTCTCGATATGTCATAAATCGGATAAGATATTTCATACGGCGGATACTTGTCACTAGCATTTATAGTCTAATTAAGCATGTTTTACCATGGGAACCAGATTTGCTATATGGTGATGCTATAAATATCGTACCCTCCTCATCACCATCTCCATACAAACACTCTTTTGATATCATACCTCTCATAGTTTTTTTCCAAATCTCATAAGTTTTCCCGTAAAAAAGCCTCAAATTTCTTCCATGAACCAAAGAGTCAACCAGGAGTGGAACCCCTCTGAGGTAGAGGGGGCAAGATCAATCATTGATCGTCTCAACAACTACTACAACAATGATGGCACAAGCCGTGACAAGAACAAGAAGCATGATATTGTGGCCAATCTCAAGGCATGGTTCCCTAGGAAGACCATGCGACAGGTAACCGACTTGTATGATGATCTTGTTGTGGAGATGCATAAGTTGCAGTGTCCAGAGAAGGACTACAATGGTACCAATAGTGACCATGGTGTCATTTACACCGTGGATGACCTTGTAAATAAAAAAATTGGATTGCAAGAGGAAGTTGCCATGGAAGGAATGGGTATTTTATTTGGTCGTCCATTAGATAATATGCAAACCATGCAGATACAAGAAGATGTGCCAATGGTGGAGGAGAACAAGGTGGTGTTGGAGGATAAGATGTGCATCCCTCAACCAGTGCTTGCACCACATGCCAAGGGGTTTTGGACCCTGGAGGAGCACAGGTTATTCAAATTTCATCTTCCCTAATTTTCCATGGGATTTAAAAAATTATTTCATTTTGATTATTATTTTGGAGATGTCGGGTGTATTTTAAAAGAAAGCGTACTATTAACCATTATGTGGGTTTTCATTCTCATGAATCAGGTGTTTATTTTTTATTTTTACTGTACTCATAGTGCCCATACACTTTTACCATTACCAATAGTACCAAGATGTATATATTTTGTTGGTGAACAGCCGACTTTATTTCATTATTGTGCTTCCCTTAATAAGTTAATACTACCGATGCTTGACCGTGCAACTAAAGATGGAATAGTTAATTATATATTCATAGTAAAGAATGAAACTACTATTGCACGTATTATCATAGTCTATTTATATCTATTATCAATATATGACCATGGTAGTTATGAAATTCCGTATTCATCTATAATCATTTATTATCACATATTATATTATAACATCATAAAAGACAAATAAAGATGTCCTTACTAGCACAAGGGTTAATATTTTTTTACAAGTTCTAATACTCCAACTATTTCATTTTTCACCAAAATATTAAATAATCAATGTGTCCTTGAAAGAATTAACCTAACTAGTTCATCTTGAACATGGTTATTCTAGGCTCTTTCTCCACGGGTTGAGTGTATGTGGTCGTGGAAAATGGAAGGACATATCAAAGTACTTCGTCACTAGTAGGACTCCAACCCAGATTTCAAGCCATGCACAGAAGTACTTCATGAGGCTACAGAGTAAAGGGTCAGGAAGCCAACGCTACAGCATTAATGATGTGGAGCTCGATGATGCCGACCCATGGAAAATGGAGAATAGCTTTAATTATTGGCAAGCACTCGCCTTGCAATCTACAATTAGTACTGATAACCAAAATTGAAGTTTTGATTTGCAAGCTCATTCGAGTCCATTTGTCACCATGAACAATATAGTCTAGTTTGGAGTTGTCTTTCTTGAAGAAAAGGAGTTGGTAGTAATATGATGTGAGAATTATATGATGTTTTCGTCATGGTAGGGGCTAGTGAACTGTGTTCCTACTAGTATACAAGTATTACTTAAACTTCCTTCAAAGTATTGTATGGGATATCATGTACAAGATGCTATGAGTCATATTATATTTGCATATGTGTCGGGAGAGTCAATAATATGTGTTATTACTATTTCCTATGGTTGTTGTATAAACATTGCAACTGAGATTGATGTGGTATAGGTACGAACATACCTTTTTTTTCTGTGTGGTTCCTACATGTAAGGAGGTGTGACGTGACAACGCTAACATGCCAGTCAAGGAGGTGAAAGAAGCCTCATTAGTGAAAATCAGTGTCAACCAAGCTTAGAATTGATTCTTGAACGGATTGACAAGTTGGATGTGTGCATTAACTAGTTTTCTAGTTCTGGGTTGAGAATAAAGTGGTAAGCTAAGTATTGAAAAGTGAACAAATCTCAATTGAAAACGTTTATCTGAACAACATATACTGAACATGCATGTTCATTTTTCTAGAGAATATATGTAGTTGTTCGAAGTCCATGGAGGCTTCAAAAAAATTAAGGGCTAAAGAGAAGCTTTATTTTGGAGACGAAGCGGGCATTTCAACTATTACAAACTTTAGTACATGATTCAATGTTATTAGAGTAGAGTATAAACACAGTAGAATCTTGGATTGCGACTACATAGGACAACTGCATCCCTAGAGCCAGCAAAAATTTGCGCTTGAGAAGCAAGCCTTTGAAAAAAATGTTTCGAGAAAAGTCGACCCCTTCTTAAGTTCTTATTGGTCTTTAGAGAAATTATAAAATCAATCTAAGCTTGAGAGACAAACTCACCAACACCACAAATGGTTTTTTTATTTGGATATTGGGGTAAAATGTAGGGTAGTGGCTGAATTTCCACTTTGGATACAAAATTCCTACATTCCACGATTTGTGCAAGACTTCTCCAGAAACTAGGAAGAGTCAATCAATTTTCCAAGACCTCATCAAGGATACACCACCAAATATGGTAGGGTAGTTGGAACAGAAACCCGAAAAGCATTGTTTACAATGTATACATGTTGAGTATAATGTTTATTAGGAAAGAAGAGATAGACTAGGATTTGTTCTGGCTTGTCTTGTACTCCAAGTAGATCATTGTACTCCTATATATATGCCCACGAGGCTCAAGAAATACAACAACTATCCCACCAAACCTATCTCTCCCTTCTAACATGGTATCAGCCTAACCGATCCAAACCCTAGCCGCCGCCGTCGCTTCCGCACCGCGCCGCCCCCAGGGCGGATCTGCATGATCGCCATCGGGGGTTGTGCCGCCCGTACCTAGGGTTCGTCCGCCAGTCATGTTGACCGGCTGCCCTAGAGAGTCTTTTCCCGAGCCCTTGCTCGGTTTTTCTCTCTCTCGCCGGTAGCTTTGATCGTCGTTTACTTTTTGGTTTTCCAATCTAAGATTGGTTTGCGTCGCCCAGCGCCGCCATTGACACCCCGTGCATCTACTCCGACACTGGTGTGACTGGTCGGCTACTTCATCGACCCGACGGCCTCGCACGACAGGCGGCCCCTCAAGTCCGTCGTCCGCGCATCGGCCCACCCGTCGACCTGCGCCGGCAGTCACCGCCCTGCTCCGACCAGGACACCTGCATCGCCTTCACCCGGCGGCCTCGTGCTATGCGGCGGCCAATCATAGCCTCCGCTCGCGCGCCGGCCCGCCAATCGATCCACGTCACCTGCCTCCATCGCGTCTTCACGGCGGCCCTGCGGGTTGCCTCGTCGGCCTCGTCTTCGGCAGCATTAGGCTCGTCGACTGTCTCAGCTCGGGCACCGCTACTGGCAGCACGGGTGCCGATCACCCGACGTCCCACGTCATTCGTCCTCGACGGCTTCATCACGGACTCCGCCGCCACCCCGTCTTCACCAAGCAGCGTACCCGACCTCCCGTGCGATCGCATTGATCACCCGCCCGCCATCGCGATACGCCTCATCTACGACGTGCGACCGACCTAGCCCGTCGGTTGCGCGCGTCTTCGCTGGCCCCGTGAAGACCGTCCCGAGTTCAACGCGCCCCTCTACCAATCGAGCAACGGGCTGCCGCAGCATCACCCCGTCGGGCCGCAGCGTCGCCGCCTCGTGGTTCTTCTCCCAGCAGCACTGACCCGCGTCACCGCTACACCGCCCCTTCGGGCCGTAGTGCCGCGGCCTCGGTCCCCGCCGCCCCGAGGCCATCCGCTCCAGGCCGTCCCGTGGCTGCACCGACCCTCGCGCCGCCGCTATGTCGCCACATCGGGCCGTAGCGAGCGTGACACGTGGTTCACGCTGCCGTCTAGAGGCCGTCCTCGTGGTTGCACCGACCTGCGCTCCTCCACTATGCCGCCCCTTTCGGGTCATAGCACCGCGGCCTGCGGTCCCTGCCGCCGCCCCGAGGTCTTCTGTCGTCGCCCTGACCTGCCTGCCGCCGCTGCATCGCCCCTTCGGGCCATAGCGCCGTGGCCTGCGATCCCCTGGCGCCTCCGCGTGTCGACCTCCTGTGGTATGCGCCGCCGCCTCCCTTGGCGCAGGAACGCCACCATCGGTGCCGGTCTTCGTCAAGCTGTCGGGTTCTTTTCCTACTTCGAGCACCGCCGCCGCGCTCCTAACGTAGCTGTCGCCGCCGCTCTTCTTCGGCCGCCGCCGCAGCCGCCCATCCACCCCCTTCGTCTTCGACCAGCACCAGCCCATCGCTAGCGTCGTCGTCATCTACCCCAACCACTTCGTCTACTCCGACCACCGCGGGCAACATCGACCCCGCGCTGATTGGCGCCGCGACCGTAGTCGAGTCCTTCTCTGCTGGCCTCTCCAACTTCTCCGACATGGCGCACAGCTTGTGCAGGTCCTCATCTACGCATGCCCGGTGTTGGCAACATCGATGTGTGCCTGATGTCCACTATGCAACCTTCTTCTTGTAGACGTTATTGGGCCTCCAAGTGCAGAGGTTTGTAGGACAGTAGCAAATTTTCCTCAAGTGGTTGACCTAAGGTTTATCAATCTGTGGGAGGCGTAAGATGAATATGGTCTCTCTCAAAAAACCCTACAACCAAATAACAAAGAGTCTCTTGTGTCCCTAACACACCCAATACAATGGTAAATTGTATAGGTGCACTAGTTCGGCGAAGAGATGGTGATACAAGTGCAATATGGATGGTAGATATAGGTTTTTGTAATAAGAAAATATAAAAACAGCAAGGTAGCAAGTGGTAAAAGTGAGCATAAACGGTAGTGCAATGCTAGGAAACAAGGCCTAGGGTTCACACTTTCACGAGTGCAAGTTCTCTCAACAATAATAACATAACTGGATCATATAACTATCCCTAAATATGCAACAAAGAGTCACTCCAAAGTCACTAACAGCGGAGAACAAACGAAGAGATTATGGTAGGGTACGAAACCACCTCAAAGTTATTCTTTCTGATCGATCTATTCAAGAGTCCGTAGTAAAATAACACGAAGCTATTCTTTCGGTTCGATCTATCATAGAGTTCGTACTAGAATAACACCTTAAGACACAAATCAACCAAAACCCTAATGTCACCAAGATACTCCATTGTCACCTCAAGTATCCGTGGGCATGATTATACGATATGCATCACACAATCTTAGATTCATCTATTCAACCAACACAAAGAACTTCAAAGAGTGCCCCAAAATTTCTACCGGAGAATCAAGATGAAAACGTGTGCCAACCCTTATGCATAAGTTCACAAGGTCACTGAATCCGCAAGTTGATCACCAAAACATACATCAAGTAGATCACATGATATCCCATTGTCACCACAAATAAGCACATGCAAGACATACATCAAGTGTTCTCAAATCCTTAAAGACTCAATCTGATAAGATAACTTCAAAGGGAAAACTCAATCCATTACAAGAGAGTAGAGGGGGAGAAACATCATAAGATCCAACTATAATAGCAAAGCTCGCGATACATCAAGATCGTGCCATCTCAAGAACACGAGAGAGAGAGAGAGAGATCAAACACATAGCTACTGGTACATACCCTCAGCACCGAGGGTGAACTACTCCCCCCTCGTCATGGAGAGCGCCGGGATGATGAAGATGGCCACCGGAGAGGGATTCCCCCTCCGGCAGGGTGCCGGAATGGGTCTAGATTAGTTTTTGGCGACAACAGAGGCTTTCGGTGGCGGAACTCCCGATCTATGTTATTTTTCGGAGGTTTCAGTATATATAGGAGGTGTTGGAGTCGGGGACAAGTAAAGGGGGTCTCCGGCCTGTCCATGAGGCAGGGGGCGCGCCTAGAGGGCGCGCCCCCACCCTCATGGGCAGCCCATGGACCTTCTGGTCCTCCTCCGGTACTCTCTGGTCTTCTTCTGGTCCAAAAATAACCTCCGTTGAGTTTCAGGTCAATTGGGCTCCGTTTGATATTCCTTTTCTGTGATACTCTAAAACAAGAGAAAAACATAAACTGGCACTGGGCTCTGGGTTAATAGGTTAGTCCCAAAAATCATATAAAAGTGTATATAAAAGCCCATAAAACATCCTAGAAATATAATATAATAGCATGGAACAATCAAAAATTATAGATACGTTGGAGACGTATCAAGCATCCCCAAGCTTAATTCCTACTCGTTCTCGAGTAGGTAAATGATAAAAACAGAATTTTTGATGTGGAATGCTACCTAACATAATTCTCAATGCAATTTTCTTTACTGTGGCATGAATGTTCAGATCCGAAAGATTCAAGACAAAAGTCTATATTGACATAAGAATAATAATACTTCAAGCATACTAACAAAGCAACCATGTCTTCTAAAAATAACATGGCCAAAGAAAGTTATCCCTACAAAATCATATAGTCTGCCTATGCTCTATCTTCATCACACAATATATTTAAATTATGCACAACCCCGGTTTCAACCAAGCAATTGTTTCACACTTTAATTCATTCAAACCTTTCAACTTTCATGCAATACATGAGCGTGAGCCATGGATATAGCATTATGTGGAATAGAGTGGTGGTTGTGGAGAAGACAAAAAGAAGAAGATAATATCACATCAACTAGGCGTATCAATGGGCTATGGAGATGCCCATCAATAGATATCAATGTGAGTGAGTCGGGATTGCCATGCAACAGATGCACTAGAGCTATAGGTGTATGAAAGCTCAACAAAAGAACTAAGTGGGTGTGCATCCAACTTGCTTGCTCATAAAGACCTAGGGCATTTGAGGAAGCCCATCGTTGGAATATACAAGCCAAGTTATATAATGAGAATTCCCACTAGTATATGAAAGTGATAAAACAAGAGACTCTCTATCATGAAGATTATGGTGCTACTTTGAAGGACAAGTGTGGAAAAGGATAGTACCATTGTCCCTTCTCTCTTTTTTTGGAGGGGCTTTATTAGCCCCCCCCCCCTCTCTCTCTTTTTTTGGGCCATCTCTTATTTTATTTGGCCTTTCTCTTTTTTTTTCCTCACACGGGACAATGCTCTAATAATGAAGATCATCACACTTTTATTTACTTACAACTCAAAGATTACAACTCGAAGCTAGAACAAAATATTACTCTAAGTGAATGCCTCCGGCGGTGTACCGGGATGTGCAATGAATCAAGAGTGACATGTATGAATGAATTGTGAATGGTGGCTTTGCCACAAATACGATGTCAACTACATGATCATGCATGGCAATATGACAATATGAAGCGTGTCATGATAACGGAACGGTGGAAAGTTGCATGGCAATATATCTCGGAATGGCTATGCAAATGCCATGATAGGTGGGTATGGTGGCTGTTTTGAGGAAGGTATATGGTGGGTGTATGGTACCAGCGAATGTTGTGCGGTACAAGAGAGGCTAGCAATGGCGGAATGGTGAGAGTGCGTATAGTCCATGGACTCAACATTAGTCAAAAAGAACTCATATACTTATTGCAAAAATCTATGAGTTATCAAAACAAAGTATTCAACGCATGCTCCTAGAGGAAGGGTTGGTAGGAGTTAACCATCGCGCGATCCCGACCTCCACACAAAGGATGACAATCAATGAATAAATCATGCTCCAACTTCATCACATAACGGTTCACCATACGTGCATGCTACGGGAATCACAAACTTTAACACAAGTGTTTCTCAAATTCACAATTACTCCACTAGCATGACTCTAATATCACCATCCTCATATCTCAAAACAATCATCAAGTATCAAACTTCTCATAATATTCGATGCACTTGTATGAAAGTTTTTACTATAACCAACTTGGATACCTATCATATTAGGACTAGTTTTATAACCGAAGCCAATTACCATGCTGTTCTAAAAGACTCTCAAAATAATATAAGTGAAGCATGAGAGTTCATCTATTTCTTCAAAATAAAACCACCATCGTGCTCTTAATAATATAAGTGAAGCACTTGAGCAAAAGACAATCTACTCCAAGCGATATAAGTGAAGATAAATGAGTAGTTGAATAATTATGTAACTATGTGAAGACTCCCTTAACATTTAAGAATTTCAGATCTTGGGATATTATTCAAACAGCAAGCAAAACAAAATAAAACAAAATTGACGCTCCAAGCAAAACACATATCATGTGGTTAATAAAAATATAGCCTCAAGTAAAGTTATCGATAGATGAACACGAAAGAGGGGATGCCTTCCCGGGGCATCCCCAAGCCTAGGCTCTTGGTTGTCCTTGAATATTACCTTGGGTTGCCTTAGGCATCCCCAAGCTTTGGCTCTTGCCATTCTGTCGGATTACGGGCTCCGCAAACCCAAAGAAGTTCGAACACAGGGGCGTGAACGAATAACTCTCCCGCTCACGTCTACCTAGTGCCACGCCCTCGCCCGGTGGTGAGATTCAAGCAAGCAACAAGTAAAAGCACACACGAGTTTACCCAGGTTCAGGCCACCTTGCGGTGTAAAACCCTACATCCTGCTTGAGTGGATTAGCCTCTGGAAGGCTTGAGTATGAACAAGTACAGTGGTTCTTGAGCTCGGGAGGAGAGCTCAAGAGGGTCAGGAGGCAAGTGTTCTTGCTCCTTGAAGAGAAGGTGGGGTGTTCGAGATGAGGTCTGTCCAGATCCCCCTCCACAGTGGAAATCCTAGCTACTTATATAGGCGGCCAGAGTCCTCTTCCCCCGAAATGTTTAGGCGGGAAGGGATCCCACAACGGCCATTTTGAGCGGGAACACAAGGACGCTCCTATCCTGACAAAAGCGGTCTTCGCCTGCAAAGAGACCAGACGATGACGCGGTGGTGGGCTCGGTGGTGACATCCTCCCTGTCATCCTTGCGGTCTTCGGTCTTGTTGCACCGAAGGGGAAACCTTTGTCTCGCCCCTCGGGAACCTGCACCTGCGTTGTCTCCTTTGCACCAAAACGGCAACTGCGCCGCTGGCACATACTGGCACCCGCTGGCGCGGTGCGTCACTACTCGTGTCACTGCCTCCTCCTGAGGTAGGCTTGGCCTTGAGTTCTCCGCCCCTCCGGAGCAGCCTAGCCGAGGCCGCTCCTGAGAGGGTCTTGGTGTCGTTCTCCTCGCGAGGCCTAGCCCCCTCGCGAGGGTCTTGAGCAGCTGGTCGATCAGCTGTGCCATACCAGGCCGTAGTAGGAGCGCGTCCCGGGTCGCAGGCAGGCAAGTCTGGGTACCCTGGTTCCCAGGACGCCGACAGTAGCCCCCGGGCCCAAGGCGCTCGCGGAGTTGGCTTCGGAGCAAAGCCTTAGTCGAGGACGAAGCGCCGCGGGCCCCAAAAGACTGTGGGCCAGGCTGGCGCGTGACGGTTGGATGGGACGTGGGCAACTCCGCTTCCCACGCAGCCTTGGCAACCATGCGATTTGACAATTGCACAGCTGATAGGTGGACTCCTTGCTGCCGCCCCTGCTTTCTTGCCTCTCCATCGCCTCCTTCCTTTTCTTGCCTTCTCTGACCCCCTTCCTTGCCGCCATGCCGCGTAGGACAAAGAAGAGGGGAACAGGAGAGGCTGCCACGCCACCGCCGGGGCTCGAGTCGGCACTGGGTCGCTCCTTCATGGTGAACCAGGAGGGCATGGACAAGGTGTGCCATGCCCTGGCCGATGCATCCAACGAGTGGGGGCCGACCCGGGCCTGGCCGGCTTCCCGGCCAACGGCGGAGTTGAACGCCACCGACATCCAGCTCCACCTCCACGCCATCTTCGCGGGTCTCCTCCCTCCTTTTTCTGCCTTCTTCAATGAGGTGCTCATGCATTACCAGATTCGGGCGCTGCACTTGGATCCGGGGTCCATCATCCTCCTCTCCGGCTTCGCATTTCTGTGCGAAGCTTTTGTCGGTGTTCCCCTGTCCGTGGCCCTGCTTTGCCACTTCTTCGCCCTCCACCTGGTCGATGGGGGGTAGCGCTCGGGATGCATGTTGCTGCGCGCGGTGGAGGGGACTGTCGCCTCTGGGATCGACTTCACGCTCCGCCCGACCACGGCGGGGTTCCGTCAGAAGTGGGTGTATGTTGATGCTGCTATGTAAAGCCCCCAGCTCCACCTCCCTGACGCGCCGGCGGTGCCAAGCTCAGGCTAGGAGCATGAGGTCCTCTTAGATCCACGGGCAGAGCAGGTCACGCGTCGTTTGGTCAGCCTGAGGAAGAATGGACTGACTTTGGCGTTGGTGGTGAGGGACTTCCTTGTTCTGCGTGTCGCCCCGCTTCAGCGCCATTCCCGCCCGATGTGGGCCCTCTCCGATCTTGATGATCCTGCACGTCTTCAACGGGAGTTGCTTCCTCCTGAAACGCTCCAGGGGATGCTGCGGCTGCTCGTCGGTGGAGTGCCTAAAGCACGCCCCGTCTCCGCGACTCCCTTGTACCTGGCTCCCGTGGCCGGAAAATCCTTTGCCGAGAAGATGCCTCGCTTCGATGCCTGGGGGCTATTGCCGGAGGGCGTCTCTGGCCCTCGAGACAATCCCGTGATGGTGGCACCAGGGCTCACGAGCCCAACTTTCCCTTCCGTGGCGGATACGTCAAGTGGAGCTCCTGACCTAGGGTCCGCTCCGCCCCCGGAGCGAGCAGACGAAGCGCGGGCGCCTACGTCTCCGGAGGTGGCCGAAGAGGCTGAGGTGCTGCCGGATCCTAAGGTGGCCGAAGATGGAGCGCGGCAGCCCCCTCATGGGGTGAGCCCGGAGGACACCGTGGCGGGGGATGGGGCACCGGTCGCGGGCGTCCGTCGTGGCCTTGCCCCAGCCCGAGGCGCGCCCGCCTCAAGCGGCCTCCTGCCATCCTTCGCAACGCTAGGCAAAAGGCGTAGGCTGAGGGGCAGCTATGGCCCTGCCCCAAGGGCTCTGAAGAGGACGAAGCTGACTGTACTGGGTAGGTGTGTGTTCCTCAGCTTTTCTTGTTCTTTCTGATACGGTTCTCCTGACCTCTTGCTTTGCAGGGCTCCTCCTGACTCATTCCTGAGCCGTCCAGCGAGGTTCGCAGACACTTCT
The DNA here is from genome assembly GCA_902687465.1 of Secale cereale. Classification (NCBI taxonomy): domain Eukaryota; kingdom Viridiplantae; phylum Streptophyta; class Magnoliopsida; order Poales; family Poaceae; genus Secale; species Secale cereale. The sequence continues at coordinate 701,863,743 of LR738712.1, forward strand.
GACTGCGCCCCTCCTTTGGACCATGTTGGGTCTTTGGTAGACCTCGCATGGGTCCGCGGGGCCGCGCCTAAACCCTGCCACATGGACCGCGCTCCCAGCCCCCGAGTGCTTCTGGGGCAAGGCGGCTCTTGGTGCGTCGGGAGCTCGTCTCGTGCCCCGAGGCTTGTCTTCGTCGTAGATCAGCAAGCTCTTGAGGCGGCCCAGGAGGCTGGCCGCCCATCAAGACCACGCCTGCCCCTTGCGCCGGAGGCAGCGCGCGCTCCTGGGGTTAGCCCCAGGGCACATGCTGATGGAGAAGAAGAGCCCCCCTTGGGCGGCCCAGACGTCGTGGACGAGCTCGGCCGCCTCCTGGAACTCGCGCTGCGTAGGAGTGTGGTTCGTCATGATCATGTGCGGGGGGCGTTAGATGCCCTGAAGCGCCTTGAGGTCGAGGTCGCTGAAGTGGATGCGCGCATCGAGGACGAGGGCCTACTTCTGGCGGAGGGTTGGCGCCAGTTGTGGGCTGCCGTTAACTTGAGCCAGCTGCAGCATAAAACCGCCCTGAAGAAAGCGGAAGTGTCTGTGGCCGCGGCTCAGGAGGCCCGCGACCGCGCCCTGGAAGAGGCTCGAGACACCGACCGCCGCCACGCAGTAGCCAAGGAGCGTGAGCGCGAACTCGAAGCCTTGAACACCGTGCTCGAGCGTCAGGTTCGTACTCGAAGGGCTGCCCTCGCCGCGCCCGCGGCCGACAATGACAGCCCAGCGGGCCTCTCAGCGCGGGAGGAGGCGCTAGCACTCGAGATGATGGAGCTGAACATGGAGCGTGAGTGCCTGGAGACAATGGAGCACCTGGTGGCCTAAGCCGAGGGCAACCTCGATGATCGAGAGGATGTCGCGAGGAAGGCTGCCATGGAGACCGAGCGCCTGCAGAAGGATTAAAGCGGGAAGCTAGGGCTTCACGAGACTCGCTTCGCTGATAAGCGCAAGGAACTCCAGAAGGAGGTCACGGCTCTCGAGGGCAAGCTAGCAGATGTCGAGCGCCGTCTGCAGGTGTCGGAGAAGGCTCGCGCCGCGGCCGAGCGTCGTGAGCGAGTGTCGAAGGAGGCCTGTGCCGCGGCAGAGCGCCGCGAGCGGGCGTCGGAGAAGGCTCGCGCCGCCGCCAGGGCAGAGCTCTCTTGCTTCCACAAGCAGGTGGAGGACATTTCCACTGCCGCGGCCCAGAACTCCGAGGAGGCTGCGCGAGCTCGTGGAATGCAACACATCCGCTCGAAGATGTTCGAAGCTTTGGGGCATAGGGTCGTCCGAGCCTTGAACGAGCTCCTTGACTCAAGGGTCGATGACCCTCTGCTTGATGATGACGCCGGATATATCGGGTTCTTCACCAGAGTGGTGGAGCGTCTTGAAGGCGAGGTCATGAGGGCACGGCAGCTCGTCGAGGAGCAGAGCCGCGACATACTCAGGCGTGCAGTCTCACACATCTTCGGCAACTTGCTCCATCTTGACCCGCGTACGTACTTCGGGGCCTTGCTGGAGCCAATGTCTGTGATGGTCGCCGACCCCGTGGAGGGGTGCGTGAGCGATCACGTGGACGTGTTGGTGACGGAGCTTGTTCCAGCCATCGACGATGCGCCGATGCTCGGGGGGGCGACGCCGATGGTCCTGACGACGAGGCCGATGCTTAGTCCAGCTCCTACTTTAGATTTGATTTTTTGGTTGTGGCTCCAGAGCCGAGTAAGATGCATATCGTGACACTTAAGTTTTTGATGATGTAAGGATGGGTTTAAGCACTCCCCTATGGCATTCGCTCCTGAGGCTGGGACCTCGGGCCCTTGTTGTGTTTCCGAGAGGGGTGTCTGCTGACCCTGTTTGAGCGCATCTCGCGAGTACCTACAGCTGGTGCGAGAGTGATTGGCGGTCCGGCCGCGGGCCAGACAGAACGTACGCCCATGTCCCGGCCCCTGCTCGTGAGGGGCGATCGGGTGGGGTTGCAGCTGTAGTCAGGCTTAGCCGAGCGTGGGGAAGAACGGATTGGGCGAAAGAAAACTCAGTCAAAAACGCAAGACGCGGATAAAAAACTGCCCCCCCCCCCTTTATTTCGAAGATAAGTCGCGCAGCCGCGAGCTCGACTCGAGAACGCAGATACAAAAGAGGCAAAGGCGAATGGCAAAAGGAGGGGCCACGTCCGGCCCCTGAGCAGGTCTTCAGTCTTCTCCCCAGCGCGGAGCGTAGGGCTACCATCGGTGGATGTGGGCATAGCCATTGGAGGGCAGTGTCGACGGCCAGCGCGGAGCATGGTGCTACCACTAGGACGTGGGAGGGAGCCCCCATGAGGCCCTAGAGCAGCGCTTAGGAGACTCCGGGGCATGTACAGCCCCACTCATTATTACGTGAGAGTGTCACGAGCGGAGATCTTCTAACGTGCCCGCCCCTTCGCTTTGAGGGCCCCGCCCCGCGCTAGTCCGCTCCCGCCATGAGCTCACCAGAAGGCGGTGTTCATGAGGTGGGACACTGCGCATAGTGGGGGGATGGGACCTTGGCTTTAGGCCCCCCCTGCCTAGCACTAGGCACACCGCTTACGCGACCTCTGGGCGCGCTTCGCCCCAAGGGGCTAACATCGTCCAGAGGCACGGCATCCTGAGGTGCGAGGGGGACCCCGCCCCACGCACGCTCCTAATGACCCCTGAGCCCTCCTGGTCAGGGCCGGGCCTAGAGGGTACGAGATTACGCGAGCGGGGGACGGAGCCGCGGTCTTGGGACCTCCTAGCGTGCGTAGGACGGGCTGCCGTACCGCCTCCAGACGTACCCTCCGCAGCCCAGGGGATGGTACGTCGGGAGGCACGGCGTCTTAAGCTTGAGTGGAGGGAGAGAAGGCCCCTCCCCACGCACATCATACCCGCCGCCGGCGAGCCGGTGGTGAAATCCAGGGCGGGCTCATGCGCGACGGGTCACGCGTGAGGGGACGAGGGCCTGACCCGGGCCTTCCCTCCCTTTTTGTCTTGATGCGGCACCTGGGGTGCTTCCTTTGCCTGCTGAGGCTCGGGGCCAGAGACACAGTTGGCCCGAGACCTACGGCTAGTTCCGCGCGTGCCGGCCTCCGCAGACACCCGCGTGCGTTTCACTCGTGCTCCATGGCCGTCGGTGGTGACGGCGAAGGGTCAAGGGCTAAGAGAGTGGGGTCGGCCTCCCGACCTTCTGCCCCTGAGCCCCCTCGTGCCGGTGCCTGATCGCACCCAGCGTTGGGTGTAGTCCTACGGTCGCCTCCCAACGATTCCCCGGCAGGGGCGGTACTTGGGTACAAAGGGCTTCGGGGCAGAGGGGCGGCGTCATGCGCAGGGTTCAGGGGGTCATACCCCATGACACCCTCGTAGGTCGTCCTCGGTCCTACCCAAACGGGTGACCGGGCATGGCCGGCTCAGCCTCCGGTTCCTGGCGACGTCGTGCGGAAGCAGAATGGCTCGGCCCCGGTGCTGGCGGCATCGAGGAGCTCGGCCACCCTGAGGAGCAGCATGTCATGGCCGGCGTCGAGCAACCGGCACCTTAGCAGCTCCCTTGCCACCAGCAGCCCGGCCCTCATGTTTGCCATTTCGCACCGGTTCCGCGAACTTGCCGCCGCATGCTCGGCAGCCCGCGCTGCTGCGCAGCTTTGGCGCCGCGTGGTCGGTGGGTGTTGTCGGTCCCCAGGGGACAGGTCGGTGATGCTCATCATGCGGTCAGCCCCGACCAAGGCCGGGTGACAGTGTGTCCCGTGGCCGAAGGGCGGCGCTCGAGCGGTGCGAGCGCCGCGGGCTTCCGCGCGCATCTGATGCGCCTCTGCCATCAGACTCATGATCCGTCGAGGCAGGGTGAAGCGAGGTCGACGGACAAGAGCGGGACGAGGTCGTCGGAGAGGTGAGATTTCGACACGCGCCCTACCTGGCGCGCTAAATGTCGGATTACGGGCTCCGCAAACCCAAAGAAGTTCGAACACAGGGGCGTGAATGAAGATCTCTCCCACTCATGTCTACCTAGCGCCACGCCCTCGCCCGGTGGTGAGATTCAAGCAAGCAACAAGTAAAAGCACACACGAGTTTACCCAGGTTCAGGCCACCTTGCGGTGTAAAACCCTACGTCCTGCTTGAGTGGATTAGCCTCTGGAGGGCTTGAGTATGAACGAGTACAGTGGTTCTTGAGCTCAGGGGGAGAGCTCAAGAGGGTCAGGAGACAAGTGTTCTTGCTCCTTGAAGCGAAGGTGGGGTGTTCGAGATGAGGTCCGTCCAGATCCCCCTCCACAGTGGAAACCCTAGCTACTTATATAGGAGGCCAGGGTCCTCTTCCTCAAAAATGTTTAGGCAGGAAGAGATCCCACAACGGCCATTTTGAGTGGGAACACAAGGACGCTCCTATCCTGACAAAAGCGTTCTTCGCCTACAAAGAGACCAGACGATGACGTGGTGGTGGGCTCGGTGGTGACATCCTCCCTGTCATCCTTGCGGTCTTCGGTCTTGTTGCACCGAAGGGGAAACCTTTGTCTCGCCCCTCGGGAACCTGCGTTGTCTCCTTTGCACCAAAACGGCAACTGCTCCGCTGGCACACGTTGTCACCCGCTGGCGCGGTGCGTCACTGCTCGCGTCACTGTCTCCTCCTGAGGCAGGCTTGGCCTTGAGTTCTCCGCCCCTCCGGAGCAGCCTAGCCGAGGACGCTCCTGAGAGGGTCTTGGTGTCGTTCTCCTCGCGAGGGTCTTGAGCAGCTGGGTCGTGCGAGGCCATAGTAGGAGCGTGTCGCGGGCCGCAGGCAAGCAAGTCTAGGTACCCTGGTTCCCAGGACGCCGACACACTCCTTATTCCATAGTCCATCGAATCTTTACCCAAAACTTGAAAACTTCACAACGCAAAACTCAACAGAAAACTCGTAAGCTCCATTAGTATAAGAAAATAAATCTCCACTTAGGTACTATTGTGAGCTCATTCTAAATTGTCGGGGCCGGATTTCGGGAACACAATATTCCAGAAATTAACCCCTAGTGTCATCACCAGCCCAGGATTACTGTTACTGGTGGACACATCCTTGTTACAGTTTACCAAGCATTTACAAGAAATTTTGATACAAGACCTTAAAGGTCTAATGATACAACAATGGCTCCGGTGGTGGATGAAGGAATTGGCTTGTGGATCTCCAACATCGATGGGGCTCCATTCCCACGGGAAGAGCTGACCCGGATAACTCCTATCCCGCGTGGCTGCACTCCTAGGATTCGCACGGACGTCGCTGTGGTACTCCTCGCAGAACTCCTAACCTGGCCAAGTAAATAGCCAGGGACAAGCCTGTGAGTACGTTTGAATGTACTCGCAAACATCATGGACAAATGATATAACAAATGCAGCAAACAATTATACGGTCATGATGAAATAAACTATATGCATATGCTCATGATGGACTTATATTAAATGCATGCTGACAGGAATTAAAACATGGCATGGTGAATAATGGTTAGTGCAGGAAATAAAGATTAGTATCAACAAAATATAAAAGAAATGCCGGTCGGATGTCAAGTGACACCACGGTCGATCTTGAAAAGAAATGCCAGTCGGGTGTTTAAAAGAGAAATCGGACGATACCATCCGAGAACTCAGGCAACGCCACGAAAGGACTTGAAAAGAAATGCCAGTCGGGTATCCACAAGAGTAGTGGCGTGATAAACCGCCTGAAACTCGAGGGACGCCACAAAAGGACTTGAAAATAAAAACGAATGTCCGGGGTAGACTAGCCAGCCCCTGAGACACTCTGGAAAGTAAAATAAGAGCAGGGGGTTAGCTCACAAATATAATCATATCATCAAATATACTAATGGTAACACCAGTAGCAACGATAATTATCCTGCAAAATAACCATGCTCAATTTTTAAATATTTCCTCCGGAGACCGACTCTAAGACCGACACTTGACCAACCCAGACTGTAGTCCTTAACCGCGGACACGGCTATTCGAATAGATATGACTCTGCAGAGGGTGTACTCTTTACCCACAAGTATAGGATTTCTTTAGTCAGTATCGTGACACTGACTAATTCCCATTATGGTCTTTGGGTTAGAAACACGCCTGACCAACACACGCCAGCTTAACTTTTCTGCTGCCAGGAATCACCCAAAACAACAGTTAAGTAAAACTCTAAGTGGGAAGGCTACAACCTCCAATAGCATGGGATCACTATTTATACGCGCGGATTACAAGGGTACACTCCCTCTCGGCATCACGACAGCCGGAAACACCCATGCCCCCTGACCCGATGGAAGGATTTAGTCCACCGTCGTGGAAAACCCTCATCGTGGCCCTCTGTACGGTGTGTGCACGGAAAGGGGTTAACAACTTACTAAACCATACCCTACCCGTGGCAGGGACAAGTGGCAGCACGATTCAAGTATGGGGGTTACCGGAACAAGACTCGATCTACGGTCGACTCAGGAGGCTTATGTTTCCTGCAGGGGTTAGCACAACAAAGTATTCTTTCAATCATATCACCAGGACAGGGCCACAACCCTTGCCTATTTCCACATATATCACATGACACCACCGTGTCAAAAATGGCCCGTGCCCACCGGCACGTCCAAGCAGGAGCACACTCCTGGACTTTCACAATATATGCATAATAGAACTAGAGTAGAATGCATGCAAAAGAAAATATGCACATGACCATGTATTCACTACTAGCATTATGCAAGTTAAATTTGAATTCAACATAGTCAAGCTTAAACTATCCTAGCAAATAACTCACTATGCAATCATCATATCAAGTGTTCAAGATGCTTGCCTTGAACATGCATAAGCATTGGGTGCATACCAAAAGTTGGAAAAATTCATCCCCCCTTCATTTCCTATTTTCAAAAATATCTAAATCACCACATAATTCAAAAAACAGCACTAAAAAGTATTTCAAATATTTTTGAAATAAATACTAAAATAAACTAGAGGATATTTAAGGGATATCAGAAAAATAATTAATTTATTTAGAGTATATTTGAATTTGCTATGGAATATCTAAGTTTAAATAAATGATTAAGAGCAATAATTAATTGATTAAACAGAAACTATGTATAGGAAAAATGTTTACCTAATTTAAATAAACAGAGCATGATTTTAGAAACCTACAGAAAATTGAATTACCAATTTTAGGGTAGAAATGGCTACTATGGAATTATTGAATATATGCCGAAAGGAAAAAGGAAGGGATCAGAATTGCGCCCTGAGCGCTGAATAGTAATTGGGCCGGCCCGGCGGCTCAGCTTCGCCAGCAGAGGGGCGATGGGAGGCTGACTGCCGGGTCCCGCTTGTCGGGTTTAAGCGGTGTCGCCGTCTCTCTCCCGTGATAGAGCGGGGCGGCGTTCCGGCGAACTTTGCCGGCGAATGGTGGGGCCCCACGGCGAGCCGATCCCACTGCCGAGTCCAGGAGACCGAGGCGGTCCCACCGGTACCCGTTGTGGTCGCTGGAGTTGACGGGGTCGCCGACGGCGAGCTCTCCCGCGGAGCTCCGACGAGACCCGAAGAGGGCTTTCGCCTATGAGCTCGCTCCGGTGAAATTGACGAGGGGGAAGCATTAACGGGTCTGTGGTGAAGCTCTGGGTGCTGGTAGTGGAGAGGGGGAGGCTCGGGTGGCGCCGGAATCATCCGAGGAGTGGCGATGACAGTGGGTGTCGGAGAGGAAGAAGACGACCCCTCCCGGCCATGTGGCTGTGTTGGGGTCTTGTGGGAGGAGGAGGAAGTGGTGGTGATGGGTTAGCCGAGCTCAGGGGTGGATTTATAGGGAGGGGGAAGGCGGTGCCGCGGCTTCCTGAGGAAGGCACGTCAGTGGCGGCCATTTATGGCAGAACGTGGGCGGCGGCGAGGTTGGTGAGTTGAGGATCAGCTCAGGAGGGTTGGCGGTTGCGCGAGAGTGCGCTGGCTGGCTTGGGAACGAGCCACGCGTCTGGGCGGTGCCGTGCCCGAGCTGACGGCGGCGGCGGCCATTTATGGCAGAGGAGGGCGGTGGCGAGGTCAGCAGGGTCTGCGCGTGGCCGGTGGAGGTAGGCGAGGGCGGTGCCCGGCCGCAGTTACTTCCCAGGCGAGCTGGCTGGCCCCGGGTAGTGCCAGGTGGCTCAGACGGCGCCGTCCACGGGCAGACAGCGGCGGCGGCCATTAACGGCGCATGAGGGCGGTGGCGAGGCCGTTGGTGGACGGCGGGGTTCTGTGGGGACGGCGGCCGTCCATATTAATGCCAGGGGGAGGCCGGTTGACTCAGGGTGAGCCGCGTGTCTCGGCGGTGGCGTGGCGAAGAAGGATTCGTCGGGTGGCTAGGAACGGTGGCGGTGGACGGCGGTGGCCGGCGCAAGCGGCCAAGGAAAGGTGTCGTCGAGGTGCCAGGTGGTCGTGCTAATCCAGAGGAAGGCTCGGGCGAGCAGGGGAGGCAGCAGGGCAGCGGCACGCTCGGTGCCGTGGGTGGTGCAATGCGGGCGCTCTGGCCACGCCCAGAGCACGCGCCCAGGGTGCTCGGCAGAATGCCAATGGCATCCACAGTTCCCCAAACTAGTTTACAATTAACAGAATGGTGCCTCTAGACATGGTAGAAGTGATGGACATGGTGTTTTGGGGAGAGGGGCTAGTATCTAGTGCAATCCAAAAAGATGCCCAAATTCTGTCATGAGCTCAAGGTGCTCGACAGAATGATAGAGCCATCTAGGAAACTTTGTTGGAAGTGAAACTTGGTAGGGTAGTGTCTCCTTACATGATATAGATGATGGTGGAGTTATTTTGGCAAAAGGAAAAACTTGATAGTGCAAGTTTTGAAGAATTTAGTTTCTGGACAGAAACTATAGATAGGTATTTGATGGACTTACAAAATTCAAATGTGTCTGATCTCTTGGAGTTAAGAGTTTGGTTGGAAGGACTATAAGGTGGACAAGTATCAAAAATTTTAGAGCAAGGAAAATTGGGGTTGCAGTAGAAACCTAGAAAACGGACAGAAATAGAAATGAGGATGATTCACTCAAAAATTTCAAAGGGAAGGAATGGATTTTTGCAGAAAGGTGATCCATAGGCATCACATGACTCCTCATAATTTTGGTGGAATTTTTACAGAATTATTTAAAATAGTTGTAGTGCAAACAGAAGCATTTCAAAAGTTGAAAAAGCTATTAAAAGCATTTTTCTAGGGCAAAATTTTATTATGAAAATAATTCTTAATATTATTAAACAAGTAATGAAATGTTTTCAGATGACTATCAGAGCCCACAAAAATACTGCAAAAATTTTCTATATGGAGGGAAGTAAACAGAAACAAAAGGTTCTAAAAACACTAAAGAACTTTTTGTAAATCAAAATTTTTGTTTCTAGCCAAATTTTATTTAATGAAAAAGTAATTAAATTTTTGGGGTGTTACAAACTCTACCCCCCTTAAGAAAAATCTCGTCCTCGAGATTTGTTAGGGTAGCTATTAAAATTTAGCCCACCCTTTCCGAGGAGATTCTGCTGAGCAAAAACAAACAATTCTAAAACCTAGCTCGGCACTGTCGACGTAAGGCTACTGATAATTGGTGCAACCACAGTGTGTTCTACTGTTATGACAATTTGGAAAAAGTATAATTTCTAATTCCAAATTTGCTCGCCGTATTCCAGCGCACGGTGCCCTCTTTGGCTGACAGGTGGGTCCAGGACCCACTGTCAGTCTCTTCGCCTTCCTCTACCTCCTGCTCTTCTTCTTTTTCTCTCTCCCGCGCGTGCTCACCGCACTATCTGCTGCTATGGCGTCTAGCGCGTAGGGTATCTAGGGTCGTACCGTGGTAGTGTGCGGCGTGCTGTCACTGGCAGCGTGCACTCACCTCGCGGGCCAGTGCCCTGTCGGTACTGCTCGCGGATTCGTCTCCGAACACCGGCGATCGAGCGACGAGTGGCGCTGGTGGACTACGCTCACCGTGCACCGAGCTCGGGCTATAAAACGATCACGGTTTTCTTCTTCCTCCTGCTTCGCACTTCACCTCACTTCTCTTACTTCTTCTCCTTCTCCTTCTGGCTGAAAGAGCTTGAGACGAGGCATCAATGGAGGACGTGGGATCGGGGCTGATCACGATCCGTCTGGCCGGTCTGCTGGCAGCATTGATCGGCTCCTCGCTTCTACTGTGTGTGATGATCTTCGACGATCGCCGTGATGCTGCTGCTCGGGTGGTGGCTCTCCGAGGTGGTGGTGATCATCGGGACTAGGTAGCAGTGTCTGGTGCGAGAGAGAGTGTGTGTGCTCTGTGAAAACCCACGAGTTTTTCTTCTCTGGTGTGATGAGAGTGATCGAGTCGATGTATTAGGTGCTGACTGTGTGTGTGTGTGTGTGAGTTGCACTTAGTGCAGCTAGCAGAGCAGGTGTGGTCTTGTGCGGGATGCCGTGATGGCACACGACTTGAATCTATGGTGGGAAAAGCCTTGTGAGGAAGGTCCTTAAGAAATTTCTCCTCTAAGTGTGGGCAAATCATCCTGATACATAAAATATCAGATAGGTAGATTCTAGTGAAAACAAGAAGTGTGATAGTAATGGACACGGTGATAGTAGCTGGGTTGCAGCAGGGCTTTCTTTATAGGTAGCAGAGTCCTCCGTCACATGCTTGTGGATGGGACGACTCAGATATCGGCCGCAGGCACATGCCTTATAGGTCGACTGCTAGGTTTGGCACCAACTATCAAAAGTTGTCGGCTGGCCAGTGTGTAGGCTTATCGGATGAGATAGGCTCGTCTGTGGACAGGAAAAGTTATGGATGGTGTGGAAACCTAGGGATAGCGACCAGGCTAAGATAGGATTAGCCAATGGTCAGCCAGGCTCTGATACCAAGGCTGTCGGGGCCGGATTTCGGGAACACAATATTCCAGAAATTAACCCCTAGTGTCATCACCAGCCCAGGATTACTATTACTGGTGGACACATCCTTGTTACAGTTTACCAAGCATTTACAAGAAATTTTGATACAAGACCTTAAAGGTCTAATGATACAACAATGGCTCCGGTGGTGGATGAAGGAATTGGCTTGTGGATCTCCAACATCGATGGGGCTCCATTCCCACGGGAACAGCTGACCCGGATAACTCCTATCCCGCGTGGCTGCACTCCTAGGATTCGCACGGACGTCGCTGTGGTACTCCTCGCAGAACTCCTAACCTGGCCAAGTAAATAGCCAGGGACAAGCCTGTGAGTACGTTTGAATGTACTCGCAAACATCATGGACAAATGATATAACAAATGCAGCAAACAATTATACGGTCATGATGAAATAAACTATATGCATATGCTCATGATGGACTTATATTAAATGCATGCTGACAGGAATTAAAACATGGCATGGTGAATAATGGTTAGTGCAGGAAATAAAGATTAGTATCAACAAAATATAAAAGAAATGCCGGTCGGATGTCAAGTGACACCACGGTCGGTCTTGAAAAGAAATGCCAGTCGGGTGTTTAAAAGAGAAATCGGACGATACCATCCGAGAACTCAGGCAACGCCACGAAAGGACTTGAAAAGAAATGCCAGTCGGGTATCCACAAGAGTAGTGGCGTGATAAACCGCCTGAAACTCGAGGGATGCCACAAAAGGACTTGAAAATAAAAACGAATGTCCGGGGTAGACTAGCCAGCCCCTAAGACACTCTGGAAAGTAAAATAAGAGCAGGGGGTTAGCTCACAAATATAATCATATCATCAAATATACTAATGGTAACACCAGTAGCAACGATAATTATCCTGCAAAATAACCATGCTCAATTTTTAAATATTTCCTCCGGAGACCGACTCTAAGACCGACACTTGACCAACCCAGACTGTAGTCCTTAACCGCGGACACGGCTATTCGAATAGATATGACTCTGCAGAGGGTGTACTCTTTACCCACAAGTATAGGATTTCTTTAGTCAGTATCGTGACACTGACTAATTCCCATTATGGTCTTTGGGTTGAAAACACGCCTGACCAACACACGCCAGCTTAACTTTTCTGCTGCCAGGAATCACCCAGAACAACAGTTAAGTAAAACTCTAAGTGGGAAGGCTACAACCTCCAATAGCATGGGATCACTATTTATACGCGCGGATTACAAGGGTACACTCCCTCTCGGCATCACGACAGCCGGAAACACCCATGCCCCCTGACCCGATGGAAGGATTTAGTCCACCGTCGTGGAAAACCCTCATCGTGGCCCTCTGTACGGTGTGTGCACGGAAAGGGGTTAACAACTTACTAAACCATACCCTACCCGTGGCAGGGACAAGTGGTAGCACGATTCAAGTATGGGGGTTACCGGAACAAGACTCGATCTACGGTCGACTCAGGAGGCTTATGTTTCCTGCAGGGGTTAGCACAACAAAGTATTCTTTCAATCATATCACCAGGACAGGGCCACAACCCTTGCCTGTTTCCACATATATCACATGACACCACCGTGTCAAAAATGGCCCGTGCCCACCGGCACGTCCAAGCAGGAGCACACTCCTGGACTTTCACAATATATGCATAATAGAACTAGAGTAGAATGCATGCAAAAGAAAATATGCACATGACCATGTATTCACTACTAGCATTATGCAAGTTAAATTTGAATTCAACATAGTCAAGCTTAAACTATCCTAGCAAATAACTCACTATGCAATCATCATATCAAGTGTTCAAGATGCTTGCCTTGAACATGCATAAGCATTGGGTGCATACCAAAAGTTGGAAAAATTCATCCCCCCTTCATTTCCTATTTTCAAAAATATCTAAATCACCACATAATTCAAAAAACAGCACTAAAAAGTATTTCAAATATTTTTGAAATAAATACTAAAATAAACTAGAGGATATTTAAGGGATATCAGAAAAAGAATTAATTTATTTAGAGTATATTTGAATTTGCTATGGAATATCTAAGTTTAAATAAATGATTAAGAGCAATAATTAATTGATTAAACAGAAACTATGTATAGGAAAAATGTTTACCTAATTTAAATAAACAGAGCATGATTTTAGAAACCTACAGAAAATTGAATTACCAATTTTAGGGTAGAAATGGCTACTATGGAATTATTGAATATATGCCGAAAGGAAAAAGGAAGAGATCAGAATTGCGCCCTGAGCGCTGAATAGTAATTGGGCCGGCCCGGCGGCTCAGCTTCGCCAGCAGAGGGGCGATGGGAGGCTGACTGCCGGGTCCCGCTTGTCGGGTTTAAGCGGTGTCGCCGTCTCTCTCCCGTGACAGAGCGGGGCGGCGTTCCGGCGAACTTTGCCGATGAATGGTGGGGCCCCATGGCGAGCCGATCCCACTGCCGAGTCCAGGAGACCGAGGCGGTCCCACTGGTACCCGTTGTGGTCGCTGGAGTTGACGGGGTCGCCGACGGCGAGCTCTCCCGCGGAGCTCCGACGAGACCCGAAGAGGGCTTTCGCCTATGAGCTCGCTCCGGTGAAATTGACGAGGGGGAAGCATTAACGGGTCTGTGGTGAAGCTCTGGGTGCTGGTAGTGGAGAGGGGGAGGCTCGGGTGGCGCCGGAATCATCCGAGGAGTGGCGATGACAGTGGGTGTCGGAGAGGAAGAAGACGACCCCTCCCGGCCATGTGGCTGTGTTGGGGTCTTGTGGGAGGAGGAGGAAGTGGTGGTGATGGGTTAGCCGAGCTCGGGGGTGGATTTATAGGGAGGGGGAAGGCGGTGCCGCGGCTTCCTGAGGAAGGCACGTCAGCGGCGGCCATTTATGGCAGAACGTGGGCGGCGGCGAGGTTGGTGAGTTGAGGATCAGCTCAGGAGGGTTGGCGGTTGCGCGAGAGTGCGCTGGCTGGCTTGGGAACGAGCCACGCGTCTAGGCGGTGCCGTGCCCGAGCTGACGGCGGCGGCGGCCATTTATGGCAGAGGAGGGCGGTGGCGAGGTCAGCAGGGTCTGCGCGTGGCCGGTGGAGGTAGGCGAGGGCGGTGGCCGGCCGTAGTTACTTCCCAGGCGAACTGGCTGGCCCCGGGTAGTGCCAGGTGGCTCAGACGGCGCCGTCCACGGGCAGACAGCGGCGGCGGCCATTAACGGCGCATGAGGGCGGTGGTGAGGCCGTTGGTGGACGGCGGGGTTCTGTGGGGACGGCGGCCGTCCATATTAATGCCAGGGGGAGGCCGGTTGACTCAGGGTGAGCCGCGTGTCTCGGCGGTGGCGTGGCGAAGAAGGATTCGTCGGGTGGCTAGGAACGGTGGCGGTGGACGGCGGTTGCCGGCGCAAGCGGCCAAGGAAAGGTGTCGTCGAGGTGCCAGGTGGTCGTGCTAATCCAGAGGAAGGCTCGGGCGAGCAGGGGAGGCAGCAGGGCAGCGGCACGCTCGGTGCCGTGGGTGGTGCAATGCGGGCGCTCTGGCCACGCCCAGAGCACGCGCCCAGGGTGCTCGGCAGAATGCCAATGGCATCCACAGTTCCCCAAACTAGTTGACAATTAACAGAATGGTGCCTCTAGACATGGTAGAAGTGATGGACATGGTGTTTTGGGGAGAGGGGCTAGTATCTAGTGCAATCCAAAAAGATGCCCAAATTCTGTCATGAGCTCAAGGTGCTCGACAGAATGATAGAGCCATCTAGGAAACTTTGTTGGAAGTGAAACTTGGTAGGGTAGTGTCTCCTTACATGATATAGATGATGGTGGAGTTATTTTGGCAAAAGGAAAAACTTGATAGTGCAAGTTTTGAAGAATTTAGTTTCTGGACAGAAACTATAGATAGGTATTTGATGGACTTACAAAATTCAAATGTGTCTGATCTCTTGGAGTTAAGAGTTTGGTTGGAAGGACTATAAGGTGGACAAGTATCAAAAATTTTAGAGCAAGGAAAATTGGGGTTGCAGTAGAAACCTAGAAAACGGACAGAAATAGAAATGAGGATGATTCACTCAAAAATTTCAAAGGGAAGGAATGGATTTTTGCAGAAAGGTGATCCATAGGCATCACATGACTCCTCATAATTTTGGTGGAATTTTTACAGAATTATTTAAAATAGTTGTAGTGCAAACAGAAGCATTTCAAAAGTTGAAAAAGCTATTAAAAGCATTTTTCTAGGGAAAAATTTTATTATGAAAATAATTCTTAATATTATTAAACAAGTAATGAAATGTTTTCAGATGAGTATCAGAGCCCACAAAAATACTGCAAAAATTTTCTATATGGAGGGATGTAAACAGAAACAAAAGGTTCTAAAAACACTAAAGAACTTTTTGTAAATCAAAATTTTTGTTTCTAGCCAAATTTTATTTAATGAAAAAGTAATTAAATTTTTGGGGTGTTACATAAATTCATATTGGTGTAATATCTACTGTATTCCAACTTCTCTATGGTTCATACTAGGGATGAAAACGGAGCGGAAACGGACGGAACTGAGCGCTACCACATTTGTTTTCATATTTATTTGCAGAAACGAAAACAAATACAGAAACCCCGGAAATGAATACGAAACAGATACTATCGAAAACGGGCACGGAGCGAATACAAAGCGTACACGAAAACAAAAGTGGGGGTTGACCGAAACTTAAAACCCTCTTGAATCATAGAGAAATACACAGAAAAACAAACAAATTTTGTTAACATGGCTACAAAACAATACCATTATGTTAGCAACTTAGCATAGTATTGCAGTAAATATTACTTGACAATTCGTATACGGTCAAACTGAATACATGTCTAGTAGTAGAAGTTGGGCCACAAATGATCCATTTTACTCGTCGTGTCATTGTGTTTTTTGGTGGTTGGACTACATAGCAACCACAAGTCTATAGTAAAAATGGAAATTCCATATTCACGGAAACGGAAAGTTCCGTTTTCATGCGTGTTCCACCGGAAACCACCGTTCCGTTTTTGTTTCCGTTTCCGCGTAAAAAATTCCATTTCCACTTCCGTTTTGCAAATTTCCATTTCCGTTTCCATATTTCCTCTCCGTTTTCATTTTTTTCGGAAAAGCGGAACTTTTCCACTCCATTTTCATCCCTAGTTCATACCCTCCGATACTACTCATAGATTCATCAAAATAAGCAAACAACACAATGAAAACAGAATCTGTCAAAAACAGAACAGTGTGTAGTAATCTGTAACTTTTGAATACTTATGTAACTCTAAAAATTCTGAAATAAATTGGTGGACATGAGGAATTTGTCTATTAATTATCTACAAAAATAATCAACTAAAAAGCACTCTCCAGTAAAAAAATGGTAGCCAGTCTCGTGAGCGCTAAAGTTTCTGTTTTTTACACCATGATCACATAAACTTCACACAAGTCTTCCCAAAGGTTCTACTTGGCACAAACACTAATTAAAACACAAAACCACATCTAAACAGGAGCAAGATGCAATATTTATTCCTAAATAGAAGCAAAATCAAAGAAAATAAAATTGGGTTGCCTCCCAACAAGCGCTATCGTTTAACGCCCCTAGCTAGGCACAATGATTTCAATTATGCTCGCATAAAAGATAAGAATTGAAACATAAAGGGGGCATCATGAAGAATATGACTAGCACATTTAAGTCTAACCCACTTCCTATGCATAGGGATTTTGTGAGCAAACAACTTATGGAAACAATAATCAACTAGCATAGGAAGGAAAAACGAGCATAACTCCAAGATTTTAAGCACATAGAGAGGAAACTTGATATTATTGCAATTCCTACAAGCATATGATCCTCTCTCATAATAATTTTCAGTAGCATCATGAATGAATTAAACCATATAACCAGCACATAAAGCATTGTTTTCATGATCTACTTGCATAGGAATTTTACTACTCCCATCATAAGCAAAATTCTTCTCATTCATAGTAGTGGGAGGAGAACTCAACAAAATAACTATCATGTGAAGCATAATCCAATTGAAAATTAAAATCATGATGATAAGTTTCATGGTTATCTTTATTATTATAGCATACATGTCATCACAATAATCATCATAAATAGGAGGCGTGCTTTCATCATAATAAATTTTCTCATCAAAACTTCGGGGACTAAACATATCATCATCAAACATAGCATCCCCAAGCTTGTGGCTTTGCATATCATTAGCATCATGGGTATTCAAAGAATTCATACTAACAACATTGCAATCATGCTCATCATGCACATATTTTATGCCAAGCATTCTATGTAATTCTTCTTCTAGTACTTGAGAACAATTTTCCTTCCCATCATTTTCACGAAAGATATTAAAAAGATGAAGCATATGAGGCAACCTTAATTCCATTTTTTTGTAGTTTTCTTTTATAAGCTAAACTAGTGATAAAACAAGAAACTAAAATATTCGATTGCAAGATCTAAAGATATACCTTCAAGCACTCACCTCCCCGGCAACGGCGCCAAAAAAGAGCTTGATGTCTACTACGCAACCTTCTTCTTGTAGATGTTGTTGGGCCTCCAAGTGCAGTGGTTTGTAGGACAGTAGCAAATTTCCTTCAAGTGGATGACCTAAGGTTTATCAATCTGTGGGAGGCGTAGAATGAAGATGGTCTCTCTCAAACAACCCTGCAACCAAATAACAAAGAGTCTCTTGTTTCCCCAACACACCCAATACAATGGTAAATTGTATAGGTGCACTAGTTCGGCGAAGAGATGGTGATACAAGTGCAATATGGATGGTAGATATATGTTTTGTAATAAGAAAATATAAAAACGGCAAGGTAGCAAGTGGTAAAAGTGAGCATAAATGGTAGTGCAATGCTAGGAAACAAGGCCTAGGGTTCATACTTTCACTAGTGCAAGTTCTCTCAACAATAATAACATAACTGGATCATATAACTATCCCTCAATATGCAACAAAGAGTCACTCCAAAGTCACTAATAGCGGAGAACAAACGAAGAGATTATGGTAGGGTACGAAACCACCTCAAAGTTATTCTTTCTGATCGATCTATTCAAGAGTCCGTAGTAAAATAACACGAAGCTATTCTTTCTGTTCGATCTATCATAGAGTTCGTACTAGAATAACACCTTAAGACACAAATCAACCAAAACCCTAATGTCACCTAGATACTCCATTGTCACATCAAGTATCCGTGGGCATGATTATACGATATGCATCACACAATCTCAGATTCATCTATTCAACCAACACAGAGAACTTCAAAGACTGCCCCAAAATTTCTACCTGAGAGTCAAGACGAAAACATGTGCCAACCCCTATGCATAAGTTCACAAGGTCACTGAACCCGCAAGTTGATCACCAAAACAAACATCAACTAGATCACGTGATATCCCATTGTCACCACAGATAAGCACATGCAAGACATACATCAAGTGTTCTCAAATCCTTAAAGACTCAATCCAATAAGATAACTTCAAAGGGAAAACTCAATCCATTACAAGAGAGTAGAGGGGGAGAAACATCATAAGATCCAACTATAATAGCAAAGCTCGCGATACATCAAGATCGTGCCATCTCAAGAACGAGAGAGAGAGAGAGAGAGAGAGAGAGAGAGAGAGAGAGAGAGAGAGAGAGATCAAACACATAGCTACTTGTACATACCCTCAGCCGAGGGTGAACTACTACTCCCTCATCATGGAGAGCGCTAGGATGATGAAGATGGCCACCGGAGAGGGATTCCCCCTCCGACAGGGTGCCGAAACGGGTCTAGATTGGTTTTTGGTGGCAACAGACGCTTTCGGCGGCGGAACTCCCGATCTAGATTATTTTCCGGAGGTTTTAGTATATATATATATATGAGGTGTTGGAGTCGGGGGCAAGTAAAGGGGATCTCCAGGCTGTCCACGAGGCAGGGAGCGCGCCCGGGGGGGGCGCCCCCCACCCTCGTGGGCAGCCCGTGGACCTTCTGGTCCTCCTCTGGTACTCTCTGGTCTTCTTCTGGTCCAAAAATAACCTCCTTTGAGTTTCAGGTCAATTGGGCTCTGTTTGATATTCCTTTTCTGCGATACTCTAAAACAAGAGAAAAACATAAACTGGCAATGGGCTCTGGGTTAATAGGTTAGTCCCAAAAATCATATAAAAGTGTATATAAAAACCCATAAAACATCCTAGAAGGATAATATAATAGCATGGAACAATCAAAAATTATAGATACGTTAGAGACGTATCAGTGCCTTCATCCACGACGTGTCCCCGGGCCTGGCAAGCCTGGTGCGGCGCTTCGTCAACTTCGTCTTCGTCCGTCTACGCATGCCCGGTGCTGGCAACCCGATGTGTGCCTTCGTCCACGATGCGTCCTCGGGCTTGGAAAACCCACCGCGACGCGTCGTCAACACCGTCTTCCTCCCAGCGCACCACTACTTCGACACCAATGCGCCCATACTAACTCGGCGCTTCCTTGCGCCCGCGGCTCCAGGGCGACTTCCTCGACACCGGCTACCACGACTCGACATCGACCATGGCGTTCTTCGCACGGCTACTTCGACTACGGCTACACCACCTACGCTCTCGGCTACATCGACAAAGGGTACAAAGGTCTACCGCCTGCTTGAGAAACCTCGTCGGTTTTCACTCCAGCCACGACTCCGCGATGCATCGACTGTTACGACTGTGGGGGGTGTCCGTTGGCACTAGTGCAGAACCGGGCAATAGCATCGGTTCGTAAGGCACTTTAGTGCCGGTTCCATAACCGGCATTAAAGTGTGGGCACTAAAGCCCCGCCCCCTTTAGTACCAGTTCAGCACGAACCGGTGCTAAAGGGCAACCACGTGGCACGAGCCAGCTCCGGGGGCGGGGTGCCCTTTAGTACCGGTTGGTAAAACCAACCGGTACTACAAGGTTTGGGGGGGTTTTGGTTTTATGATTTCTTTTTCATTTAATTTTGTGTTTTCTATTTAATTCTTTTTCGTTTGCTGGTATTTTACGATACTACACAATGTACACGTTATATATATATATATATATATATATATATATATATATATATATATAAACAGCAACTATATATAAACAAAAAAAACCTCACATCGCGCGGCGGGGCGGGGCGGCGCGACGGCGACGGGGCGGGGCGGCGCGACGACGACATGGCAAATCATATATATATCATCAAATGTCTCACAAACCACCAATTCACACTTACACACATGTATACCTATATACAATTTCTCCTACATGTTGCCTTCGGAGCAGTGGCATTAGCCTAATTGATGCCTTCGGAGCACGATGACAATTGGAAGTGATTCATGGGGGCGGTAGCGGGTAATGGTATTCTCCCTTCGGATCTATGACCTGGTCGAGCAAAAATCCCGCTATTTCCTCTTGAAGTGCTTGTACGCGCTCCGTTTCTAGGAGCTTGTCCCGCACCTCTGTGAACTGTTAAGAATGAGATCAATATGCATGTTTATTAGTTGTGTGACTAGATATCGATAATGGTGTAAAAATTGTTAATAGTGTTCTGACAAACGTACCCATTCCTGTCTTTGAGATCTGCTCCTTTCGGACGCCATCATGCGAATGTTCTCGCAAATACAGTATGCACACAGATCAGTCCCCTGCGCCTGCTAAAAATTATAACATTTCTATATATATAACTAACATTTGTATAACATTTCTAATATTTCTAGAACTAAAAAATGGAAAATTTTCTAACTTTTTTATAACTATTTCTATAACTAAAAAACAGAAAAATTTCTAACAATTCTAACTTTTCTATTACATTTCTAACAATGCTATATAACTAAAAAACAGAAAAATTGCTAACATTTCTATAATTAAAAAACAGAAAAAAAATTATAACATTTCGATATAACTAACATTTCTAATATTTCTATAAATAAAAAATTTATATAACTAACATTTCTATAAATATTTCTATAACTAAATATCAGTATGTGTGTGTGTGGACATGGCGGCCGGGGCACAGGAGCTCACCGGCGAGGCGCGGCGACGGGGGGCGGCGACGGCGACGGGTCGGGGCGCGGCGACGGGGACGGGCCAGGCGGGGACGACGGGAGGCCGGGACGGGGCGCGGCGACGGGGACGGCGACGGCGACGGCGAGGCGATGGGACGGCGACGGCTAGGCGATGGGGCGGCGACGGGGGCGGTCGCGACGGCGACGGACGTCGACGGGGGTGGCGGCGGCGACGGGGCAGAGGAGAAGAAGTAGAGGAAGAACGAAACTGTCGAAATTTTTTGAAGGGTTTTCTTATATAGAACACACCTTTAGTACCGGTTGGAGCCACCAACCGGTACTAAAGGCCTGTTTTGGCCAGGCCAAGCGGCGGGAAGCGCACCCCGGCCCTTTAGTACCGGTTGGTGGCTCCAACCGGTACTAAAGACACTCATTTAGTACCGGTTGGTGCCACGACCCGGTACTAAAGGGGGTGCGCTGGCGTAGGTGCGGTGCGGTAAGTTTAGTCCCACCTCGCTAGTCGAGGGGCAGCCGCACTGGTTTATAAACCCCGCTGCGGCTGCTCCTTCGAGCTCCTCTCTACTGCAGGCTTGCGGGCCTAACTTTGTCGCGCTGTCCTGTGAGTCTGCTGGGCCTTTATGGGCCTGCAAATACAGGCCCAGGGCCTTGCAGGCCCACTGGGTAGCGCACAAACAATTTTTTTATATGGTATTTCATTTTATATCTAACTAAAATTTCTATATCTAAAATTTATTTATCTAACATTGCCGCAAATATATCTAAAATTTCTATCTAACATTTCTATATCTAAAATTTTATATCTAACTAACATTTTATATCTAAAATTATCTATCAAACATTTTATATCTCATTTAACTCTCTAAAAACAAATCAGTAAATGAATGAAAAATACCAAATGAATTCAGAAAGGGTTGATAATTGATTCTGTGGATTTGAATGGTGCATTTTGAACACACAACAAGTCTGGAGTTCAAAAAAGTTCAAAAAAATGCAATGCCTTTGTAACATATGAGTTTTCGTCCTAAACCCTGATACCTCGAAAGAGATTGTCCATTTTGTACACGAAGTGCATCCAGTTTTTGCCGTGACCCTCTCTACTTTTTTGCACATGCCATGTGGGTGAAATGATGATACCACGCCAAGTTTCAACCTTTTCAGACTTCAATTTGTAGTGCTTTTCAATTTCACGGTCATTTAGCTCTCTCAAAACAAATCAGTAAATGAATGAAAAATACCAAATGAATTCAGAAATGACTGATAATTGATGATGTAGATTTGAATGGTGCATTTTGAACACACAAAAATTCTGGAGTTCAAAAAAATGCAATGCCTTTGTAACATATGAGTTTTCGACCTAAACCCTGATACCTCGAAAGAGATTGTCCATTTTGTACACGAAGTGCATCCAGTTTTTGCCGTGACCCTCTCTACTTTTTTACACATGCCATGTGGGTGAAATGATGATACCATGTCAAGTTTCAACCTTTTCAGACTTCAATTTGTAGTGCTTTTCAATTTCACGGTCATTTAGCTCTCTCAAAACAAATCAGTAAATGAATGAAAAATACCAAATGAATTCAGAAAGGGCTAATAATTGATGATGTGGATTTGAATGGTGCATTTTAAACACACAAAAACTCTGGAGTTCAAAAAAATGCAATGCCTTTGTAACGTATGAGTTTTCGACCTAAACCCTGATACCTCGAAAGAGATTGTCCATTTTGTACACGAAGTGCATCCAGTTTTTGCCGTGACCCTCTCTACTTTTTTGCACATGCCATGTGGGTGAAATGATGATACCATGCCAAGTTTCAACCTTTTCAGACTTCAATTTGTAATGCTTTTTAATTTCACGGTCTTTTAGCTATCTCAAAACAAATCAGTAAATGAATGAAAAATACCAAATGAATTCAGAAAGGGCTGATAATTGATGATGTGGATTTGAATGGTGCATTTTGAACACACAAAAAGTGTGGAGTTCAAAAAAGTTCAAAAAAGGCGCAATGCTCGTTAATTGGCTTCAAGCCTTTCGGAAGAGTGTACAAAGCACTGCACATAGCTCCGTGCAGTCTACACTATTCCTCAAGGTTTGAAGCTAAGCAACGTGCAGGTGAACATTGCGCCTCTCCCACATTGTCTGTGCACTCAAGGCTTATAAACCGCTCCTAGTGCCTCTCTATTCGCGAGGTGGGACTAAAAATTAGCTTACTAAGATACTCTAGTACCGGTTCATGCCATGAACCGGTATTAAAGGTGCCTAGCCTGACAACAGCTTGACACAGCATCATTAGTACCAGTTCGTGGCATGAACCGGTACTAGAGGTTGCCCACGAACCGGTACTAATGATCTCCGCCCGCCTAGCCGTAGGAACCGGCACTAATGGTCACATTAGTGCCGGTTCTGTTACAAACCGGGACTAATGTGCTTCACATTAGACCTTTTTTTTACTAGTGTGGCTTGCCTTCGGATTCTTCTCCAGTCTCATTGTCTGCGTCGGTACCATTATGACTGTGGGGGGGATGTTGAGTATAATGTTTATTAGGAAAGAAGAGATAGATTAGGATTTGTTCTGGCTTGTCTTGTACTCCAAGTAGATCATTGTGCTCCTATATATATGCCCACAAGGCTCAAGCAATACAACAAATATCCCACCAAACATATCTCTCCCTTCTAACAATACAAAAGCAACAATATGTGTAGCCTATGATGTCATCTTAGATCGCAACTTTGTCGAAAAGTCCTTTTTCATTTTTACGCAATAGTCCTACAATGTCTAAGGCATCAACATGCATGCACACTGGGTTCTAGCATCGCCACAGAACACATATGTAGCATTACCATCTCGACCAAGATCTTAACTTGAAAAAAGAAAAAGAAGCCCCTCTGGTGTGTCCAAAATCTAGGACCGAAAACGGTATCAACTAAGGATTGAAGAAACAGAAAGTCTTGCAAGTCTTGCAGAGAACATACAATGGACATGTTTGCTTCCTCCACATGTATCGCTATTGAGAAGACAAAGTGGCGTATGAGATAAGCACCTAAACAATAGATTATATTTTTTAGGGGACCTAAACAATAGATTACATTTTTTGAGAATCTAAACAATAGATTACAATTACATGATCTAGAGACCTTGATTTGTCAAAATCTAATTGTACGAGAGGAATACAGAGAGGCAAGGGAGCGTGGGCCGGACCTACGATACGGCCCGCAGGCCCGAGGCCTTAAGCGACGGCCATGGTGTCAGGTTCCTTGAAATACCCGGCTTCGCCTTGGCGCCCGACGTAACCGCCGCAACCAACAGGCAACAGCCAACCGAGCTCGCCTCCCCTCGCCGGAGCTCCAAGAAACCCACCTCTCGCCACCGCGCAGCAGCGCCCACCGCCTCTGCTATCCAGCGCCGGCGACCGATGGACAGGTTCCACGACAGGCAGCACGTGTGGCTGCGGAGCCGCGTGCACGGCACGTACCTCAACGCCGACAGCGACGGGAAGAGCGTCTCCCTCCGACAGCGCCGCGAGTCGTTGAAGGCGGCGTGGGCGGTGCACATCTACCAGGGCGACGTGCCGTACCTGCTCCTCTATAGCGCCGCCTACGGCCGCTACCTCGCCTCCACGGCCACGCCGGCGCCGCTCGCCCACCTCGGCTTTCGCGCCGAGCAGCGCAACTACGACCAGCCGGTGGTGCCGGCCATCATGTGGCGGGCCGCCTGGACGGGCTTCGGGGACGAGGTCCTGCTCCGCAACGTCGGCGGCCGCTACCTCCGCGCCAACGGCAAGCACACCGGCAAGTACCTCCGCTGGAACAACGGCGTCACCGTCGACGACGTCGACAAGGTCAGCACCATGATGCACTGGACCGTCGAGCCCATCCCCCTCAGAGGGCCGGACATGCCTCAGCCTGGCTTTGCTGCCCCGATTCCGGTGAGTTTGCCATGACCTCTTGAATTTCTTTTGGCGGATTGAGCGAGTTGGGTTCACCCAGGTTGTGAGTGGTGTTAATTCCATTCGCCCGACAGAAATCTCTGGTTCTTTTCTTGCCAAATTTACAAATCAATCCTGGGTGCAGTTCTTGCATTTGTGTTTTCAGTCAGTCAGAAAATTCAGAGTATATATCACCTGAAGATAAATAATTAACCATGGTTTGGTTTTACTGCAGAGCCGCATCCCCCGAGAACTGTCCGTGATGCTGGGACGCGAGCGAGGGGCGTGGCGGCTGATCCGGTTCGTGCGAGCGAGCGCCGAGGGGGAGTACTCCGAGGACGGCAACGGCTGGAGCGAGTTCCATTTCAGGGGGAGGTACGTGTACCACCTGAGGAACGAGCTGGTCAAACGCATCAACGCCGAGGTGCACTTGTTCGAGCTCGCCATGTGCGTCCGAGCCGGCCGCTACGGGCGTTTGACCCCGCTCATCACCAACCTACCCCACGGCTGCAACGGCGAGACCCTCCAGATCGTCGTCTACCTGTCCGAGACCCCCGGTGAGACCCACTCTGCTTGTGCCTCAGTGAAACCGTTTACTGAATTTGTTTTAGTCTGCTTGTGCTTCAGAAACAGTTTACTGAATGTGGTATAGTCTGAGAAAACAGTTTACTGAACTTTTAGGAGTTTGGAATTGTCTGCAGCTATGGTCTATGGGGAACAAATGGTTTCATAATTGGACATTGGAGCACGTTTTACATTCAACCTTGATATGGAAAGTGTTGGTTTCAAACTACTGCATGAACATTTTATTTAGAGTCTTAGTTAGGGCTAGTTCTTTTGGACGGCTTACAAAATAAGCTGCCTCTTCCTAGCTTAAAAAATAAGCCGCTCATAAATTTTGTTGTGACTTCTCAATTAGTTATTCCATAACTAGCTTAGAAGCCCCAATGAATAAGTGAGGCGGCTTATGGGATAAGTTAGGGATGGTGCGGCTTATTTTTTAAGCTGCCAAAAGAACTGGCCCTTAGTGAGGTGCTGATCTGATCATGCTTGGGAAAAAGGATATTATGACAGGTTTTGTTAGGACTTTGGACTTTTCTGAGACCGTTGTACTGTTGCAGAAAAGTAAAAGTAGTTGTAGAAAAGTAAAAGTAGGTGCGAATGCCATGTGGATTTATGAGTCTGTGTACACAGTGCAAATGTTGGTCTGAACTCTGAAACTAGTAGAAACTACAGGTTCCACATATCTTTTCTTGATTCAGATAATTCAGTTCGTCCATTTCATATCATTTTGCCATATCAAGTTCGGTCATCTCGTTTCATCTTTGCAGAGAAGATACTAAGTTTCTAACCTGTTAACAAAATTCAGATAGTATGCTACAATAGATAGTGCATAAAAGCTTAATTCCTTGAATATTATATTGTTTCAGGTTTTGACTTCTTGATCTTGTCATTATATTGTTATTGATTATTGGTCTGCTGCCTAACTGCCTTATTTCTGCTAATTCAGCCTATGATGAGCTGCGACACCCGGATGTCTACTCACAGTAGAGAAAGATCAGAGCAGGAGTCCTGATAGTTAGCCTCCTCAGAAGTTTGGCCGCCTCGGACACAATGACAGCAGAACTGGGCGCCTACTTTTGCACATAGATAGATATATGTCGAGAAAACTCAGCAGCTCTTGTGTTCAGAACTGTGGTTCTATGATTGAGAACTGTGGAAAGCGTTGCGTTTGAGTGTCACTCTTCTGGCATTCATTTCTGTGGTGCTTTCCTGAATGAAACATTTAACTGTAGGGGTTCTTGCAAAGAGTTGATGATCTTCCATTCCTTTTGTAATGAGTTGATGATCTTCCATTCCTTTTGTAACGAGTTGATGATCTTGAGTTTCTATTAGGCTATGCACTTGGTAAAAATGCAAAAATGTAGTGGGTTCTTGCTGTGAGCTGGCGATCGTGCTGGCACTTGTGCTTTTTTGAGTGTTGGCCAGGAGCAGGAAAAATAATTTCTAATGTATGAACAAAATTCAGATTTTATCAACAACACTACATGAAGAAAACTAGTTTATGCACATTACATTGTTTTCTTACTAATCTTGTTTGTTGGTCACTCTTTTTAGCAATTTAGTCTTCAGAAGATCCATCGTATTTCAGAGAGGTTTATTCATGAAAAATATACATGCACAGGGTTTTAACAGAACTCACCAAAATGAAGCTGTAATCATTGCTCTTATTTACCTAATGGCTAGCAAATGCCAGTAACCTTTTTGTCTTCTGAATTTCTGATGATAGTAAGATCACACACTTGCGCCATGGAACTCAATCAGTAGCTTTGCAGCAGTTGCTCAGTCAGCAGTCACCACAAATGTTGTTAATTGCCGACTCATATTGATCAGAACTAATAACACCACAAATGTTGTTAATGGCCAGCATACCAACTATTTCAGACAGAAATTGCAGGCACTTTTTCTTGGGGTGTCAAATTCTGAAAGCAGAAAACATTCTCTGTCATTTCTATAAAAACACATCCATGAAGATTGTTCTTTATGCGTCTTTTTTTCCGCTGTAGTCTGAACTAATCACTGCAGTTTCTGAACTACGGACATGCTGCAGCGAACTCTACTGCTAGTTACTCCCTCTGTTCCAGAATATAAGGAGTAGATTACTGTGAATCTATTTTCTGAATTCGTAACGTGGAGGCACCCCACATTTTTGGCACATATATTATCCTTGCAACTAGCTTGCACATGTGCGACATACACAAGCACAAGATGATGATGATGATCAAGATGTGGTTTCCTCATAAACAATATGTGGTTAATTCAAAGTATGGAGCTGGAGCAAACTCATCGATCGCTAGTTCCTCTGAATATCTGATGCACAATTTTACTACTTGGGCTTCAATTTTGTTGGCATGTAAGAACAAAACACAATAGAAACTTGGAGTGCAGCAGATACCACTGAACCATGTTTTCAGAACGGGCCTTCTGTATATTTTCCTTGAGAAAATCAAACACTTCTTTTTTATTTTTACAGAAATTATAAGGCTGATTTATGGTTGAATTACAAACTCGACTAACAAAAAAATTGTATTGGATAAGCCAACATTTGGCAAAATTAGAAGTTGACAATTTTTTGTGAGGTTGACAAGAAAGTCATTACCAACCAATCACTATTTGCCAAATGTTGGCATGCTAACTTTATTCCCTTCATTCCAATAGACCCACTCAAAAAACTCCTGTACAATGTAGGATTTTTTATAAGGTATTGTGATTCAAACTTACCTATGATCAGATAGTTTCACATTATTTATTTCCCATATGATTCAAATATTGAAGGATGCACTTAGGAATGAGTGCTCAGGCACACACACATCCTATGGCAAATAGACACGCTAGCACGTGAGCATGAGTGGGTTGCATGCTAGGTAAACTAGATGATACCCCCCACGGTGCCCCCACGTTGCAGTGGGGTTCACTTGCAAAATATACGTTGTACCAACAATTCAACATGATTGTCGAGTTAAAATTGAAATGCATATATTATTGTATATATAACTATAAAATATTTATTGAATAATTAGTATAATATAATTAAAACAATTAACCCATTCTACATGCATGCTTGCATGTTGAGGTTGGTTTCTTTCCATATATGGTTAAAGCCATCGTCTAAACAACAACTATCGCTACTCCTATCCAGTTGATAAAGGGGCGCTGAAAGTCTAGGCCTAATACCAAACAGACCTCGCATCCAAACCTAAACATCTAAGACCTGAGGTCCCAACCAGGACGCCTGCCGGGTATGGGGAACCTACCAGTCCGGCGCACTCCTCAACCAGGACGTCTATCGGGTATGAGGCCGTCGCAGCCACCTGCCACCAATCCATCTTCAGAGTTGTACTGTTGCATCTATTGTGCCAGGTCTCTCTGCCATCGAAGCCACCATGACACCAGACATCGTCGTCCTCCTGTGCGAGTCCATCCTCGCACATCAAACTCCGAATCTACACTGCGCCACGCCGTCGAGATCCGTCGCCATCAATGAGAAGGATGAAGCACCGCTCCACCAAAGATATCGTTCGCTGGTCCCGCGAGGCCGAGTGCACCTCCAAGAATGCCGCCCCCAAGGGGGTAACGACACATGATTGCCGCCAACATCCGATCAGCTGATCTAGGGTTTCCCCCGGAGGTATTGAGTGGAGTTGGGAACTTCACCTCGATGATGCCTTCATGGAGGAAACGATGATAAGGCATCGTCATCACCGGCTCCGGCCATTAACCGAAGACCATGTTTTCACCTGGATCCGTCCCAAGTACTCCACCCGACAACCTGTGCACCGTCTCGATCGCCTTCAAAGCACCAGATCTAGCCGCCTAGATCCGGCGACCATCCGCAACAACAGTGCCACCGTAGGATCCCTGGCACACCAGCCGCTGCCTGAGTGTGCCACCACTGGAGCCTAGGAGGAGGGCTCCCACCCCGCCTCGCCAAGCCGCGAGAGTCGCCGAGTGTGCCACCACTGGATCCTAGGAGGAGGGCTCCCACCCTGCCTCGCCAAGCCACGAGAGTCGCCGAGATGGATCCCGCGCGCTCGTCACCGTCTCTGATCCGAACCAATCCATAGATCAGATCGTCGTCACAGATTCGCCTTGGACAGAGACTGCACCACGCCATGCCGCTACGGGAAGTCCTAGCTTCACCAGCCGCCACCATCCAAGGCCGCCGCCCCGGGATATAGACAGAACATCGCCGCTGCCACCGGCCATGTTTCGCCGCCGACGACCGGCCAAGCCGCCGGCTGATAACCCTCAACCGTAAGGGATCGAGATAGTCTTCGCGGGTAAGAATAACCCAATTTATAGATTCGACACACGGGGAGCCAAAGAGTATTTATAAGCTTTGACAGTTGAGTTGTCAATTCAACCGCACCTGAAATATACTTACTTGCAACAAAAGATAAGTGGTAACGGTGATACGATAGTGATGGTGGTGACAGCAAAAATAAACAGCAAAAGTAACAACTAATAACCAGCAGGATTGAAACACTGTAGGCTAGGTAGATGGTTGGTTGGGCGCTGCATGGATGAGATACATCATGAATCTAATTTGGGGCAAGGCACACAGAAAAGTAATGATCATCTAGGCAAATATCAAACATTAGGCATGTATCCCACAGGTAGTTGTACGTGCTTGCAATAAGAACTTGCACAACATCTTTTGTCCTACCATCCCGCTACGAACGGGGCCAAAAGGAACTTATGGAGATTAAGGTACTCCTATCAAAGAGCACCGGAACAAAGCAATAAACTCAATGGATACATGGAATCCTCAAATTATGGACCATCCCCTTTGGTGTCCCAAGCTGTCACCTTTGGGATCGCCGATTCCGAACCATAATAGGTGCAAACAACTCATAGATAGGATCAAGAACACAAATATATTCATGCACACACATAGGGTTCAGATCTGAAAACATGGCACTCGGGCCCAAAGTGACAAGCATTAAGAGCAACAAGTTGAAGCAAAGATGATAAACACCAAAGTAGATGATAGGCAACATGCCCCTAATAATCTGATAAACTATTACATGATCTAACTCATCCAATCCCTACCATCCCCTTTGCCTATAGCAGGGAATTACTCACACATGAAAGGAGAAGTCATGGAGGGAGGATGGAGTGGTGATGATGATGACGATGGCGACGATCTCCCCTCTCCGGAGGCCAAATCAGCCTCCAGATTAGCCCTCCCGAAGAAGAACAGAGGGTGGCGGCAGCTCCGCGACAAAAACTGGAAAAACGACTTCTGTTCTCGGGTTTTCTCGTCACGGGAATAAATACGAGCCAAGGTAGGGCACCAGAGGGGGAAGGACCCTCCCAGGCGGCCTCCCGGCGCGGCCAGGGGTGGGGTCGCGCCAGCAGGGCGCCTGGGGCCCCCTGGCTGCCCTCTGGCCCCACTTCTGGCACAATGGACCTTCGGGTGCGTGGATTTTCTGTGATTTTTCTTGGAATTTTCTGAGACACCTAAAAATCCATTTTCCTGCACACAATAAAACCATACAGGCAGCTCTGCTGAAAACAGCGTCAGTCCGGGTTAGTTTAGTTCAAATCATGCAAGAATGAGGGCAAAACAATAGCAAAAGTGTTTGGAAAAGTAGATACGTTTGAGACGTATCAACTCCCCCAAGCTTAGCATATTGCTTGTCCTCAAGCAATTCAGTTCAACGAACTGGAAGCGACAAAGAAAACTTTGACAAACTCTTTTGCTTCATTAGATGTATATAAGCATGTACTACGAAAAGAGTCTAGCAAGTATTGAAACAATGCTATGAGGACAATGCACGAAGCAATCCTTCTTTCAAGTGACCAATCACAAATAACCAAAAGTAAATAATATGCTAATGAAAATCAAGACAAGATTACATTGCACATAGCTTGAACATACTAGAGTGGTATCTCGCTAGCCTCCATGAGTGAAGCAAAACATAAATGCAGAAACTCCTCCAGAGTTTTAAAGGAGACTAGAACTAAGAATTTCAGAATAAATAATACCACAAGCATGCAGAAGATAATGTAATACTTTGGGACAATGCACATTACACTCAGAATGACAATTATGCTCTCCTAGTTGGTTCTTTGAAGAAAGAAGGTGGAGACAACTCGAACCGTGGAATTTTATGGCGAGGTTGAAAACCCGTGGTTGGAAGCAAAGACTAAACATGTACCAGAGCTCTTGGTTTTGAAAACAGAGGTAAAAATGATTTTGGGAGGTGCATATTTCGTCAACGAATGTTAGTAGACAACCCAATCACTTCTCGAACTGGACAAGTTTCGAGGAACGGCTCCCGCACGGGGACGATCACATCCCCTTAATCTCCTTTGTTTATCACTGCCAAAAGTTTTCTGATTTCTCATGAACAAAGCGTGAAGGAGGGTTTGTTTGTTGTATTATCTTTTATGAGCCGGGCACACTCATGCCAGTTCCTCCTCGTATTAGGGGTTTGCAGATTAGACATGCAATCCCGGGATAAAACTTGTCCAACTTAAAAAGATCATGAATTAACTACTACTTCCTCATGAGCTAAAACAGGGGCACAAAATAGAAGATTTTGAACAATTTCGAGATGGTACAAGAAAGTCTTCGTTAGGATGGCCGGTAAATACCACATAGGAAGGTATGGTGGACTCATATGGAATAACTGGTTTGAAAGGATTTGGATGCACAAGCAGAATTCCCCTTAGTGCGAGCGAAGGCTAGCAAGAGACTGGGAAGCGACCAACTAGAGAGCAATAACGGTCATAATCATGCAGAGCGACAAAGCAACATTGAATTGGGCATGAAAGTGATATAACTATTCTGAAACTCAAAGATCATCAAGGCAAAGCAGACTTTTTAGTCTTAAACATGTGTAAACATGTGCCAAGTCAATCCAAGAATTCTCCAAAGGGAAATACCACCTTAGTATGCCAAACCATGAACAATGCAATGCATGTAAATCATTTCAATAACACATTATATACTCTAGCTATTTGAGATTAGCCACAAGGAAAGCATGAACCACTGGGAAAGCATTGTAAACATAGCACTATGTCGCTACAAGCTGGTCTCTAGATCATAAGTACAGGCATATGTACAAAAGTAGAAACAAGAAGAGTTCATACCGGTTTTCCTTGTTGCTTCCCTTTCGTTGATCTTCGTCATTACTGCCTTGTCACTTGCACGATCGAACGTAGGAAATATAATTAAATGCCATCACGGACTCGAGCTGAACTCTGAAAACAAAGCAAACTAAAGAGAGAAAGGAAATCTTTTTGGGTTTTTTTCAAAGGTTGAACGAAAGCAAAAGAAAGAGAAAATCTTTTTGTTGTTTTTGCAAAGAAAGAAACAAAGAAGAACGGGCAAAAACTTTGAAAAGATCAAAGCGAACAAAAATAAAACGGATAATACAATGGAAAAGTGAGAAGGGCACGTACTCCCCCAAGCTTAGGCTTTTGGCCTAAGTTGGTAGTAGCTACTACCCCCAGGAGCCTCCTGCTCCGGGGTGGTACTGGTGAGTCCAAGGGTCGTATAAGGATTCCGGCGCGTACACCGAAGTCCTCGGATCCTCCCACGAAGAAGGGTCCGCACTCCAAGCAGAGGAAGACCCTTCACCAAACTGGGTGACGGTCTCCCCCTGAAAAGGTGGTAACTCACCGTGCTCCTCCTCGTCGGGCACAACCCCCTCCATGGGGTTATGAAACTGATGTTGGACCATGAACTCATCGAACTGGATAACATCAAAGGACCATCCGTTCCTGCGAGAAAAATCAAACAAAAGAGGTGCAGGTAGACGGATCTTGCGTTCCGCGGTAGTTCCGAAACGCAAGATATAAACAAGGTTACCAAACTCAGAAGTCATGGTAACAAACTTATGCCTTTTCATAGCAGCAAGATCAAAACTTAAATAAGTAAAAGGCTTATCATCAGGGTGTGGGGTGCCTTTAAGATACTCTAAGATAAGTGTGGCATAAACGCCACCAAATAAATCTCCCCTGTTACCGTTCATAGCAAGGCGTCGAGCAATTAAGGCACCCACATTATAATCAAACCTCCCTGAGAGGGCGGTTGCCAGGATAGCAATATCCGGCGCAGAAATGTTGCTCGCGTTGTCACGAGCTAACACCCCTCTAGCAACATAATACGCAAAATACCTGAGGTGAGGGAATAAGATGCTGGAGATTTTTGACCGATGAATATCCCTCGTATCCATGCTGCAGAGAGAGTTGAAGACGGTTCTCAACTCGGAGGGCTGAGAGGTCATCTTCGCCGTCCGCCCAACGTTTGGCACACCTATTATTTCACAAAACTTTTCCAAGGGCATGGTCAAAAGATTATTGTAAATATTAAACTCAATAGAACCAGTATCAAGGTTATATCTAAAACTGTTAGTGAAACCGGAGGTGAGTTTTTGATACTGAGCAACACGGCACGTGACGAGCTGATGGGACTCTAACCCCTCGTTGGTTACCCCAAGTGGAAGGTGTGAGATGCAGTGTTGTGGAAGTTTTTCCCTTAGCAAAGATGCCAAGGATCGAATCCCCAGAGACTCCTAGGTTCAACAAGTAGGTGTCAACTGCTAACGGCGCCAGATATTAGCAATCAACGTGGACCTGCACACAGATACAAATAACTTTGCTCCCAACGAGTACAGAGAGGTTGTCAATCCCTCCGGCCTTGTAGTTCACAAAGGATTAAACGCAAATGATAGTAGTGATAGATAAAGTTTGCAATAGTAAGTAAAAGCGAAAAGTAAATAGCGGATGTGATCAATGATGGCAATATGGACCGGAGTCTCATGATGTTCACTAGTGATGTCTCTCTCCCAAAAGACGATAAAACAGCTATGTGAGGTAAATGAATTACAGCTGGGCAATTGACAGGACCACGAACGCAAACCAATGCTGACTACATTGCAAGAAAGGTTGAGGTTCAAAGCATGGGCGGTACGCCAAAGTAAGTAGACCGAAATCTATCAATATCTACTACTAATCATCCACCTTGAGATATCTATCCAGAACATCTCGCTGGTATTAAGTTGCGAGCCCCACCCATAGTGTAAACTCAAAGCAACAGACAACTGCATTAAAAGAACTTTGCGTAAAGTAAACAATCCTTGCACCCGCGGGCACAAGCACCGTTGTTTTCCCCCTTGTGGCAACAGCACATCCCCTAGACTCATGTTTCTGTCACTCAAGCTAGTCATCGAGGGGCATGAACCCACAATCGAGCATAATGTTCCCTCTTGGAGTCACTACCTATTACTTGGCCAAAGCAATAAATAACAACGGAGAACATGCAAGAATTACTTATGAACATAAATATAAAAGAGGTAGATCAAATATATTACTCAATCACAATCTGAACATAATCTCATAATCCATCGGATCCCAGCAAACTCATCATAGCAACAGCATAAGGATTACATATGTGCCTCGATCATGTAGGGCAGCTCACGAGGACTAATTGGTGAAGCACAAGAACGGGAGGAGAACATCACATAGCTACTGGTCATGGACTCATGGTCCAAGGGAGACTACTCACAACTCATCCGGGAGGCGTCCATGGTGGTGGAGAGGCTCCCGATGATGATCCTCCCCTCCGGCAGGGTGCCGGGAAGAGTTCTCCTGGTGCTCCCGATCTTGGAAGCGGCGGCGGTGGCGGAACAGAGATGAGATCGCGAAAAAGAGTTCCCGTCCCGAGGGTTTCGAAGGACGCTCTAAATATATGCCAAAGGGGGCACCAGACGGGGCTCGGGGGGCCCAGGCGCCCCCCGGGCACAGCCCAGGGGGGGCGCGCCGCCAGGGCGCCTGGGGCCCTGGTGCCCCCCCCCCCCGGCTGTACTTCGGGCGCAAGGTAGGTTCTGGAACGCTGATTTTTTATATAATTTTTCTGGATTTTTCCTGACAGTTCTCGTAATGTGAAAACCTGAAATACAAAAACAGCCGAAAACAGAAACTGGCACTGGGGTGCACTGGATTAGTAGGTTAGTCCAAATATGATTAAAAGTGTATGGAAGTGTATAAATATCATAGCAATATCACCCAAAAGTGGCATGGAGCAAGCAGAAATTATAGATACGTTTTGGACGTATCAACATCCCCAAGCTTAATTCCTGCTCGTCCTCGAGTAGGTAAATGATAACAAGAATAATTTATGTGGTGACATGCTATTAATCATATAGGACTTTTTATAGTCATATGACAAAAGCTTACTGAGACAATGATTCTATAGTAATTAAGTTGCCTCATGAGAAAATCACAAAGGACTGAAAGTTTTACAATATGAAACTGAAACATCAAAAAGATTTGCAATGAACATGATGTGCAAATATGATAAAGTGATATCTAGCTTGCCCCCTTTAGTGAAGCAAAACATAAATGCAGGGGCACCTTCAAGGTTTAAGTGATGACTAGATACAATGATTTCGAAATAAACGATATCACAATCATGCAAAAGACAATGCTACTTTGGAACAATGCACATTACACTTAGAATGACAATCATGCTCTCAGTAGTTGGTGCTTGAAGAAAGAAGGTGGAGACTCAAAAAGTAAAAGAATGGTTATGTGCTAGAGCTTTTTATTTTGAAAACATAGAAGCAATTTTGTCAACGGTAGTAGTACTTCATATGTGTCATGCATAAGACATCCTATAAGTTGCAAGCCTCATGCATCGAATACCAATAGTGCTCGCACCTTGTCCTAATTAGCTCGGATTTCCATGGGTTATCATTGCATTACATATGTTTCAACCAAGTGTCACAAAGGGGTACCTCTATGCCACCTGTACAAAGGTCCAAGGAGATAAATCGCATTTGATTTCTCGTTTTTGATAGATATCAACTTGAGGACATCCATACCGGGACAACATAGAAAATAGATGATGGACTCCTCTTTAATGCATAAGCATATTCTCATAAGAGATTGAGGATTAATGTCCAAGCTAAAACTTCCACCATGATACATGGCTTTGGTTGGCGGCCCAATGTTCTTCTCTAACAATATGCATACTCAATCATTCAACCCATGGCAAATCACCCTTACTTCAGACAAGACGAACATGCATAGCAACTCACATGATATTCAACAAAAGTGTGACAGTTGATGGCGTCCCCAGAAACATGGTTACCGCTCAGCAAGCAACTTATAAGAAATAAGATACATAGGCAACATATTCTTTACCACAATAGTTTTTAAGCTACTTTCCCATGAGCTATGTATTGCAAAGTTAGTCCGCTTAGTACAGGTGGAGGTTAGCAAAAGACTGGGAGCGACCAACTAAGAGAGCAATGACGGTCATAATCATGCAGAGCGACAAAGCAACATTGAATCAGGCATGGAAGTTATATCGCTACTCAGAAATAAAAGATCATCAAGGCTTGACAGACTTTCTTTACAGTCTTAAATATGCATGAGCATACGCCAAGTCAATCAAAATAAATTCTTGAAGGAAGATATTACTAAACCATACCACATCATAGGCAAACAAATCAAGTTGGTACTCCAATACCACATTGGGAATCCCCCAGCTATTTGAGACTAACCATAAGAAAACCTGAACTACTAAGCGCCATTATGCACGTAGCATCTTTATCATAGACATATTAACCAATGCAACGGAAGCAAACTCTCTTAATACAATAAGCATGATAATTAAAGAGAGTTCAAGCAACCAACTAAACAAAAGCTCTTTGAAAAGATAAGCATGAATACTAAGAGCTGAACATGATAGTAGCTATTAAAAGACAAAGAACACACACAGCAAAGATAGACATGAAAATTCTATGTTATGT
This sequence comes from Secale cereale, assembly GCA_902687465.1. Classification (NCBI taxonomy): domain Eukaryota; kingdom Viridiplantae; phylum Streptophyta; class Magnoliopsida; order Poales; family Poaceae; genus Secale; species Secale cereale. The sequence goes on from LR738712.1 coordinate 701,900,776, forward strand.
TCTAGGTAGAAGTGGAGCGTGTTTCTCTCCCACATAAAGAACGCTGAGTTCTGACTCGTTATGAAAAACTAAAAAGGAAACTAAAAGCAAGACGCTCCAAGCATAGCACATAACACATGAAGTGATTAAAATATAGTGGAACGAAAGACGAACTGATAATATTGATGGAGAAGGGGATGCACGGGGGCATCCCCAAGCTTAGACGCTTGGGTCTCCTTGAATATTTCTTGGGGGTGCACGGGGGCAATCCCAAGCTTGAGCGCTTGACACTCCTGAATCTTTTTATCATCTTCCCTCGCACACTTGAAAACTCCCTTCATACATAACTCATCATAATCTGATTAGCGAGGTTAGTACCCATAATAAAATAATTATACCTTGCTGGAAATAAAGATATTCTTGAAGTTCTACTGTTTCTCAAGATTGCCAAAAGGTTTTTTTGCAAAGAAAAAGCAAGCTCTTGGTTCGCAAAATGAAAGAAAGGCAAAACAGGACAGAATCTGTGAAAAACAGAACATCAGGTAGTAATTGATTTGTTCGGGGCACTTCTGCAACTCAAATCAAAAAACTCAGAACATACGCACGAAAGAAAATTATATAGAGAACGCTGTCGGAAAAATTCAGACCAAAAAGGTGATCTGGTGATTTTATACGAATTTTTCTATCCAAGGACAGAATCTGTTTCCTGGACAGCACCTCACAACTTTTGAACTTTCTAGCAATCAGAGGCTATACTTGGCACAAATATGAAAAGCAAAGATACAATGATGATGCTACTGTAGTAAACAACATCAAGACACAACAAAAGCAAAATAAAAAAATTTATTCATGTGGGCTGCCTCCCAAAAGCGCTTTCTTTTATGCCTTTAAGCTAGGCATAAGACTTTAATGATGCTCTCGTAGGAATAAGAGTTGAAGAACAAAAGAGAGCATCAAGAAGCAAATACCAAACACATTTAAGCCTAACATGCTTCCTATGCATAGAAATATTGCAAGAAAATAAATTATTGAAGCATAAAGCAACTAGCATAGGAAGGCAAAACAAGCATAACTTCAAAACCTTCAACATAAGGAGAGGGAACTTAATATTATTGAAATATCTATAAGCATATGTTCCCTTCTCATAATAATTTTCAGTGGGATCACGAATAAACTCAACAATATAAGCATCACATAAAGCATTGTTACCATGATCCACATGCAAAAAGGTACTCTCACTCTCCACATAAGCATGAAGAGGATAAAACTTAGTATAAAAGAGAGACATAAGCTCTTGCCAATCAAGCAAGTGCGAGTTATCGAGAAGCTTATACCAATCTGAAGCTTTATCTATAAGTGATACGACGAACAATGTCCTCATGACAAACTCCCTTGATACACCTGCAAGCTTAAATAATGAACATAATTGTGACAGATATAGCAAGTGTTCACCGGGATGTCTGTCTCATGCATAACGATTAGCCAAAACATAATCGATAATACCAGCTGGTATTTTATAGGGCACAATTTCAGTAGGGGGAGGAGCAACCACCACAGGTGTGGGGCGTCTTCCCGCAAGCAACGATCCAATAGCAAGGTTGTCCATAAGCATAACTAGTGAAATACATAAAGAAAACTAACAAGACTAAAAAGCAAAGGTAAAAGATAGTATGCAACTCCCCTATCCTGAAGAGTGGAGTCCCCGGCAACGGCGCCAGAAAAACTCCTTGATGGGCCTCTAACCCCTCGTTGGTTACCCCAAGTGGAAGGTGTGAGATGTTGTGTTGTGGAAGTTTTTCCCTTAGCAAAGATGCCAAGGATCGAATCCCCAGAGACTCCTAGGTTCAACAAGTAGGTGTCAACTGCTAACGGCGCCAGATATTAGCAATCAACGTGGACCTGCACACAGATACAAATAACTTTGCTCCCAACGAGTACAGAGAGGTTGTCAATCCCTCCGGCCTTGTAGTTCACAAAGGATTAAACGCAAATGATAGTAGTGATAGATAATGTTTGCAATAGTAAGTAAAAGCGAAAAGTAAATAGCGGATGTGATCAATGATGGCAATATGGACCGGAGTCTCATGATGTTCACTAGTGATGTCTCTTTCCCAAAAGACGATAAAACAGCTATGTGAGGTACACGAATTACAGCTGGGCAATTGACAGGACCACGAACGGAAACCAATGCTGACTACATTACAAGAAAGGTTGAGGTTCAAAGCATGGGCGGTACGCCAAAGTAAGTAGACCGAAATCCATCAATATCTACTACTAATCATCCACCTTGAGATATCTATCCAGAACATCTCGCTGGTATTAAGTTGCGAGCCCCACCCATAGTGTAAACTCAAAGCAACAGACAACTGCATTAAAAGAACTTTGCGTAAAGTAAACAATCCTTGCACCCGCGGGCACAAGCACAGTTGTTTTCCCCCTTGTGGCAACAACACATCCCCTAGACTCATGTTTCTGTCACTCAAGCTAGTCATCGAGGGGCATGAACCCACAATCGAGCATAACGTTCCCTCTTGGAGTCACTACCTATTACTTGGCCAAAGCAATAAATAACAACGGAGAACATGCAAGAATTACTTATGAACATAAATATAAAAGAGGTAGATCAAATATATTATTCAATCACAATCTGAACATAATCTCATAATCCATCGGATCCCAGCAAACTCATCATAGCAACAGCATAAGGATTACATATGTGCCTCGATCATGTAGGGCAGCTCACGAGGACTAATTGGTGAAGCACAAGAACGAGAGGAGAACATCACATAGCTACTGGTCATGGACTCATGGTCCAAGGGAGACTACTCAAACCTCATCCGGGAGGCGTCCATGGTGGTGGAGAGGCTCCCGATGATGATCCTCCCCTCCGGCAGGGTGCCGGGAAGAGTTATCCTGGTGCTCCCGATCTTGGGAACGGCGGCGGCGGCGGAACAGAGATGAGATCGCGAAAAAGAGTTCCCGTCCCGAGGGTTTCGAAGGACGCTCTAAATATATGCCAAAGGGGGGCACCAGACGGGGCTCGGGGGACCCAGGCGCCCCCCCGGCGCGTCCCAGGGGGGCGCGCCGCCAGGGCGCCTGGGGCCCTGGTGGCCCCCCCCCCCCGGCTGTACTTCGGGCGCAAGGTAGGTTCTGGAACGCTGATTTTTTATATAATTTTTCTGGATTTTTCCTGACAGTTCTCGTAATGTGAAAACTTGAAATACAAAAACAGCCAAAAACAGAAACTAGCACTGGGGTGCACTGGATTAGTAGGTTAGTCCAAATATGATCAAAAGTGTATGGAAGTGTATAAATATCATAGCAATATCACCCAAAAGTGGCATGGAGCAAGAAGAAATTATAGATACGTTTTGGACGTATCACGAGCCGTGTCAGACCTGCATTAGCACAAAGATTATAAAACTCATCCTTAATTCCTGCAGCTTCAAGGAATTCATCACATGGGAACATCATCGCACGTGCTGGATTTGTGTCTTCCAACAACTCTAGGGGCACATGATCTTCATTGTAGCTCACCCTAGCAGTCGAGGGTGAAGCTGCGGCTCTAGTAACTCGATCGGAGCGCGGGCTTCTTCTTCTCAAGCCACCCCTTTGCCCTTCCTAACAAACTCATTTCTGAAATTTTTGACAAATTACAAAAACAATGATTTAAACAAAGTGGGTTAAGGCAAACTACTCAACTCACTTACCTAAGGCATAAACTTGCATCAGAACTTGGAAAATAAATTTCTACACATGCATGCAAGCTCATCTACACAGCACCAAGAACTACTAAATACTCACAAATGAAGCCACCAACCAAAAATCTAATTGGAGGGGTGGAGGAGTTACATACCAGGGAGTATTTGTTCAAAATCTCAGCTCGAATGATAGGCTGTAGAGAGAGATCGAAAATTGCCTCCAAGAACAGCAAGAACGCAAGAACAGATGCAGAACTCGTGTTTTCGGAGAGAAATAGAGAGAGAGGAAGAAGACTCACCTGGAGGCGGGAGAGAAATAGAGAGAGAGGAAGAAGACTCACCTGGAGGCGGGACCTGTGGGCCCCAGGCGCCCTATGGGCGCGGCCAGGGGGCAGGCCGCGCCAGCTGGCCGCCTGGGCCACTGGTGGCCCCCCTGGTCAGCCCCAGGTGCCTCTGGGTCACTCCCGGCATGGAAATTTTATTTTTATTTTTCTGGAATTTTTCTGAAAACTTCACTGTTGAAATTTTTTCGAAGTTCAAAAAGTTGCAAAACTTTCTGAAAACTTAAAGCAGTGATTAGTATTGTGAAGCTTCAAAAACACAAACACTTGGTACAGCAAGGAGAACAAAAGCTAAAACAAATGAAAACATAACAAGCTCAACTTTTTACCTATATAAAACATGCTCACTAGTAAGGTTGATCAAGTCTTACCAACAAACCGGCGATATATAGAGCAAAAAGTCCCACTTCTTACGAAGTGATCATTGCACCTTTACTTTAATGGACATTGTCCCCACCATAATAGTTTTGTATTTGTGGTGCACATGTAGTGGATAGTCCCATTCTCCAATCTTCACGGTCTCGATATTTTCTATAGAGTTGAGGCCATGCCTCTTGTCGGTCTTCTTTGGAAAATACATAGTGTGTTCTTTATCATTCACATTGAAGGTAACCTTTCCTTTATTGCAATCAATAATAGCACCTGCGATGTTAAGAAAAGGTCTACCAAGAATAATGGACATGCTCCCATCCTCGGGCATGTCAAGCACGACAAAATCGGTAAGGATCAAACAATTAGCAACTTCTACAGGAACATCCTCACAAATACCTATCGGGACGGCTGTTGACTTGTCAGGCATCTGAAGAGAGATATCTGTAGGAATTAGTTTCTCTAAACAAAGCCTCTTGTAAAGAGAGAAAGGCATAACACTCACTCCTGCTCCAAGATCACATAAAGCCGTTTTGACATAATTATTCTTTATGGAGCAAGGAATGGTGGGTATACCTGGATCACCAAGCTTCTCAGGAATCTTGCCACTAAAAGAGTAGTTAGAGGGCATAGTAGATATTGCTTCATTAGGAACTTTTCTTTTATTAGTAACAATATCTTTCATATATTTTGAATAGGGAGGTAACTTAATAGCATCAGTCAAAGGGATTTGAAGAAAAAGAGGTTTCATCCACTCACAAAACTTATTGTAATGCTCTTCTTCTTTAGATTTGAGAGACTTACCTGGAAAGGTCATGGGTTTCTGTATCCATGGTTCTCTTTCCTTCCCATGTCTTCTTGCGACGAAGTCTTCTCTAGTGTACTTCTTGCGTTTGTCACGTGCTTCTTCTTCTCGAACTTCAGGCGGATCATTCTTCTCCTTATCCTTATCTTCAGGTTTGGCACCGTCTTCAGTCTCAGCATCGGAGGTAGATATACTGTTGGGATCAACAGCTGGCTCTTCACTTGTAATAGGATCATTGGAATTGTCAGCCTCCTTGTGTTTCTTCTTCTTCTTCTTTGGAGGACCAACAATTTCTTCTTCCTGCATTTGAGAATCTTGCTCGATTCTCCTCGGATGCCCCTCTGGATAGAGAGGATCTTGAGTGCTAGTTCCTCCTCGGGTCTTAATCCCGAAGGCCTGTAAATCATCTTGTTTGGTATTGTTAGCAAGCAAATCTTTTTGCACATTAGAAATTTGTTCAAGCTGAGTTTGAACCATATGAAAATGCTTCACAAGACATTTAACATCATTAACTGTTCTACCTAGAACATCAAGCAAACTTTTGATAGCAAGGGAATTATCATGCAATTGATTTGTATCCTCTCATTAAAATGACTTTGCTTCATAATAAAATTATCAAGATCATCTAAACATTGATCAAGAGGCTTACCATGAGGGATGTCACTTGCGTTGAAATCTAAAAGAGAGTGTACCTCTACCATAGGAGGGTGAGTGGTAGGCTCACACAACTTCTCAATAGGGGGTAGATTCTTCACGTCTTCAGCTTTAATACCCTTCTCTTTAATAGACTTCCTTGCTTCTTGCATATCTTCGGGGCTTAGAACAAGCATGCCCCTCTTCTTTGGTGGTGGAGGTGGTTTAGGGACGGACCAATCTCCATGGTTTTTGGCAATCCTGTCCATCAATTCTTCTGCATCGTCCAGTGTTCTTTTCCTGAAAACACAACCAGCACAACTATCCAAATAGGACCTGGATTCATCAGTTAGACCAGCATAAAATATATCGATTAATTCATTCTTAGGGACTCCATGTCCTGGTCTAGCCTGGATTAGACTACAGTACCTCCCCCAAGCTTTAGGGAGGTGCTCATCCTGCAACTGTTTAAAGTTATAAATTCTTTGTAAAGCAGCATGTTGCATATGAGCAGGAAAGTACTTATCAACAAAAGAGTGGGCTAAGTCTTGAGGACTCTTAATGGAACCACATGGTAGTGCATCATACCATGTTTTAGCACCATCCTTCAAAGAGAAAGGAAGAAGCTTAGTCACATAAAAGTTTCGTATCTTTTCATTCGTGGAAAACAAGCCACCCAACTCAGTGAGTTTGGTCAGGTGTGCAATAGCATCATCATTTTCTCTGCCATAAAAGGGGTCAGCTTCAACCATAGATATAAGTGAAAGATCAACATAGAAATCATAATCAGGATCATTGATGCATATAGGAGATGTAGCAAATTCAGGATCAGGAACAGTCTTGTTCTTCAAGGAGTGTTTTTCAAGCAGCTTCTTAATAGCTTCAGGGTCAGAGTCGGCAAACTCTGTCAGTTCCCTACATAAATCATCATCAAGCATAATGTAATCATCATCAAGGAGTCTCTCCTTGAGTTTACTCAAATCAGGATAATCATAAGTTCCACCAATAGGGTAGCGAGTAATATGAATTTCAATTCCAGATTTTTTTGCAGCAGCAGCGATCTGTTTCTCAAGAGCATAACCAAGTGAACCAATATCATCAAGAGTAGTAGAAGCATCATCAAAAGTATCGGACATAGTAACAGATTCAGTAGAAGCATCATGTGGTGGTGGTGAGGCAAACTTACTCATAACAGAAGGTGAATCAAGTGTAGCACTAGTGTTCAGAATAGTACCTCTTCTTGTAGTGGATAGTAAGATCGGAACCTTGGGGTCTCCTTTCTTACCCATAGCGGATGAAGTGCAGCAGGTAAGATACTTCAAGTAGACTTGTAAATATTGCTATGCTCCCCGGCAATGGCGCCAGAAAACGGTACTTGATAACCCTCAACCGTAAGGGATCGAGATAGTCTTCGCGGGGTAAGAATAACCCAATTTATAGATTCGACACACGGGGAGCCAAAGAGTATTTATAAGCTTTGACAGTTGAGTTGTCAATTCAACCGCACCTGAAATATACTTACTTGCAACAAAAGATAAGTGGTAACGGTGATACGATAGTGATGGCGGTGACAACAAAAATAAACAGCAAAAGTAACAACTAATAACCAGCAGGATTGAAACACTGTAGGCTAGGGAGATGGTTGGTTGGGTGCTGCATGGATGAGATACATCATGAATTTAACTTGGGGCAAGGCACACAAAAAAGTAATGATTATCTAGGCAAATATCAAACATTAGGCATGTATCCCATAGGTAGTTGTACGTGCTTGCAATAAGAACTTGCACAACATCTTTTGTCCTACCATCCCGCTACGAACGGGGCCAAAAGGAACTTATGGAGATTAAGGTACTCCTGTCAAAGAGCACCGGAACAAAGCAATAAACTCAATGGATACATGGAATCCTCAAATTATGGACCATCCCCTTTGGTGTCCCAAGCTGTCACCTTTGGGATCGCCGGTTCCGAACCATAATAGGTGCAAACAACTCATAGATAGGATCAAGAACACAAATATATTCATGCAAACACATAGGGTTCAGATCTGAAAACATGGCACTCGGGCCCAAAGTGACAAGCATTAAGAGCAACAAGTTGAAGCAAAGATGATAAACACCAAAGTAGATGATAGGCAACATGCCCCTAATAATCTGATAAACTATTACATGATCTAACTCATCCAATCCCTACCATCCCCTTTGCCTACAGCAGGGAATTACTCACACATGAAAGGAGAAGTCATGGAGGGAGGATGGAGTGGTGATGATGATGACGATGGCTACGATCTCCCCTCTCCGGAGGCCAAATCAGCCTCCAGATTAGCCCTCCCGAAGAAGAACAGAGGGTGGCGGCGGCTCCGCGACGGAAACTGGAAAAACGACTTCTGTTCTGGGGTTTTCTCGTCACGGGAATAAATACGAGCCAAGGTAGGGCACCAGAGGGGGAAGGACCCTCCCAGGTGGCCTTCCGACGCGGCCAGGGGTGGGGCCGCGCCAGCAGGGCGCCTGGGGCCCCCCTGGCTGCCCTCTGGCCCCACTTCTGGCACAATGGCCCTTCGGATGCGTGGATTTTCTGTGATTTCTCTTGGAATTTTCTGAGACACCTAAAAATCCATTTTCCTGCACACAATAAAACCATACAGGCAGCTTTGCTGAAAACAGCGTCAGTCCGGGTTAGTTTAGTTCAAATCATGCAAGAATGAGGGCAAAACTATAGCAAAAGTGTTTGGAAAAGTAGATACGTTTGAGACGTATCAACTCCCCCAAGCTTAGCATATTGCTTGTCCTCAAGCAATTCAGTTCAACGAACTGGACGCGACAAAGAAAACTTGGACAAACTCTTTTGCTTCATTAGATGTATATAAGCATGTACTACGAAAAGAGTCTAGCAAGTATTGAAACAATGCTATGAGGACAATGCACGAAGCAATCCTTCTTTCAAGTGACCAATCACAAATAACCAAAAGTAAATAATATGCTACTGAAAATCAAGACAAGATTACATTCTACATAGCTTGAACATACTAGAGTGGTATCTCGCTAGCCTCCATGAGTGAAGCAAAACATAAATGCAGAAACTCCTCCAGAGTTTTAAAGGAGACTAGAACTAAGAATTTCAGAATAAATAATACCACAAGCATGCAGAAGATAATGTAATACTTTGGGACAATGCACATTACACTCAGAATGACAATTATGCTCTCCTAGTTGGTGCTTTGAAGAAAGAAGGTGGAAACTCTCGAATCGTGGAATTTGATGGCGAGGTTGAAAAACCCGTGGTTGGAAGCACAGACTAAACATGTACCAGAGCTCTTGGTTTTGAAAACAGAGGTAAAAATGATTTTGGGAGGTGCATATTTCGTCAACGAATGTTAGTAGACAACCCAATCACTTCTCGAACTGGACAAGTTTCGAGGAACGGCTCCCGCACGGGGACGATCACATCCCCTTAATCTCCTTTGTTTATCACTGCCAAAAGTTTTCTGATTTCTCATGAACAAAGCGTGAAGGAGGGTTTGTTTGTTGTATTATCTTTTATGAGCCGGGCACACTCATGTCAGTTCCTCCTCGTATTAGGGGTTTGCAGATTAGACATGCAATCCCGGGATAAAACTTGTCCAACTTAAAAAGATCATGAATTAACTACTACTTCCTCATGAGCTAAAACAGGGGCACAAAATAGAAGATTTTGAACAATTTCGAGATGGTACAAGAAAGTCTTCGTTAGGATGGCCGGTAAATACCACATAGGAAGGTATGGTGGACTCATATGGAATAACTGGTTTGAAAGGATTTGGATGCACAAGCAGAATTCCGCTTAGTGCGAGCGAAGGCTAGCAAGAGACTGGGAAGCGACCAACTAGAGAGCAATAACGGTCATAATCATGCAGAGCGACAAAGCAACATTGAATTGGGCATGAAAGTGATATAACTATTCTGAAACTCAAAGATCATCAAGGCAAAGCAGACTTTTTAGTCTTAAACATGTGTAAACATGTGCTAAGTCAGTCCAAGAACTCTCCAAAGGGAAAGACCACCTTAGTATGCCAAACCATGAACAATGCAATGCATGTAAATCATTTCAATAACACATTATATACTCTAGCTATTTGAGATTAGCCACAAGGAAAGCATGAACCACTGGGAAAGCATTGTAAACATAGCACTATGTCGCTACAAGCTGGTCTCTAGATCATAAGTACAGGCATATGTACAAAAGTAGAAACAAGAAGAGTTCATACCGGTTTTCCTTGTTGCTTCCCTTCCGTCGATCTTCGTCATTACTGCCTTGTCACTTGCACGATCGAACGTAGGAAATATAATTAAATGCCATCACGGACTCGAGCTGAACTCTGAAAACAAAGCAAACTAAAGAGAGAAAGGAAATCTTTTTGGGTTTTTTTCAAAGGTTGAACGAAAGCAAAAGAAAGAGAAAATCTTTTTGTTGTTTTTGCAAAGAAAGAAACAAAGAAGAACGGGCAAAAACTTTGAAAAGATCAAAGCGAACAAAAAAACGGATAATACAATGGAAAAGTGAGAAGGGCGTGTACTCCCCCAAGCTTAGGCTTTTGGCCTAAGTTGGTAGTAGCTACTGCCCCCAGGAGCCTCCTGCTCCGGGGTGGTACTGGTGAGTCTAAGGATCGTATAAGGATTCCGGCGCGTACACCGAAGTCCTCGGATCCTCCCACGAAGAAGGGTCCGCACTCCAAGCAGAGGAAGACCCTTCACCAAACTGGGTGACGGTCTCCCCCTGAAAAGGTGGTAACTCACCGTGCTCCTCCTCGTCGGGCACAACCCCCTCCATGGGGTTATGAAACTGATGTTGGACCATGAACTCATCGAACTGGATAACATCAAAGGACCATCCGTTCCTGCGAGAAAAATCAAACAAAAGAGGTGCAGGTAGACGGATCTTGCGTTCCGCGGTAGTACCGAAACACAAGATATAAACAAGGTTACCAAACTCAGAAGTCATGGTAACAAACTTATGCCTTTTCATAGCAGCAAGATCAAAACTTAAATAAGTAAAAGGCTTATCATCAGGGTGTGGGGTGCCTTTAAGATACTCTAAGATAAGTGTGGCATAAACGCCACCAAATAAATCTCCCCTGTTACCGTTCATAGCAAGGCGTCGAGCAATTAAGGCACCCACATTATAATCAAACCTCCCTGAGAGGGCGGTTGCCAGGATAGCAATATCCGGCGCAGAAATGTTGCTCGTGTTGTCATGAGCTAACACCCCTCTAGCAACATAATACGCAAAATACCTGAGGTGAGGGAATAAGATGCTGGAGATTTTTGACCGATGAATATCCCTCGTATCCATGCTGCAGAGAGAGTTGAAGACGGTTCTCAGCTCGGAGGGCTGAGAGGTCATCTTCGCCGTCCGCCAAACGTTTGGCACACCTATTATTTCACAAAACTTTTCCAAGGGCATGGTCAAAAGATTATTGTAAATTTTAAACTCAATAGAACTAGTATCAAGGTTATATCTAAAACTGTTAATGAAACCGGAGGTGAGTTTTTGATACTAAGCAACACGACACGTGATGAGCCGTGTCAGACCTGCATTAGCACAAAGATTATAAAACTCATCATTAATTCATGCAGCTTCAAGAAATTCATCACATGGGAACATCATCGCACGTGCTGGATTTGTGTCTTCCAACAACTCTAGGTGCACATGATCTTCATTGTAGCTCACCCTATCAGTCGAGGGTGAAGCTGCGGCTCTAGTAACTCGATCGGAGCGCGCGGGCTTCTTCTTCTCAAGCCACCCCTTTGCCCTTCCTAACAAACTCATTTCTGAAATTTTTGACAAATTACAAAAACAAGGATTTAAACAAAGTGGGTTAAGGCAAACTACTCAACTCACTTACCTAAGGCATAAACTTGCATCAGAACTTGGAAAATAAATTTCTACACATGCATGCAAGCTCATCTACACAGCACCAAGAACTACTAAATACTCACAAATGAAGCCACCAACCAAAAATCTAATTGGAGGGGTGGAGGAGTTACATACCAGGGAGTATTTGTTCAAAATCTCAGCTCGAATGATAGGCTATAGAGAGAGATCGAAAATTGCCTCCAAGAACAGCAAGAACGCAAGAACAGGTGCAGAACTCGTGTTTTCGGAGAGAAAGAGAGAGAGAGGAAGAAGACTCACCTGGAGGCGGGACCTGTGGGCCTCAGGCGCCCTATGGGTGCGGCCAGGGGGCAGGACGCGCCAGCTGGCCGCCTGGGCCACTGGTGGCCCCCCTGGTCAGCCCCAGGTGCCTCTGGGTCACTCCCGGCATGGAAATTTTTATTTTTATTTTTTTGGAATTTTTCTGAAAACTTCACTGTTGAAATTTTTTCGAAGTTCAAAAAGCTGCAAAACTTTCTGAAAACTTAAAGCAGTGATTAGTATTGTGAAGCTTGAAAAACACAAACACTTGGTGCAGCAAGGAGAACAAAAGCTAAAACAAATGAAAGCATAACAAGCTCAACTTTTTACCTATATAAAACATGCTCACTAGTAAGGTTGATCAAGTCTTACCAACAAACCGGCGATATATAGAGCAAAAAGTCCCACTTCTTACGAAGTGATCATTGCACCTTTACTTTAATGGACATTGTCCCCACCATAATAGTTTTGTATTTGTGGTGCACATGTAGTGGACAGTCCCATTCTCCAATCTTCACGGTCTCGGTATTTTTTATAGAGTTGAGGCCATGCCTCTTGTCGGTCTTCTTTGGAAAATACACCGTGTGTTCTTTATCATTCACATTGAAGGTAACCTTTCCTTTATTGCAATCAATAATAGCACCTGCGGTGTTAAGAAAAGGTCTACCAAGAATAATGGACATGCTCCCATCCTCGGGCATGTCAAGCACGACAAAATCAGTAAGGATCAAACAATTAGCAACTTCTACGGGAACATCCTCACAAATACCTATCGGGACGGCTGTTGACTTGTCAGGCATCTGAAGAGAGATATCTGTAGGAATTAGTTTCTCTAAACAAAGCCTCTTGTAAAGAGAGAAAGGCATAACACTCACTCCTGCTCCAAGATCACATAAAGCCGTTTTGACAGAATTATTCTTTATGGAGCAAGGAATGGTGGGTATACCTGGATCACCAAGCTTCTCAGGAATCTTGCCACTGAAAGAGTAGTTAGCAAGCATAGTAGATATTGCTTCATTAGGAACTTTTTTTTTATTAGTAACAATATCTTTCATATATTTTGAATAGGGAGGTAACTTAATAGCATCAGTCAAAGGGATTTGAAGAAAAAGAGGTTTCATCCACTCACAAAACTTATTGTAATGCTCTTCTTCTTTAGATTTGAGAGACTTACCTGGAAAGGGCATGGGTTTCTGTATCCATGGTTCTCTTTCCTTCCCATGTCTTCTTGCGACGAAGTCTTCTCTAGTGTACTTCTTGCGTTTGTCACGTGCTTCTTCTTCTCGAACTTCAGGCGGATCATTCTTCTCCTTATTCTTATCTTCAGGTTTGGCACCGTCTTCAGTCTCAGCATCGGAGGTAGACATACTGTTGGGATCGACAGCTGGCTCTTCACTTGTAATAGGATCATTGGAATTGTCAGCCTCCTTGTGTTTCTTCTTCTTCTTCTTTGGAGATCCAACAATTTCTTCTTCCTGCATTTGAGAATCTTGCTCGATTCTCCTCGGATGCCCCTCTGGATAGAGAGGATCTTGAGTGCTAGTTCCTTCTCGGGTCTTAATCCTGAAGGCCTGTAAATCATCTTGTTTGGTATTGTTAGCAAGCAAATCTTTTTGCACATTAGAAATTTGTTCAAGCTGAGTTTGAACCATATGAAAATGCTTCACAAGACATTTAACATCATTAACTGTTCTACCTAGAACATCAAGCAAACTTTTGATAGCAAGGGAATTATCATGCAATTGATTTGTATCCTCTCATTAAAATGACTTTGCTTCATAATAAAATTATCAAGCTCATCTAAACATTGATCAAGAGGCTTACCATGAGGGAATGCACTTGCGTTGAAATCTAAAAGAGAGTGTACCTCTACCATAGGAGGATGAGTGGTAGGCTCACACAACTTCTCAATAGGGGGTAGATTCTTCACGTCTTCGGCTTTAATACCCTTCTCTTTAATAGACTTCCTTGCTTCTTGCATATCTTCGGGGCTTAGAACAAGCATGCCCCTCTTCTTTGGTGGTGGAGGTGGTTCAGGGACGGACCAATCTTCATGGTTTTTGGCAATCCTGCCCATCAATTCTTCTGCATCGTCCGGTGTTCTTTTCCTGAAAACACAACCAGCACAACTATCCAAATAGGACCTGGATTCATCAGTTAGACCAGCATAAAATATATCGATTAATTCATTCTTAGGGACTCCATGTCCTGGTCTAGCCTGGATTAGACTACAGTACCTCCTCCAAGCTTTAGGGAGGTGCTCATCCTGCAACTGTTTAAAGTTATAAATTCTTTGTAAAGCAGCATGTTGCATATGAGCAGGAAAGTACTTATCAACAAAAGAGTGGGCTAAGTCTTGAGGACTCTTAATGGAACCACATGGTAGTGCATCATACCATGTTTTAGCACCTTCCTTCAAAGAGAAAGGAAGAAGCTTAGTCACATAAAAGTTTCGTATCTTTTCATTCGTGGAAAACAAGCCACCCAACTCAGTGAGTTTGGTCAGGTGTGCAATAGCATCATCATTTTCTCTGCCATAAAAGGGGTCAGCTTCAACCATAGATATAAGTGAAAGATCAACAGAGAAATCATAATCAGGATCATTGATGCATATAGGAGATGTAGCAAATTCAGGATCAGGAACAGTCTTGTTCTTCAAGGAGTGTTTTTCAAGCAGCTTCTTAATAGCTTCAGGGTCAGAGTCGGCAAACTCTATCAGTTCCCTGCATAAATCATCATCAAGCATAATGTAATCATCATCAAGGAGTCTCTCCTTGAGTTTACTCAAATCATGATAATCATAAGTTCCACCAATAGGGTAGCGAGTAACATGAATTTCAATTCCAGATTTTTTTGCAGCAGCAGCGATCTGTTTCTCAAGAGCATAACCAAGTGAACCAATATCATCAAGAGTAGTAGAAGCATCATCAAAAGTATCGGACATAGTAACAGATTCAGTAGAAGCATCATGTGGTGGTGATGAGGCAAACTTACTCATAACAGAAGGTGAATCAAGTGTAGCACTAGTGTTCAGAACAGTACTTCTTCTTGTAGTGGATAGTAAGATCGGAACCTTGGGGTCTCCTTTCTTACCCATAGCGGATGAAGTGCAGCAGGTAAGATACTTCAAGTAGACTTGTAAATATTGCTATGCTCCCCGGCAACGGCGCCAGAAAACGGTACTTGATAACCCTCAACCGTAAGGGATCGAGATAGTCTTCGCGGGTAAGAATAACCCAATTTATAGATTCGACACACGGGGAGCCAAAGAGTATTTATAAGCTTTGACAGTTGAGTTGTCAATTCAACCGCACCTGAAATATACTTACTTGCAACAAAAGATAAGTGGTAACGGTGATACGATAGTGATGGTGGTGACAGCAAAAATAAACAGCAAAAGTAACAACTAATAACCAGCAGGATTGAAACACTGTAGGCTAGGGAGATGGTTGGTTGGGCGCTGCATGGATGAGATACATCATGAATCTAACTTGGGGCAAGGCACACAGAAAAGTAATGATCATCTAGGCAAATATCAAACATTAGGCATGTATCCCACAGGTAGTTGTACGTGCTTGCAATAAGAACTTGCACAACATCTTTTGTCCTACCATCCCGCTACGAACGGGGCCAAAAGGAACTTATGGAGATTAAGGTACTCCTGTCAAAGAGCACCGAAACAAAGCAATAAACTCAATGGATACATGGAATCCTCAAATTATGGACCATCCTCTTTGGTGTCCCAAGCTGTCACCTTTGGGATCGCCGGTTCCGAACCATAATAGGTGCAAACAACTCATAGATAGGATCAAGAACACAAATATATTCATGCAAACACATAGGGTTCAGATCTGAAAGCATGGCACTCGGGCCCAAAGTGACAAGCATTAAGAACAACAAGTTGAAGCAAAGATGATAAACACCAAAGTGGATGATAGGCAACATGCCCCTAATAATCTGATAAACTATTACATGATCTAACTCATCCAATTCCTACCATCCCCTTTGCCTACAGCAGGGAATTACTCACACATGAAAGGAGAAGTCGTGGAGGGAGGATGGAGTGGTGGTGATGATGACGATGGCGACGATCTCCCCTCTCCGGAGGCCAAATCAGCCTCCAGATTAGCACTCCCGAAGAAGAACAGAGGGTGGCGGCGGCTCTGCGACGGAAACTGGAAAAACGACTTCTGTTCTGTGGTTTTCTCGTCACGGGAATAAATACGAGCCAAGGTAGGGCACCAGAGGGGGAAGGACCCTCCCAGGCGGCCTCCCGGCGCGGCCAGGGGTGGGGCCGCGCCAGCAGGGCGCCTGGGGCCCCCCTGGCTGCCCTCTGGCCCCACTTCTGGCACAATGGCCCTTCGGGTGAGTGGATTTTTTGTGATTTTTCTTGGAATTTTCTGAGACACCTAAAAATCCATTTTCCTGCACACAATAAAACCATACAGGCAGCTCTGCTGAAAATAGCGTCAGTCCGGGTTAGTTTAGTTCAAATCATGCAAGAATGAGGGCAAAACAATAGCAAAAGTGTTTGGAAAAGTAGATACGTTTGAGACGTATCACCGGCCATTGCGACCTCCGCCGCCATGAACATGCAAGCCCACCGAGCAGCCAACACCACCAGACCTTCCATGAAGCCCGCAACTCCGCCGCCTCCTCCGATCACCACGCCACCACTGCGGCATCGGCGGACTAAGATCGGTCGCGTCGCCGCGAGGACTCAGATCGGGGAGGAGGGCCCCTGCGCCCCGGGTGACCCACCTCACCCAATGCATCGCGGGAGGGAAGTGGGGCTCCGCCGCCGCCGTCAGCCGCCCGGGGCTTTGCCCGGCGACCTCCTCCAAAGGCGACGGAGGGGAGGGAGAAGTTGGTTGAGGCGGCGGCGGGGAGGGTTAGGGTTCCGCCCGAGCCGCCCTAGCGGGGGGCGACGCGGGCGTTAGACCTTTAATTTGTGTTAATCCAGAAGCTATATTTATTGGGGGAGAATTTCACTTCCCCAGCCTCTGCACCAACTAGGGATGCATACGGCCATTTTAAGTATGAGTACTATGATTTTTAATCTCAGTTACGCACCGAGCCTAGTCCTCAATAAATGTGTGAGTACCAGAAAAGTCTGGTCCTCAAGAATAAACAGGAACCTAAATTCGCCCCCGTGAGGATTTGAACCCAGGTGTTGGGTTTGTACATCCACTTCCCCAACCAGCTGAGTTAGGCTCACTCTCCCAATTAAAATTGAGGGTGAATTTCACTTCCCCGGCCTCTGCACCAACTAGGAATGCATACGGCCTTTTAGGTATGAGTACTAGGATTTTTTATCTCAGTTATGCACCGAGTCTAGTCCGAGTTGTTTGGATTACTATGACCATCTAGTTTTCTTGGTACAAAAGCTTTTGTCCATATATCTCGTACATTCACCTCGGCTATGCCTAGCGTGCTTAAAGCACCACTTATGCGCTAGGTAAAAAACGCCTTGCTTACGTCTAGGGTTTTTGTAATAGAGCATTTTTGCTCCATGTAGACGAGGAAGGAAGAGCGATCCTTGGCTGAGAATGTCATCCTCCTTGTTGTCATCTTAAATGATGAAACAAGAGCACTAGACATCGTGTCAACCTTCACAACACTAATGACTATCGCTGCCGAGATAATCCGAGACACTCATGAACAACCATCGGACAAGAGTCATTAAATGTCTTGCCAAAACACCAATGTCTTCCAATTCTACATCACACAATTTTAAACAATTGAGTAAGGGCGACGCTACGCGTCCACCGGTCGATGTATGGGTTTTATCCGTCGTCGATGACCGTTGGATGCCCGAATTGATAGCCGTCCGATCTAGTGTGTGCGCCTCGCATATCCATTTGTTATTTTCCGCAACAAACGTTCTATTGCGGAAACAACACTATTGCCCCTGGCCCCGACAGAGTTGCGCACCGCGCGGCGCCGCCGCCAACCCACCGCAAAATCAGCCCGCCGCCGACGTGCAACAACTAAACTAAAGTTTCTGCAACACTATGGCGCACCATATCACGCCTTAGATAGTTGGATCTAACACAAATCGAGCTCACCGAGGGAGCCTGCTTCGAGAATAGCCGCGACCTCTACTCCGGCATGGTGACGACGAGCTCCCATGTTAGGCACTCCTTTGACAATTTCTGCAACTGAAGCTATGTTTCTGAAACATGCGTCGTGTTGCAATACTTGGCCTCGTACGCTCTAACATCGTGTGCTCCTCCAACGCTTTTCGCAACCTGGGCTATGTTTCTGAAGCAAGACCCATGTTGCAGGAAAAAAAGTAAAACTAGACCCTGTTGCTGTTGCTGAAAAAAACTTCACCACCAAACCATTTTTTATTTCTGAAACAAGATCTTTGTTGCAGAAACCGCCGATCTCTCATTCGTAACTGCTTGAGTCATCGCCTGCCACCGCCGATCCCGAGCAACTCGTCGTCACCACCGCAGTGGATAAGGCATGGTGGCCCAACGCCTTTGCGCTGCCGCGCCTGTCCGCCGGCTCCCAAATCCAGCCGCTCGCCCTCTAATCCAGACAAGCCCCGAAACCCCCCTACTATTACCCAGTTGCAGGAATGACTGTCTTGAAACAACATGTGAGTTGCAGGAAAACAGACGTGGCTTCTAGACGAGCCCCGGAACCCCCTACTGTTACCCGGTTGCAAGAAGGACTATCTTGAAACAACGGGTGAGTTGCAGGAAAATAGACGCGGCTTCGGCGGACGCGGAAACGCTGTCAACCGTCTGATCAAAACACGATCAAACGGCTACGGAGCCGGCGGACAGGCGCGCGCGATCGGCCAGTAGAAGGTAAGCTTTTTTCCATTGAGTAACTCCATGTAACCACAATTATATACAGAAGACAAAGTGAAAACATAAAAAAAAAAAGTGAAGCAATTGAGATCAGATTAGGCTAACACAAACACCATCGCACCACCAGGTGTCACGCAGCACACAGGCTAGCACATCGCAGACCGGGCGTGCACCAAGAACACCCTAGTAGTGTCCCCGGAGGCCCGGATCTGATGTGGCTTGCCTCCTCGCTTGTCGTCGCGCCGCCTCGCTTCGCCGGTGCCGGGGCAGGAAGCAATGCCGCCGGCCGCTTCTTCGCCGCGCCGGCCACGAGTGGCTCTGCCACGCGCCTGTTCGGGAATCAGAAGCGAGTTCGGGAGTGTGGGCCGGGCCGAGGAAACGGCCTGCAGGCTCGAAGCCCAAAGCCCTGGGCGGCGATGGTGTCAGGCACCTTGAAATACCCCGCCTTGGTGTTGGCGCCCGGCGTAACCGCCTCAACCAACAGCCAACAGACACAGCTCGCCGGTCGCCGGCGCGCCAAGAAACCCCTCCTCTCGCCACCGCGCAGCAGCGCCCACCGCCGGCGACCGATGGACAAGTTCCACGACGGGCAGTACGTGTGGCTGCGGAGCCGCGTGCACGGCACGTACCTCACCGCCGACAGAGACGGGAAGGGCGTCTCCCTCCACCGCCGCCGCGGGGCGCTGAAGGCGGCTTGGGTGGTGCACATCCACCAAGGCGACACGCCAGCGCCGTACCTGCTCCTCTACAACGCCGCCAACGGCCGCTACCTCGCCGCCACGGCCACGCGGGCGCCTCCCGGCCACATCGGCTTCCGCGCCGAGCAGCGCGACTACGACCAGCCGGAGTTGCAGGCCATCATGTGGCGGGCCGCCGGGACGGGATTCAGGAACGACGTCCTGCTCCGCAGCGTCGGCGGCCGCTACCTCCGCGCCAACGGCAAGTACACCGGCAAGTACCTACGCTTGAAAAACGTCACCGTCGACGACATCAACAACGTCAGCACCATGATGTACTGGACCGTCAAGCCTATCCCTCTCAGAGAACCCAACATGCCGATGGGCCTAGCTCACCCGAGTCTGGTGAGTTCGCCATGATCTCTGGCTCTCTTCTTGCCAGATTTGCAATTTCTTGCAGTTCTTGCCGCTGGTTGGTTGCCAACTCTGCTTCTTGATCTCCTGAACATAAAAATAACCATGGTTTTCTGCGACTCGACTGCAGGGCCGCAGACCCCGAGAGCTCTCCGTCTCCGACATGCTGGGACGCGAGCGAGGGGTGCGGCGGCTGATCCGGTTCGTGCGAGCGAGCCCCGAGGGGGCCTTCACCGAGGACGGCTGGTCCGAGTTCCATTTCAGGGGGATCTCCGTGTACCAGCTGAGGAACGAGGTGTACAACCGCATCGGCCCCCACCGCAACCCCCACCCCGACATCCTCCCCCACGACATCGTCATGTGCGTCCGAGCGGGCCGCTACGGGCGTTTGATCCCGCTCATCGTCAACCTGCCATGCAACGGCGACACCCTCCAGATTGTCCTCTGCATGTCCAGGACCCCTGGTGAGAGTCCCAATTTCCTAATCATCTCCTCCTGATGGTAGTCTTTGACTGACGCACAATGTACAGATTTTAGTGGGTGTTAATCTGCTTGTGCTTGAAAATCAGTTTACTTCAACTGTTATAGTCTGATGAGAAACTGTTTACTGAAATTGTTCTAGTCTGAAAAAAAGTTAACTGAAACTTTTAGGTGTTTGGAATTGTCTGCAGCTGTTGTTGTCTTGCAGTTTATTGTTCATTTCACAGCATCCTTGATATGGAAAGTGTGGGTTTCATACTACTGCCCTTGATTCAGATAATTTAGTTCCTCTATTGTTGGTCGGCTTCCTAGTTCCTAGTGATCTTCTTTGCCGAGAAATGTACTGGTGGTCATGAATCTCTTTTGCGCAGATGTTAGATTAGATATTGCTTACTGCATGAACATGATATTTAGAGTCTCAAAATTCAAAAGAAATATTTAGGTCTGATCGTGCTTGGAAAAAGGATATCATCTCCTCCTGATGGTACTCTTTCACTGAATTTGTTACGCACAATGTACAGATTTTAGTGGGTGTTAATCTGCTTGAAAATCAGTTTACTTAAACTGATATAGTCTGAGAAACTGTTTACTGAAATTGCTGTAGTCTGAAAAACAATTAACTGAAACTTTTCGGTGTTTGGAATTGTCTGCACCTGTTGTTGGCTTTTGCAGTTGATTGTTCATTTCAGAGCATCCTTGATATGGAAAGTGTTCGTTTTTCAGACTATTTAGTTCCTCTATTTGGTGCTGTTCGCCCCCAGATAAAGGACGAATCAGTTAATTAAATGTCTTTTCAGCCTTAACAGAGAAGATTGTGATATCCGTTTTATTTCATTCAGCCTATTTTACTTGTGTTGAATATAACCTGTGAGCAAAATTCAGCTTGAGCTATATTTTGTACATGAGCAAAATTCAGCTCCTAGAATATCAATTAAATCTAGTTTCTGCACATGAGCTATATTGTTGTCAGGTTTTGTACATGAGTTGTATTATCGGTCTTGTTATCTTATTTGTTTTTGGAAAACTTTGAGATTTAGATTGTTGGTCTACTTCCTAGTGATCTTCTTTGCCGAGAAATGTACAGCTGGTGGTCTTGAATCTCTTTTGCGCAGATGTTAGATTAGATATTGCTTACTGCATGAACATGATTAGAGTCTTAAAATTCGAATGAAATATTTAGAGTATTACATTAGTGAGTGCTAGTGTGATCGTGCTTTGAAAAAGGATATTATGATAGATTTTGTTGGGAATGGTAGGTGCCACTGCCATGTGGATTTATCAGTCTGTGTAAAAGATGGTCTGAACTCTGAAGCTAGTCGAAACTACTAGTTCCACATTTCTTTTCTTGATTCAGATAATTCAGTTCGTCCTTTTCATAACATTTTGACGCTAGTAGAAATTATTGAATGCAAAAAGGCAAATCAAGTTCAGTCATCTCGTTTCATCTTTGCAGAGAAGATGCTAAGTTTCTAACCTGTTAAGAAAATTCAGATTGATAGTATCCTACAATAGATAGTGCATAAAAGCTTAGTTCCTTGCAAATTATATTGTTTCAGGTTTTGATTTCTTGATCTTGTCATTTATTTTGTTACTGATTAATGGTCTGATGCCTAACTGACTCATTATTTCTGCTTATTCAGCGTATGGTAGGCTGCGATACCCGGATGTCCACGCAGAGTAGAGAAATATCGGAGAAGGAGTCCTGACAGTTCACCTCCTCAGAATTTTGGCCGCCTCGGACACAATGATAGCAGAACTAGACGCCTACTTTTACATATAGATAGATATAGGTCGAGAAAACTTATCAACTCTTGTGTTTCTTCTGCTAGCTAAAACTTGCTCCGTTTTGTCGACGGAGCAGGTGGATGATCTTTCATTTCTTTTTTGGATGATGATGCACAAAGTATAATTGAAAAGGTAGTGGTTCTTGCCAGTAATGAGTTGATGATCTTGTTTTTCTGTTAGGCTATGAATTTACTACAAATGCAAGATATAGCGGGTTCTTTCTGTGAGCTCATGACCGTGCTTCTAGTTGTGCTGTTTTGAGTGCTCGCAAAGGAGTAAAAAAATGAATTTGTAACATATGAACAAAATTCAGATTTTATCCAACAGCGCTACAAGAAGAAAACCAGCTTCTACACATTACATTGTTTTCAGGATTTGAGGAGACACTATTTTTCATTCTGCATTTCTCTTAGATTAAGCATCTGACATGAACACTGATTTGGTGGCTCCTGCTGTGAGAGTTTAGCACTTGGTGCCCCCCTTTCTAATCATGTTTGTTGGTCATGTGCAACAGCAGGTCCTTTTGTGGTATTCTGTTTAGCAATTTATACTCTTATATAAGATCCATCGTAGTTCATAGAGGTCGAAACGGAGGAAACAGACTTCTCTTCGACCGGCTACAGTCGAAACGGGGTCCTGTTCACCGGGAGGGGTGTGGCGTATCGCAAAATGGAACTCCATGGGCTATTGTTCATCCACCGTCGACCTCCTGCAGCCTCCACCTGCTACTGTTCATCCACCGTCGACCTCCTCCACCCTCCACCGGCTACTGTTTATCGGCCTCCACGAGGTTATGTTCATCCACCCCCAACTGGCTAGGGTGTGACTGAAGGAAATATGCCCTAGAGGCAATAATAAAGTTATTATTTATTTCCTTATATCATGATAAATGTTTATTATTCATGCTAGAATTGTATTAACCGGAAACTTAGTACATGTGTGAATACATAGACAAAACAGAGTGTCCCTAGTATGCCTCTACTAGACTAGCTCATTGATCAAAGATGGTTATGTTTCCTAGCCATAGACATGAGTTGTCATTTGATTAACGGGATCACATCATTAGGAGAATGATGTGATGGACAAGACCCATCCGTTAACTTAGCACTATGATCGTTTAAGTTTTACTGCTATTGCTTTCTTCATGACTTATACATGTTCCTATGACTATGAGATTATGCAACTCCCGAATACCGGAGGAACACTTTGTGTGCTACCAAATGTCACAACGTAACTGGGTGATTATAAAGGTACTCTGCAGGTGTCTCCGAAGGTACTTGTTGGGTTGGCGTATTTCGAGATTAGGATTTGTCACTCCGATTGTCGGAGAGGTATCTCTGGGCCCACTCGGTAATGCACATCACTATAAGCCTTGCAAGCATTGCAGCTAATGAGTTAGTTGCGGGATGATGTATTACGGAACGAGTAAAGAGACTTGCCGGTAACGAGATTGAACTAGGTATTGAGATACCGACGATCGAATCTCGGGCAAGTAACATACCGATGACAAAGGGAACAACGTATGTTGTTATGCGGTTTGACCAATAAAGATCTTTGTAGAATATGTGGGAGCCAATATGAGCATCCAGGCTCCGCTATTGGTTATTGACCGGAGACGTGTCTCAGTCATGTCTACATAGTTCTCGAACCCGTAGGGTCCGCACACTTAAGGTTTCGATGACAATTTTATTATGAGTTTATGAGTTTTGATGTACCGAAGGAGTTCGGAGTCCCGGATGAGATCGGGGACATGATGAGGAGTCTCGAAATGGTCGAGACGTAAAAATCGATATATTGGACGACTATATTCGGACATCGGAAAGGTTCCGAGTGATTCGGGTATTTTCGGAGTACCGGGGAGTTACGGGAATAGAGGAGAGAGGCCAAAAGGAAGGAGGCGCGCGCCCCCCTTCTGGTCCGAATTGGACAAGGGGTGCAGCCCCCTTTTCCTTCTCCCTCTCCCCCTCTTTCCTTCTCTCCTACTCCGGAAAGGAAAGGGGAATCCTACTAGGACTTGGGAGTCCTAGTAGGACTCCCCACACTTGGCGCGCCCCCACTAGGGCCGGCCTCTCCCTCCCTCCTTTATATACGGGGGCAGGGGGGCACCTCTAGACACAACAATTGATCTCTTGATCTCTTAGCCGTGTGCGGTGCCCCCCTCCACCATAGTTCTCCTCGATAATATTGTAGCGGTGCTTAGGCGAAGCCCTGCGACGGTAGAACATCAAGATCGTCACCACGCCATCGTGCTGACGGAACTCTCCCTCGACACTCAGCTGGATCGGAGTTCGAGGGACGTCATCGAGCTGAACGTGTGCTAGAACTCGGAGGTGCCGTAGTTTCGGTGCTTGATCGGTCGAGCCGTGAAGACGTACGACTACATCAACTGTGTTGTTCTAACGCTTCCGCTTCCGGTCTACGAGGGTACGTAGACACACTCTCCTCTCTCGTTGCTATGCATCTGGTAGATAGATCTTGCGTGATCGTAGGAAAATTTTGAAAATACTACGTTCCCCAACAGTGGCATCATGAGCCAGGTCTATGCGTAGATGATATGCACGAGTAGAACACAAGTGAGTTGTGGATGATACTAGTCATACTGCTTACCAGCATGTCATACTTTGCTTCGGCGGTATTGTGAGATGAAGCGGCCCGGACCGACATTACGCGTACGCTTACGCGAGACTGGTTTCACCGTTATGAGCACTCGTTGCTTAAAGGTGACTGGCGGGTGTCTGTCCCTCTCACTTTAGCTGAATCAAGTGTGGCTACGCCCGGTCCTTGTGAAGGTTAAAACAGCACATACTTGACGAAACATCGTTGTGGTTTTGTATGCGTAGGTAAGAACGGTTCTTGCTAAAGCCCGTAGCAGCCACGTAAAACATGCAACAACAAAGTAGAGGACGTCTAACTTGTTTTTGCAGGGCATGTTGTGATGTGATATGGTCAAGACATGATGAGTTATACGGTTTTGCATGAGATGATCATGTTTTGTAAAGTTATCGGCAACTGGCAGGAGCCATATGGTTGTCGCTTTATTGTATGAAATGCAATCGCCATGTAATTGCTTTACTTTATCACTAAGCGGTAGCGATAGTCGTAGAAGCAATAGTTGGCGAGACGACAACGATGCTACGATGGAGATCAAGGTGTCGCGCCGGTGACGAAGGTGATCATGACGGTGCTTTGGAGATGAAGATCAAAAGCACAAGATGATGATGGCCATATCATGTCACATATTTTGATTGCATGTGATGTTTATCTTATTATGCTTCTTATTTTGCTTAGAACGACGGTAGCATTATAAGATGATCCCTTACTAAATTTCAAGGTATAACTGTTCTCCCTGAGTATGCACCGTTGCGAAAGTTCGTCGTGCCGAGACACCACGTGATGATCGGGTGTGATAAGCTCTACGTTCAAATACTACGGGTGTAAGCTAGTTTTGCACACGCAGAATACTCGGGTTAAACTTGATGAGCCTAGCATATGCAGATATGACCTCGGAACACTGGAGACCGAAAGGTCGAGCGTGAATCATATAGTAGATATGATCAACATAAGATGTTCACCATTGAAAACTACTCCATATCACGTGATGATCGGACATGGTTTAGTTGATTTAGATCACGTTATCATTTAGATGATGATACGTCCAAAACGTATCTATAAATTCTGCTTGCTCCATGCCACTTTTGGGTGATATTGCTATGATATTCATACACTTCCATACACTTTTGATCATATTTGGACTAACTTACTAATCCAGTGCACCCCAGTGCAAGTTTCTGTTTTCGGCTGTTTTTGTATTTCAGGTTTTCACGTTTCGAGAACTGCCCAGAAAAATCCAGAAAAATTATATAAAAAATCAGCGAACCGGAAACAACACTGCGTCCGAAGGGCAACCTGGGGGGGCACAGGGGCTCCAGGCGCCCTGTGGGCGCCCCCCCCCCCCTGGGCCGCGCCGGGGGGGCGCCTGGGCCCCCCGAGGCTCCCCCGGTGCCCTACTTTGGCATATATTTAAAGGACTCTCCGAAACCCTCAGAACAGGACTTCTTTTCGCGATCCCATCTCTGTTCCGCCGCCGCCGCCGCTTCCAAGATCGGGAGCACCAGGAGAACTCTTCCCGGCACCCTGTCGGAGGGGAGGATCACCACCGGGAGCTTCTCCACCACCATGGACGCCTCCCGGATGACTCGTGAGTAGTCTCCCTTGGACCATGAGTCCATGACCAGTAGCTATGTGATGTTCTCCTCCCGTTCTTGTGCTTCACTAATTAGTCCTCGTGAGCTGCCCTACATGATCGAGGCACCTATGTAATCCTTATGTTGTTGCTATGTTGAGTTTGCTGGGATCCGATGGATTATGAGATTATGTTCCGATTGATCTTGAGTAATATATTTGATTCACCTCTTTTATATTTTAGTTCATAAGTAATTCTTGCATGTTCTCCGTTGTTATTTATTGCTTTGGCCGAGTAATAGGTAGTGACTCCAAGAGGGAACGTTATGCTCGATTGTGGGTTCATGCCCCTCGATGACTAGCTTGAGTGACAGAAACATGAGTCTAGGGGATGTGCTGTTGCCACAAGGGGGAAAACAACGGTGCGTGTGCCCGCGGGTGCAAGGATTGTTTACTTTACGCAAAGTTCTTTTAATGCAGTTGTCTGTTGTTGGGGAACGTAGTATTTTAAAATTTTCCTACGATCACGCAAGATCTATCTACCAGATGCATAGCAACGAGAGGGAAGAGTGTGTCTACGTACCCTCGTAGACCGGGAGCGGAAGCGTCAAGTGACGCGGTTGATGTTGTCGAACTTCTTCGCGATCCAACCGATCAAGCACCGAACGTACGGCACCTCCGCGTTCAGCACACGTTCAGCTTGATGACGTCCCACGAGCTCTTGATCCAGTTGAGCTTCACGGGAGAATTTCATCAGCACGACGGCGTGGTGACGGATATGATGTATTCACCGGCGCAGGACTTCGCATAAGCACCGCGACGGTATGACCGAGGTGTGTTTCTGTGGAGGGGGGCACCGCACACGGCTGGAACAATTCAACTTGTGTGTCTTTGGGTGCCCCCCTGCCCCCGTATATAAAGGAGCAAGGGGGGAGGCCGGCCGGCCCTTGTTTGGTGCGGCTAGGGGTGCAATCCTACTAGGAATAGGATTGCAATCCTATTCCTAGTAGGAATCACCAAAGAAGGAAGAGAGGGAAAGGAAAAGAGGGAGAGGTGGCGCCCCCCAATCCTAGTCCAACTAGGAACCCTAGGTGGGGCGTCGGCCAGCCCTATGGGCTGCCTCTCTCTTTCCCTCAAGGCCCACTATGGACCATCCCCCTTCGTAGGGGGTTTCGGTAACCCCCTCCGGCAATCCCGTTAAATCCGAAACTTTTCCGGAACACTTCCGGTGTCCGAATATAGTCGTCCAATATATCAATCTTTATGTCTCGAACATTCCGAGACTCCTCGTCATGTCCGTGATCTCATCCGGGACTCCGAACTACCTTCGGTACATCAAAACTCATAAACTCATAATACCGATCGTCATCAAACGTTAAGCGTGCGGACCCTACGGGTTCGAGAACTATGTAGACATGACCGAGACTCATCTCCGATCAATAACCAATAGCGGAACCTGGATGTTCATATTGGCTCCTACATATTCTATGAAGATCTTTTATCGGTCAGAACCGCATAACAACATACGTTGTTCCTTTTGTCATCGGTATGTTACTTGCCCGAGATTCGATCGTCGGTATCTCCATACCTAGTTCAATCTCGTTACCGGCAAGTCTCTTTACTCGTTCCGTAACACATCATCTCGTGACTAACTCATTAGTCTTTTGCTTGCAAGGCTTATTGTGATGTGTGTTACCGAGAGGGCCCAGAGATACCTCTCCGACACTCGGAGTGACAAATCCTAATCTTGATCTATGCCAACACCACGAATACTTTCGGAGACACCTGTAGAGCATCTTTATGATCACCCAGTTACGTTGTGACGTTTGATAGCACACAAGGTGTTCTTACGGTATTCGGGAGTTGCATAATCTCATAGTCATAGGAACATGTATAAGTCATGAAGAAAGCAATAGCAGTAAAACTAAACGATCATAGTGCTATGCTAACGGATGAGTCTTGTCCATCACATCATTCTCCTAATGATGTGATCCCGTTGATCAAATGACAACTCATGTCTATGGCTAGGAAACATAACCATCTTTGATCAATGAGCTAGTCTAGTAGAGGCATACTAGGGACATACTGTTTTGTCTATGTATCCACACATGTACTAAGTTTCCGGTTAATACAATTCTAGCATGAATAAAAGACATTTATCATGATATAAGGAAATACAAATAACATCTTTATTATTGCCTCTAGGGCATATTTCCTTCAGTCTCCCACTTGAACTAGAGTCAATAATCTAGATTACAAAGTGATGATCCTTACACCCATGGAGTCTTGGTGCTGATCATGTTTTGCCCGTGGAAGAGGCTTAGTCAACGGGTCTGCAACATTCAGATCCGTATGTATTTTGCAAATCTCTATGTCTCCCTCCTTGACTAGATCGTGGATGGAATTGAAGCGTCTTTTGATGTGCTTTGTTCTCTTGTGAAACCTGGATTCCTTCGCCAAGGCTATGGCTCCAGTGTTGTCACAAAAGATTTTCATTGGACCCGATGCACTAGGTACTACACCTAGATCGGATATGAACTCCTTCATCCAGACTCCTTCATTTGCTGCTTCCGAAGCAGCTATGTATTCTGCTTCACACGTAGATCCCGCCACGACGCTCTGCTTGGAACTGCACCAACTGACAGCTCCACCGTTCAATAAAAATACATATCCGGTTTGTGACTTAGAGTCATCCGGATCAGTGTCAAAGCTAGAATCGACGTAACCATTTACGACGAGCTCTTTGTCACCTCCATATACGAGAAACATATCCTTAGTTCTTTTCAGATACTTTAGGATGTTTTTGACCGCTGTCCAGTGATCCACTCCTGGATTACTTTGGTACCTCCCTGCTAGACTTATAGCAAGGCACACATCAGGTCTGGTACACAACATTGCATACATGATAGATCCTATGGCTGAGGCATAGGGAATGACTTTCATTTTCTCTCTATCTTCTGCAGTGGTCGGGCATTGAGTCTTACTCAACTTCATACCTTGTAATACAGGCAAGAACCCTTTCTTTGACTGATCCATTTTGAACTTTTTCAAAATCTTATCAAGGTATGTGCTTTGTGAAAGTCCAATTAAGCGTCTTGATCTATCTCTATAGATCTTGATGCCTAATATATAAGCAGCTTCACCGAGGTCTTTCATTGAAAAACTCTTATTCAAGTATCCTTTTATGCTATCCAGAAATTCTATATCATTTCCAATCAACAATATGTCATCCACATATAATATTAGAAATGCTATAGAGCTCCCACTCACTTTCTTGTAAATACAGGCTTCTCCAAAAGTCTGTATAAAACCATATGCTTTGATCACCTCATCAAAGCGTATATTCCAACTCCGAGATGCTTGCACCAGTCCATAGATGGATTGCTGGAGCTTGCATACTTTGTTAGCACCTTTTGGATCGACAAAACCTTCTAGTTGCATCATATACAACTCTTCTTTGAGATATCCATTCAGGAATGCAGTTTTGACATCCATTTGCCAGATTTCATAATCATAAAATGCGGCAACTGCTAACATGATTCGGACAGACTTAAGCATCGCTACAGGTGAGAAAGTCTCATCGTAGTCAACTCCTTGAACTTGTCGAAAACCTTTCGCAACAAGTCGAGCTTTGTAAACAGTAACATTACCGTCTGCGTCGGTCTTCCTCTTGAAGATCCATTTATTTTCGATGGCCTGCCGATCATCGGGCAAGTCAACCAAAGTCCACACTTTGTTCTCATACATGGATCCCATCTCAGATTTCATGGCCTCAAGCCATTTTGCAGAATCTGGGCTCATCATCGCTTCCTCATAGTTCGTAGGTTCATCATGGTCTAGTAACATGATTTCCAGAACTGGGTTGCCTTACCACTCTGGTGCGGAACGTAATCTGGTTGATCTACGACGTTCAGCAGAAACTTGATCCGAGTTTTCATGATCATCATCATTAACTTCCTCACTGATTGGTGTAGAAATCACTGGAACAATTTTCTGTGATGTACTACTTTCCAATCCGGGAGAAGGTACAATTACCTCATCAAGTTCTACTTTCCTCCCACTCACTTCTTTCGAGAGAAACTCCTTCTCTAGAAAGGATCCATTCTTAGCAACAAATATCTTGCCTTCGGATCTGTGATAGAAGGTGTACCCAACAGTCTCTTTTGGGTATCCTATGAAGACACATTTCTCCGACTTGGGTTCGAGCTTATCAGGTTGAAGATTTTTCACATAAGCATCGCAGCCCCAAACTTTAAGAAACGACAACTTTGGTTTCTTGCCAAACCATAGTTCATAAGGTGTCGTATCAACGGATTTAGATGGTGCCCTATTTAACGTGAATGCAGCTGTCTCTAAAGCATAACCCCAAAACGATAGTGGTAAATTGGTAAGAGACATCATAGATCGCACCATATCCAATAAAGTGCGGTTACGACGTTCAGACACACCATTACGCTGTGGTGTTCCGGGTGGCGTGAGTTGTGAAACTATTCCACATTGTTTCAAATGAAGACCAAACTCGTAACTCAAATATTCTCCTCCACGATCAGATCGTAGAAACTTTATTTTCTTGTTACGATGATTCTCTACTTCACTCTGAAATTCTTTGAACTTTTCAAATGTTTCAGACTTGTGTTTCATTAAGTAGATATACCCATATCTGCTCAAATCATCAGTGAAGGTCAGAAAATAACGATGCCCGCCGCGTGCTTCAACACTCATTGGTCCACATACATCAGTATGTATGATTTCCAACAAATCTGTTGCTCGCTCCATAGTTCCGGAGAATGGAGTTTTAGTCATCTTGCCCATGAGGCATGGTTCGCAAGCCCAAGTGATTCATAATCAAGTGATTCCAAAAGTCCATCGCTATGGAGTTTCTTCATGCGTTTTACATCAATATGACCTAAACGGCAGTGCCACAAATAAGTTGCACTATCATTATTAACCTTGCATCTTTTGGTTTCAATATTATGAATATGTGTATTACTACAATCGAGATCCAATAAGAATAGACCACTCTTTAAGGGTGCATGACCATAAAAGATATTATTCATAAAAATAGAACAACCATTATTCTCTGATTTAAATGAATAACTGTCTTACAACAAACAAGATCCAGATATAATGTTCATGCTCAACGCTGGCACCAAATAACAATTATTTAGGTCTAAAACTAATCCCGAAGGTAGATGTAGAGGTAGCGTGCCGATGGCGATCACATCGACTTTGGAGCCGTTTCCCACGCGCATCGTCACCTCGTCCTTAGCCAATATTCGTTTAATCTGTAGTCCCTGTTTCTAGTTACAAATATTAGCAACCGAGCCGGTATCAAATACCCAGGTACTACTACGAGCATTAGTAAGGTACACATCAATAACATGTATATCACATATACCTTTGTTCACCTTGCCATCCTTCTTATCCGCCAAATACTTGGGGCAGTTCCGCTTCCAGTGTCCAGTCCCCTTGCAGTAGAAGCACTCAGTTTCAGGCTTGGCTCCAGACTTGGGTTTCTTCGTGGAAGTAGCAACTGTCTTGCTATTCTTCTTGAAGTTTCCCTTCTTTCCCTTGCCCTTTTTCTTGAAACTAGTGGTCTTGTTAACCATCAACACTTGATGCTCCTTTTTGATTTCTACCTCCGCAGCTTTGAGCATAGCGAAGAGCTCGGGAATTGTCTTTTGCATCCCTTGCATATTATAGTTCATCACAAAGCCTTTATAGCTTGGTGGCAGTGATTGAAGAACTCTATCAATAACACTATCCTCGTCAACTTTGCAACCAAGTTGAGTCATATGATTATAGTACCCAGACATTCTGAGCAAGTGTTCACTGATGGAACTATTCTCCTCCATCTTGCAGCTGTAGAACTTATTGGAAATCTCATATTTCTCAATCCGGGCATTTGCTTGAAATATTAACTTCAACTCCTGGAACATCTCATATGGTCCATGACGTTCAAAACGTCGTTGAAGTCCCGGTTCTAAGCCGTAAAGCATGGCACACTGAACTATCGTGTAGTCATCAGACCGCGATTGCCAGACGTTCAAAGCGTCCACATTAGCGGGAGGGGGCTTGTCACCTAGCGGTGCTTCAAGGACATAATTCTTCTGTGCAGCAATGAGGATAATCCTCAGGTTACGGACCCAGTCCGTGTAATTGCTACCATCATCTTTCAACTTAGCTTTCTCTAGGAATGCATTAAAATTTAAAGGAACGGTAGCACGGGCCATTGATCTACAACAACATAGATATGCAAAAACTATCAGGACTAAGTTCATGATAAGTTAAAGTTCAATTTAATCATATTAATTAAAGAACTCCCACTTAGATAGACATCCCTCCGGTCATCTAAATGATCACGTGATCCAAATCAACTAAACCATGTCCGATCATCACGTGAGATGGAGTAGTTTCAATGGTGAACATCTTATGTTGATCATATCTACTATATGATTCACGCTCGACCTTTCGGTCTCCAGTGTTCCGAGGCCATATCTACATATGCTAGGCTCGTCAAGTTTAACCCGAGTATTCTGCGTGTGCAAAACTGGCTTACACCCGTTGTATTTGAACGTAGAGCTTATCACACCCGATCATCATGTGGTGTCTCGGCACGACGAACTTTCGCAACGGTGCATACTCAAGGAGAACACTTATACCTTGAAATTTAGTAAGGGATCATCTTATAATGCTACCGTCGTTCTAAGCAAAATAAGAAGCATAATAAGATAAACATCACATGCAATCAAAATATGTGACATGATATGGCCATCATCATCTTGTACTTTTAATCTTCATCTCCAAAGCACCGTCATGATCACCTTCGTCACCGGCGCGACACCTTGATCTCCATCGTAGTATCATTGTCGTCTCGCCAACTATTGCTTCTACGACTATCGCTACCGCTTAGTGATAAAGTAAAGCAATGACATGGCGATTGCATTTCATACAATAAAGCGACAACCATATGGCTCCTGCCAGTTGCCGATAACTTTACAAAACATGATCATCTCATACAAAACCGTATAACTCATCATGTCTTGACCATATCACATCACAACATGCCCTGCAAAAACAAGTTAGACGTCCTCTACTTTGTTGTTGCATGTTTTACGTGGCTGCTACGGGCTTTAGCAAGAACCGTTCTTACCTACGCATACAAAACCACAACGATGTTTCGTAAAGTATGTGCTGTTTTAACCTTCACAAGGACCGGGCGTAGCCACACTTGATTCAGCTAAAGTGAGAGAGACAGACACCCGCCAGTCACCTTTAAGCAACGAGTGCTCGTAACGGTGAAACCAGTCTCGCGTAAGCGTACGCGTAATGTCGGTCCGGGCCGCTTCATCTCACAATACCGCCGAAGTAAAGTATGACATGCTGGTAAGCAGTATGACTAGTATCGCCCACAACTCATTGTGTTCTACTCGTGCATATCATCTACGCATAGACCTGGCTCATGATGCCACTGTTGGGGAACGTAGTATTTTAAAATTTTCCTACTATCACGCAAGATCTATCTACCAGATGCATAGCAACGAGAGGGAAGAGTGTGTCTACGTACCCTCGTAGACCGGGAGCGGAAGCGTCAAGTGACGCGGTTGATGTTGTCGAACTTCTTCGCGATCCAACCGATCAAGCACCGAACGTACGGCACCTCCGCGTTCAGCACACGTTCAGCTTAATGACGTCCCACGAGCTCTTGATCCAGTTGAGCTTCACGGGAGAATTTCGTCAGCACGACGGCGTGGTGACGGATATGATGTATTCACCGGCGCAGGGCTTCGCCTAAGCACCGCGACGGTATGACCGAGGTGTATTTCTGTGGAGGGGGGCACCGCACACGGCTGGAACAATTCAACTTGTGTGTCTTTGGGTGCCCCCCTGCCCCCGTATATAAAGGAGCAAGGGGGGAGGCCGGCCGGCCCTTGTTTGGTGCGGCTAGGGGTGCAATCCTACTAGGAATAGGATTGCAATCCTATTCCTAGTAGGAATCACCAAAGAAGGAAGAGAGGGAAAGGAAAAGAGGGAGAGGTGGCGCCCCCCAATCCTAGTCCAATTAGGAACCCTAGGTGGGGCGCCAGCCAGCCCTATGGGCTGCCTCTCTCTTTCCCTTAAGGCCCACTATGGACCATCCCCCTTCGTAGGGGGTTCCGGTAACCCCCTCCGGCAATCCCGTTAAATCCGAAACTTTTCCGGAACACTTCCGGTGTCCGAATATAGTCGTCCAATATATCAATCTTTATGTCTCGGACATTCCGAAACTCCTCGTCATGTCCGTGATCTCATCCGGGACTCCGAACTACCTTCGGTACATCAAAACTCATAAACTCATAATACCGATCGTCATCAAACGTTAAGCGTGCGGACCCTACGGGTTCGAGAACTATGTAGACATGACCGAGACTCATCTCCGGTCAATAACCAATAGCGGAACCTGGATGTTCATATTGGCTCCTACATATTCTACGAAGATCTTTTATCGGTCAGAACCGCATAACAACATACGTTGTTCCTTTTGTCATCGGTATGTTACTTGCCCGAGATTCGATCGTCGGTATCTCCATACCTAGTTCAATCTCGTTACCGGCAAGTCTCTTTACTCGTTCCGTAACACATCATCTTGTGACTAACTCATTAGTCTTTTGCTTGCAAGGCTTATTGTGATGTGTGTTACCGAGAGGGCCCAGAGATACCTCTCCGACACTCGGAGTGACAAATCCTAATCTTGATCTATGCCAACACCACGAATACTTTCGGAGACACTTGTAGAGCATCTTTATGCTCACCCAGTTACGTTGTGACGTTTGATAGCACACAAGGTGTTCTTACGGTATTCGGGAGTTGCATAATCTCATAGTCATAGGAACATGTATAAGTCATGAAGAAAGCAATAGCAGTAAAACTAAACGATCATAGTGCTATGCTAACGGATGGGTCTTGTCCATCACATCATTCTCCTAATGATGTGATCCCATTGATCAAATGACAACTCATGTCTATGGCTAGGAAACATAACCATCTTTGATCAATGAGCTAGTCTAGTAGAGGCATACTAGGGACATACTGTTTTGTCTATGTATCCACACATGTACTAAGTTTCCGGTTAATACAATTCTAGCATGAATAAAAGACATTTATCATGATATAAGGAAATACAAATAACATCTTTATTATTGCCTCTAGGGCATATTTCCTTCATCTGTTGCATTGAGTTTACACTATGGGTGGGACTCGCAACTTAATACCAGCGAGATGTTCTGGATAGATATCTCAAGGTGGATGATTAGTAGTAGATATTGATGGATTTCGGTCTACTTACTTTGGCATACCGCCCATGCTTTGAACCTCAACCTTTCTTGCAATGTAATCAGCATTGGTTTGCGTTCGTGGTCCTGTCAATTGCCCAGCTGTAATTTGTTTACCTCACATAGCTGTTTTATCGTCTTTTGGGAGAGAGACATCACTAGTGAACATCATGAGACTCCGGTCCATATTACCATCATTGATCACATCCACTATTTACTTTCCGTTACTATTTACTATCACAAAAACTATCTATCACTACTATCATTGCTTTTAACCCTTTGTGAACTACAAGGCCGGAGAGATTGACAACCTCTCTGTACTCGTTGGGAGCAAAGTTATTTGTATCTGTGTGCAGGTCCACGTTGATTGCTAATTGCGCCGTTAGCAATTGACACCTACTTGTTGAACCTAGGAGTCTCTGGGGAATCGATCCTTGGCATCTTTGCTAAGGGAAAACACTTCTACTTACTGCATCTTACACCTTCCACTTGGGGTAACCAATGAGGGGTTCGAGGCCCATCAAGGAGTATTTTCTGGCGCCGTTGCCGGGGACTCCACTCTTCAGGATAGGGGAGTTGCATGCTATCTTTTACCTTTGCTTTTTAGTCTTGTTAGTTTACCTTTCAGTTTTTGCTTTATTACCTTTTATCGAAAATCACAAAAATAGTTATCTTGCTTGCTTGCTACTATGGGTTCCACCGAGAACACCAAGTCGTGTGACTTCACTAGTCACAACAACGATGACTTTATCAGCACACCTATCACTACACCTGCCACTTTAGCACCTTCATATGAAATTAAACCTGCTTTACTTAACTTAGTCATGAGAGAACAATTCTCTGGTGCTGGAGATGATGCTGCTTTACACTTGAACAACTTTGTAGAACTTTGTGATATGCAAAAGTACCAAGAAATAGATGGTAATATTGTTAAGCTTAAGCTTTTTCCTTTCTCCTTGAGAGGAGGAGCTAAAATTTGGTTTCAGTCTTTGCCTAGAAATAGCATAGATTCATGGGACAAGTGCAAAGATGCTTTTATCGGAAAATACTATCCACCTGCTAAAATTATCCAACTTAGAAGTAACATCATGAATTTTAAACAATTGGATAATGAACACGTTGCCCAAGCTTGGGAACGTATGAAGTCTCTTATCAAGAACTGCCCTACTCACGGTTTGACTACTTGGATGGTTATCCAAACTTTTTATGCAGGCTTGAACTTTACCTCGCGGAACTTGTTAGATTCGGCCGCGGGAGGAACTTTTATGTCAACTACACTTGGTGCTGCCACAAAGCTTCTCGATGAGATGATGACCAACTATTCCCAATGGCACGCCGAACGCGCTCCAACAGGTAGGAAGGTAAACTCTGTCGAGGAGATTTCCTCCCTTAATGAAAAAGTTGACTTGATCATGTCTCTACTTTTGAAGCAATCTACTGTTGATCCTCGTGATGTTCCTTTAAATTCTTTGATTGCTCAAGAACAAGTAGATGTTAACTTTATCTCTAGAAATAATTTCAACAACAATGCTTATAGGAGTAACTTTGGTAACAATTCTAGACCGTTCCCCTCTAACTCTTATGGGAACATCAATGCTTATCCTAGTACCAAGAACTCCAATACTGAACTAGAGACCATGCTTAGAGATTTCATCACTACCCAAAAAGCCTTTAATAAGAATGTAGAAGAGAAACTACATAAACTAGATGATCTTTCTTTTAAGGTAGACCACTTAGCCAATGAGGTAAAATTGTTAAAAATTGAAACTTCTCCTCTTAAAGAGAGGGAAGTCATCCCTATTAATGCTACTCAAGTGCAAATTAATGAAAACATTAGGATGATGGATAAGCTTAAAGAAAGATGGGCTAGAGAAAGGGAGGAAGAGGAAAGAATTAAGGGCCTTCCTACCCACCACACTGTTGCTACTATCCAAGTTATTGAGGATGTTCACACTCTTAGCACCCAATGTACTCCTGGTCCCAATGGACCTATTAATGGTGATGCTATGACTATAGAAGCTACCAAACAAGTGAACCTTAAGGACACCACTACCACTTTACTTGATGCTCGTGACCTTGATTTTGATAATTGCACTCTTACCGAAGTTATTGATTTCCTTCACAAAATGTCTAGAGATCCCCGCACTAGCACGCTTAACCTTGCCTTCACAGAGCATATCACTAATGCTCTCATCAAAGCTAGGGAGGAGAAACTTAGAGTAGAAACCTCCATACCTAGAAAGCTAGAAGATGGTTGGGATCCTATGATAAAAATTTATTTGAATGACTTCTCTTGTTATGCATTATGTGATGTTGGTGCTAGTACCTCTGTTATGCCCAAAAGGATATATGATATGCTTAAATTGAAACCTTATGATTCTTGTTCTTTTGGTGTTCATCTCGTTGATTCTTCCATAAAGAAACCTTTGGGGAGGATCGATGATGTTCTTATTGTTGTCAATGATAATTATGTGCCCGTTGATTTTACTATTATGGATATTGAATGTGATCCTTCATGTCCAATTATTTTGGGACGTCCCATTTTGCGCACCGTTGGTGCTGTCATTGACATGAAAGAGGGTAATATAAAATTTCAGTTTCCTCCCAAGAAAGGGATGGAACACTTCCCTCGTAAGAAGGTCAAGTTACCTTTTGAGTCCGTTGTACGGGCTAGCTATTCTTTTACTCTTGATAAAACTTGATCTTTGCATTATGCCTAGCTTAAAGGCATAAAAGAAAGCGCTTTTGGGAGGCAGCCCACATGAATAAAAATTTTGCTTTTGTTGTGTCTTGATGTTGTTTACTGCTGTAGCATCATCATTGTATCTTTGCTTTTCATATTTGTGCCAAGTATAGCCTCTGATTGCTAGAAAGCTCAAAAGTTGTGAGGTGCTGTCCAGGAAACAGATTCTGTCCTTGGATAGAAAAATTCGTATAAAATCACCAGATCATCTTTTTGGTCTGAATTTTTTCGACAGCGTTCTCTATATAATTGTCTTTCGTGAGTCAGTTCTGAGTTTTTTTATTTGAGTTGCAGAAGTATCCCGAACAGATCAATTACTGCCTGCTGTTCTGTTTTTCACAGATTCTGTCCTGTTTTGCCTTACCTTCACTTTGCAAATTAAGAACTTGCTTTTTCTTTGCAAAAACCTTTTGGAAATCTTGAGAAACAGTAGAACTTCAAGAATATCCTTATTTCCAGCAAGGTATAATTATTTTATTAAGGGTACTAACCTCGCTAATCAGATTATGATGAGTTATGTATGAAGGGAGTTTTCAAGTGTGCGAGGGAAGATGATAAAAAGATTCAGGAGTGTCAAGCGCTCAAGCTTGGGGATGCCCCCATGCACCCCCAAGAAATATTCAAGAAGACTCAAGCGTCTAAGCTTGGGGATGCCCCCCGTGCATCCCTTCTCCATCAACATTATCAGTTCGTCTTTCGTTTCGCTATATTTTTATCACTTCATGTGTTATGTGCTATGCTTGGAGCGTCTTGCTTTTAGTTTTCTTTTTAGTTTTTCATAACGAGTCGGAACTCAGCATTCCTTTATGTGGGAGGGAAACACGCTCCACCTCTACCTAGAATATTACATAGAATTTTCATGTATATCTATGTTGTGTGAGTTATTTGTCTTTTAATAGCTACTATCATACTCTGCTCTTAGTATTCATGCTTATCTTTTCAAGAGCTTTTATTTAGTTGGTTGCTTGAACTCTCTTTAATTACCATGCTCACCTTATTAAGAGAGTTTGCTTCCGTTGCATGGGTTAATGTGTCTATGATAAAGATGCTACTTTCATGATGGTGCTTAGTAGTTCAGGTTTTTCTTATGGTTAATCTCAAATAGCTGGGGGGGTTCCCAATGTGTCATTGGTGTACCAACTTGGTTTGTTTGCCTATGATGTGGTATGGTTTAGTAATATCTTCCTTTGAGAATTTATTTTGATTGACTTGGCGTATGCTCACGCATATTCAAGACTGTAAACAAAGCCTGTCAAGCCTTGATGATCTTTTATTTCTAAGTAGCGATATAACTACCATGCCTGATTCAATATTGCTTTGTCACTCTGCATGATTATGACCGTCATTGCTCTCTTAGTTGGTCGCTCCCAGTCTTTTGCTAACCTCCACCTGCACTAAGCAAATTAACCATGCAATACATAGCTCATGGGAAAGTAGCCCAAAGACTATTGTGGTAAAGAATATGTTGCTTATGTATCTTATTTCTTATGAGTTGCTTGCTGAGCGGTAACCATGTTTCTGGGGACGCCATCAACTGTCACACTTTTGTTGAATATCATGTGAGTTGCTATGCATGTTCGTCTTGTCTGAAGTAAGGGTGATTTACCGTGGGTTGAATAACTATGCATATTGTTAGAGAAGAACATTGGGCCGCCAACCAAAGCCATGCATCATGGTGGAAGTTTTAGCTTGGACCTTAATCCTCAATCTCTCACGAGAATATGCTTATGCATTAAAGAGGAGTCCATCATCTATTTTCTATGTTGTCCCGGTATGGATGTCCTCAAGTTGAGATCTATCAAAAACGAGAAATCAAATGCGATCTATCTCCTTGGACCTTTGTACAGGTGGCATAGAGGTACCCCTTTGTGACACTTGGTTAAAACATATGCAATGTAATGATAACCCATGGGGATCCGAGCTAATTAGGACAAGGAGCGAGCACTATTGGTATTCGATGCATGAGGCTTGCAACTTATAGGATGTTTTATGCATGACACATATGAAGTACTACTACCGTTGACACAATTGCTTCCATGTTTTCAAATAAAAAGCTTTAACCTTTCTTTTACCTTTATGTTGAAGCACCAACTACTGAGAGCATGATTGTCATTCTGAGTGTAATGTGCATTGTCCCAAAGTAGCATTGTCTTTTGCATGATTGTGATATCGTTTATTCTGAAATGATTGTATCTAGTCATCATTTAAACCTTGAAGGTGCCCCTGCACTTATGTTTTGCATCACAAAAGGGGGCAAGCTAGATATCACTTTATCATATTTGCACATCATGTTCATTGCAAATCTTTTTGATGTTTCAGTTTCATGTTGTAAAACTTTCAGTCATTTGTGATTTTCTCTTGAGGCAACTTAATTACTTTAGAGTTATTGTCTCAGTAAGCTTTTGTCATATGACTATGAGAAAGTCCTATATGGTTAATAGCATGTCACCACAGAAATTATTCTTGTTATCATTTACCTACTCGAGGACGAGCAGGAATTAAGCTTGGGGATGTTGATACGTCCAAAACGTATCTATAATTTCTGCTTGCTCCATGCCACTTTTGGGTGATATTGCTATGATATTCATACACTTCCATACACTTTTGATCATATTTGGACTAACTTACTAATCCAGTGCACCCCAGTGCCAGTTTCTGTTTTCGGCTGTTTTTGTATTTCAGGTTTTCACGTTTCGAGAACTGCCCAGAAAAATCCAGAAAAATTATATAAAAAATCAGCGAACCGGAAACAACACTGCGTCCGAAGGGCAAC
>LR738712.1:701941970-701952446 GCA_902687465.1 Secale cereale
TGGGCGCCCCCTCCCCTGGGCCGCGCCGGGGGGGGGGGGCGCCTGGGCCCCCCGAGGCTCCCCTGGTGCCCTACTTTGGCATATATTTAAAGGACTCTTCGAAACCCTCAGAACAGGACTTCTTTTCACGATCCCATCTCATTTCCGCCGCCGCCGCCGCTTCCAAGATCGGGAGCACCGGGAGAACTCTTCCCGGCACCCTGCCGGAGGGGAGGATCACCACCGGGAGCTTCTCCACCACCATGGACGCCTCCCGGATGACTCGTGAGTAGTCTCCCTTGGACCATGAGTCCATGACCAGTAGCTATGTGATGTTCTCCTCCCGTTCTTGTGCTTCACTAATTAGTCCTCGTGAGCTGCCCTACATGATCGAGGCACCTATGTAATCCTTATGTTGTTGCTATGTTGAGTTTGCTGGGATCCGATGGATTATGAGATTATGTTCCGATTGATCTTGAGTAATATATTTGATTCACCTCTTTTATATTTTAGTTCATAAGTAATTCTTGCATGTTCTCCGTTGTTATTTATTGCTTTGG
Source organism: Secale cereale (assembly GCA_902687465.1). Taxonomy (NCBI): domain Eukaryota; kingdom Viridiplantae; phylum Streptophyta; class Magnoliopsida; order Poales; family Poaceae; genus Secale; species Secale cereale. The sequence goes on from LR738712.1 coordinate 701,942,510, forward strand.
CCGAGTAATAGGTAGTGACTCCAAGAGGGAACGTTATGCTCGATTGTGGGTTCATGCCCCTCGATGACTAGCTTGAGTGACAGAAACATGAGTCTAGGGGATGTGCTGTTGCCACAAGGGGGAAAACAACGGTGCTTGTGCCCGCGGGTGCAAGGATTGTTTACTTTACGCAAAGTTCTTTTAATGCAGTTGTCTGTTGCATTGAGTTTACACTATGGGTGGGACTCGCAACTTAATACCAGCGAGATGTTCTGGATAGATATCTCAAGGTGGATGATTAGTAGTAGATATTGATGGATTTCGGTCTACTTACTTTGGCGTACCGCCCATGCTTTGAACCTCAACCTTTCTTGCAATGTAATCAGCATTGGTTTGCGTTCGTGGTCCTGTCAATAGCCCAGCTGTAATTTGTTTACCTCACAGATGACCAGAGGGATGTCTATCTAAGTGGGAGTTCTTTTAGTAATATGATTAATTGAACTTTAATTTATCATGAACTTAGTCCTGATAGTATTAGCATATCTATGTTGTAGATCAATAGCTCGCGATGTAGCTCCCCGTTTCTTTTTTGATATGTTCCTAGAGAAAACTTAGTTGAAAGATGTTAGTAGAAATGATGCGGACTTGTTCCGTGATCTGAGGATTTTCCTCATTGCTGCACAGAAGTATTATGTCCTTGATGCACCGCTCGGTGACATATCTATTGCAGGAGCGGATGTAGACGTTATGAACGTTTGACAAGCTCGGTATGATGACTACTTGATAGTTTAGTGCGCCATGCTTTACGACTTAGAACCGGGACTTCAAAAATTGTTTTTAACGCCACGGAACATGTAAGATGTTCCAAGAGTTGAAATTGGTATTTCATACTCATGCCCGTGTCGAGAGGTATGAGACCTCTGACAGTACTTTGCCTATAAGATGGAGGAGAATAGCTCAACCAGTGAGCATGTGCTCAGATTGTCTGGGTACTACAATCGCTTGAATCAAGTGGGAGTTAATCTTCCAGATAAGATAGTGATTGACAGAATTCTCTAGTCATCATCACCAAGTTAATAGAACTTCGTGATGAACTATAATATGCAAGGGATGACGAAAGTAATTCCTGAGCTCTTCGCGATGCTAAAATCGGCGAAGGTAGAAATCAAAGAAAAACATCAAGTGTTGATGGTTGACAAGATCACTAGTTTCAAGAAAAAAAGGGCAAAAGGGAAGAAGGGGAACTTCAAGAAGAACGGCAAGCAAGTTGTTGCTTAAGTGAAGAAGCCCAAGTCTGGACCTAAGCCTGAGACTAAGTGCTTCTACTGCAAAGGGACTGGTCGCTGGAAGCGGAACTACCCCAAGTATTTGGTGAGTAAGAAGGATGGCAAAGTGAACAAAGGTATATTTGATATAAAGATTATTGATGTGTACTTTACTAGTGTTCATAGCAACCCCTGGGTATTTGATACCAGTTCAGTTGCTAAAATTAGTAACTCGAAACAAGAGTTGCAGAATGAACAGAGACTAGTTAAAGGTGAAGTGACGATGTGTGTTGGAAGTGGTTCCAAGATTGATATGATCATCATCGCACACTCCCTATACTTTCGGGATTAGTGTAGAACCTAAATAAATGTTATTTGGCATTTGCGTTAAGCATGAATATGATTTGATCATGTTTGTTGCAATACGGCTATTCATTTAAAGTCATAGAATAATTTTTATTCTGTTTACATGAATAAAGCCTTCGATGGTCATACACCCAATGAAAATAGTTTGTTGGATCTCGATCGTAGTAATACACATATTCATAATATTGAAGCCAAAAGATGCAAGGTTAATAATGATAGTGCAACTTATTTGTGGCATTGCCGTTTAGGTCATATTGGTGTAGAGCGCATGAAGAAACTCCATAGTGATGGACTTTTGGAATCACTTGATTATGAATCACTTGGTGCTTGCGAACCATGCCTCATGGGCAAGATGACTAAAACTCCGTTCTCCGGAACAATGGAGCAAGCAACTGGCTTATTGGAAATAATACATACTGATGTATGCGATCCGATGAGTGTTGAGGCTCGCGGCGGGTATCGTTATTTTCTGACCTTCACAGACGATTTGAGCAGATATGGGTATATCTACTTAATAAAACATAAGTTTGAAACATTTGAAAAGTTCAAAGAATTTCAGAGTGAAGTGGAAAATCATCGTGACAAGAAAATAAAGTTTCTACGATCTAATCGCGGAGACAAATATTTGAGTTACAAGTTTGGTCTTCAATTAAAACAATGTGGAATAGTTTCACAAATTCATGCCACCTGGAACACCACAGCATAATGGTGTGTCCGAATGTCATAACCGTACTTTATTGGATATAGTACAATCTATGATGTTTCTTACCGATTTACCACATAGTTTTGGGGTTATGCACTAGAGACAGCTGCATTCACATTAAAAAGGGCACCATCTAAATCCGTTGAGACGACGCCTTATGAACTGTGGTTTGGCTTGAAACCAAAGTTGTCGTTTCTTAAAGTTTGAGATTGCAATGCTTATATGAAAAAGTTTCAACCTGATAAGCTCAAACCCAAATCGGAGAAGTGCGTCTTCATAGGATACCCAAATGAAAATGTTGGGTACACCTTCTATCACAGATCTGAAGGCAAGATATTCGTTGCTGAGAACGGATCCTTTCTAGAGAAGGAGTTTCTCTCGAAAGAAGTGAGTGGGAGGAAAGTAGAACTTGATGAGGTAACTGTACCTGTTCCCTTATTGGAAAGTAGTTCATCACAGAAATCTGTTCCTGTGACTACTACACCAATTAGTGAGGAAGCTAATGATGATGATCATGTAACTTCAGATCAAGTTACTACCGAACCTCGTAGGTAAACCAGAGTGAGCTCCGCACCAGAGTGGTACGGTAATTATGTTCTGGAGGTCATGTTACTTGACCATGATGAACCTACGAACTATGAGGAAGTGATGATGAGCCTAGATTCCGCGAAATGGCTTGAGGCCATGAAATCGGAGATGAGATCCATGTATGAGAACAAAGTATGGACTTTAGTTGACTTGCCCGATGATCGGCAAGCCATTGAAAATAAATGGATCTTTAAGAGGAAGACTGACGCCGATGGTAATGTTACTGTCTACAAAGCTCGACTTGTTGCGAAAGGTTTTCGACAAGTTCAAGATGTTGACTACGATGAGATTTTCTCACCCGTAGCGATGCTTAAGTCTGTCCGAATCATGTTAGCAATTGCCACATTTTATGAAATTTGGCAAATGGATAACGAAACTGCGTTCTTTAATGGATTTATTAAAGAAGAGTTGTATATGATGCAACCAGAAGGTTTTGTCAATCCTAAAGGTGCTAGCAAATTGTGCAAGCTCCAACGATCCATCTATGGACTGGTGCAAGAATCTCGGAGTTGGAATATACGCTTTGATAAGTTTATCAAAGCATATAGTTTTATACAGACTTGCAGTGAAGCCTGTATTTACAAGAAAGTGAGTGGGAGCACTACAACCTTTCTGATAAGTATATGTGAATGACATATTGTCGATCGGAAATGATGTAGAATTTTGTGGAAAGCATGAAGGAGTGTTTGAAAGGAGTTTTTCAAAGAAAGACCTCGGTGAAGCTGCTTACATATTGAGCATCACGATCTATAGATAGATCAAGACGCTTGATAAGTTTTTTTCAATTAGTACATACCTTGACAAGTTATTTGAAGTAGTTGAAAATGGATCAGTCAGAGAAGGAGTTCTTGCCTGAGTTGTAAGGTATGAAGTTGAGTAGGACTCAAAGCCCGACCTCGGCAGAAGATAGAGAAAGAATGAAAGTCATTCCCTATGCCTCAGCCATAGGTTCTATAAAGTATGACATGCTGTGCACCAAACCTGTTGTGTACCTTACCATGAGTTTGGCAAGGAGGTACAAAAGTGATCCAGGAGTAGATCACTGGACATCGGTCAAAATTATCCTTAGTTAATGGATAACTAAGGAAATGTTTTCTCGATTATGGAGGTGATAAAGAGTTCGTCGTAAAGAGTTACACCGATGCAAGCTTTACACTAATCCAGATGACTCTAAGTATCAATCTGGATGCATATTGGAAGTGGGAGCAATTAGCTAGAGTAGCTCCATGCAGAGCATTGTAGACATAGAAATTTGCGAAATACATACGAATCTGAATGTGTCAGACCCGTCGACTAAACTTCTCTCACAAGCAAAACATGATCACACCTTACTACTCTTGGGTGTTAATCACAAAGCGATGTGAACTAGATTATTGACTCTAGTAAACCCTTTGGGTATTGGTCACATGGCGATGTGAACTATGGGTGTTATTCACATAACGATTTGAACTATCGGTATTAAATCACATGGAGATGTGAACTAGATTATTGACTCTAGTGCAAGTGGGAGACTGAAGGAAATATGCCCTAGAGGCAATAATAAAGTTATTATTTATTTCCTTATATCATGATAAATGTTTATTATTTATGCTAGAATTATATTAACCGGAAACTTAGTACATGTGTGAATACATAGACAAAACAGAGTGTCCCTAGTATGCCTCTACTAGACTAGCTTATTGATCAAAGATGGTTATGTTTCCTAGCCATAGACATGAGTTGTCATTTGATCAACGTGATCACATCATTAGGAGAATGATGTGATGGACAAGACCCATCCGTTAGCTTAGCACTATGATCGTTTAAGTTTTACTGCTATTGCTTTCTTCATGACTTATACATGTTCCTATGACTATGAGATTATGCAACTCCCGAATACCGGAGGAACACTTTGTGTGCTACCAAATGTCACAACGTAACTGGGTGATTATAAAGGTACTCTACAGGTGTCTCCGAAGGTACTTGTTGGGTTGGCCTATTTCAAGATTAGGATTTGTCACTCCGGTTGTCGGAGAGGTATCTCTGGGCCCACTCGGTAATGCACATCACTATAAGCCTTGCAAGCATTGCAGCTAATGAGTTAGTTGCGGGATGATGTATTACGGAACGAGTAAAGAGACTTGCCGGTAACGAGATTGAACTAGGTATTGAGATACCGACGATCGAATCTTGGGCAAGTAACATACCGATGACAAAGGGAACAACGTATGTTGTTATGCGGTTTGACCGATAAAGATCTTCGTAGAATATGTGGGAGCCAATATGAGCATCCAGGTTCCGCTATTGGTTATTGACCGGAGACGCGTCTCGGTCATGTCTACATAGTTCTCGAACCCGTAGGGTCCGCACACTTAAGGTTTCGATGACAGTTTTATTATGAGTTTATGAGTTTTGATGTACCGAAGGAGTTCGGAGTCCCGGATGAGATCGGGGACATGACGAGGAGTCTCGAAATGGTCGAGACATAAAAATCGATATATTGGACGACTATATTCAGACATCGGAAAGGTTCCGAGTGATTCAGGTATTTTCGGAGTACCGGGGAGTTACGGGAATAGAGGAGAGAGGCCAAAAGGAAGGAGGCGCGCGCCCCCCTTCTGGTCCGAATTGGACAAGGGGTGCAGCCCCCTTTTCCTCCTCCCTCTCCCCCTCTTTCCTTCTCTCCTACTCCGGAAAGGAAAGGGGAATCCTACTAGGACTTGGGAGACCTAGTAGGACTCCCCACACTTGGCGCGCCCCCACTTGGGCTGGCCTCTCCCTTCCTCCTTTATATACGGGGGCAGGGGGCACCTCTAGACACAACAATTGATCTCTTGATCTCTTAGCCGTGTGCGGTGCCCCCCTCCACCATAGTTCTCCTCGATAATATTGTAGTGGTGCTTAGGCGAAGCCCTGCGACGGTAGAACATCAAGATCGTCACCATGCCGTCGTGCTGACGGAAATCTCCCCCGACACTCAGCTCGATCGGAGTTTGAGGGACGTCATCGAGCCGAACGTGTGCTAGAACTCGGAGGTGCCGTAGTTTCGGTGCTTGATCGGTCGAGCCGTGAAGACGTACGACTACATCAACCGCGTTGTTCTAATGCTTCCGCTTTCGGTCTACGAGGGTACGTAGACACACTCTCCCCTCTCGTTGATATGCATCTGGTAGATAGATCTTGCGTGATCGTAGGAAATTTTGAAAATATTACGTTCCCCAACAGTGACGGCCTCCTCGAGGTCCTGTTCATCCAGCAGCAACGGCCTACTACCACGGGGTCCAGTTCATCCAACCCCCACCAGGAACTGTTCATCCAACCCCAACCAACCAGCTAGACTCACCATGTCTCGACTCGTTCAACCAATTCCCAACGGTCACTGTTCATCAAGAGGCAGCAGGTTTGATCAGCTTCAGTAAGCAGCATCAGCGATCGATCGGGTTCAGTTAGGAGCGAAGGAGTCGTTCGGGTTCAGTTAGCAGCGAAGGGATCGATAGACCGACTTCAGTACGTAGCAGTGCGATCGCTCGGGTTCAGTTGTAGCGAACACGGCTCGCACCACGCGCGCGTACGAGAGAGAAACGCGCAACCTCCGTGCATCGATCCGCCCCGACCACCCACCGTAACCGGGAACTCCCCGAAATTTTCCTCGCCCTCGCTTCTACCATGATTTTCCGTCATGGACGACACAAAGAATGTCCTGCAGGTGCGTCTCCGGCCCGCCTAGGATTGGCAGGATGAAAAGCCAATTTTTTGTCATGATTTTTTGTCATAAAAGTAGGAGCCCATCACTCTATGATGATACCGGGTTTTGTCACAATTATCGTCATAGAAGTGTCATAAGCATGATAGAAAAAAATTGTTCCGACCAAAATGTCATGGATGTGTCTTTTATTTTAGTGCATATGCCTCCTTAATGTTAGCTTCAAGATTTTCACCAAAGTGGCTACGAATAGGTTAAACGTGGTAGCTGATCATGTTGTTCGGCCATCTCAAACGACGTTCATGCAAGGAAGGAATATACTCGATGGTGTAGTAGTCCTGCATGAGACAGTCCATGAGATGCACCAAAAAAACATTAATGGAGTCATATTCAAAATTGGCTTCGAAAAATCCTATGACAAGGTCAAATGGTCCTTCCTCCAACAGGCTCTAGGAATGAAAGGTTTCTGAGATAAATACCGCCAGTGGATCCAAAATTTTGTAACTGGAGGTAGTGTGCCATCAAAGTCAATGATGATGTAGGTCATTACTTTCAGACAAAAAAAGACCTACGGCATGGTGACTCCATGTCCCCAATGTTATTTAACATTGTTGCTGACATGTTGACTATTTTGATTGAACGTGCAAAGCAGGGTAGCCAGATTGCAGGAGTAGTGCCACACCTCGTGGATGGTGGCCTCTCTATTTTGCAATACGCCAATGACATTATTCTTTTTATGGGACATGATCTGGACACGGCTCGAAAGCTGAAACTCTTGCTTTCAGCGTTTGAGCAAATGTCGGGTCTCAAAATAAACTTCCACAAAAGTGAATTGTTCTGCTTTGGAGGAGCCGTTGAGGCAGCAACCGATTATGCTGACCTATTTGGTTGCGCGCATGTGGCCAATTTATGATTAAATATATGGGAATACCGATTCGTTATCGGCGCCTCACCATTGCGGAGTGGAAACATGTAGAGGAGCGTCTAGAGAAATGGTTGAGTAGTTGGAAAGGCAAACTGCTCTCAGTTGGGGAACAGCTGTTTTGATTAACTATGGCCTCACAAATATGGTTCTCTATATGATTTCTTTCTTTCAACTCCCAGAAGGGGTCCTACAAAGACTGGACTATTTTAGATCCGGATTCTTTTGGCAAGGAGAAGGCGAAAAGAAAAAATACAGGTTGGCCAAATGGAGCGTGGTTTGTAGTCCGAAAGACGAAGGTGGCCTTGGAATTCATGACCTGCAGGTCAAGAATGAGGCCCTACTCAGTAAATGATTATTCAAACTTCTTACTGAGGATGGTGTTTGGCAAACCATGTTGCGCAACAAGTATCTAGGCCAAAAGGTGGTGTCCCAGGCATTATGGAAACCTGGCGACTCGCACTTTTGGGCTGGCGTAATGGCCGCAAAGAAACATCTCTTTCGCTTTGGGTCGATAAAGGACGGGTCAGAGATTCGTTTTTGGGAAGACATATGGCTAGGCAATGCGAGTCTCCGAGAACAATATCCAGCCTTATACAACATTGCACGCGATAAGAATAATACTATTGCGCAGGTGCCCAGTTCATCCCCACCGAATATTTCGTTCAGGCGGGATTTGTTTGACCCCCGACTTGTGTCATGGCATAATATTTTATCCACGCTAGATTCGATTAACCTGACACAAGGTCGGGATGTGTTTCGCTGGAATCTTACTACATCTGGGTCTTTCACTGTAGACTCTATGTATCGTGCGCTCACACATTCTGAGGTACCAGTGAGTAATAACAAGAAAATTTGGAAGTCCAAGATTCCACTAAAAGTGGAAAATTTCATGTGGTATCTACGTAGGGGGTTGGGTTAACTAAAGACAACCTCGCACGACACAACTGGCAAGGGAGTAAGATGTGTTGTTTTTGTACTCATGACGAGACAATCAAACACCTATTTTTTTCAATGCAAGTTTGCATGTTCTACGTGGTCAGTCATCCAAATAGCGTCAAATTTGTATCCGCGCACAAGTGTTGCCAATATTTTTGGTCATTGGTTGGACGGTATTCCAAATAGTTTCAAAACGCTAATAAGGATGGGAGCCTATGCCTTAACTTGATCGCTTTGGTTATGTAGAAATGATTTGGTTTTTAATGAAAAAATGCTTCTCCTCTGCAAGTTATTTTTCGGTCTACACACTCGCTATGTACGTAGTCTATTCTACAACGACCGAAGTACCAATTGCTGTTTAAGGCGGTGTGTATGCGATTGGAGCAGGTGGCTATGGAGGTTTTTTCCCGACATGGGTGGCAGCATAACCTTCTGATCGATCCACCACCTCCTTTGACATAGGCATATTGTTGGTATATAGGACTCTACTGTTGCCGATTTATCGGTTTTTATTTGATGAATTTTGTTGGACTTTTGATTTGATTGTGTGCATCATAATTATACAGAGGGCGGATGTAACTTATAATATTTTGTATCCGTTTGATGCTACGTTTTAAGATAATAAAATTACCCTTCATCGAATGACAATCTCAGCAACACCACCGATAATGTCCTTTTCTTTTGTGGATACAAGACACTCATGAACATCCATTGAACGACAAGTCGTTAAACCATCATGCATACCAAAACGCTCGGGAGGCCGCCACCGCCACACGCGTGTTCGGGAATTGCAAGCGAGGCCGCGCTCGGGAGTCGGGACTGTGGGCCGAGCCGACTAAACGGCCCCGCAGCCGCAGGCCCGAAACCCAAAGCCCTGGACGGCGATGGTGTCAGGCACCTTCAAATACCCCGACTTGGCCTTGGCGCCCAGCGTAACCGCCTCAACCAACAGCCAGCAGACAGAGCTCGCCGGAGCGCCAAGAAACCCCTCGCCTCGCTCGCCCTCACCTCTCGCCACCGCCGCCCCTGCTCTCCAGCGCCGGCGACCGATGGACAGGTTCCACGACAGGCAGCACGTGTGGCTGCGGAGCCGCGTGCACGGCACGTACCTCAACGCCAACAGCGACGGGAAGACCGTCTCCCTCCGCGGCCGCCGCGCCTCGCTCAAGGCCGCGTGGACGGTGCACATCTACCGCGGCAACGACGGCATGTACCTGCTCCTCCACAGCGCCGCCTACGGCCGGTACCTCGCCACCACGGCCACGCGGGCGCCGCTCGCGCTCGGCCACCTCGGCTTCCGCGCCGAGCTGCGCGACTACGACCAGCCGGAGGTGGAGGCCATCATGTGGCGGGCCGTCGAGGCGGGTTCCGGCGAGGACGTCACGCTCGGCAACGCCGGCGGCCGCTACCTCCGCGCCAACGGCAGGCACCTCCCCTGGAACACCCGCGTCAGCGTCGACGACGCCGACAACATGAGCACCATGATGTGCTGG
>LR738712.1:701969902-701989619 GCA_902687465.1 Secale cereale
GGAGATCGCAGCAGGGCTTCGCCGGGCGCCCTGCGTTGGAGTATGGAGGTGTGACGGGAGGGGGAGAGGCGCCAGGGAAAGGGTGCGGCAGCCCTCTCCCCTCCCACATATATATAGGGGCCAGGGGGTGCGCCAGGGCCCCTGCAGATCCAATCTGCAGGGGGGGGGGGGGGCGGCGGCCAGGGGGGAGTCCTTGCCCCCCAAGGCAAGTGGTGCCCCCCCTCCCCCTTAGGGTTTTAACCCTAGGCACAAGGGGAGGTGGGCCACTAGTGGTGCGCCAGCCCAGAGGGGCTGGACACTTCCCCTTGTGGCCTAGGGGCCCCACCGGGATGGGTGGCCCCACCCGATGGACCCCCGGGGCCCCTCCGGTGGTCCCGGGACGCTCCCGGTGACCCCTGGAGATCACCCGATGGCCGAAACTGGACTTCCTATATATAAATCTTTACCTCCGGACCATTCCGGAACTCCTCATGACGTCCGGGATCTCATCCGGGACTCCGAACAACTTTTGGGTTTCCATGTGCATTTATCTCTACGACCCTAGCGTTACCGAACCTTAAGTGTGTAGACCCTACGGGTTCGGGAGACACGTAGACATGACCGAGACGACTCTCCGGTCAATAACCAACAGCGGGATCTGGATATCCATGTTGGTTCCCACGTGTTCCTCGATGATCTTCATCGGATGAACCACTGTGTCAAGGATTCACTCAATCCCGTATGTTATTCCCTTTGTCCATCGGTACGTTACTTGCCCGAGATTCGATCGTCGGTATTCCCAATACCTTGTTCAATCTCGTCATGGCAAGTCTCTTTACTCGATCCGTAATTCATCATCCCGTGACTAACTACTTAGTCACATTGAGCTCATTATGATGATGTATTACCGAGTGGGCCCAGAGGTACCTCTCCGTCATACGGAGTGACAACATCCCAGTCTCGGTTCGTACCAACTCAACAGACACTTTCGGAGATACCCGATGCGTACCTTTATAGCCACCCAGTTGCGTTGTGACGGTTGGAACACCCAAAGTACTCCTACGGTATCCGGGAGTTGTACAACCTCATGGTCTAAGGAATAAATACTTGACACCGAAAAGCTTATGCATTACGAACTATACGATCTCGTGTTATGCTCAAGTTTGGGTCTTGTCCATCACATCATTCTCCTAATGATGTGATCCCGTTATCACTGACATCCTATGTCCATGGTCAGGAAACCGTGACCATCTGTTGATCAACGAGCTGGTAACTAGAGGCCTACCAGGGACTCATTGTGGTCTATATATTCACACATGTATCGCTGTTTCCGTACAATACAATTCAAGCATGAATAACAGACAATTATCATGAACAAGGAGATATAATAATAATGCTTTTATTATTGCCTCTAGGGCATATCTCCAACAATAACTTCTATATGATGAATTGCATCCAATGTAATTTCCCATCACCGATCCAATGCCTACGAGCTTTACCTATATTGCTAGCTGCTTATTTACTTTTCCGTTGCTATTATCATAAAAACTACAAAAACATTATCTTTACTTTTTATTGCTGCTACCACCACTATCACATTACTGTGCTACTAAACTATCTTGCTGTAGATACTAAGTTTCCAGGTGTGGTTGAATTGACAACTCAGCTGCTAATACTTAAGAGTATTCTTTGGCTCCCCTTGTGTCGAATAAACAAATTTTGGTTTAATACTTTACCCTCGAAAACTGTTGTGATCCCCTACACTTGTGGGTTATCAAGACTATTTTCTGGCGCCGTTGCCGGGGAGCATAGCTCTATTCTTTAAGTCACTTGGGGTTTATATCAGTTTATCACTATGAAGAATTTGAAGGACTCAAAAACCAAGATCTTACCCTCAACTACGAGGGGAGGTAAGGAACTGCCATCTGATGTCTACACACGCTTCTACTCTTGTAGACTATGTTGGGCCTCCAAGCGCAGAGGTTTGTAGGACAGCAGCAATTTCCCTCAAGTGGATGACCTAAGGTTTATCGAACTCAGGGAAGTAGAGGTTGAAGATGGTCTCTCTCAAGCAACCCTGCAACTAAGATACAAGAAGTCTCTTGTGTCCCCAACACACCTAATACACTTGTCAAATGTATAGGTGCACTAGTTCGGCGAAGAGATGTTAAATGGCAAATGATATGGATGGCAAAACAAAGTAATATAAATCTGTAATAAAAAGTGCAGCAAGCAAACAAGTGGTAAACGTGTGCACAAATGGTATTGCAATGGTGGAAACAAGGCCTAGGCTTCATACTTTCACTAGTGGCAACTCCCAACAACATTAACGTGATCGAATCACATGATATTTCCCATAAAACATGCAAAGGGGACGCACTCGGAGGTCATTCCTTCGTGGTCAAGAGAGGACGAGAATTATGTAGGGCTACAAAAGCACACCTCAAAGTTCGTAGTTCTCAATCTAAGGATTTCCCAATGTCACTGCGGCCATCCAAAGAGAGTCCCACAATCACCAGAACATATCTAAAGGATAGTTCAAGACAAGCACCAAGAGACTCTCAATCTTCAATCAACACACAAGAGAGGAAATCACTCATGAAAATATTGTTCTAATCCATGTCCAATAGACCGCTGTCACCTTGGTCTCGGGGATTATACTAGATAAAGACAAGTGAGTACATCAATCCAATACATAGAGGAAGGGGAAATATCATGGGATCACCCTAGATTAACATAGCCTATGATCACAACGAAGATCACATCATGGGAGAGAGAATTGACCACATAGCTACTGGTAAGAACCTCAGCCCCGAGGAGGAACTACTCCCGCATCATGGAGGGAGGAAGCAACGTCGATGGAGATGAATCCGGGGGCACTTCCCCGTCCCGGCAGGGTGCCGGCGCAGGAATTCTGGTCCCCCGAAGCTTGATGGCGATGGCGGCGGAGATCGGAATCGCGTCTGGAGAAAAAGGGTCTGGAATCAGGGTTTCCGCGACACGGTGTAAATATATGCCAAAGGGGGGCATCAGAGGGGGTCAGGGGTGCCCAGGCGCCCCCCCCGGCGCGGCCAGGGGGGCCGCGTGGGCAGGCCGCCTGGAGCCCCTGTGGGTCCCCTCCGGCCCTACTTTGGCCGCATGGAAGCTTCCGGAACGCTGATTTTTTATATAATTTTTCTGGATTTTTTCTGGCAGTTCTCGTAATGTGAAAACCTGAAATACAAAAACAGCCGAAAACAGAAACTGGCACTCGGGTGCACTGAGTTAATAGGTTAGTCCAAATATGATCAAAAGTGTATGGAAGTGTATAAATAACATAGCAATATCACCCAAAAGAGGCATGGAGCAAGCAGAAATTATAGATACGTTTTGGACGTATCAACATCCCCAAGCTTAATTCCTGCTCGTCCTCGAGTAGGTAAATGATAACAAGAATAATTTCTGTGGTGACATGCTATTAACCATATAGGACTTTTTCATAGTCATATGACAAAAGCTTACTGAGACAATGAATCTATAGTAATTAAGTTGCCTCATGAGAAAATCACAAAGAACTGAAAGTTTTACAATATGATATTGGAACATCAAATAGATTTGTAATGAACATGATGTGCAAATATGATAAAGTGATATCTAGCTTGCCCCCTTTAGTGAAGCAAAACATAAATGCAGGGGCACCTCCAAGGTTTAAGTGATGACTAGATACAATGATTTCAAAATAAACGATATCACAATCATGCAAAAGACAATGCTACTTTGGGACAATGCACATTACACTCAGAATGACAATCATGCTCTCAGTATTTGGTGCTTTTAAAAGAAGGTGGAGGCTCTCGAACCGTGGCTTTTGTTGGCAAGGTTGAAAACCCGTAGTCGGAAACAAAGACAAAACATGTACCAGAGCTCTTGGTTTTAAAACAGAGGTAACAATTTTTTTAGATCATGCATGTTTCGTCAACGAATGCTAGAAGACAACTCAATCACTTCTTGAGATGGACAAGTTTCGAGGAACGGATCACGAATGAGGACGATCACATCCTCTTAATCTCCTTTGTTTATCACTGCCAAAGTTTTCTGATTTCTCATGAACAAAGCGTGAAGGAGGGTTTGTTTGTTATATTATCTTTTTGAGCCGGGCGCACTCAATGCCAGTTCCTTCTCGTATTATGGGTTTGCACATTATACATGCAATCCCGGGGTGAAGCTTGTCCAACTTAAAAAGATCATGAATTAACTACTACTTCCTCATGAACTTAAAACAGAGGCACAAAATAGGAATGCTTTTTCTTTGAATAATTTCGAGATGGTACATGCAAGTCTCCGTTAGGAATGGCAGGTAAATACCATGTAGGAAGATATGGTGGACTCATATGGCATAACTGGATTAAAAGGATGTGGATGCACAAGCAGTCAGTCCGCTTAGTACAGGCGAAGGTTAGCAAAAGACGGGGAGCGACCAACTAAGAGAGCAATGACGGTCATAATCATGCAGAGCGACAAAGCAACATTGAATCAGGCATGGAAGTTATATCGCTACTCAGAAACAAAAGATCATCAAGGCTTGACAGACTTTCTTTACAGTCTTAAATATGCGTGAGCATACGCCAAGTCAATCAAAATAAATTCTTTGAAGGAAGATAATACTAAACCATACCACATCATAGGCAAACAAATCATGTTGGTACTCCAATAACACATTGGGAACCCCCCAGCTATTTGAGACTAACCATAAGAAAACATGAACTACTAAGCGCCATTATGCACGTAGCATCTTTATCATAGACATATCAACCAATGCAACGGAAGCAAACTCTCTTAATAAGATAAACATGATAACTAAAGAGAGTTCAAGCAACCAACTAAACAAAAGCTCTTTAAAAAGATAAGCATGAAAGTTAAGAGCTAAGCATGATAGTAGCTATTAAAAGACAAAGAACACACACAACAAAGATAGACATGCAAATTCTATGTTATGTTCTAGGTAGAAGTGGAGCGTGTTTCTCTCCCACATAAAGAAAGCTGAGTTCCAACTCGTTATGAAAAGCTAAAGAAAACTAAAAGGAAAACTAAAACAAGACGCTCCAAGCATAGCACATAACACATGAAGTGATTAAAATATAGTGGAACGAAGGACGAACTGGTAATGTTGATGGAGAAGGGGATGCACGGGGGCATCCCCAAGCTTAGACGCTTGAGTCTCCTTGAATATTTCTTGGGGGTGCATGGGGGCATCCCCAAGCTTGAGCGTTTGACACTCCTGAATCTTTTTATCATCTTCCCTCGCACACTTGAAAACTCCCTTCATACATAACTCATCATAATCTGATTAGCGAGGTTAGTACCCATAATAAAATAATTGTTCCTTGCTGGAAATAAAGATATTCTTGAAGTTCTACTGTTTCTCAAGATTGCCAAAAGGTTTTTGCAAAGAAAAAGCAAGCTCTAGGTTTGCAAAATGAAGAAAAGGCGAAACAGGACAGAATCTGTGAAAAATAGAACATCAGGTAGTAAATGATTTTTCCGGGGCACTTCTGCAACTCTAATAAAAAAACTCAAAACAGACGCACAAAAGACAATTATATAGAGCACGCTGTCGAAAAAATTCAGACCAAAAAGATGATCTGGTGATTTTATACGAATTTTTCTATCCAAGGACAGAATCTGTTTCCTGGACAGCACGTCACAACTTTTGAACTTTCTTGCAATCAGAGGCTAAACTTGGCACAAAGCTGAAAAATAAAGATACAATGATGTTGCTACAGTAGTAACAAACATCAAGACCACTAAAACTGAAAGTAAACATAACAAGGGTTGTCTCCCTAGAGCTCTTTCTTTATAGCCATAAAGATAGGCTAAAGACTTTAATGATGCTCTCGTAGGAATAAGAGCTGAAGAACAAAAGAGAGCATCAAGAAGCAAATACCAAACACATTTAAGCCTAACATGCTTCCTATGCATAGGAATATTGCAATAGAACAATTCATTGAAGCACAAAGCAACTAGCATAGGAAGGCAAAACAAGCATAACTTCAAAATATTCACCATAAAGAGAGGAAACTTCTTATTATTAAGATATTTAGAACCAAGTCTCCCTCTCTCATTATAAATTTCAGTGGCATCATGGATGAACTCAACAATATAAGCATCACGTAAAGCATTGTTACCATGATCCACATGCAAAAAGGTACTCTTACTCTCCACATAAGCATAATCTTTCTCATTGGTAATGGTGGGAGTAGGACTATCATAAACAACTTGAACACTATAGATTACTTGTGTATTAGGAGGGCGGTGTTCAACAAGGGAGTAATTCCCTCCATGATTATGACAAGTTTCATAAGGATAATTTCTCCTTATGTCATAGGTACCTTTATAATCACTATAGGTTGGAGTTATGACATCATCATAGTAGAGAAGAGCATTATCATTGCTAGCAACTATATTTGTAATCATGTTGTCTTTATTCTTACTAGCAAAAGAATTATCAATTATCACATCACTAGTGGGTAAAGGGTTTGCAATCCTATCATCCCCAAGCTTAGAGCTTCCCATATCATCACTTTCAGAGTTGGTACCAAAAAGATTTTCAAGATCATAAGTAGCATTATCATCATTTTCCCAATCACAATAAGTAACATGCATATCATAATCAAAATCATCTTCAATAGTACCTACGGACGTATCATCAAGATGATAATTAAGGCAATAAACTTCACCTTCTTCTTTAAACTTACAATCGTTAGGATAAAAGTTAATGGGAGGAATATGCTCAGGCCAGGTTGATACCCATTCTTCTTCTTTCTTGCTCCTTTTCCTCCTCCTCTTCTTTTTCTTCTTCTTAACCTTAGGAGGGAGTGGTTGGAGATGAAGCTTCTCCACATATCCTGGTTTATCATTAGAAACAATAGGGGAAACTTGGGAGAAACTCTCCTTTTTATTAGCAGAAATATAAGAGACATTTTTATACTTTGGTAAAGTTCCCTCCTTTATAATCTTACCTATGTAATCATTTTCATGGCAATTAACAACACAATAGAGATGGAAATTATGCAAAGTGTTTTTTATTCCTATGGCATTAACATCTAGCCATGAAGTCTTTTCTGATAACTCTTCACACATCAAAAATAACATAAGCTCATCATAAAGATCAGAGGTGATCATGTTATCACACAACCGGTTAACAGTTATGTTTTGAAATTCATGCATCGAAAATTAAAGTTACCCTCTAAACGGCAAAGTTCACAAGTAAAAGGATAAAGGTCACACAATTCTCTAGCAATTTCATTTAAATCTCTGACCCAAGTGATTGTTCTTTCATGCTTATGTTGCTTACAATACTTCTCTTCTTCAATCATAGGCCTTTCACAAGGTCTATCCAGTCCACAAAAATTAACATGCTTATATAAAACTTCATTTTTAGGAATTGGATCATGCATGTTGCAATCATCATGAACAATTTCATTTTCTTTGCAAGTCTCTTTAAAGGTTTATGATACTTGATCCAATCCTCCTTAGGCATATTAAGATGTGAAGCAAAAGATTTGAGGAAATCAACAAGGAGTTGAGAATCAAGCCCAAACTTAGCACTAAACTTATTAAAACTTGTAGTTTCAACAAAGGACTTAATGCAATCATACTCATAAATTATACCTGACTCTTTACCTTTGTCGATCTCCCAATCTTCAGTGTTGCGTTGAATTATTTCAAGGAGTTCCCATTTAGCATCAATCTTTTTGTTTGTGAAAGAACCCATAGAGGAAGCGTCGAGCAAATCTTTATCCTGTCGAGAAAGCCTCGCATAGAAATTAGTAATAATCATATCTTTGGGGAGCCCATGGTTAGGACATTTTAGCATTAATGTTTTCAGTCTCCCCCAAGCTTGAGCTATGCTCTCTCCGTCATGAGGATAGAAATTATAAACATAATTCCTATTCTCATGGACTTCATGAAGAGGATAAAACTTGGAGTAAAAGAGAGACTGGATCTCTTCCCACTTCAGCATGTGAGAGTCATTTAGTAGCCTATACCATTCCAATGCTTTTCCTTTCAGTGACAAGGCAAATAATTTCCTCATGACAAACTCCCTTGATACACCTGCAAGCTTAAATAATGAACATAGTTGTGACAGATATAGCAAGTATTCACCGGGATGTCTGTCTCCTGCATAACGATCAGCCAAAACATAATCGATAATACCAGCTAGTATTTTATAGGGCACAATTTCAGTAGGGGGAGGAGCAACCACCACAGGTGTGGGGCGTCTTCCCGCAAGCAACGATCCAATAGCAAGGTTGTCTATAAGCATAACTAGTGAAATAAAAACAAGAAACAAAAAGATTTAATTGCAAGATCTAAAGATATACCTTCAAGCGCTCACCTCGCCGGTAATGGCGCCAGAAATAGCTTGATGTCTACACACGCTTCTACTCTTGTAGACTACGTTGGGCCTCCAAGCGCAGAGGTTTGTAGGACAGCAGCAATTTCCCTCAAGTGGATGACCTAAGGTTTATCGAACTCAGGGAAGTAGAGGTTGAAGATGGTCTCTCTCAAGCAACCCTGCAACTAAGATACAAGAAGTCTCTTGTGTCCCCAACACACCTAATACACTTGTCAGATGTATAGGTGCACTAGTTCGGCGAAGAGATGTTAAATGGCAAATGATATGGATGGCAAAACAAAGTAATATAAATTTGTAATAAAAAGTGCAGCAAGCAAACAAGTGGTAAATGTGAGCACAAATGGTATTGCAATGGTGGAAACAAGGCCTAGGCTTCATACTTTCACTAGTGGCAACTCCCAACAACATTAACATGATCGAATCACATGATATTTCCCATAAAACATGCAAAGGGGACGCACTCGGAGGTCATTCCTTCGTGGTCAAGAGAGGACGAGAATTATGTAGGGCTACAAAGCACACCTCAAAGTTCGTAGTTCTCAATCTAAGGATTTCCCAATGTCACAGTGGCCATCCAAAGAGAGTCCCACAATCACCACAACATATCTAAAGGATAGTCAAAGACAAGCACCAAGAGACTCTCAATCTTCAATCAACACACAAGAGAGGAAATCACTCATGAAAATATTGTTCTAATCCATGTCCAATAGACCGCTGTCACCTTGGTCTCGGGGATTATACTAGATAAAGACAAGTGAGTACATCAATCCAATACATAGAGGAAGGGGAAATATCATGGGATCACCCTAGATTAACATAGCCTATGATCACAACGAAGATCACATCATGGGAGAGAGAATTGACCACATAGCTACTGGTAAGAACCTCAGCCCCGAGGAGGAACTACTCCCGCATCATGGAGGGAGGAAGCAATGTCGATGGAGATGAATCCGGGGGCACTTCCCCGTCCCGGCAGGGTGCCGGCGCAGGAATTCTGGTCCCCCGAAGCTTGATGGCGATGGCGGCGGAGATCGGAATCGCGTCTGGAGAAAAAGGGTCTGGAATCAGGGTTTCCGCGACACGGTATAAATATATGCCAAAGGGGGGCATCAGAGGGGGTCAGGGGTGCCCAGGCGCCCCCCCCCCCGGCGCGGCCAGGGGGGGCGTGTGGGCAGGCCGCCTGGAGCCCCTGTGGGTCCCCTCCGGCCCTACTTTAGCCGCATGGAAGCTTCCGGAACGCTGATTTTTTATATAATTTTTCTGGATTATTTCTGGCAGTTCTCGTAATGTGAAAACCTGAAATACAAAAACAGCCGAAAACAGAAACTGGCACTGGGGTGCACTGAGTTAATAGGTTAGTCCAAATATGATCAAAAGTGTATGGAAGTGTATAAATAACATAGCAATATCACCCAAAAGAGGCATGGAGCAAGCAGAAATTATAGATACGTTTTGGACGTATCACCATCTAGCTATGCACTAGATTCTCCTTCTGTTATGAGTAAACTTGCAACACCTACTCCTGCTATTGAATCTGATATGTTGTATGTTCTTGATGATGCTACTTCTGCTATGTATGATGAAACCACCTCTATGCCTGATACTGTGCCACTAGGGTGAATTTCTAGATGAACAAATTGCTAAGGTTAGGGAGAGTGCAAATGTTGATGATATTTATGAAAGTGATGATGAAACTACTCCCAATAGATATGAATTGCCTGTTGTGCCGGAGGGTTATGTTATGGATGAAGAAACTGCTAGAGACTTTCTTGCTTGCAATGATAGGTATGATCTTAAGAAGTTATTAGCTAAGTTGAAAGAAAAGTCCTTGAATGCTAGAATGAAACATGACCCTGCTTTTGCTACTTCACCTATATGTGTCACTGATAAGGATTATGAATTCTTTGTTGATCCTGAGTTAATTACTTTGGTTGAATCTGATCCTTTCCATGGCTATGAGTCTGAAACTGTTGTGGCACATCTTACCAAGTTGAATGATATAGCCACCCTGTTTACCAATGATGAAAAGATTCGTTACTACTATATCCTTAAGCTATTTCCGTTCTCGTTAAAGGGTGATGCTAAGACTTGGTTTAATTCTCTTGATCCTGGTTTTGTGCGTAGTCCCCAGGATATGATGTATTACTTTTCTGCTAAATATTTTCCCGCTCATAAGAAACAAGCTGCCTTACGGGAAATATATAACTTTGCTCAAACTGAAGAAGAGAGTCTCCCACAAGCTTGGGGGAGGCTTCTCCAGTTACTTAATGCTTTGCCTGATCATCCTCTTGAGATGCATGATATACTTGATGTCTTTTGTAATGGACTAACCAATGCTTCCAGAGACCACCTGGATAGTTGTGCTGGTTGTGTTTTCAGGGAAAGAACAGTGGAACAAGCTGAATTACTATTGAATAATATGCTAGCCAATGAAAATAATTGGACACTTCCTGAACCAGTCCCTAAGCCAACTCCGAAGAAAAGAGGTGTTCTATTTCTCAGTCCTGAAGATATGCAAGAGGCAAAGAAATTTACGAAAGAAAAATGTATTAAAGCTGAAGATGTTAAGAATTTACCGCCTATTGAAGAAATACATGGTCTTGATAACCCGACACAGGTAGTAAAGGTAAATTCTCTTTATAGATTTGATGAAGGTGATATTCCTCGTTATAAGTCTGCTAGCCAATGCTTAGATGAGTTTGACAATTTCATTGTGAAACAAGAAAACTTCAATGATTATGTTGGTAGACAATTACAACACAATGCTCATATGATTGAATGCTTGAGTGATTATCTGTCTAGTGCTAAAGATGAACTGAAACTTATTAGTATATGATACGTCCAAAACATATCTATAATTTATGCTTGCTCCATGCCCTTTTTGTGTGATATTGCTATGATATTTATGCACTTCCATACACTTTTTGATCATATTTGGACTAACCTACTAATGGTTGCAAAAGTGCACAATGTTCTTGTTTTACACTTTATTGTGTAGGAATTACTTGGAAATTGACAAAAATGCAAAAGGAGTCGTATTGGAGTAGGACTCTGACTTTCCTGAAATCTGTCTGAGAACGTTTTTTAAAGATGGTCACGTTCCGGCCCGAAGACGACGTCAAACGGAAACAGTCTAGTTGCGAAAGTTGTGGGGAATTTCGAGGCGATGCTTCTGGATATAAAATTCGTCCAAATCGGAGTCCGGGCGGCCGATGATGGGCCTCGAACCCCTCGTTGGTTACCCCAAGTGGAAGGTGTAAGATGCAGTAAGTAGAAGTGTTTTCCCCTAGCAAAGATGCCAAGGATCGAATCCCCAGAGACTCCTAGGTTCAACAAGTAGGTGTCAATTGCTACGGCGCCAGATTAGTAGCAACCAACGTGGACCTGCACACAGATACAAATAACTTTGCTCCCAACGAGTACAGAGAGGTTGTCAATCTCTCCGGCCTTGTAGTTTACAAAGGATTAAAAGCAACGATAGTAGTGATAGATAGTTTTTGCAATAGTAGGTAAATAGCGAAAAGTAAATAGTGGATGTGATCAATGATGGTAATATGGACCGGAGTCTCATGATGTTCACTAGTGATGTCTCTCTCCCAAAAGACGATAAAACAGCTATGTGAGGTAAACAAATTACAGCTGGGCAATTGACAGGACCACGAACGCAAACCAATGCTGATTACATTGCAAGAAAGGTTGAGGTTCAAAGCATGGGCGGTACGCCAAAGTAAGTAGACCGAAATCCATCAATATCTACTACTAATCATCCACCTTGATATATCTATCCAGAACATCTCGCTGGTATTAAGTTGCGAGTCCCACCCATAGTGTAAACTCAATGCAACAGACAACTGCATTAAAAGAACTTTGTGTAAAGTAAACAATCCTTGCACCCGCGGGCACAAGCACCGTTGCTTTCCCCCTTGTGGCAACATCACATCCCCTAGACTCATGTTTCTGTCACTCAAGCTAGTCATCGAGGGGCATGAACCCACAATCGAGCATAACGTTCCCTCTTGGAGTCACTACCTACTACTTGGCCAAAGCAATAAATAACAACGGAGAACATGCAAGAATTACTTATGAACATAAATATAAAAGAGGTAGATCAAATATATTACTCAAGATCAATCTGAACATAATCTCATAATCCATCGGATCCCAGCAAACTCAACATAGCAACAGCATAAGGATTACATAGGTGCCTCGATCATGTAGGGCAGCTCACGAGGACTAATTAGTGAAGCACAAGAACGGGAGGAGAACATCACATAGCTACTGGTCATGGACTCATGGTCCAAGGGATACTATTCACGAGTCATCCGGGAGGCGTCCATGGTGGTGGAGAAGCTCCCGATGGCGATCCTCCCCTCCGGCAGGGTGCCGGGAAGAGTTCTCCTGGTGCTCCCTATCTTGGAAGCGGCGGCGGAGGCGGAACAGAGATGGGATCGCAAAAAGAAGTCCTGTTCTGAGGGTTACGGAGGACCCTTTAAATATATGCCAAAGTAGGGCACCGGGGGAGCCTCGGGGGGCCCAGGCGCCCCCCCGGCGCGGCCCAGGGGGGCGCGCCCACAGGGCGCCTGGAGCCCCTGTAGCCCTCCCCCAGGTTGCCCTTCGGACGCAGTGTTGTTTCCGGTTCGCTGATTTTTTATATAATTTTTCTGGATTTTTCTGGGCAGTTCTCGAAACGTGAAAACCTGAAATACAAAAACAGCCGAAAACAGAAACTGGCACTGGGGTGCACTGGATTAGTAAGTTAGTCCAAATATGATCAAAAGTGTATGGAAGTGTATGAATATCATAGCAATATCACCCAAAAGTGGCATGGAGCAAGCAGAAATTATAGATACGTTTTGGACGTATCAACATCCCCAAGCTTAATTCCTGCTCGTCCTCGAGTAGGTAAATGATAACAAGAATAATTTCTGTGGTGACATGCTATTAACCATATAGGACTTTCTCACAGTCATATGACAAAAGCTTACTGAGACAATGATTCTATAGTAATTAAGTTGTCTCAAGAGAAAATCACAAATGACTGAA
Organism: Secale cereale; assembly: GCA_902687465.1. Lineage (NCBI taxonomy): Eukaryota > Viridiplantae > Streptophyta > Magnoliopsida > Poales > Poaceae > Secale > Secale cereale. The sequence goes on from LR738712.1 coordinate 701,983,323, forward strand.
AGTTTTACAACATGAAACTGAAATATCAAAAAGATTTGCAATGAACATGATGTGCAAATATGATCAAGTGATATCTTGCTTGCCCCCTTTAGTGATGCAAAACATAAATGCAAGGGCCCTTCAAGGTTTAGGTGATGACTAGATACAATCATTTCAGAATAAACAATATCACAATCATGCAAAAGACAATGCTACTTTGGGACAATGCACATTACACTCAGAATGACAATCATGCTCTCAGTAGTTGGTGCTTGAAGTGCTAGAGCTTTTTTTATTTTGAAACATGGAAGCAATTGTGTCAACGGTAGTAGTACTTCATATGTGTCATGCATAAAACATCCTATAAGTTGCAAGCCTCATGCATCGAATACCAATAGTGCTCGCTCCTTGTCCTAATTAGCTCGGATCCCATGGGTTATCATTGCATTGCATATGTTTTAACCAAGTGTCACAAAGGGGTACCTCTATGCCACCTGTACAAAGGTCCAAGGAGATAGATCGCATTTGATTTCTCGTTTTTGATAGATCTCAACTTGAGGACATCCATACCGAGACGACATAGAAAATAGATGATGGACTCCTCTTTAATGCATAAGCATATTCTCATGAGAGATTGAGGATTAAGGTCCAAGCTAAAACTTCCACCATGATGCATGGCTTTGGTTGGCGGCCCAATGTTCTTCTCTAACAATATGCATATTAATTCAACCCACGGTAAATCACCCTTACTTCAGACAAGACGAACATGCATAGAAACTCACATGATATACAACAAAAGTGTGACAGTTGATGGCGTCCCCAGAAACATGGTTACCGCTCAGCAAGCAACTCATAAGAAATAAGATACATAGGCAACATATTCTTTACCACAATAGTTTTAAGGCTACTTTCCCATGAGCTATGTATTGCATGGTTAATTTGCTTAGTGCAGGTAGAGGTTAGCAAAAGACTGGGAGCGACCAACTAAGAGAGCAATGACGGTCATAATCATGCAGAGCGACAAAGCAATATTGAATCAGGCATGGTAGTTATATCGCTACTTAGAAATAAAAGATCATCAAGGCTTGACAGACTTTCTTTACAGTCTTAAATATGCATGAGCATACGCCAAGTCAATCAAAATAAATTCTCGAAGGAAGATATTACTAGACCATACCATATCATAGGCAAACAAACCAAGTTGGTACTCCAATAACACATTGGGAACCCCCCAGCTATCTGAGATTAACCAAAAGAAAACCTGAACTACTAAGCACCATCATAAAAGTAGCATCTTTATCATAGACACATTAACCCATGCAACGGAAGAAAACTCTCTTAATAAGGTCAGCATGGTAATTAAAGAGAGTTCAAGCAACCAACTAAATAAAAGCTCTTGAAAAGATAAGCATGAATACTAAGGGCAGAGCACGATAGTAGCTATTAAAAGACAAAGAACACACACAACATAGATAGACATGAAAATTCTATGTAATGTTCTAGGTAGAGGTGGAGCGTGTTTCTCTCCCACATAAAGGAATGTTGGGTTCCGACTCGTTATGAAAAACTAAAAAGAAAACTAAAAGCAAGACGCTCCAAGCATAGCACATAACATATGAAGTGATAAAAATATAGCGAAACGAAAGACGAACTGATAATGTTGATGGAGAAGGGGATGCACGGGGGCATCCCCAAGCTTAGACGCTTGAGTCTCCTTGAATATTTCTTGGGGGTGCAAGGGGGCATCCCCAAGCTTGAGCGCTTGACACTCCTGAATCTTTTTATCATCTTCCCTCGCACACTTGAAAACTCCCTTCATACACAACTCATCATAATCTGATTAGCGAGGTTAGTACCCTTATTAAAATAATTATACCTTGCTGGAAATAAGGATATTCTTGAAGTTCTACTGTTTCTCAAGATTACCAAAAGGTTTTTGCAAAGAAAAAGCAAGTTCTTAATTTGCAAAGTGAAGGTAAGGCAAAACAGGACATAATCTGTGAAAAACAGAACAGCAGGCAGTAATTGATCTGTTCGGGATACTTCTGCAACTCAAATCAAAGAACTCATAACTGACGCACGAAAGAAAATTATATAGAGAAAACTGTCGAAACAATTCAGACCAAAAAGATGATCTGGTGATTTTATACGAATTTTTCTATCCAAGGACAGAATCTGTTTCCTGGACAGCACCTCACAACTTTTGAACTTTCTAGCGATCAGAGGCTATACTTGGCACAAATATGAAAAGCAAAGATACAATGATGATGCTACAGCAGTAAACAACATCAAGACACAACAAAAGCAAAAAAAAATTATTCATGTGGGCTGCCTCCCAAAAGCGCTTTCTTTTATGCCTTTAAGCTAGGCATAATGCATAGATCAAGTTGTATCAATTGAACCATCATCAAGATCATCAAAAAGCTCTTCAATAATACAACTAGTCTTAAGAGGACTCTCAAATAGAGGCCTCATAGAGATACTTCTAGGTAGAAGACCAAAAGGATAAAAGTCAAGGGAAGATCCATTTATAAATTCATCAACGATAGGTGTTTCTTCCAAAGTCTTTACAGTTTCAACCCCTTTGGCAATGGGTGGATTGCTTTTAGAACGGGGAGCCTTTGGAACGTGAACGAACTTAGGCTCCCTCTTTGCCGGAGTTTCTACCTTTTCGGTTTTGATTGAGGAGAAAGTAGTTCCTAAGGTATCAAATATTTCCTCAATCTTGTCCATCCTAGAAGAGTCAGAATCATGGAATTTGACGGTCTCCAAAATTTTGAAAATTTTATGCATGGAGCTATCAAGTCTATTCAAATCCCCTTGGATCTTTCGATCCAACTCATTCATCTTATTAGTGCTTGGCATCTCTAGCTCTATTTTTTCAAGTTTTTTCATAATGTGAGCTAGGGTGATGTCCTCTCGAATGCTAACAACAGGGGGACTCCCAACAAGATTTTCAATAATACTAAGAGACTTCCAAACTGGGGCCTCTAGGAAATTTCCATTGATAGCAGTATCTAGAATAAACCTATTCCAAGAAGTAATTCCACCATAAAAATTTCTAAGCAAGATAGTAGTAGGTTGCTTCTTGGTGGCTCTTTTGTGAATCATTAATTCTATACCAAGCATCTTTCAAACTTTCCCCACCTCTTTGTTTAAAGGTGAGAACTTCTGCCTCGTCAAAGACAAAAGGACCCGACATAATGATAACTAAAGAACAAGATAACTATTTTTGTGATTTTCGATAAAAAGGAACTAAAGCAAAAAATGAAAGGTAAACTAACAAGACTAAAAAGCAAAGGTAAAAGATAGCATGCAACTCCCCTATCCTGAAGAGTGGAGTCCCGGGCAACGGCGCCAGAAAATACTCCTTGATGGGCCTCGAACCCCTCGTTGGTTACCCCAAGTGGACGGTGTAAGATGCAGTAAGTAGAAGTGTTTTCCCCTAGCAAAGATGCCAAGGATCAAATCCCCAGAGACTTCTAGGTTCAACAAGTAGGTGTCAATTGCTACGGCGCCAGATTAGTAGCAACCAACGTGGACCTGCACACAGATACAAATAACTTTGCTCCCAACGAGTACAGAGAGGTTGTCAATCTCTCCGGCCTTGTAGTTTACAAAGGATTAAAAGCAACGATAGTAGTGATAGATAGTTTTTGCAATAGTAGGTAAATAGCGAAAAGTAAATAGTGGATGTGATCAATGATGGTAATATGGACCGGAGTCTCATGATGTTCACTAGTGATGTCTCTCTCCCAAAAGACGATAAAACAGCTATGTGAGGTAAACAAATTACAGCTGGGCAATTGACAGGACCACGAACGCAAACCAATGCTGATTACATTGCAAGAAAGGTTGAGGTTCAAAGCATGGGCGGTACGCCAAAGTAAGTAGACCGAAATCCATCAATATCTACTACTAATCATCCACCTTGAGATATCTATCCAGAACATCTCGCTGGTATTAAGTTGCGAGTCCCACCCATAGTATAAACTCAATGCAACAGACAACTGCATTAAAAGAACTTTGCGTAAAGTAAACAATCCTTGCACCCGCGGGCACAAGCACCGTTGTTTTCCCCCTTGTGGCAACAGCACATCCCCTAGACTCATGTTTCTGTCACTCAAGCTAGTCATCGAGGGGCATGAACCCACAATCGAGCATAACGTTCCCTCTTGGAGTCACTACCTACTACTTGGCCAAAGCAATAAATAACAACAGAGAACATGCAAGAATTACTTATGAACTAAAATATAAAAGAGGTGAATCAAATATATTACTCAAGATCAATCTAAACATAATCTCATAATCCATCGGATCCCAGCAAACTCAACATAGCAACAGCATAAGGATTACATAGGTGCCTCGATCATGTAGGGCAGCTCACGAGGACTAATTAGTGAAGCACAAGAACGGGAGGAGAACATCACATAGCTATTGGTCATGGACTCATGGTCCAAGGGAGACTACTCACGAGTCATCCGGGAGGCGTCCATGGTGGTGGAGAAGCTCCCGGTGGTGATCCTCCCCTCCGGCAGGGTGCCGGGAAGAGTTCTCCTGGTGCTCCCGATCTTGGAAGCGGCGGCGGCGGCGGAACAGAGATGGGATCGCGAAAAGAAGTCATGTTCTGAGGGTTACGGATGACCCTTTAAATATATGCCAAAGTAGGGCACCGGGGGAGCCTCGGGGGGCCCAGGCGCCCCCCCCCCGGCGCGGCCCAGGGGGGGGGGCGCCCACAGGGCGCCTGGAGCCCCTGTGCCCCCCCAGGTTGCCCTTCGGACGCAGTGTTGTTTCCGGTTCGCTGATTTTTTATATAATTTTTCTGGATTTTTCTGGGCAGTTCTCGAAACTTGAAAACCTGAAATACAAAAATAGCCGAAAACAGAAACAGGCACTGGGGTGCACTGGATTAGTAAGTTAGTCCAAATATGATCAAAAGTGTATGGAAGTGTATGAATATCATAGCAATATCACCCAAAAGTGGCATGGAGCAAGCAGAAATTATAGATACGTTTTGGACGTATCAGCCGAGTAAAGCCCGTTTTACTGAGGCCCAAAATCTGATGACGGGAATCCGAGAGTCTATATAAAGAGAGGAAACCTAGGTCACCAAGGGCCACGAATTTTCCTCCTCCCAAGCCGCCGTCTTGGAGGGGAGGACCAGCACCATTGCAGCACCATCCACAAGGAAGAAGGGGGGCCAAGGAGCCGCTGCCCCCTAGGGCCGCCGCCGCCCCCAAGGGCCGCCGCCGTCTCCTCCTCGCCGCCGCCGCCTCCGTGGCCGCCGCCGGTCGCCGCCTCCTCGCGGGGCAGCACCTCTCCATCAACACCATCATCAACCTCCTCCTCACCATGTCCATGCGTGAGTAGTCTCCTCCGGGGCCGAGGGCTCGTACGTGTAGCTATGTGGTTATCTCTCTCTCCCATGGTGTGATCTTCGTTGTGATCATAGGCTATGTTAATCTAGGGTGATCTCATGATGTTTACCCTTCCTCTATGTATTGGATTGATGTACTCACTTGTCTTTATCTAGTATAATCCCCGAGACCAAGGTGACAGCGGTCTATTGGACATGGATTAGAAAAATATTTTCATGAGTGATTTCCTCTCTTGTGTGTTGATTGAAGATTGAGAGTCTCTTGGTGCTTGTCTTTGACTATCCTTTAGATATGTTGTGGTGATTGTGGGAAATCCTTAGATTGAGAACTACGAACTTTGAGGTGTGCTTTTGTAGCCCTACATAATTCTCGTCCTCTCTTGACCACGAAGGAATGACCTCCGGGTGCGTCTTCATTGCATGTTTTATGGGAAATATCATGTGATTCAATTATGTTAATGTTGTTGGGAGTTGCCACTAGTGAAAGTATGATCCCTAGGCCTTGTTTCCACCATTGCAATACCATTTGTGCTCACGTTTACCACTTGTTTGCTTGCTGCACTTTTTATTACAGATTTATATTACTTTGCTTTGCCACTTCTATCATCCATATTTTACCATCTCTTCGCCGAACTAGTGCACCTATACAACTCCTAGTTGTATTAGGCGTTGATACGTCGAAAACGTATCTATAATTTCTGCTTGCTCCATGCCACTTTTGGGTGATATTGCTATGATATTCATACACTTCCATACACTTTTGATCATATTTGGACTAACCTACTAATCCAGTGCACCCCGGTGCCAGTTTCTGTTTTCGGCTGTTTTTGTATTCCAGGTTTTCACATTACGAGAACTGCCAGGAAAAATCCAGAAAAAATATATAAAAAATCAGCGTTCCAGGAGCTACCGTGCGGCCAAAGTACAGCCGGGGGGGGGGG
>LR738712.1:701989654-702021945 GCA_902687465.1 Secale cereale
GGGGGACCCACAGGGGCTCCAGGCGGCCTGTGGGCGCGGCCCCCCCTGGGCCGCGCCGGGGGGGCGCCTGGGCACCCCTGACCCCCTCTGGTGGCCCCCTTTGGCATATATTTAAAGCGTGTCGAGGAAACCCTGATTGCGGAACCCTTTTCTCCAGACGCGATTCCGATCTCCGCCGCCATCTCCATCAAGCTTCGGGGGACCAGAATTCCTGCGCCGGCACCCTGCCGGGACGGGGAAGTGCCCCCGGATTCATCTCCATCGACGTTGCTTCCTCCCTCCATGATGCGGGAGTAGTTCCTCCTCGGGGCTGAGGTTCTTACCAGTAGCTATGTGGTCAACTCTCTCTCCCATGATATGATCTTCGTTGTGATCATAGGCTATGTTAATCTAGGGTGTTTCCCCTTCCTCTATGTATTGGATTGATGTACTCACTTGTCTTTATCTAGTATAATCCCCGAGACCAAGGTGACAGCGGTCTATTGGACATGGATTAGAACAATATTTTCATGAGTGATTTCCTTTCTTGTGTGTAGATTGAAGATTGAGAGTCTCTTGGTGCTTGTCTTTGACTATCCTTTAGATATGTTATGGTGATTGTGGGACTCTCTTTGGATGGCCGCGGTGACATTGGGAAATCCTTAGATCGAGAACTACGAACTTTGAGGTGTGCTTTTGTAGCCCTACATAATTCTCGTCCTCTCTTGACCACGAAGGAATGATCTCTGAGTGTGTCCCCTTTGCATGTTTTATGGGAAATATCATGTGATTCGATTATGTTAATGTTGTTGGGAGTTGCCACTAGTGAAAGTATGAACCTTAGGCCTTGTTTCCACCATTGCAATACCGTTTGTGCTCACGTTTACTACTTGTTTGCTTGCTGCACTTTTTATTACATATTTGTATTACCTTGTTTTTCCATCCATATCACTTGCCATTTAACATCTCTTCGCCGAACTAGTGCACCTATACATTTGACAAGTGTATTAGGTGTGTTGGGGACACAAGAGACTTCTTGTATCTTAGTTGCATGGTTGCTTGAGAGAGACCATCTTCAACCTCTACTTCCCTGAGTTTGATAAACCTTAGGTCATCCACTTGAGGGAAATTGCTACTGTCCTACAAACCTCTGCGCTTGGAGGCCCAACATAGTCTACAAGAGTAGAAGCGTGCGTAGACATCAAGCTATTTTTGGCGCCGTCGCCGGGGAGGTGAGCGCTTGAAGGTATATCTTTAGATCTTGCAATTAAATCTTTTTGTTTCTTGTTTTTATTTCACTAGTTATGCTTATGGACAACCCTGTTATTGGATCGTTGCTTGCGGGAAGACGCCCCACACCGGTGGTTGTTGCTCCTCCCCCTACTGAAATTGTGCCCTATGAAATACCAGCTGGTATTATCGATTATGTTTTGGCTAATCGTTATGCAGGAGACAGACATCCCGATGAACACTTGCTATATCTGTCACAACTATGTTCATTATTTAAGCTTGCAGGTGTATCGAGGGAGTTTGTCATGAGGAAATTATTTGCCTTGTCACTGAAAGGAAAAGCATTGGAATGGTATAGGCTACTAAATGACTCTCACCTGCTGGATTGGGAAGAGATCCAGTCTCTCTTTTACTCCAAGTTTTATCCTCTTCATGAAGTCCATAAGAATAGGAATTATGTTTATAATTTTTATCCTCATGACGGAGAGAGCATAGCTCAAGCTTGGGGGAGAATGAAAACGTTAATGCTAAAATGTCCTAACCATGGGCTCCCCAAAGATATTATTATTACTAACTTCTATGCGAGGCTCTCTCGACAGGATAAAGATTTGCTCGATGCTTCCTCTATGGGTTCTTTCACAAACAAAAAGATTGATGCTAAATGGGAACTCCTTGAAAGAATTCAACGCAACACTGAAGATTGGGAGATCGACAAAGGTAAAGAGTCAGGTATAATTTATGAGTATGATTGCATTAAGTCCTTTGTTGAAACTATAAGTTCTAATAAGTTTAGTGCTAAGTTTGGGCTTGATTCTCAACTCCTTGTTGATTTCCTCAAATCTTTTGCTTCACATCTTAATATGCCTAAGGAAGATTGGATCAAGTATCATAAACCTTTTAAAGAGACTTGCAAAGAAAATGAAATTGTTCATGATGATTTCAACATGCATGATCCAATTCCTAAAAATGAAGTTTTATATAAGCATGTTAATTTTTGTGGAGTGGAGAGACCTTGTGAAAGGCCTATGATTGAAGAAGAGAAGTATTGTAAGCAACATAAGCATGAAAAAACAATCACTTGGGTCAGAGATTTAAATGAAATTGTTAGAGAATTGTGTGACATTTATCCTTTTACTTGTGAACTTTGCCATACAGAGGGTCACTTTAATTTTCAATGCATGAACTTTCAAAACATAACTGTTAACCGGTTGTGTGATGACATGATCACCTCTGATCTTTATGATGAGCTTATGTTATTTTTGATGTGTGAAGAGTTATCAGAAAAGACTTCTTGGCTGGATGATAATGCCATAGGAATAAAAAACACTATTCAAAATTGCCATCTCTATTGTGTTGTTAATTGCCATGAAAATGATTACATAAGTAAGATTAGAAAGGAGGGAACTTTACCAAAGTATAAAAATGTCTCTTATATTTCTGCTAATAAAAAGGAGAGTTTCTCCCAAGTTTCCCCTATTGTTTCTAATGATAAACCAGGATATGTGGAGAAGCTTCGTCTCCAACCACTCCCTCCTAAGGTGAAGAAGAAGAAAAAGAAGAGGAGGAGGAAGATGAGCAAGAAGGAAGAAGAATGGGTATCAACCTGGCCTGGGCATATTCATCCCATCAACTTTTATCCTAACGGTTGTAAGTTTAAAGAAGAAGGTGAAGTTTATTGCCTTAATTATCATCTTGATGATATGTCTGTAGGTACTATTGAAGATGATTTTGATTATGATATGCATGTTACTTATTGTGATTGGGAAAATGATGATAATGCTACTTATGATCTTGAAAATCTTTTTGTTACCAACTCTGAAAGTGATGATATGGGAAGCTCTAAGCTTGGGGATGATAGGATTGCAAATCCTTTACCCACTAGTGATGTGATAATTGATAATTCTCTTGCTAGTAAGAATAAAGACAACATGTTTACAAATATAGTTGCTAGCAATGATAATGCTCTTCTCTACCATGATGATGTTATAACTCCAATCTATAGTGTTCAAGTTGTTTATGATAGTCCTACTCCCACTATTACCAATGAGAAAAATTATGCTTATGTGGGGAGTGAGAGTACCTTTTTGCATGTGGATCATGGTAACAATGCTTTATGTAATGCTTATATTGTTGAGTTCATCCATGATGCCACTGAAATTTATAATGAGAGAGGGAGGCTTGGTTCTAAATATCTTAATAATAAGAAGCTTCCTCTCTTTATGGTGAATATTTTGAAGTTATGCTTGTTTTGCCTTCCTATGCTAGTTGCTTCGTGCTTCAATGAATTATTCTATTGCAATATTCCTATGCATAGGAAGCATGTTAGGCTTAAATGTATTTGGCATTTTCTTCTTGATGCCCTCTTTTGTTCTTCAGCTCTTATTCGTACGAGAGCATCATTAAAGTCCTATGCCTAACTTAAAGGCATAAAAGAAAGCGCTTTTGGGAGGCAGCCCACATGAATAAATTTTTATATTTTGCTTTTGTTGTGTCTTGATGTTGTTTACTACTGTAGCATCATCATTGTATCTTTTCTTTTCATATTTGTGCCAAGTGTAGCCTCTGATTGCAAGAAAGTTCAAAAGTGGTGAGGTGCTGTCCAGGAAACAGATTCTGTCCTTGGATAGAAAAATTCGTATAAAATCACCAAATCATCATTTTGGTCTGAATTTTTTCGACAGCATTCTCTATATAATTGTCTTTCGTGCGTATGTTCTGAGTTTTTTGATTTGAGTTGCAGAAGTATCCCGAACAGATCAATTACTACGTGCTGTTCTGTTTTTCACAGATTCTGTCCTGTTTTGCCTTTCCTTCATTTTGCAAATCAAGAGCTTGCTTTTTCTTTGCAAAAACCTTTTGGCAATCTTGAGAAACAGTAGAACTTCAAGAATATATTTATTTCCAGCAAGTTACAATTATTTTATTAAGGGTACTAACCTCGCTAATCAGATTATGATGAGTTATGTATGAAGGGAGTTTTCAAGTGTGCGAGGGAAGATGATAAAAAGATTCAGGAGTGTCAAGCGCTCAAGCTTGGGGATGCCCCCATGCACCCCCAAGAAATATTCAAGGAGACTCAAGCGTCTAAGCTTGGGGATGCCCTCGTGCATCCCCTTCTCCATCAACATTATCAGTTCGTCTTTCGTTTCGCTATATTTTTATCACTTCATGTGTTATGTGCAATGCTTGAAGCGTCTTGCTTTTAGTTTTCTTTTTAGTTTTTCATAACGAGTCGGAACTCAGCATTTCTTTATGTGGGAGAGAAACACGCTCCACTTCTACCTAGAACATAACATAGAATTTTCATGTCTATCTTTGTTGTGTGTGTTCTTTGTCTTTTAAATAGCTACTATCATGTTCTGCTCTTAGTATTCATGCTTATCTTTTCAAAGAGCTTTTGTTTAGTTGGTTGCTTGAACTCTTTTTAATTATCATGCTCACCTTATTAAGAGAGTTTGCTTCCGTTGCATTGGTTAATATGTCTATGATAAAGATGCTACGTGCAGGATGGCGCTTAGTAGTTCAGGTTTTCTTATGGTTAGTCTCAAATAGCTGGGGGATTCCCAATGTGTTATTGGAGTACCAACATGATTTGTTTGCCTATGATGTGGTATGGTTTAGTAATATCTTCCTTCGAGAATTTATTTTGATTGACTTGGCGTATGCTCACGCATATTTAAGACTGTAAAGAAAGTCTGTCAAGCCTTGATGATCTTTTATTTCTGAGTAGCGATATAACTACCATGCCTGATTCAATATTGCTTTGTCGCTCTGCATGATTATGACCGTCATTGCTCTCTTAGTTGGTCGCTCCCAGTCTTTTGCTAACCTTCACTTGTACTAAGCGTAATTACTGCTAGTGCATCCACATCCTTGTAAACCAGTTATGCCATACGATTCCACCATACCTACCTATACGTGGTATTTCACCGCCACTCCAAGTAATTTACATGTGCTACCTTTAAAACCAATCTTTGCAATATATAGCTCATGGGAAAGTAGCCTAAAAACTATTGTGGTAAAGAATATGTTGCTTATGTATCTTATTTCTTATGAGTTGCTTGCTTAGCGGTAACCATGTTTCTGGGGACGCTATCAACTGTCACACTTTTGTTGAATATCATGTGAGTTGCTATGCATGTTCGTCTTGTCTGAAGTAAGGGTGATTTTCCGTGGGTTGAATGATATGCATATTGTTAGAGAAGAACATTGGGCCACCAACCAAAGCCATGCATCATGGTGGAAGTTTTAGCTTGGACTTAATCCTCAATCTCTTATGAGAATATGCTTATGCATTAAAGAGGAGTCCATCATCTATTTTCTATGTTGTCCCGGTATGGATGTCCTCAAGTTGAGATCTATGAAAAACAAGAAATCAAATGCGATTTATCTCCTTGGACCTTTGTACAGGTGGCATAGAGGTACCCCATTGTGACACTTGGTTGAAACATATGTAATGCAATGATAACCCATGGGAGTCCGAGCTAATTAGGACAATGTGCGAGCACTATTGGTATTCGATGCATGAGGCTTGCAACTTATAGGATGTGTTATGCATGACACATATGAAGTACTACTACCGTTGACAAAATTGCTTATATGTTTTTAAAATAAAAAGCTCTAGCACATAACCATTCTTTTACTTTCATGTTGAGTCTCCACCTTCTTTTAAAAGCACCAACTACTGAGAGCATGATTGCCATCCTGAGTGAAATGTGCATTGTCCCAAAGTAGCATTGTCTTTTGCATGATTGTGATATCGTTTATTTTGAAATCATTGTATCTAGTCATCACTTAAACCTTGAAGGTGCCCCTACATTTATGTTTTGCTTCATTAAAGGGCGCAAGCTAGATATCACTTTATCATATTTGCACATCATGTTCATTGCAAATCTTTTTGATGTTTCAGTTTCATATTGTAAAACTTTCAGTCATTTGTGATTTTCTCATGAGGCAACTTAATTACTATAGAATCATTGTCTCAGTAAGCTTTTGTCATATGACTATGAGAAGTCCTATATGGTTAATAGCATGTCACCACAGAAATTATTCTTGTTATCATTTACCTACTCGAGGACGAGCAGGAATTAAGCTTGGGGATGTTGATACGTCCAAAACGTATCTATAATTTCTGCTTGCTCCATGCCACTTTTGGGTGATATTGCTATGATATTCATACACTTCCATACACTTTTGATCATATTTGGACTAACCTACTAATCCAGTGCACCCCGGTGCCAGTTTCTGTTTTCGGCTGTTTTTGTATTCCAGGTTTTCACATTACGAGAACTGCCAGGAAAAATCCAGAAAAAATATATAAAAAATCAGCGTTCCAGGAGCTACCGTGCGGCCAAAGTACAGCCGAGGGGGACCCACAGGGGCTCCAGGCGGCCTGTGGGCACGGCCCCCCTTGGGCCGCGCTGGGGGGGCGCCTGGGCACCCCTGACCCCCTCTGGTGGCCCCCTTTGGCATATATTTAAAGCGTGTCGAGGAAACCCTGATCGCGGAACCCTTTTCTCCAGACGCGATTCCAATCTCCGCCGCCATCTCCATCAAGCTTCGGGGGACCAGAATTCCTACGCCGGCACCCTGCCGGGACGGGGAAGTGCCCCCGGATTCATCTCCATCGACGTTGCTTCCTCCCTCCATGATGCGGGAGTAGTTCCTCCTCAGGGCTGAGGTTCTTACCAGTAGCTATGTGGTCAACTCTCTCTCCCATGATGTGATCTTCGTTGTGATCATAGGCTATGTTAATCTAGGGTGTTTCCCCTTCCTCTATGTATTGGATTGATGTACTCACTTGTCTTTATCTAGTATAATCCCCGAGACCAAGTTGACAGCGGTCTATTGGACATGGATTAGAACAATATTTTCATGAGTGATTTCCTTTCTTGTGTGTAGATTGAAGATTGAGAGTCTCTTGGTGCTTGTCTTTGACTATCCTTTAGATATGTTATGGTGATTGTGGGACTCTCTTTGGATGGCCGCGGTGACATTGGGAAATCCTTAGATCGAGAACTACGAACTTTGAGGTGTGCTTTTGTAGCCCTACATAATTCTCGTCCTCTCTTGACCACGAAGGAATGATCTCCGAGTGTGTCCCCTTTGCATGTTTTATGGGAAATATCATGTGATTCGATTATGTTAATGTTGTTGGGAGTTGCCACTAGTGAAAGTATGAACCTTAGGCCTTGTTTCCACCATTGCAATACCGTTTGTGCTCACGTTTACCACTTGTTTGCTTGCTGCACTTTTTATTACATATTTGTATTACTTTGTTTTGCCATCCATATCACTTGCCATTTAACATCTCTTCGCCGAACTAGTGCACCTATACATCTGACAAGTGTATTAGGTGTGTTGGGGACACAAGAGACTTCGTGTATCTTTGTTGCAGGGTTGCTTGAGAGAGACCATCTTCAACCTCTACTTCCCTGAGTTCGATAAACCTTAGGTCATCCACTTGAGGGAAATTGCTACTGTCCTACAAACCTCTGCGCTTGGAGGCCCAACATAGTCTACAAGAGTAGAAGCGTGCGTAGACATCAGGTGTGTTGGGGACACAAGAGACTTCTTGTATCTTAGTTGCAGGGTTGCTTGAGAGAGACCATCTTCAACCTCTACTTCCCTGAGTTCGATAAACCTTAGGTCATCCACTTGAGGGAAATTACTGCTGTCCTACAAACCTCTGCGCTTGGAGGCCCAACATAGTCTACAAGAGTAGAAGCGTGTGTAGACATCAAGCTATTTCTGGCGCCGTTGCCGGGGAGGTGAGCGCTTGAAGGTATATCTTTAGATCTTGCAATTAAATCTTTTTGTTTCTTGTTTTTATTTCACTAGTTATGCTTATGGACAACCTTGCTATTGGATCGTTGCTTGCGGGAAGACGCCCCACACCTGTGGTGGTTGCTCCTCCCCCTACTGAAATTGTGCCCTATAAAATACCAGCTGGTATTATCGATTATGTTTTGGCTGATCGTTATGCAGGAGACAGACATCCCGGTGAACACTTGCTATATCTGTCACAACTATGTTCATTATTTAAGCTTGAGGTGTATCAAGGGAGTTTGTCATGAGGAAATTATTTGCTTTGTCACTGAAAGGAAAAGCATTGGAATGGTATAGGCTACTAAATGACTCTCACCTGCTGGAGTGGGAAGAGATCCAGTCTCTCTTTTACTCCAAGTTTTATCCTCTTCATGAAGTCCATGAGAATAGGAATTATGTTTATAATTTTTATCCTCATGACGGAGAGAGCATAGCTCAAGCTTGGGGGAGACTGAAAACGTTAATGCTAAAATGTCCTAACCATGGGCTCCCAAAGATATGATTATTACTAATTTCTATGCGAGGCTTTCTCGACAGGATAAAGATTTGCTCGACGCTTCCTCTATGGGTTCTTTCACAAACAAAAAGATTGATGCTAAATGGGAACTCCTTGAAAGAATTCAACGCAACACTGAAGATTGGGAGATCGACAAAGGTAAAGAGTCAGGTATAATTTATGAGTATGATTGCATTAATTCCTTTGTTGAAACTACAAGTTTTAATAAGTTTAGTGCTAAGTTTGGGCTTGATTCTCAACTCCTTGTTGATTTCCTCAAATCTTTTGCTTCACATCTTAATATGCCTAAGGAGGATTGGATCAAGTATCATAAACCTTTTAAAGAGACTTGCAAAGAAAATGAAATTTTTCATGATGATTGCAACATGCATGATCCAATTCCTAAAACTGAAGTTTTATATAAGCATGTTAATTTTTGTGGAGTGGATAGACCTTGTGAAAGGCCTATGATTGAAGAAGAGAAGTATTGTAAGCAACATAAGCATGAAAGAACAATCACTTGGGTCAGAGATTTAAATGAAATTGCTAGAGAATTGTGTGACCTTTATCCTTTTACTTGTGAACTTTGCCGTGTAGAGGGTCACTTTAATTTTCAATGCATGAACTTTCAAAACATAACTGTTAACCGGTTGTGTGATAACATGACCACCTCTGATCTTTATGATGAGCTTATGTTATTTTTGATGTGTGAAGAGTTATCAGAAAAGACTTCATGGCTAGATGTTAATGCCATAGGAATAAAAAACACTTTGCAAAATTGCCATCTCTATTGTGTTGTTAATTGCCATGAAAATGATTACATAGGTAAGATTATAAAGGAGGGAACTTTACCAAAGTATAAAAATGTCTCTTATATTTCTGCTAATAAAAAGGAGAGTTTCTCCCAAGTTTCCCCTATTGTTTCTAATGATAAACCAGGATATGTGGAGAAGCTTCATCTCCAACCACTCCCTCCTAAGGTTAAGAAGAAGAAAAAGAAGAGGAGGAGGAAGAGGAGCAAGAAAGAAGAAGAATGGGTATCAACCTGGCCTGAGCATATTCCTCCCATCAACTTTTATCCTAACGATTGTAAGTTTAAGGAAGAAGGTGAAGTTTATTGCCTTAATTATCATCTTGATGATACGTCCGTAGGTACTATTGAAGATGATTTTGATTATGATATGCATGTTACTTATTGTGATTGGGAAAATGATGATAATGCTACTTATGATCTTGAAAATCTTTTTGGTACCAACTCTGAAAGTGATGATATGGGAAGCTCTAAGCTTGGGGATGATAGGATTGCAAACCCTTTACCCACTAGTGATGTGATAATTGATAATTCTTTTGCTAGTAAGAATAAAGACAACATGATTACAAATATAGTTGCTAGCAATGATAATGCTCTTCTCTACTATGATGATGTCATAACTCCAACCTATAGTGATTATAAAGGTACCTATGACATAAGGAGAAATTATCCTTATGAAACTTGTCATAATCATGGAGGGAATTACTCCCTTGTTGAACACCACCCTCCTAATACATAAGTAATCTATAGTGTTCAAGTTGTTTATGATAGTCCTACTCCCACTATTACCAATGAGAAAGATTATGCTTATGTGGAGAGTAAGAGTACCTTTTTGCATGTGGATCATGGTAACAATGCTTTACGTGATGCTTATATTGTTGAGTTCATCCATGATGCCACTGAAATTTATAATGAGAGAGGGAGACTTGGTTCTAAATATCTTAATAATAAGAAGTTTCCTCTCTTTATGGTGAATATTTTGAAGTTATGCTTGTTTTGCCTTCCTATGCTAGTTGCTTTGTGCTTCAATGAATTATTCTATTGCAATATTCCTATGCATAGGAAGCATGTTAGGCTTAAATGTGTTTGGTATTTGCTTCTTGATGCTCTCTTTTGTTCTTCAGCTCTTATTCCTACGAGAGCATCATTAAAGTCTTAAGCCTATCTTTATGGCTATAAAGAAAGAGCTCTAGGGAGACAACCCTTGTTATGTTTACTTTCAGTTTTAGTGGTCTTGATGTTTGTTACTACTGTAGCAACATCATTGTATCTTTATTTTTCAGCTTTGTGCCAAGTTTAGCATCTGATTGCAAGAAAGTTCAAAAGTTGTGACGTGCTGTCCAGGAAACATATTCTGTCCTTGGATAGAAAAATTCGTATAAAATCACCAGATCATCTTTTGGGTCTGAATTGTTTCGACAGCGTGCTCTATATAATTGTCTTTCGTGCGTCTGTTTTGAGTTTTTTTATTAGAGTTGCAGAAGTGCCCCGGAAAAATCATTTACTACCTGTTGTTCTGTTTTTCACAGATTCTGTCCTGTTTTGCCTTTCCTTCATTTTGCAAACCTAGAGCTTGCTTTTTCTTTGCAAAAACCTTTTGGCAATCTTGAGAAACAGTAGAACTTGAAGAATATCTTTATTTCCAGCAAGGAACAATTATTTTATTATGGGTACTAACCTCGCTAATCAGATTATGATGAGTTATGTATGAAGGGAGTTTTCAAGTGTGCGAGGGAAGATGATAAAAAGATTCAGGAGTGTCAAACGCTCAATCTTGGGGATGCCCCCATGCACCCCCAAGAAATATTCAAGGAGACTCAAGCGTCTAAGCTTGGGGATGCCCTCGTGCATCCCCTTCTCCATCAACAATTATCAGTTCGTCTTTCGTTCCACTATATTTTTATCACTTCATGTGTTATGTGCTATGCTTGGAGCGTCTTGCTTTTAGTTTCCTTTTTAGTTTTCTTTAGCTTTGCTTGCTGTTCATAACGAGTTGGAACTCAGTTTTCTTTGTGTGGGAGAGAAACATGCTCCACTTCAACCTAGAACATAACATAGAATTTTCATGTCTATCTTTGCTGTGTGTGTTCTTTGTCTTTCTATAGCTACTATCATGTTTAGCTCTTAGTTTTCATGCTTTACTTTCTAAAAGAGCTTTTGTTTAGTTGGTTGCTGGAACTCTCTTTAGTTATCATGCTTATCTTGTTAAGAGAGTTGGCTTCTGTTGCACTGGTTGATATGTCTATGATAAAAATGCTATGTGCATAATGGTGCTTAGTAGTTCATGTTTTCTTATGGTTAGTCTCAAATAGCTGGGGGGTTCTTAATGTGTTATTGAAGTACCAACATGATTTGTTTGCCTATGATGTGGTATGGTTTAGTGATATCTTCCTCCAAGAATTTATTTTGATTGACTTGGCGTATGCTCACGTGTATTTAAGACTGTAAAGAAAGTTTATCAAGCCTTGATGATCTTTAATTTCTGAGTAGCGATATAACTTCCATGCCCGATTCAATGTTGCTTTGTCGCTCTGCATGATAATGACCGTCATTGCTCTTTTAGTTGGTCGCTCCCAGTCTTTTGCTAACCTTCGCCTGTACTAAGCGGACTGACTGCTTGTGCATCCAAAATCCTTTAAACCAGTTATGCCATATGAGTCCACCATACCTTCCTATACATGGTATTTACCTGCCATTCCTAACGAAGACTTTCATGTACCATCTCGAAATTAATCAAAAAAAAAGTATTTCTCTTTTGTGCCTCTGTTTTAGTTCATGAGGAATTAGTAGTTAATTCATGATCTTTTTAAGTTGGACAAGCTTCACCCTGGGATTGCATGTCTAATGTGCAAACCCATAATACGAGAAGGAACTGGCATAGAGTGCGCCCGGCTCATTAAAAAATTATACAACAAACAAACCCTCCTTCACGCTTTGTTCATGAGAAATCAGAAAACTTTGGCAGTGATAAACAAAGGAGATTAAGAGGATGTGATCGTCCTCATTCGGGAGCCGTTGCTCGAAACTTGTCCATCTCGAGAAGTGATTGAGTTATCTGCTAGCATTCGTTGACGAAATATGCATATTCTAAAAAATAATTATTACCTCTGTTTTTAAAACCAAGAGCTCTGGTACATGTTTAGTTTTTGTTTCCGACCTCGGGTTTTCAACCTTGCCAACAAAAGCCACGGTTCGAGAGTCTCCACCTTCTTTAAAGCACCAACTATTTAGAGCATGATTGTCATTTTGAGTGTAATGTGCATTGTCCCAAAGTACCATTGTCTATTGCATGATTATGATATCGTTTATTCTGAAATCATTGTATCTAGTCATCACTTAAAACTTGGAGGTGCCCCTGCATTTATGTTTTGCTTCACTAAAGGGGGCAAGCGAGATATCATTTTGTCATATTTGCACACCATGCTCACTACAAATCTATTGAGTGTTTCAGTATCATATTGTAAAACTTTCAGTTCTTTGTGATTTTCTCATGAGGCAACTTAATTACTACAGATTCATTGTCTCAGTAAGCACTTGTCATGTGACTGTGAAAAGTTCTTATATGGTTAATAGCAGGTCACCACAGAAATTATGCTTGTTATCGTTTACCTACTCGAGGACGAGCAGGAATTAAGCTTGGGGATGTTGATACGTCCAAACGTATCTATAATTTCTGCTTCCTCCATGCCCTTTTTGTGTGATATTGCTATGATATTTATGCACTTCCATACACTTTTTGATCATATTTGGACTAACCTACTAATGGTTGCAAAAGTGCACAATGTTCTTGTTTTACACTTTATTGTGTAGGAATTACTTGGAAATTGACAAAAACGCAAAAGGAGTCGTATTGGAGTAGGACTCTGACTTTCCTGAAATCTGTCCGAGAACGTTTTTTAAAGATGGTCACGTTCCGGCTCGAAGACGACGTCAAACGAAAACAGTCTAGTTGCAAAAGTTGTGAGGAATTTCGGGGCGATGCTTCTGGATATAAAATTCGTCCAAATCGGAGTCCGGACGGCCGAGTAAAGCCCGTTTTACTGAGGCCCAAAATCTGATGACGGGAATCCGAGAGTCTTGATACGTCCAAAACGTATCTATAATTTCTGCTTGCTCCATGCCACTTTTGGGTGATATTGCTATGATATTCATACACTTCCATACACTTTTGATCATATTTGGACTAACCTACTAATCCACTGCACCCCGGTGCCAGTTTCTGTTTTCGGCTGTTTTTGTATTTCAGGTTTTCACGTTACGAGAATTGTCAGGAAAAATCCAGAAAAATTATATAAAAAATCAGCGTTCCAGAACCTACCTTGCGCCCGAAGGACAGCCGGGGGGGCCACCAGGGCTCCAGGCAGCCTGGCGGCGCCCCCCCCCCCTGGGCCACGCCGGGGGGGCGCCTGGGCCCCCCGAGCCCCGTCTGGTGCCCCCCTTCAGCATATATTTAGAGCGTCCTTCGAAACCCTCGGGACGAGAACTCTTTTTCGCGATCTCATCTATGTTCCTCCGCCGCCACCGCTTCCAAGATCGGGAGCACCAGGAGAACTCTTCCCGGCACCCTGCCGGAGGGGAGGATCACCATCGGGAGCCTCTCCACCACCATGGACGCCTCCCGGATGAGTTGTGAGTAGTCTCCCTTGGACCATGAGTCCATGACCAGTAGCTATGTGATGTTCTCCTTCCGTTCTTGTGCTTCACTAATTAGTCCTCGTGAGCTGCCCTACATGATCGAGGCACATATGTAATCCTTATGCTGTTGCTATGATGAGTTTGCTGGGATCCGATGGATTATGAGATTATGTTCAGATTGATCTTGAGTAATATATTTGATCTACCTCTTTTATATTTATGTTCATAAGTAATTCTTGCATGTTCTCCGTTGTTATTTATTGCTTTGGCCAAGTAATACGTAGTGACTCCAAGAGGGAACGTTATGCTCGATTGTGATTTCATGCCCCTCGATGACTAGCTTGAGTGACAGAAACATGAGTCTAGGGGATGTGCTGTTGCCACAAGGGGGAAAACAACGGTGCTTGTGCCCGCGGGTGCAAGGATTGTTTACTTTACGCAAAGTTCTTTTAATGCAGTTGTATGTTGCTTTGAGTTTACACTATGGGTGGGACTCGCAACTTAATACCAGCGAGATGTTCTGGATAGATATCTCAAGGTGGATGATTAGTAGTAGATATGGATGGATTTCGGTCTACTTACTTTGGCGTACCGCCCATGCTTTGAACCTCAACCTTTCTTGCAATGTAATCAGCATTGGTTTGCGTTCGTGGTCCTGTCAATTGCCCAGCTGTAATTCGTTTACCTCACATAGCTGTTTTATCGTCTTTTGGGAGAGAGACATCACTAGTGAACATCATGAGACTCCGGTCCATATTACCATCATTGATCACATCCGCTATTTACTTTTCGCTTTTATTTACTATTGCAAACATTATCTATCACTACTATCATTTGCGTTTAATCCTTTGTGAACTTCAAGGATGGAGGGATTGACAACCTCTCTGTACTCGTTGGGAGCAAAGTTATTTGTATCTGTGTGCAGGTCCACGTTGATTGCTAATCCGCGCCGTTAGCAGTTGACACCTACTTGTTGAACCTAGGAGTCTCTGGGGATTCGATCCTTGGCATCTTTGCTAAGGAAAAACTTCCACAACACTGCATCTTTCACCTTCCACTTGGGGTAACCAACGAGGGGTTAGAGGCTCATCAAGGCGTATTTTCTGGCGCCGTTGCCGGGGACTCCACTCTTCAGGATAGGGGAGTTGCATGCTATCTTTTACCTTTGCTTTTTAGTCTTGTTAGTTTACCTTTCAGTTTTTTGCTTTAGTACCTTTTATCGAAAAATCACAAAAATAGTTATCTTGCTTGCTTGCTACTATGGGTTCCACCGAGAACACCAAGTTGTGTGACTTCACTAGTCACAACAACGATGACTTTATCAGCACACCTATAACTACACCTGCCACTTCAGCACCTTCATATGAAATTAAACCTGCTTTACTGAACTTAGTCATGAAAGATCAATTCTCCGGTGCTGGAGATGATGCTGCTTTACACTTGAACAACTTTATTGAACTTTGTGATATGCAAAAGTACCAAGAAATAGATGGTAATATTGTTAAGCTTAAGCTTTTTCCTTTCTCCTTGAGAGGAGGAGTTAAAATTTGGTTTCAGTCTTTGCCTAGAAATAGCATAGATTCATGGGACAAGTGCAAAGACGCTTTTATCGGAAAATACTATCCACCTGCTAAAATTATCCAACTTAGAAGCAACATAATGAATTTTAAACAATTGGATAATGAACACGTTGCCCAAGCTTGGGAACGTATGAAATCTCTTATCAAGAACTGCCCTACTCATGGTTTGACTACTTGGATGGTTATCCAAACTTTTTATGTAGGCTTGAACTTTACCTCGCGGAACTTGTTAGATTCGGCCGCGGGAGGAACTTTTATGTCAACTACACTTGGTGCTGCCACAAAGCTTCTCGATGAGATGATGACCAACTATTCCCAATGGCACACCGAACGCGCTCCAACAGGTAGGAAGGTAAACTCTGTCAAGGAGATTTCCTCCTTAAATGAAAAAGTTGACTTAATCATGTCTCTACTTTCGAAGCAATCCTCTGTTGATCCTCGTGATGTTCCTTTAAATTCTTTGATTGCTCAAGAACAAGTAGATGTGAACTTTATCTCTAGAAACAATTTTAACAACAATGCTTATAGGAGTAACTTTGGTAACAATCCTAAACCGTTCCCCTCTAATTCTTATGGGAACAACAATGCTTATCCTAGTACCAAGAACTCCACTACTGAACTAGAGATTATGCTTAAAGATTTCATCACTACCCAAAAAGCCTTTAATAAGAGTGTAGAAGAAAAACTACATAAACTAGATGATCTTTCTTTTAAGGTAGACCATTTAGCCAATGAGGTAAAATTGCTAAATATTAGAACTTCTCCTCTTGAGGAGAGGGAAGTCACTCCTATAAATGCTATTCAAGTGCAAATTAATGAAAATATTAGGATGATGGCTAAACTTAAAGAAAGATGGGCTAGAGAAAGGGAGGAAGAAGATAGAATTAAGAGCCTTCCTACCCACCACACTGTTGCTACTATCCAAGTTGTTAAAGATGTCCAAACCCTTAGCACCCAATGTACTCCTGGTCCCAATGGACCTATTAATGGTGATGCTATGACTATAGAAACTACCAAACAAGTGAACCTAAAGGACACCACTACCACTTTACTTGATGCTAATGACCTTGATTTTGATAATTGCACTCTTACCGAAGTTATTGATTTCCTTCACAAGATGTCTAGAGACCCCCGCACTAGCACGCTTAACCTTGCCTTCACAGAGCATATCACTAATGCTCTCATCAAAGCTAGAGAGGAGAAACTTACAGTAGAAGCCTTCATACCTAGAAAGCTAGAAGATGGTTGGGATCCTATGATAAAAATTAAATTGAATGACTTCTCTTGCTATGCATTATGTGATGTTGGAGCCAGTACTTCTATTATGCCCAAAAGAATATATGATATGCTTAAATTGAAACCTTTTGATTCTTGTTCTTTTGGTGTTCGTCTCGTTGATTCTTCCATAAAGAAACCTTTGGGGAGGATCGACGATGTTCTTATCATTGTCAATGACAACTATGTTCCCGTTAATTTTACTATTATGGATATTGAATGTGATCCTTCATGTCCAATTATTTTGGGACGTCCCTTTTTACGCACCGTTGGTGCTATCATTGACATGAAAGAGGGTAATATAAAATTTCAGTTTCCTCTCAAGAAAGGGATGGAACACTTCCCTCGAAAGAAGATCAAGTTACCTTTTGAGTCCGTTGTACGGGCTAGCTATTCTTTTACTCTTGATAAAACTTGATCTATATGTATTATGCCTAGCTTAAAGGCATAAAAGAAAGCGCTTTTGGGAGGCAGCCCACATGAATAAATTTTTATATTATGCTTTTTTTGTGTCTTGATGTTGTTTACTACTGTAGCATCATCATTGTATCTTTGCTTTTCATATTTGTGCCAAGTATAGCCTCTGATTGCTAGAAAGTTCAAAAGTTATGAGGTGTTGTCCAGGAAACAGATTCTGTCCTTGGATAGAGAAATTCGTATAAAATCACCAGATCATCTTTTTGGTCTGAATTTTTTCGACAGCATTCTCTATATAATTGTCTTTCGTGCGTATGTTCTGAGTTTTTTGATTTGAGTTGCAGAATTGCCCCGAAAAAATCAATTACTACCTGCTGTTCTGTTTTTCACAGATTCTGTCCTGTTTTGCCTTTCCTTCATTTTGCAAACCAAGAGCTTGCTTTTTCTTTGCGAAAACCTTTTGGCAATCTTGAGAAACAGTAGAACTTCAAGAATATATTTATTTCCAGCAAGGTATAATTATTTTATTAAGGGTACTAACCTCGCTAATCAGATTATGATGAGTTATGTATGAAGGGAGTTTTCAAGTGTGCGAGGGAAGATGATAAAAAGATTCAGGAGTGTCAAGCGCTCAAGCTTGGGGATGCCCCCGTGCACCCCCAAGAAATATTCAAGGAGACTCAAGCGTCTAAGCTTGGGGATGCCCCCGTGCATCCCCTTCTCCATCAACATTATCAGTTCGTCTTTCGTTTCGCTATATTTTTATCACTTCATGTGTTAAGTGCTATGCTTGGAGCGTCTTGCTTTTAGTTTTCTTTTTAGTTTTTCATAACGAGTCGGAACTCAGCTTTCTTTATGTGGGAGAGAAACACGCTCCACTTCTACCTAGAACATAACATAGAATTTTCATGTCTATCTTTGTTGTGTGTGTTCTTTGTCTTTTAATAGCTACTATCATGCTCTGCTCTTAGTATTCATGCTTATCTTTTCAAAGAGCTTTTGTTTAGTTGGTTGCTTGAACTCTCTTTGATCATCATGCTTATCTAATTAAGAGAGTTTGCTTCCGTTGCATTGGTTAATATGTCTATGATAAAGATGCTACGTGCATAATGGCGCTTAGTAGTTCAGGTTTCTTATGGTTAGTCTCAAATAGCTGGGGGATTCCCAATGTGTTATTGGAATACCAACTTGATTTGTTTGCCTATGATGTGGTATGGTTTAGTAATATCTTCCTTCGAGAATTTATTTTGATTGACTTGGCGTATGCTCACGCATATTTAAGACTATAATTAAAGTTTGTCAAGCCTTGATGATCTTTTATTTCTGAATAGCGATATAACTACCATGCCTGATTCAATATTGCTTTGTCGCTCTGCATGATTATGACCGTCATTGCTCTCTTAGTTGGTCGCTCCCAGTCTTTTGCTAACCTCCACCTGTACTAAGCAGACTAACCTTGCAATACATAGCTCATGGGAAAGTAGCTTAAAAACTATTGTGGTAAATAATATGTTGCCTATGTATCTTATTTCTTATAAGTTGCTTGCTGAGCGGTAACCATGTTTCTGGGGACGCCATCAACTGTCACACTTTTGTTGAATATCATGTGAGTTGCTATGCATGTTCGTCTTATCTGAAGGGTGATTTGCCATGGGTTGAATGAGTATGCATATTGTTAGAGAAGAACATTGGGCCGCCAACCAAAGCCATGTATCATGGTGGAAGTTTAATCTTGGACATTAATCCTCAATCTCTTATGAGAATATGCTTATGCATTAAAGAGGAGTCCATCATCTATTTTCTATGTTGTCCCGGTATGGATGTCCTCAAGTTGAGATCTATCAAAAACGAGAAATCAAATGCGATTTATCTCCTTGGACCTTTGTACAGGTGGCATAGAGGTACCCCTTTGTGACACTTGGTTGAAACATATGTAATGCAATGATAACCCATGGAAATCCGAGCTAATTAGGACAAGGTGCGAGCACTATTGGTATTCGATGCATGAGGCTTGCAACTTATAGGATGTCTTATGCATGACACATATGAAGTACTACTACCGTTGACAAAATTGCTTCTATGTTTTTAAAAATAAAAAGCTCTAGCACATAACCATCCTTTTACTTTTATGTTGAGTCTCCACCTTCTTTTAAAAGCACCAACTACTGAGAGCATGATTGGCATTCTGAGTGTAATGTGCATTGTCCCAAAGTAGCATTGTCTTTTGCATGATTGTGATATCGTTTATTTTGAAATCATTGTATCTAGTCATCACTTAAACCTTGAAGGTGCCCCTGCATTTATGTTTTGCTTCACTAAAGGGGGCAAGCTAGATATCACTTTATCATATTTGCACATCATGTTCATTGCAAATCTATTTGATGCTTCAATGTCATGATGTAAAACTTTCAGTCATTTGTGATTTTCTCATGAGGCAACTTAATTACTATAGAATAATTGTTTCAGTAAGCTTTTGTCATATGACTGTAAAAAGTCCTATATGGTTAATAGCATGTCACCACAGAAATTATTCTTGTTATCATTTACCTACTCGAAGACGAGCAGGAATTAAGCTTGGGGATGTTGATACGTCCAAAACGTATCTATAATTTCTGCTTGCTCCATGCCACTTTTGGGTGATATTGCTATGATATTCATACACTTCCATACACTTTTGATCATATTTGGACTAACCTACTAATCCACTGCACCCCGGTGCCAGTTTCTGTTTTCGGCTGTTTTTGTATTTCAGGTTTTCACGTTACGAGAACTGCCAGGAAAAATCCAGAAAAATTATATAAAAAATCAGCGTTCCAGAACCTACCTTGCGCCCGAAGGACAGCCGGGGGGGGCCACCAGGGCTCCAGGCGCCCTGGCGGCGCCCCCCCCCCTAGGCCGCGCCGGGGGGGCGCCTGGGCCCCCCGAGCCCCGTCTGGTGCCCCCCTTCGGCATATATTTAGAGCGTCCTTCGAAACCCTCGGGACGAGAACTCTTTTTCGCGATCTCATCTCTGTTCCGCCGCCGCCGCCGCTTCCAAGATCGGGAGCACCAGGAGAACTCTTCCCGGCACCCTGCCGGAGGGGAGGATCACCATCGTGAGCCTCTCCACCACCATGGACGCCTCTCGGATGAGTTGTGAGTAGTCTCCCTTGGACCATGAGTCCATGACAAGTAGCTATGTGATGTTCTCCTCCCGTTCTTGTGCTTCACTAATTAGTCCTTGTGAGCTGCCCTACATGATCGAGGCACATATGTAATCCTTATGCTGTTGCTATGATGAGTTTGCTGGGATCCGATGGATTATGAGATTATGTTCAGATTGATCTTGAGTAATATATTTGATCTACCTCTTTTATATTTATGTTCATAAGTAATTCTTGCATGTTCTCCGTTGTTATTTATTGCTTTGGCCAAGTAATACGTAGTGACTCCAAGAGGGAACGTTATGCTCGATTGTGGGTTCATGCCCCTCGATGACTAGCTTGAGTGACAGAAACATGAGTCTAGGGGATGTGTTGTTGCCACAAGGGGGAAAACAACGGTGCTTATGCCCGCGGGTGCAAGGATTGTTTACTTTACGCAAAGTTCTTTTAATGCAGTTGTCTGTTGCTTTGAGTTTACACTATGGGTGGGACTCGCAACTTAATACCAGCGAGATGTTCTGGATAGATATCTCAAGGTGGATGATTAGTAGTAGATATTGATGGATTTCGGTCTACTTACTTTGGCGTACCGCCCATGCTTTGAACCTCAACCTTTCTTGCAATGTAATCAGCATTGGTTTGCGTTCGTGGTCCTGTCAATTGCCCAGCTGTAATTCGTTTACCTCACATAGCTGTGTTATCGTCTTTTGGGAGAGAGACATCACTAGTGAACATCATGAGACTCCGGTCCATATTACCATCATTGATCATATCCGCTATTTACTTTTCGCTTTTATTTACTATTGCAAACATTATCTATCACTACTATCATTTGCGTTTAATCCTTTGTGAACTACAAGGCCGGAGGGATTGACAACCTCTCTGTACTCGTTGGGAGCAAAGTTATTTGTATCTGTGTGCAGGTCCACGTTGATTGCTAATCCGCGCCGTTAGCAGTTGACACCTACTTGTTGAACCTAGGAGTCTCTGGGGATTCGATCCTTGGCATCTTTGCTAAGGGAAAAACTTCCACAACACTGCATCTTTCACCTTCCACTTGGGGTAACCAACGAGGGGTTAGAGGCCCATCAAGTCTATATAAAGAGAGGAAACCTAGGTCACCAAGGGCCACGAATTTTCCTCCTCCCAAGCCGCCATCTTGGAGGGGAGGACCAGCACCATTGCAGCACCATCCACAAGGAAGAAGGGGGGCCAAGGAGCCGCTGCCCCCTAGGGCCGCCGCCGCCCCCAAGGGCCGCCGCCGTCTCCTCCTCGCCGCCGCCGCCTCCGTGGCCGCCGCCGGTCGCCGCCTCCTCGCGGGGCTGCACCTCTCCATAAACACCATCATCAACCTCCTCCTCACCATGTCCATGCGTGAGTAGTCTCCTCCGGGGCCGAGGGCTCGTACGTGTAGCTATGTGGTTATCTCTCTCTCCCATGATGTGATCTTCGTTGTGATCATAGGCTATGTTAATCTAGGGTGATCTCATGATGTTTCCCCTTCCTCTATGTATTGGATTGATGTACTCACTTGTCTTTATCTAGTATAATCCCCGAGACCAAGGTGACAGCGGTCTATTGGACATGGATTAGAAAAATATTTTAATGAGTGATTTCCTCTCTTGTGTGTTGATTGAAGATTGAGAGTCTCTTGGTGCTTGTCTTTGACTATCCTTTAGATATGTTGTGGTGATTGTGGGACTCTCTTTGGATGGCCGCGGTGACATTGGGAAATCCTTAGATTGAGAACTACGAACTTTGAGGTGTGCTTTTGTAGCCCTACATAATTCTCGTCCTCTCATGACCACGAAGGAATGACCTCCGGGTGCGTCTCCATTGCATGTTTTATGGGAAATATCATGTGATTCGATTATGTTAATGTTGTTGGGAGTTGCCACTAGTGAAAGTATGATCCCTAGGCCTTGTTTCCACCATTGCAATACCATTTGTGCTCACGTTTACCACTTGTTTGCTTGCTGCACTTTTTATTACAGATTTATATTACTTTGCTTTGCCACTTCTATCATCCATATTTTACCATCTCTTTGCCGAACTAGTGCACCTATACAACTCCTAGTTGTATTAGGTGTGTTGGGGACACAAGAGACTTCTTGTATCTTAGTTGCAGGGTTGCTTGAGAGAGACCATCTTCAACCTCTACTTCCCCGAGTTCGATAAACCTTAGGTCATCCACTTGAGGGAAATTGTTGCTGTCCTACAAACCTCTGCGCTTGGAGGCCCAACATAGTCTACAAGAGTAGAAGCGTGTGTAGACATCAGTATACATGCTTCCATGGTCACCACTCAAGTAGAACAAGTACTTAAAGCTAAGAATGATTTGCTCAATGAATTGAATAGTAAGAATAATGATAATGCCATTAGAGTTGTGACTAGAGGTGGTAGAATGACTCAGGAACCTCTGTATCCTGAAGGCCACCCTAAGAGAATTGAGCAAGATTCTCAGAGAGCTAATTTTGATGCACCTAGTTCCTCTAAGAAGAAGAAAAAGAAAAATGATAGGACTTTGCATGCTTCTGGTGAACTTGTAGCTCACCCACCTGAGAATCCCAATGATATATATGTTTCTGATGCTGAGACACAATCTGGTAATGAACATGAACCTAGTGATAATATTAATGATGATGTTCAAAATGATGCTCAACCTAGCAATAATAATGATGTAGAGATTGAACCTACTGTTGATCTTGATAACCCACAATCAAAGAAACAACGTTATGATAAGAGAGACTTTGTTGCTAGGAAGCACGGTATGGAAAGAGAACCATGGGTTCAGAAACCCATGCCTTTTCCTCCGAAACCATCCAAGAAAAAGGATGATGAAGATTTTGAGCGCTTTGCTGAAATGATTAGACCCATCTTTTTGCGTACGCGTTTGACTGATGTGCTTAAAACAAATCCTTATGCCAAGTATATGAAAGACATTATTACCAACAAAAGAAAGATACCTGATGTAGAAATCTTCACCATGCTTGCCAATTACACTTTTGAGGGTGGAATGCCTAAGAAATTAGGAGATCCAGGAGTACCTACTATACCTTGCCCCATTAAGAGAAACTATGTTGAAACTGCTTTGTGTGATCTTGGAGCTGGTGTTAGTGTTATTCCTCTCTCTTTATATCGTAGACTTGATTTGAGTAAGTTGACGCCTACTGAAATATCCTTGCAAATGGCCGCTTAATCAACTGCTATACCTGTCGGTATCTGTGAGGATGTGCCTGTTGTAGTTGCAAATGTTACTATTCTAACGGACTTTGTTATAATTGATATTCCCGAGGATGATAGTATGTCTATTATTCTAGGAAGACCTTTTTTGAATACTGCAGGGGCTGTTATTGATTGCAACAAAGGCAATGTCACTTTTCATGTCAATGGTAATGAGCATACGGTACACTTTCCGATGAAACAACCTCAAGTTCATAGTATCAATTATATTGCAAAACTTCAACCATCACTATTGGAGGTTTTAAGTTTCCTATTCCTACTATCAAGAAGGCATATGACATACTTATTGTTGGGGACATACATATCCCATTGAGGTAACATAGTGTTATTCGAAAATTCTCCAGTTTCATGTTACTCGGAAAGAGTTTATTAACAAGACCTGATCAACCTTGTTAATGGATTCCTTTTGATGAACATGGGATAGGTGAATCTAGATAGCACAAACCTTCTGTACCCCCCTTTTACTTTCTGTTAATTAGGTTAAATAAAAGAAAATAGCATTATCTGTCTGTTTCCAGACTTATCCATGCAATAAAAAATATCCCGAAAATAAAAGTTCTCCAAATGCCATGAAAATGAAATATGATTTTTTCTGGAATATTTAAGAAAATATGCCACTGAACACACAGCGAGGGGAGCTAGCACGTGGCCTCGAGGGCACAGGGCGCGCCCCCCTGCCTCGAGGGCCCCACGTGCCCCCCCCCCTCCACTTATCCTTTCACCCATACTCTTCTTCTTCCTCCCAAAAAAATCCCCAACCAGCTCAAACCCGAGTTCTAGCTCATTTTGCTGCCATTTTTTATCTTCTTGCTCAAAGCACCATTCACCAAACTGTTTGGGGAGATTGTTCCTTGGTATGTGACTCCTCCATTGGTCCAATTAGTTTTTGTTCTAGTGCTTTATTTGTTGCAAATTTGTGCTGCTGTGGTGACCTTGTTCTTGAGCTTGCATGTTAAATTTTCTTGGTCCCAGTAGTTCTAATGCATGATATAGCTTCTAGGCACTTATAGGAGTTGTTGCTATCAATCTTGTTGAGTTTGGTTAACTTTTATTTGTGGGTACTAAAAATTTCAGAAAATTTCAGAAAAATGTCTAGGAAAAACTTCCAAGGTGGTCCTTCAAGAAAGCAAGGACCGAGGCTTGTGTTCCGTGAGCCCGACGATGAACCACCGAGGGATGTTGATGTACGGCCTTGCGAATGGACGTCGGATGAATTTATGGGTCAAGCGGGCATCAAAGATGAATTTTACGCATATGTGCGTAACGCTGACCTCGAGGACTTCATGCAAGATAAGTGCCTCCAATACCGTGGGTTAACTGATAGCTTTGTGAGAAGGTTTAAATTTTCATCTTCACGTAATTCTCACACTGTCTTGTTTGATCTTTATGATAAATCTTATACCATGGATTTAGAGGATTTTAATGAAGCCTCCAAGCTCCCACAGTGGGGCAGTATGAGTGATCCTCGTAAATCTGAATTTAAAGAATTCCTTGCTAGTATTACAGTGGGAGAATACAGGGACATTAC
Organism: Secale cereale; assembly: GCA_902687465.1. Classification (NCBI taxonomy): domain Eukaryota; kingdom Viridiplantae; phylum Streptophyta; class Magnoliopsida; order Poales; family Poaceae; genus Secale; species Secale cereale. The sequence continues at coordinate 702,014,820 of LR738712.1, forward strand.
AAAGCCACCACGGGGAGCATACATTTTCCTACTATTCATTACTTTGCTCCCGTTATTGGTAGATGCATAAATGGTAAAGATGAAGCATGTCACATGTGTGTCCCTGATCTCAGCATTCTCAGGAGTGTTGTACTAGGTGATAGGCAATATAATTTAGGAGCAATTGTTGCACGTAGACTACACCATAATGGTTCAAATGGAGATTTATTTGGCGGGATCTATGCTACTCGCATAGCCCGCTATCTTGGTGTGTCTGTGCATCCGTATGATAACCCTTTACCTCCTGCTTATTTAGACAGTAATGCTATGGCTAGTCACCGTGTTATAGAGTGGGATAATCAGACTCTCAAATATCGACTAATCTTTAACCGGCAGCATGCCATCCCTATTGTTCTTCCTGCCCCTACTTTGTTTAACTTTCAGGAAAAAGGAAGACACACTATCACTATGGAGGAGGGAAATGCCCATTATAACATGACAGAGGCAGCCCGTCTTCGAGCTGCAGCTCAGCAGGCAGCATCTGCTGCATATCAGTACGACCCCAACTACAACTTTGGATATCCGCCTGGCCAGTACTGGCCATAGACCAACTTAGGCCAAAAGCCTAAGCTTGGGGGAGTACGTGTTTCTCACCGACTTTACTTTCATGTTCACACTTATTCTAGCTATCGGTGCTCACACTCTTTCACTGTACCATCCATGCTTAGTTTAAATTTCTTTTTCTTAGTCTTTTTCTTGTGTGCTAGAAAAACCCAGAAAAATAAAAAAAATATTAGTTGTAGCTTCCAGCTAGTTTACTTTATTTGCTTGTAGTAGTAACTAAAAAATGAAAACCCAAAAAGATTTCTCGTTCTTCTTTTGCTTGTTGGTAGCTTTCCCGTGTAAATAGTTTCTTTTCTTTTCTTTAGGGGTTAAGAGTAGAAGACCATGATTAAAATGCTTAGTGGCTCTCATATGCTTTGTTGTTGCTTTAACCTTGAGCCATATTACCTTGTCTTCTCTCTTGTATTAATGCCTGCAGATTCCAGCTTAGTCCAATGCACGTGCACTATTATTATTATCCACACCATTTGATCGTGCGAGTGAAAGGCACTAAGGATGACATATGATGAACTAATTGAGATGAGAAAAGCTGGTATGAACTCGACCTCTCTTGTTTTTGTAAATATGATTGCTCGTCGTTCTTGATTCAGCTTGTTATGAATGAAACATGTTTGCAATAACAATTAGAGATCATAGCTGCTTATGCCATGCTTAATTAGCCGAGAGTTTATAATGGTCTATCTTGCGTGCCGACATGATATTAAAATGATTGTGATGTGGTATGATGGGTGGTATCCTCCTCTGAACGATTTAAGTGACTTGACTTGGCACATGTTCACGCATGTAGTTGAAACAAATCAACATAGCCTTCACGATATTTATGTTCATGGTGATTTATATCCTACTCATGCTTGCATTCATTGTCGATTAATTTTAATGCATGTTTATGACCGTTGTTGCTCTCTAGCTGGTCGCTTCCCAGTCTCCTTCTAGCCTTCACCTGCACTAAGCGGGAATACTGCTTGTGCATCCACTCTCATAAACCCCAAAGTTATTCCACATGAGTCCACCATACCTTCCTATATGCGGTATTTACCTGCCGTTCCAAGTAAATTTGTATGTGCCAAACTCTAAACCTTTAAATAAAATTATGTTTTGTATGCTCGAACAGCTCATGTATCAACTAGGGTTGTCTATGTCTTCCATGCTAGGTGGGTTATTCTCGTGATGAGTGGACTCCGCTCATCATTCACGAGAAAATGGCTGGTAACCGGGATACCCAATCCCATGCTCAAAATCATAATAATTAAACAAAACTCCCCTAGGGTTGTTGTTTGTTTGGACGGTAACCCGTGGATTCGGCTGGCCGTGGAGTGTGCTTGTTGGTGGTTGGGGGAGTATAAACTTTACCAATCTATTTGGGAACCGCCTGTAATGTGCGTAGCATGGAAGATATCGAGATTCTTGGTTGTTATGTTGACAATGAAAGTATACCGCTCAAAATGTTATTCAATCTCTATTTAAAAATCGAGCTCTGGCACCTCTACAAATCCCTGCTTCCCTCTGCGAAGGGCCTATCTATTTACTTTTATGCAGAGTCATCACCCTCTTTTCAAAGAGCACCAATAGGAGAGCACCTATGTCGTTGCATGTATTACTATTAATTTGCATTGAGTATGATCATGACTGGATCTCTTTTACCATGAATTACAATGTCTAGTCAGTCCTTGATATTTAAAGGTGCTCTGCATTTATGTTTTGCGGTCTCAGAAAGGGCTAGCGAGATACCATCATGTTATATCATATCATGATTGTTTTGAGAAGTGTTGTCATCCGAGGTTTATTATTATTGCTCGCTAGTTGATTATGCCATTGATGTGAGTAGTCTTGAGACCTGAAAGTTATTGTGAATGTGGTTAGTTCATGGTCTTGTAGAAAACCTGAATGCTAGCTTACATATTTATAACAACAAGAGCAAACAGAGTTTGTCAAAGTCTTTCTTTATCACTTTCAATTTATCAACTGAATTGCTTGAGGACAAGCAAAGGTTTAAGCTTGCGGGAGTTGATACGTCTCCAACGTATCTACTTTTCAAAACACTTTTGCCCTTGTTTTGGACTCTAACTTGCATGATTTGAATGGAACTAACCCGGACTGACGCTGTTTTCAGCAGAACTGTCATGGTGTTGTTTTTGTGCAGAAATAAAAAAGTTCTTGGAATCGCCTAAAAATCAACGGCGATTTCTTTCAGAAAATATAAAAAATACCTGCAAGAAGATCCACACCGGGGGGCCCACGGGCTGTCCTCGAGGGTGGGGGCGCGCCCCCCTGCCTCGAGGGCACCCCGATGCCCCACCGACGTATCCCCAGGTCCTATATATTCCGTTTCGTGGAGAGAAAAATCAAGGAGAAAGAATTATCGCGTTTCACGAGACGGAGCCGCCACCAAGCCCTAATCTCTCTCGGGAGGGCTGATCTGGAGTCCGTTCGGGGCTCCGGAGAGTGGAGATCATCGCCATCGTCATCATCAACCTTCCTCCATCACCAATTCCATGATGCTCACCGCCGTGTGTGAGTAATTCCATCGTAGGCTTGCTGGACGGTGATGGGTTGGATGGGATCTATCATGTAATCGAGTTAGTTTTGTTAGGATTTGATCCTAGTATCCACTATGTTCTGAGATTGATGTTGCTATGACTTTGCTATGCTTAATGCTTGTCACTAGGGCCCGAGTGCCATGATTTCAGATCCGAACCTATTATGTTTTCATGAATATATGTGTGTTCTTGATCCTATCTTGCAAGTCTATAGTCACCTACTATGTGTTATGATCCGGCAACCCCGAAGTGACAATAATCGGGACCACTCCCGGTGAGGACCATAGTTTGAGGAGATCATGTATTCACTATGTGTTAATGCTTTGGTCCGGTACTCTATTAAAAGGAGGCCTTAATATCCCTTAGTTTCCAATAGGACCCCGCTGCCACGGGAGGGTAGGACAAAAGATGTCATGCAAGTTCTTTTTCATAAGCACGTACGACTATATTCGGAATACATGCCTACATTGCATTGATGAACTGGAGCTAGTTCTGTGTCACCCTAGGTTATAACTTCTATATGATGAATTGCATCCAATGTAATTTCCCATCACCGATCCATTGCCTACGAGCTTTACCTATATTGCTAGCTGCTTATTTACTTTTCTGTTGCTATTATCACAAAAACTACAAAAACATTATCTTTACTTTTTATTGCTGCTACCACCACTATCACATTACTGTGCTACTAAACTATCTTGCTGTAGATACTAAGTTTCCAGGTGTGGTTGAATTGACAACTCAGCTGCTAATACTTAAGAGTATTCTTTGGCTCCCCTTGTGTCGAATCAACAAATTTGGGTTTAACACTTTACCATCGAAAACTGTTGTGATCCCCTACACTTGTGGGTTATCAAGGGGGTACTCAAACTCTCCCACGTATTGGCCCTCGAGTTCTCCTCTAGCTTGCAATATTTGCCATCACAGTGTGGTGATTGGTCATCGATTATCTTTACTCCGTCGGTTACCATTTTGGGGACCATGGACACCAATGCATCACCGGCCATTGCTTGCGCCAGCAACACACCTTCAGGCACTTACTGCCACGTGGTCTTTGGCGGGAAGTTGGCGACACTTGAAGAGTAAGAAGGCCTTGGCTTGAGGCCTTGGTTGACAAGGTGGTGAGAGTTGAAGTGAAAGTTGTGGCCTAGTCAAGTCAAAGAGGAGAGTGGTGGTATACCATCCTAGTTAATAGGACTAATAGACTACTCATGGCAATAAGATGCACCTTATTTTCTGGAAGCTCGTCTCCAAAGAACCTCCAAGTTAAGTGTGCTTGCCTTGGGGTAATTTGAGGATGGTTGGCCAACCTAGAAGTTGATCTGATGTGCACGAGTGAGGGCAAAATCCATAGAAAGACTAGCGTTGGTCCGTGGGGCCAATCTAGATCCCAAGCGGTAGCCACGTACAGTGCGCAGGAAAGACTAGTGTTGGGTTGTGAGGCCTAGTCTAGATCACAAGATGGTAGCCAGGTGTAGCGGCATTATACCCTATAACCAATCCTGGGGCATTACAGGCAAGCAAGAGAAGGTCGGGAAGACACAGAGCTTGCATTGGTCTTCGATCATGGGATTGCCAGAACCGGGGAGGCTCTCCTCTCTAAGTGACCTTGTTCGTGGAACTATATCTCTGACACATCAGGAATGAAAGCCAACATGGGAATTATTGGGTAAGTTCTTAGGTGATTTTTGTTCCATTAACTGTGTGGGCAGGCTTTGATGCATCAGACTAAGCACCGATGGGGTGTCTCCGATCGGAGGAAGCTTTCAACAATGTGTGTGCATTTATAGGTGAGGCATCATCAAACAATGATGGCGACATACTCTAAACAATCAAGATTTCTCGAGCGGCGGGGAGGCGAATTGTGGAAGTCCGCACTCACATGCGCTCTAGCAATTTGTCATGCCCTGGATTATCCCCTTGTTATGGTCAAGGTCGGGGCAAAGCCCATGACAAAGAGGTGGTCCTACATAGAGGAGAAGGATTAGTAACACCAGCCATTATAATAAAAAGGTTAACGGTAGTTCGACCAATGGTCGGTGCAGACCGAAAGAATGCCTCAATCACAAACTTGAAAGAGCACTTCAATCTCAGCCACATTCCTGTCCAGTAGTGACATGTTTTGCCATAAGGCAAATCAAATTGACATAAAATGTAGTAACGGTGACTGAAAATGATGATATATGAGAAAATTGTCTTATGACATAGTGATGCAAAATGGACATATCGTACGGACCGATTGAGATTCAGGAGTCACTCATGGGGCGTCATGATCTAAAAATGGTTGTGCTCAAACCTGGTGATGGCCTTGTAGGCTCGTCACTGCTCATCCCCTCGTTGCCGCCCTCGCTAGTCATTTCCATGCAGCAAAAGGTCCTCAAAACCAACAAGAGATTCTCACGAGAAAACTATATGAAGCCTCCAAACCGATGAGAGAAACCACACAAATGCCATTGAGGATGAAAACTAGGTAAATACTACTCCCTCCATTTGGGTTTATTGGGCCAAAGAACCGAAATGCAAAGACCAAGAAGGTGCGCATGGGCAGATAATTAGGTAATAAACCTGCTAAATGTGCTCCTTAATGTCCTCAACTTATTAGCCTATTAACTAAACTACACCTACAATGGCTACCATGCGCATGTAGCTTGGATGGCCGTCCAATTAGGAAAGCGCATGTGTGGGCGTACGAATCGGGTGATCAAAAAAATAACTAACACATTATTAATGTAATTGCCAAAAAAGGTACAACATTTGGTGGTCCTCCGACCCAATAAACCCGGCAGAGGGAATACTAAGTTAAATGAATAGGTGGCCCCCTCACCCTACTAGTCGTCGACTAAGGTCGGTGAGAAGAGGCGAGGAGTTGATAGGTGGAGATACACAGGGGGCTAGGGGAGAAAACGTGACGTAGAGAACACGAAAGGAAAAAGTAGTATATGGTAGTACCAGTTTAGGAGTATAGACTGCAGTACACCAGGTTGGGCCTTAGGGTCTTCTTTGTATTTTTCATTTCAATCTATTTGGAACGAAGGTTAGCTAACTACTACTACTACTAAGTTACATGATGGAGAGAAGTGGGGAGGGGCCAAAGGATGGAGATCTGGAAGGAGGTAAAGGAGGAAACGAGATTGGAGGAACGAGAGTACTCAATAATTCTAAGAGCGTAGACTGCAATACACCACACAAGTTGGATCTTAAGATCCTCCTTGTATTCTTTTTTGTTGTTTAGCGAATCCTTTGCTCTCCTTGTATATCAATACAACCCCTGCCCATGAATGTTCTCATTCCCCCCTTTATCTCTCATCCCTCCTTCTCTTGGGAGTCGCACATAGATATATCTCCAACTCCTCTCCCCTTTGGTGACAAGAGGAGGTTGGAGTACATAGTAAGTCTAGGGCTAGGGCTAGGTCTAGGTTTGCTCATGTGGCATCTGGTGTTATACTACCATGGAGCTTCACTCATGTGCTTGCGAGCGGTATCGGTTGGTTGCCTTGTTCTTCTTTCGGGCGGCTTCCATGGCACAACAACCACTAAGGTGGATCCGACGGGAGCTTCTCTAGTAAGCTCGTAAGTCTATGAAAGCGGGCTAATACATATTCCTCATCCCTTTTTCATCGCCGTTGTGGGGAAGCAAGAACAAAGGATCCGTGTTCTAGCCCTTCAACTCTGGAGCATTGCGGGGTGACATGGGTATGCCTTGTCTGTCTTTGATCGCTGAAATGTCCTTGAGCACGGGAGTTGAAGAGCAAGTCAACATATGTCTCTGATGTGCTTATTGGCTTTTTCGGTTTGGTTGCCACCTATGGGCCAGTCTATTGCCGATCCCCTCTGCGACCATTTTCAACATACCCAAATGTCTCTTTTCCTTGCTACCGACGACGACCCGTCATCGGAGACAATGGCTCGACGATCTCGGACGACTATATTATCCCTTGTATCATCTTTGACGTAATGTTTTTATTTTTTGGGGGGCACAACTGCCC
>LR738712.1:702022026-702067026 GCA_902687465.1 Secale cereale
CCCCCCCCCCCCCCCCCCCCCCCTCACCGCTCGGGCATTGCGCAAGCAGAGGGTAGCAGCGCACACCAGGTCACAAACACTCTCAGGATTCAGGAATCCAGCTGCAAGCAACAGAAATTAGCGAGAGCACGCACGCCATGGCAGCTTTGCTAGATCTCATGGTGGTTCACTTCTCGCCGTTGGCTCGCGCCGCTGGTGCCCCGCGGGCGTGCGCCGCGCTGGTGGTCGACTCAGGGCATCCGGGCAAGGAGAGGGAGCAATGCCGCCGGCCGTTCCATGCCCCCGCGCCGGCGTGCTGGGGAGGCGTGGAGGAGCGGCTCGCCGGGGAAGGGGAGGAGCGGCGCTGCCGATCACGGCCGCGGCCGCCGCCGCGCGTGGACCTTCGCGGGGGAGAAGGAGCACCGCGACGCATGGTCGGGAGTGTGGGCTGGGCCGAGAAAAATGGCCCACCAGCCCATTTCCTGCCCAAAGCCCGCTACGGCGGTACCTTGAAATACCCCGCCTTGGCGCCCGAGCCTAACCGCCTCAACGAACGGCGCGCGCTTCTCCTCTTCTCCCCGTCGCCGGAGCGCGCGCCGCCGACAAGAAACCAAGAACCCATCTCCTCCGCTCTCCAGCGATCCAGCGCCGGCGGCGACCGATGGACCAGTTCCACGACAGGCATCACGTGCGGCTGCGGAGCCGCGTGCTGGGCACCTACCTCCACGCCGACCACGACGGGGAGCACGTCTCCCTCAGCCGGCGCCGTGACTCGCTGAACACGGCGTGGGTGGTGCACATCCACCAGCGCGCCGACGGCCCGTACCTGCTCCTCCACAGCGCCGCCTACGGCCGCTACCTCGGCACCACGTTCAAACCGGCGCCGCTCGGCCACCACGGCTGCCGCACCGAGCAGCGCGACTACGACGACGAGCCGGACTTGATGGCCGTCATGTGGAAGGCCGCCGGGGCGGGCTTCGACGACGTCGTCCTGATCCGCAACGTCGCCGGCCGCTACCTCCGCGCCAACGGCAGGTACCTCCCCTGGAACACCGGCGTCACCGTCGACAACATAGGCAACGTCAGCGCCATGATGTACTGGACCGTCGAGCACATCCCTGCCAGAGAGGGTCCGCCTGGCATCCCAGGCCCGATCCACGTGAGTTCGCCATGACCTGCTTCTTGAATCTTGATAACTCTCGAATTGCTTCTTGAATCAGTTGAGCGAATTGAGTTTTGGGGATTGCGAATTGTGTTTCATTCGCCCGAGAGCAATTATCGGTTCTGTTCTTGGCTTCTTGGATCTCCTGAACCTAACCCGGTGGTTCTTTTGGACTCAACTGCAGACCCCCAGCCCCGGATACCACTCCCTCATGCTCTGGCGCAACCCGGTGGTGTCACGGCTGATCCGGTTCATGCCGTCCGATCCCAACGGCCCCATCTACACCCAGCACTGCTGGAACACGCTCCGGTTCAGGGGGAGGTCCGTGTTCCACCTGAGGGACGAGCTGGCCAGGCGCATCGCCTTCGTCCTGGAAGGGCGTCAGTCCTCCGACCTCGTAATCTGCGTCCGAGCGGGCCGCCGGGGGCGTCTGACCCCACTCGTCGTGGACCTGCCCAGCGACGGCTACGGCGAGACCCTCTGGATTGTCGTCTTCATGTCCGGGACACCAGGTGAGAGCCACTCTCCATGTCCCAACTTCCTAATGATCTCCTTCGTAATAGTGGCAAGAAGTGAGCCGGTAGTCTTGACTGAATTTTCTATGCAGGATGTACAGATTTTGGTGTAGATGCTATGATGTGTGTCCATGATCCTTTAGTATTGACTGAATTTTGAACCAGTTTGCTGAAAACGTTATAGTCCGACGAAAAGTTTACTGAAATTGTTTTAGTCTAAAATACAGTTAACTGAAACTGCGGGGAGTCGGTAATTGTCTGCAACTGTTGTAGTCTTGTAGATAAGTGAAAGATGATTACACACAACCTTGGTATGGAAAGCATTGATTTCATACTATTCTCCTCGATTCAGATAATGCAGTACCTCCATTTGATACTATTTTTTGCCATCAGTAAAAAAGAATTGTGTAAAGCCATTGAAAATTATAGAACTAAAAAAAGCCAAATCAGCTCATTAATCTCTTTTCAGAGTTAGCACAGAAGAGGATATATCCGTTTGAGTTTGCCTATTTTACTTGGGTTGAATAACCTCTGAACAAAATTCAGGTTCCTACAATACTAAAGTAAATCTAGTTTCTACAAACCATATTGTTTCCAGGTTTTGCACCTGAGCTGTATTTCTAGTCTTGTACTTTTCTTTTTGTAAAACTCTGAGATTTGGATTGCTGATCTGCTTCCTACAAATATTGTTTGGCCAGAAATGTGTTGGTGTTCTTGAAATCTTTTATTGCAGAATGCACAGATATTCGAACTCTTACTTAGTGTAGTGCTAACCTGATCCTTCTTGGAAAAAAGATTTTATGATAGGTTTTGTTAGGACTTTGACTTGTCTGAAAAGTAAAAGTAGCTGAATTGGAAATAGTACTAGGTGCCAAGTGGATTTATCAGTCTGTGCACACATGGCAAAACGTGGTCTGAAGCTATTAGAAGCTACTGGTTCCACATTACTGTTCTTAATTCAGATAATTCAGTTTGTCCATTTCGTAACATTTGCGCTAGTTGAAAAGGCAAATCATGTTGTAACATTTGCCGTTTAGTTCCTTGCACATTATATTGTTTCAGGTTTTGTCGTATTGATCTTGTTTGTTATTTGGTGTTCCGCCTAACTGACTCATTATTTCTGCTATTTCAGCTTATAACGCACTGCGACACCCGGATGTCGATGCAGAGTAGAGAAAGGTCAGAGCAGGAGTCCTGTTAGCTCACCTCTTCAGAAGTTTCACCGCCTTGGACATGACGGCAGCAGAACTGGATGTGTACTTTTGCATATGGATAGATACATATAGGTTCAGAAAACTCAGCAGCTGTCGTGTTTCTCCTGCTAGCTAAAACTTGCTCCGTTCTCTCGACAGGACAGAGCGAACCTGTCTGTTTTTGCCCTGAGGTTCTATGATTCAAAACTGCTGAAAGCCTTGCGTCCAGCGGTTGTAGTAGTCGTCAGGGTCTCGCTCTTCTGCAATTCATTCATCTCTATGATATGTGGTTGGTACTTGCGATGAGTTGATCTTGCATTTCTTTTAGATGATGGATGCACTTCGCATAAATGAAAAATGCAGCGGTTCTTGCCAGCAATGAGTTGATGATCCTGTGTTTATGTTAAGTACTTGGCAGAAATGCAAAATGTAGTGGGTTTGAGCTGGTGATTATGCTTGTAGTAGACCTGTTTTGAGTTTGGGCCAAGGAGCATGAAAAGGAATTTGTCGCGTGTGTGCCGAGCATCTGAGTTCTGGACGCGGCCACATCTGTACTGCAATTCCTTTGCGACATCTGTACTCCAGGTGCTCCTATAGGATTTGGAACCTTATTTCACAACGTGCCATTCCTTTGTAAAATCTGTACTGCAATGTTTCCCAATTTGTGTGTACATCTGGAGGTTGCTTGGCCGATTTCTAGCTCCGTGCACTGATGTGTGCCTTTCCGTAGTCTGTTTCTTATCACAATTAACGCTTGTAAGTTGTTTAGTCCATAAAGTTCCTTAGGTTCTTGTTATTTTGCAAGTTGTTTAATTTACAAATAGCAGTGCCATCCTTCTGTCCTATGTTACAGATCTTAAGTTATTTGTTGTATTATCATAATTTGTAGAAATAGGGTGATTTTCACAAGGTTGATATCGATATATCCATTATCTGTCCTACCATCCCATAACCTGAAACTGTTTGACAGTGTTTATATGTTTTCTAGTCAAATTCAGTCTGTTATAACGCCTTGTCCTACCATTATCAGGTCATTGGGGGTAGAGCCTGCTGAAACTAGGTTGATTTCTGGCGAAAACCCAAGTAAATAGAATACTCCCTCCGTCCCAAAACAAGTGTCTCAAGCTTAGTATAACTTTGTACTAAAGCTAATACAAAGTTGAGACACTTAATTTGGGACAGAGGGAGTAGCACATAGCAATTGAACACTCAGGAGTAGCACATAGCAATTGAACACTCAGGAGCTCTAATCTTTTTCATTAGTGAAACACCTTTTGTGCAAACTGAAAGCAGTCCAACCTAATGACCACACATCGATTTATCAACCATGAATGAAGTCTACTGGAAACTGAACGATTTCGACAGCCACTTCTACTCTGCGTGTAGGGAAGCTCAAATGTAGCACGCCATGGCGATTTGTTTTTTTTTTTTTTTTTGGAATCACCATGGCGATTTGTTGGTGCTAAGTAGTCTTAGTTACGCCTGCTTCTGCTGCAGCAGGAGCCTGAAGAGATCGCTTCCGAGGCACCGTCTGCAAGAGAAGTGCAGAATGCTTGCATGTCACATGTCATTTTGGGCATGTAAAAAGCTAGAGAATGGTTGCCCTTCCATGACGTTCTCCCTGTTATGCGATCGACTGGCTACAAGTTATAAGGTTAACAAAGCAAAAGTGCATCAAAGGGCGTTTGGTCTAGTGGTATGATTCTTGCTTTGGGTGCGAGAGGTCGCGAGTTCGATTCTCGCAACGCCCCAGTGTTTTTTTCCTTTGCAAAACAAAAAAGGTGTTATGTCATCACAAGATAGTTTGACACTAACATAAAGGCGGTGCCAATAAAATTTTCACCTGAGTCGTTGTAGTATAGTGGTAAGTATTCCCGCCTGTCACGCGGGTGACCCGGGTTCGATCCCCGGCAACGGCGAGTTTTTTATGTATCTTATTATTTCTTTCTGCGCTTGCATGCAAACTTTTGCTGGTTCAGTTTTTCTTTTTTGAACTCTCCAAATCCCTTTATTTATTCAGTGGTAAATAACAAAGACTCTTTTACAACACTAGTAAGCTTGCACGTGCAACGCACGTTAACTCACATAATTATGAAAACAATTGTTTGGTTTTACATAGTTCTTCATCTGCATATGTAAACCCAAAAAAATTAGTATAAATTTGGGTGAAAGAAATTTTTAATCGTAAGGTGTAAATAATACTGCCTCCATTATATTCAATAATATAAGATGTTTTGGATATTTCAATATGGGCTACATATGGACTGAAATAAGTGAATAAACACACTAAAGCATGTCTTATACTTTCGATTTAGAAAAAAAGTTAGAACATCTTATATTTGTGAAGAGAGGGAGTATGACCGGTCAGTGAATGTATCTCTACTACTTTCAGGTGCACTCCATCTGTTGTTTGATGCTCACTACTGATGAAAGAAGATCATACTCTGAAGGGAAGGGATAACATAAGCTAAAAAATCAATTGTATGAATTACCTAGTTATGTATCTTTGATTTTTATTTAACTGCATCTATGCATGTTCTCTTGTCTCCAATCTAATTTACTTAACAATATTCTCAAGGGAAATCAGAGAAGTCTCTAAATGATTTGTAAATTACTATTGCCCTAGGCACTCCACAAGAAAGCTATGTTGCTCCGGCGGCACCAGACCAAAATGCTTGGATGCCAGTTCAGCAGAACTGCAGAAGTCCATGTCTGGAAGGTTCTCCAGTGGATTATCATCCATCTTCCATTCCATTAGGTTCAGCAAATTCATGTTCTTATCTTGACAGTGCCCACTGCCGAACATAGTTAATCCTTTTTGACAAACTCTTTCTATTATATATGGGTGCAAATCTATCCATATGTACTCTGTATGTCCTCAACAACAGGCCAAACAATTTTAATCCTTTTCATGTCTAGCAAACCGTCGTTGGTGACAGCGTTGCCATATAATTTTCTATCATTCCTGAGTTTTCGAGGCAGTGGTTAGAACAATTACTAATTCAGCAAAGGTCTAGACAAACCCAATTGAAGCACTCAAACAAACATAATATCCCGTTCGTGCATAAATCAACAAGTATACTTCAAATTTGTACGGAATCTTAAATCTTACAATTGTACTAACAAAAAGACCCATTCAACATGAGACTATTATCATCCCTAAACGTTAGGATCTCCGAGATTAGTATAATAATAAAATAATGAACAAATAAAATAACTACAATTTGGAGCTTCAAGTAAAACGAAAGGTTAACGTAATTCTTCGGTGGACGACTATGTTGGTACCTAAAGGAGTCATCATCCTCCGTCAGTTCCTAATCTCCAACCTGGTAGACAATTATGGTCAACATACTTCCACAACTAACTTCGAATAAGACTAAAATACATGCTTACCGTGACAGCGTATATGACACCGGCATCACCTCATCCAACGGCAGCTGACGAGCCCACCAGGGCCACCACGACAGCGGTTTCCTCTAGCAGCACCAGATATACGCCGTCTCAGGATGGCTTGGCTTTGAGGAAAGACATGAGTGGCGTGGCACCATGGCGCCTACAGCCGGTGCTCATGGAGCGCCCTTTGGTCAGGGAGGAGGGTGGGTCGAGCGACGCTCTCTCTTATGTAATTGCAATGAATCACAATACGTTAAGAGCTAAAGTGATAACTAAAACCCTCGTATCCACTATATTCTCACGATATGTATAAGTTAAAAAGCTTATAACAAAATAACTGGTGGCAAATTATAGATTGCTCCAAAGATAAAATAATGCTTATTTGAGCCTTGCTCATAGATCAGTACTGCAATACCTACAACTAACTGGAACTACATAGTCAACTTCAAGCACAATCCAAAAAAAAATTGAATCCTTCATATTTTGAAATTTGAGCATTGGTGCATATCAGCTATATGGATTTGTCATATTATCAGGTTCGGTCAGTACATTAGTAAATTAGTCACATACACTGTTTGTTCAAACCAATTCCACTAATAATCAATAGACATGTATTTCTCTGGGAAGAGAAGCAATACACATGAGCGTCTCAAGGTCAAGGGCCAAACAATTCTGGAAAATACCATAGCATACATCATATCTTTTATAAATCTGTACTAAAATGGGATGCACGTACAGTTATCTTGGCTTGATCACCTATACAATCAGATCTTACTACTGGGACACTGGTACTCTCATATGCTTCCTATTGAACATCATGCAATTTATGAATTACCACTGCCCTAGGCACTCCACAGTCCAGCTATCTTGCTTGTGAATATCTTACATGTGCTCAGCATATCATCCTAATATACAGCGGCAGGATCGCAAAGTAAAATCAAAGAAAAAGATTATACGGAAGAAAGGGTGAATAAAAATTAGCTAGTGCCAGCGGGCTAGTATGATGAGGGACGGCACTGCATGGAGAAGGTTTTGGCAACAACTTTTACAAATGCGGAATAGAAAGCAATCATATTTGAAATGATAGGAGACAAATTGTATCGGATTCTATGAGTGATAGAGACTGTAATACTACTTTGAGGTGCTGGGCATATATTAGAAATGTGAGATGGCACAATGAGATTCTGTTTATACCAGGAAAAAAAAGATCGATAGAGGTGTGGGGAGACGTGCATTCGACCACTCGCCATGCAGTTGTGAAGAAAAAATCTCCTCCCAATTATGATTGTTTACATAAGCCAACAAACATAACTCTTCAATGTGATGGTTAAGAAAGAAAATAGCACATATAAGTTGTTATAGCTCAGTTGATTGTCCTCATCATCATACTATAAAATGACTCGTGCATCAACCTGCATACTTATGCATGTCTATCTAGCAGTGTATAATTGGTATAAGCACACGACGATTAAGTATACGAAAAAACAACACATTTTAGAAATGATAAGGTCTGTTTTTTCTGAAGCTATTCATCATCTAAGATGCAGGCAATCCAGCTATACTATCAAACTGAAAAGGCCAACAATAATAAGTAGCTAAGTTGCTCATTGCTCACGGCTTCATGCATATATTCTCCATGGCACCACGGTCTCATTGCACCTGAATCAAAAGCAACAACTTCACATGAGTCACCAACCACATTGGTGAACACATCGTATGTAAGTCAAAAGTATGCACCATGCATGAGCATAAAAATTATGCATAGACAAATGGCAGGTGCATATCCTATACATAAGCACTATGAAAATACCCAATAATGCAGGTGCCCCCTGAATCAGTAAGAGCAAGCCTTCATGAACTTCAAGACGGTAACGAATATCTCTTATGCTCACACTACTGGCAAGTTTCCTTTTAGATCTTCTGCTACGGGTACGCCGCCAATTTTATTATCCTTCATGCACTTGAAATCTTCTAAGATTAGATCATCACTGTTAATTGTAATAACCTGAAGAAAACACATGTAGACCAGGTATGGAGAAACAACTTCACTTGTCAAACCATCCCTCATATGTACATATATTCATCAGGAGCAACAGAAATTCAAATTTCCATTTGCTCCCCCTTCACGAACTCAGATCCAGTATCATCTCCTCCTACCAAAAGAAAACGTAATTCAGACTTGAGAAGTACAAAACTGATTATGAGAGAGAGAGAGAGAGAGAAGATCGGAGAAAGAAAGAGATGTGCATCAATGCATATAAGCTGCGTTCATCACGTAACAAAGATGTGGATCTGTTGGTGCCTGTGATACACACCATGAACAGAGGCATGGTTCGTCGCCATCGGTTGGAGGCACAGAGATCGCCACCAGCGGACGGGCGTGGCCGTGATGCAGTTGGGCGGTGGCCGTGCGTGGCAGGGAGGGCCGGTACCCGTGGTCCTCATCAGGGGTGGTTCAGGCTTGGATCTTTAGCGAGGGGATCGTACCTCGCAGACCCCGGTAGATGTAGATCCCGAGCTGCCGTCGTCGCCGCCAGACTGCTGCCCGTCAACCCCGTCGTCGCCGTCACTAGGGGCCTCATCAAATGAAGTACTAGGGTGAGAGAACCGAGCTAATTTTGCTAACTCATGAGCAACCGAATTTGCTTCACGATGGCAATGCTCGAACCGGGGCCTCAACAAGATCGCGCGGCATATAAAAACAGTCATCTATAACTGCTGCAGCTGGTCCAACAAATAAACCGCCATCTTGCATTGCTTGGATCACATCACTATTATCCGAGTTTATCACCAATCTTGACCACCCATGGCTTTGTGCCAAATTGAGACCAAACCGAAGTGCAAGGGCTTCACCCATTAGAGCATCCATGCATTCCCCAGCTACATAGTTTCCTACTGCCAAGAACTTCCCAGAGCTGTCTCGCAATACAACACCAACAATAACTTGCAGCGAACACCGCATCAACGTTGAGCATTACTGTCCCGACAGGCGGTGGTACCCAAGGGTTTCTCTGGATTTTTGTTTTCGACTTTGAGGCAGCGATGAAGTTTGTTGCAAGGCCCCAAACTGATGTAACATTTTCATAAGGCTGTTTATTTGCTCCTTGTGAACTACCCCCTCCATTCTTAAATATTTGTCTTTCTAGACATTTCAAATGAACTACAACATACGGATGTATGTAGACATATTTTAAAATGTAGATTCACTCATTTTACTTCGTATGTAGTCACTTATTTCAAAACGGAGGGAGTAGCTTTGTTCGTAGAAACCACAATACCATGAAGCAATTGCCACAAGGAGGTCTGATCTTTCATGTCCCAACATAGCTATTTCAACCTTTTTTTTTTAGAAAAGGTGGATGTACCCCCGGCCTCTGCATCTGGATGATGCATCCAACCATTTTATTAATTATTCTCAAAGACCATACAAAGTGATACATCAATAAGCCTGAAGCCACCATCTTGGCAACGGTCCTATCCCCTTGATGAAGATGTGCTGAATGTCCGGGCCTAATACCAAACAGACATCCCACCAAAGCCTAACATCTAAAGCCGGATGCACCATCCAAGCACTACCTAGATTGGGTCACACACTGGTCCCGCACACTCCCAGTGAGCACCGCACGTTGTTAGGGCCATCACCTCCATCTTCCATCCTCAGAGCAGAACTGATGCACCGAACTTGTCAGGCCTCTTTGTCGTCAACCCCACCATGACGCCAGACAACTTTATCCTCCTGCGTGAGTCCATCTCCGCGCATCGGACCCCGAGTTACCACAGCGCCATGCCGCCGAGATCCGCCGCCATCAATGAGTGAGATGACGCACCGCTCCACCAAAGAATACGTCCTCTGGTCCCTCAATCACGTGTGTACCTCCAAGAATGATGCCCCCAAGGGGGGAATGACACTAGAGAGCCGCCGTCATTCGATCATCCGATCTAGGGTTTCCCCCGGAAGGTAGCAGAGAGTGGCCTTGAACTTCTCCACGGCGATGCCTTCAAGAAGGGAACGACACAGATAGTGCCGCCACCGCCAGCCTTGGCAGTAGACGAAAGCAAGTTTTCACCCAGACCTTTTCGAAGGAATCCAACTCCCGTGCACGGCCGCCGCCACCACCAGGCTGAGCACACGCCGCCATCGGCACCTCGACGATGCCTAGAGGCCACGAGACTCGTTGCCACCATGCCTAACAGGTAGACACAGCCAGGCCCGAGCACCACCCAGATACAATCTGGGGTCAAGAGCCCTAGGCCGCAGCCATTGTCTAGGCGGCACCACCAGACGGGGACATGCCCTCCACCCCGACGCAAAGCGAGCCACCGCCGGAACTTCCAAGCGCCGCGCCACCAAGCTCGCCAGGAGCGACTGAGCCGCCGTGAGGAAGAAGGGAAGCTGCGCTAGGGGAGAAGCCCTGCCGCCGCCGGCACTGCCCGGGCTTTGCCCAGCAGTGGCTCTCGATGGCGGGTGAGGGGGAGGGGAGGGTGGAGGAGGGCCGGTGGCGGGGACGGCTAGGGTTCCCCCATGGCGGGGGAGGCTAGACCGGGATGCGCGAGGGGGGGGGGGACAAATGTTTCAGCCTACATCCTCAGCTTTAATACCTTGTGTTTGACACTTTTGCTGGTTCGGTTAATTGAGCGCCTATTGCAACGTGGTCATGGGAGGTCAACAACGTGGTTGTTATTCATTCCCTTGCCCCGTCCTGAGGAAGACCGCTTATGCAGCGGTGATCACCTGAACGACCGCATGTAGGCTACATGTAACACGAGCCCTTGCTAGGAATCTTCAACCATTGACTTGAGCATAAAATTTACTCCCTCGATCATCCAAAGTCCAAAAACGTTTCAGGGAGGAGCTCTGGCGATGCCCAGGGCGACTTGCTCGTGACGGGGATGGCGGCGGCGCTGGCTCTGGCGCTCGTCAGGTCAGGCCGCGAGGAGCGGTGGAGGGTGGATGGCCACATCAGCGACGAGTGGAGCATCTTTAGGAGGCGGGGAAGGGAGATCCTTCGGAGAGCGCGGGATCCAGAGGGCTGTCTATGGCGTCTTCGACAGAGGATGCAAGGCTTCTTCAATCTAGATCGAGAGGATTCTCAATTGAAGGAAGGGAGAGCTACGGCGACGATTGAGGAGGTCGCACCAGATTTGTTGAAGCCGGATTCTCCGTCGGAGGCCGATCTGGTGAGTAATTGGGCAGTTTCCAGTGCATTAAACAGCCTGGTGAATGGGGGATTTGGAAATAGTGTCGTTTCTTGTGCGAAATTAAATTCAGGCATTACTAGTTTTGATTTGGAGACGAAATTTCAGGAGGGTGAGGCTTAATTCAGGGGAGCGTGGCACGATCTTGGGTCGCAATCTTCAGTCGTTGCTTCCAGTCGCTCTGTTGTTCGTTGGTTTCAGGGAAACATGACAGGCTAGGGCTCCCCTTCGGCTATGGCTGGGAAGAACCAAGATGCCCAGGCTGCTGCAGCCGGGTCTTGCAGCGGTCGGGACGGGCTGAGGGAGGAGGCGCCAACCTCCCAGGTTGCGGTGAACAGCGAGCCGACGACAACCACTGCCTCGCCTCCCCTGATGAAAGGCAAGGCCGCTGTAGCGGGTCCTAGCGGCCTAGTTCTGGCTACGCCGAGGACCTCCATTAGTTTCGCTGCCACGACAATGATACGTCTCCAACGTATCCACTTTTCCAAACACTTTTGCCCTTATTTTGGACTCTAACTTGCATGATTTGAATGGAACTAACCCGGACTGACGCTGTTTTCAGCAGAATTGTCATGGTGTTGTTTTTGTGCAGAAATAAAAAGTTCTCGGAATGACCTGAAAATCCACGGAGAATTATTTTGGAAAATATAAAAAATATCTGCGGAAAGATCTACGTCAGGGGGCCCACACCCTGTCCACGAGAGTGGGGGTGCGCCCCCTCCCCCTAGGCGCGCCCCCTGCCTCGTGGGCCCCCTGATGCTCCAACGACGTACCCCCGGACTCCATATATTCACTTTCGGGGAGAGAAAAATCAAGAAGAAAGAATTATCGCGTTTTACGATACGGAGCCGCTGCCAAGCCCTAATCTCTCCCGGGAGGGCTGATCTAGAGTCCGTTCGGGGCTCCAGAGAGTGGAGATCGTCGTCATCAACCTTTCTCCATCACCAATTCCATGATGCTCACCGCCGTGCGTGAGTAATTCCATCGTAGGCTTGCTGGACGGTGATGGGTTGGATGAGATTTACCATGTAATCGAGTTAGTTTTGTTAGGGTTTGATCCCTAGTATCCACTATGTTCTAAGATTGATGTTGCTATGACTTTGCTATGCTTAATGCTTGTCACTAGGGCCCGAGTGCCATGATTCTAGATCTGAACCTATTATGTTTTCATGAATATATGTGTGTTCTTGATCCTATCTTGCAAGTCTATAGTACCTACTGTGTGTTATGATTCGGCAACCCCGAAGTGACAATAATCGGGACCATTCCCGGTGATGACCGTAGTTTGAGGAGTTCATGTATTCACTATGTGTTAATGCTTTGGTCCGGTACTCTATTAAAAGGAGGCCTTAATATCCCTTAGTTTCCACTAGGACCCCGCTGCCACGGGAGGGTAGGACAAAAGATGACATGCAAGTTCTTTTCCATAAGCACGTATGACTATATTTGGAATACATGCCTACATTACATTGATGAACTGGAGCTAGTTCTGTGTCACCCTAGGTTATAACTTTTACATGATAAATCGCATCCGACATAATTCCCCATCACCGATCCAATGCCTACGAGCTTTTCACATATTGCTAGTTGCTTATTTACTTTTCCGCTGCTACTATTACAAAAACTACAAAAACACTACCGTTACTTTTATCGCTGTTACCACTATCTCCATATTACTTTGCTACTAAACTACCTTGCTGCAGATACTAAGTTTCCAGGTGTGGTTGAATTGACAACTCAGCTGCTAATACTTAAGAGTATTATTTGGCTCCCCTTGTCTCAAATCAATAAATTTGGGTTGAATACTTTACCCTCAAAAGTTCTTGCGATCCCCTATACTTGTGGGTTATCAAGACTATTTTCTGGCGCCGTTGCCGGGGAGCATAGCTCTATTCTTTAAGTCACTTGGGATTTATATCTGTTGATCACTATGAAGAATTTGAAGGACTCAAAAACCAAGATCTATCCCTCAACTATGAGGGGAGGTAAGGAACTGCCATCTAGCTCTGCACTTGATTCACCATCTGTTATGGGTAAATTTGCGACACCTACTCCTGCTATTGAATCTGATATGTCGTATGTTCTTGATGATGCCACTTATGCTATGTATGATGAAACTACTTCTATGCCTAATAATACTGTGCAACTAGGTGAATTTCTAGATGAACAAATTGCTAAGGTTAGGGAGAATGCGAATATTGAAACTGATAATATTTATGAAAGTGATGATGAAGCTTCTCCCCCTAGATATGAATTGCCTGTTGTTCCTGAGGGTTATGTTATGGATGAAGAACTGCTAGAGACTTTCTTGCTTGCAACGATAGATATGATCTTAAGAAATTATTAGCTAAACTAAAAGAAAATTCCTTGAATGCTAGAATGAAACATGACCCTGCTTTCGCTACTTCACATATCTTTGTTACTGATAAGGATTATGATTTCTCTGTTGATCCTGAGTTAATTACTTTGGTTAAATCTGATCATTTCCATGGCTATGAATCTGAAACTGTTGTGGCACATCTTACTAAGTTGAATGATATAGCCACATTGTTTACCAACGATGAAAGATTCGTTATTACTATATCCTTAAGTTATTTCCTTTCTCGTTAAAGGGTGATGCTAAGACTTGGTTTAATTATCTTGATCCTGGTTGTGTGCGTAGTCCCCAGGATATGATGCATTACTTCTCTGCTAAATATTTTCCCGCTCATTAGAAACAAGATGCCTTACGGGAAATTTATAACTTTATGCAAATTGAAGAAGAGAGTCTCCCACAAGCATGGGGGAGGCTTCTCCAATTACTTAATGCTTTGCCTGATCATCTTCTTGAGAGGAATGATATACTTGATGTCTTTTGTAATGGACTAACCGACGCTTCCAGAGACCACCTGGATAGTTGTGCTGGTTGTGTTTTCAGGGAAAGAACGGCTGATCAAGCTGAATTACTATTGAATAATATGCTGGTCAATGAAAATAATTGGACACTTCCTGAACCAGCCCCTAAGCCAACTCCGAAGAAAAGGGGAGTTCTATTTCTCAGTCCTGAAGATAAGCAAGAGGCAAAGAAATATATGAAAGAAAAAGGTATTAAAGCTGAGGATGTTAAGAATTTACCACCTATTGAAGGTGATATTCCTTGTTATAAGTCTGCTATCCAATGCTTAGATGAGTTTGACAATTTCATTGTGAAACAAGAAAACTTCAATGCTTATGTTGGTATACAATTGCAACGCAATGCTTATATGATTGAACGCTTGAGTGATTATATGTCTAGAGTTAAAGGTGAACTGAAAATCATTAGTAAACATGCTTCTATGGTTGCCACTCAAGTGGAACAAGTACTTAAGGCTCAGAATGATTTGCTCAATGAATTAAATAGTAAGAATAATTACTATGATGTTAGAGTTGCAACTAGAGGTGGTAAAATGACTCAGGAACCCTTGTATCCTGAAGGCCACCCTAAGAGAATTGAGCAAGATTCTCAAAGAGCCAATTTAGATGCACCTGGTTCCTCTAAGAAGAAGAAAAAGAAAAATGATAAGACTTTGCATGCTTCTAGTGAACCTGTAGCTGACACACCTGAGAATCCTAATGGTATCTCTATCTCTGATGCTGAGACACAATCTGGTAATGAACATGAACCTAGTAATAATGTTAATGATGATGTTCATGATGATGCTCAACCTAGCAATGATAATGATGTAGAGATTGAACCTGTTGTTGATCTTGATAACCCACAATCAAAGAATCAACGTTATGATAAGAGAGACTTTGTTGCTAGGAAGCACGGTAGGGAAAGAGAACCATGGGTTCAGAAACCCATGCCTTTCCCTCCGAAACCATCCAAGAAAAAGGATGATGAGGATTTTGAGTGCTTTACTAAAATGATTAGACCTATATTTTTGCGTATGCGTTTGACTGATATGCTCAAAACAAATCCTTATGCTAAGTATATGAAAGATATCATTACCAATAAAAGAAGGATACCCGAAGTAGAAATTTCCACCATGCTTGCCAATTACACTTTTAAAGATGGAATACCTAAGAAACTAGGAGATTCATGAGTACCTACTATACCTTGCTCCATTAAAATAAACTATGTTAAAACTGCTTTATGTGATCTTGGAGCCGGTGTTAGTGTTATGCCTCTCTCTTTATATCGTAGACTTGACTTGAGTAAGTTGACACCTACTGAACTATCTTTGCAAATGGCCAATAAATCAAGTGCTATACATGTCGGTATTTGTGAGGATATGCCTGTTGTGGTTGCAAATGTTACTATTCTAACGGACTTTGTTATCCTTGATATTCCAGAGGATGATAGTATGTATATTATCCTTGGTAGACCCTTTTTGAATACTGCAGGGGCTGTTATTGATTGCAACAAAGGCAATGTCACTTTTCATGTCAATGGTAATGAGCATACGGTACATTTTCCGAGGAAACAACCTCATGTCCACGGTATCAATTATATTGGAAAAACTTCAACTATTACTATTGGAGGTTTTGAATTTCCTCTTCCTACTATCAAGAAGACATATGATATTCTTATTGTTGGGGACATACATATCCCCATTGAGGTAACCTAGTGTTATTCGAAAATTCTTTGGTTTCATGTTACCCGAAAAGAGTTTATTAACAAGACCTGATCAACCTTGTTAATAGATTCCTTTTGATGAACATGAGATAGGTGAATCTAGATAGCACAACCTTCTCTATCCTCCTTTTACTTTATGTTAATTAGAATGAATAAAGCAAAAATAGTATTCATTGTCTGTTTCCAGACTTATCCGTGCAATAAAAAATACCCCGAAAATAAAAGTTCTCCAAATGCCCTGAAAATTAAATATGATTTTTTCTAGAATATTTGAGAATATATGGCACAGAAAACACAGCGAGGGGAGCCAGCACCTGGCCATGAGGGTCTAGGGCATGCCCCCTGCCTCGTGGGCCCCGCATGGCCCCCCTCCACTTATTCCTGCACCCATACCCTTCTTCTTCCTCCCAAAAAAATCACTATCCAGCTCAAGCACGAGTTCTAGCTTATCTTGCTGCCATTTTCGATCTCCTTGCTCAAAGCACCATTCACAAAACTGTTTGGGGAGATTGTTCCTTGGTATGTGACTCCTCCATTGGTCCAATTAGTTTTTGTTCTAGTGCTTTATTTATTGCAAATTTTTGCTGCTGTGGTGACCTTGTTCTTGAGCTTGCATGTCAAATTTCTTTGGTCCCAAGTAGTTCTAATGCATGATATAGTCTCTAGGCCCTTATAGGAGTTGCTGTTATCAATCTTGTTGAGTTTGGTTAACTTTTATTTTGAGATTGTTACCTTGCCTGCACCATCTCTGTTTGATCTGTCCACGGGCATATATCTTGTTACATCAGATGCTTTCTACAAGCACCAGAGCCAGGCACGAGCCTCAGAGCATGAGCCGGAGCCACCACTCGATCCTTACCGTCAGTCTGTTTATGGGTGGGATCTGGATGAGCTTGCCAACCAGTGGCGCCCAGAGGCCACATCTCAGTACACTAGAGGGAGTAGCTTCGATTCGTGGCCATAGACCAACTTAGGCCAAAAGCCTAAGCTTGGGCGAGTACGTGTTTCTCACCGACTTTACATTCATGTTCACACACTTATTCTAGTTGTCGGTGCTCACACTCTTTCATTGTACCATCCATGCTTAGTTTCAATTCTTTTTCCTAGTATTTTTCTTGTGTGTCAGAAAAACCTTAAGAAAAACAAAAAAAATAATAGTTGTAGCTTTTAGCTAGTTTACTTTCTTTGCTTGTAGTAGTAGTAATTAAAGTAGTAATTAAAAGAAAACCCCAAAAAAAGATTTCTCGTTCTTCTTTTGCTTGTTGGGAGCTTTCCCGTGTAAATAATTTCTTTTCTTTTTCTTTGGGGGTCAAGAGTAGAAGACCATGATTAAAATGCTTAGTGGCTCTCATATGCTTTATTGTTGATTTAACCTTGAACCATATTACCTTGTCTTCTCTCTTGTATTAAATGCTCGCAGATTCCAGCTTAGTCCAACGCACGTACACTATTATTATTATCCCACCATTCAGTCGTGTGAGTGAAAGGCAATAAGGATGATATATGATGAACTAATTGAGATGAGAAAAGCTGGTATGAACTCGACCTCTCTTGTTTTTGTAAATATGATAGTTCATCATTCCTGATTCAGCTTGTTATGAATGAAACATGCTTGCAATGACAACTAGAGATCATAGCTGCTTATGCCATGCTTAATTAGCTGAGAGTTTTATAATGGTCTATCTTGCGTGCCAACATGATATGAAAATGGTTGTGATGTGGTATGATAGGGTGGTATCCTCCTTTGAACGATTCAAGTGGTCTGACTTGGCACATGTTCACGCATGTAGTTGAAACAAAATCAACATAGCGTCCACGATATTTATGTTCATGGTGATTTATATCCTACTCATGCTTGCATTCACTGTTGATTAATTTTAATGCATGTTCATGATTGTTGTCGCTCTCTAGCTGGTCGCTTCCCAGTCTCTTTCTAGCCTTCACCTGTACTAAGCGGGAATACTGCTTGTGCATCCACTTCCATAAACCCCAAAGTTATTCCATATGAGTCCACCATACCTTCCTATATGCGGTATTTACCTTCCATTCCAAGTAAATTTGTATGTGCCAAACTCTAAACCTTCAAATGAAATTATGTTTTATATGCTCGAATAGCTCATGTATCAACTAGGGTTGCCTATATCTTCCATGCTAGGTGGGTTGAGTGGACTTCGCTCATCATTCATGAGAAAATGGCTGGTAACCGGGATGCCCAGCCCCATGCTCAAATCATAATAATTAAACAAAACTCCCCCAGGGCTGTTGCTTGTTTGGACGGTACCCCGTGGATTCGGATGGCCGTGGAGTGTGCTTGTTGGTGGTTGGGGGAGTATAAACTTTACCATTCTATTTGGGAACCGCCTATAATGTGTGTAGCATGGAAGATATCGAGATTCTTGGTTGTTATGTTGACAATGAGAGTATACCGCTCAAAATGTTATTTATCTCTATTTAAAAATTGAGCTCCGGCACCTCTACAAATCCCTGCTTCCCTCTGCGAAGGGCCTATCTATTTACTTTTATGCTGAGTCATCATCCTCTTATAAAAGAGCACCAGTTGGAGAGCACATCTGTCATTTGCATGTATTACTATTAATTTGCGTTGAGTATGATCATGACCGGATCTCTTTTACCATGAATTACAATGTCTAGTCAGTCCTTGATCTTTAAAGGTGCTCTGCATTTATGTTTTGCGGTCTCAGAAAGGGCTAGCGAGATACCATCTTGTTATATCGTATTATGATTGTTTTGAGAAAGTGTTGTCATGCGAGGTTTATTATTATTGCTCGCTAGTTGATTATGCCATTGTTGTGAGTAGATATGAGACCTGAAATTTATTGTGAATGTGGTTAGTTCATGATCTTGCTGAAAACCTGAATGCTGGCTTACATATTTACAACAACAAGAGCAAACAGAGTTTGTCAAAGTTTTTCTTTATCACTTTCAGTTTATCAACTGAATTGCTTGAGGACAAGCAAAGGTTTAAGCTTGGGGGAGTTGATACGTCTCCAACATATCCACTTTTTGAAACACTTTTTCCCTTGTTTTGGACTCTAGCTTGCACGATTTGAATGGAACTAACCCGGACTGACGCTGTTTTCAGCAGAATTGCCATGGTGTTGTTTTTGTGCAGAAATAAAAAGTTCTCAGAATGACCTGAAAATCCATGGAGAATTATTTTGGAAAATATAAAAAATATCTGCGGAAAGATCTACGTCAGGGGGCCCACACCCTGTCCACGAGGGTGGGGGCGCGCCCCCTGCCTCGTGGGGCCCCTAATGCTCCACCGACGTACCCCCGGACTCCATATATTCACTTTCGGGGAGAAAAAAATCAAGGAGAAAGAATTATCGCGTTTTACGATACGAAGCCGCCGCCAAGCCCTAATCTCTCTCGGGAGGGCTGATCTGGAGTCCGTTCGGGGCTCCGGAGAGTGGAGATCGCCGCCATCGTCATCATCAACCTTCCTCCATCACCAATTCCATGATGCTCACCGTCGTGCGTGAGTAATTCCATCGTAGGCTTGCCGGACGGTGATGGGTTGGATGAGATTTACCATGTAATCGAGTTAGTTTTGTTAGGGTTTGATCCCTAGTATCCACTATGTTCTAAGATTGATGTTGCTATGATTTTGCTATGCTTAATGCTTGTCACTAGGGCCCGAGTGCCATGATTTCAGATCTGAACCTATTATGTTTTTATGAATATATGTGTGTTCTTGATCCTATCTTGCAAGTCTATAGTCACCTACTATGTGTTATGATCCGGCAACCCCGAAGTGACAATAATCGGGACCACTCCCGGTGATGACCGTAGTTTGAGGAGTTCATGTATTCACTATGTGTTAATGCTTTGGTCTGGTACTCTATTAAAAGGAGGCCTTAATATCCCTTAGTTTCCACTAGGACCCCGCTGCCACGGGAGGGTAGGACAAAAGATGTCATGCAAGTTCTTTTCCATAAGCATGTATGACTATATTCGGAATATATGCCTGATACGTCTCAAACGTATCTACTTTTCCAAACACTTTTGATATTGTTTTGACCTCATTCTTGCATGATTTGAACTAAACTAACCCGGACTGACGCTGTTTTCAGCAGAGCTGCCTGTATGGTTTTATTGTGTGCTGGAAAACGGATTTTTAGGTATCTCAGAAAAATCCACGAAAAGTCACAGAAAATCCACGCACCCGAAGGAACCAGGGGCCAGAAGAGGGGCCAGAGGGGGGCCAGGGGGTGCCCAGGCGCCCTGTGGGCGCCCCCCCTGGGCCGCGCCGGGGGGTCGCCTGGGTGGGGCCCACACCCCCTGGTGCCCTACTTTTCCTCGTATTTTTACTCACGACGCGGAAACCCCAGATCAGAAGTTCTTTTCGCAGTTTTCCGTCGCGGAGCCGCCGCCACCCTCTGTTCTTCCTCGGGAGGGCTAATCTGGAGGCTGAATTGGCCTCCGGAGAGGGGAGATCGTCGCCATCGTCATCATCATCACCACTCCATCATCCCTCCATGACTTCTCCCTCCATGTGTGAGTAATTCCCCTGCTGTAGGCGAAGGGGATGGTAGGGATGGGATAAGTTAGATCATGTAATAGTTTGTCAGATCGTTGGGGGCATGTTGCCTATCATCTACTATGGTGTTTATCATCTTTGCTTCAACTTGTTATTCTTAATGCTTGACACTTAGGGCCCGAGTGCCATGATCTCAGATCTGAACCATATGTGTTTGCATGAATATATTTGTGTTTGTGATCCTATCTATGAGTTGTTTGCACCTATTACGGTTCGGAACCGGCGATCCCAAAAGTGACAGCTTGGGACACCAAAGGGGATGGTCCGTAGTTTGAGGATTACATGTATCCATTGAGTTCATTGCTTTGTTCCGGTGCTCTTTGACAGGAGCACCTTAATCTCCATAAGTTCCTTTTGGCCCCGTTCGTAGCGGGATGGTAGGACAAAAGATGTTGTGCAAGTTCTTATTGCAAGCACGTACAACTACCTATGGGATACATGCCTAATGTTTGATATTTGCCTAGATGATCATTACTCTTCCGTGTGCCATGCCCCAAGTTAGAATCTATCTCATCCATGCAGCGCCCAACCATCCATCTCCCTAGCCTACAGTGTTTTAAACCCTGCTTGTCACTAGTTGCTACTTTTGCCATTTACCTTCACTATTTACTTTTGCTGTTTACTTTTACTATCACTATTATCACTATCATATCACTGTTACCACTTATCTTTTGTTGCAAGTAAGTATATTTCAGGTGCGGTTGAATTGACAACTCAACTGTCAAAGCTTATAAATACTCTTTGGCTCCCCGTGTGTCGAATCAATAAATTGGGTTATTCTTACCCGCGAAGACTATCTCGATCCCTTACGGTTGAGGGTTATCAATGCCTACATTACATTGATGAACTGGAGCTAGTTCTGTGTCACCCTAGGTTATAACTTTTACATGATGAATCGCATCCAACATAATTCCCCATCACCGATCCAATGCCTACGAGCTTTTCACATATTGCTAGTTGCTTATTTACTTTTCCGCTGCTACTATTACAAAAACTACAAAAACACTACCGTTACTTTTATCGTTGTTACCACTATCTCCATATTACTTTGCTACTAAACTACTTTGCTGCAGATACTAAGTTTCCAGGTGTGGTTGAATTGACAACTCAGTTGCCAATACTTAAGAGTATTCTTTGGCTCCCCTTGTGTCGAATCAATAAATTTGGGTTGAATACTTTACCCTCGAAAACTGTTGTGATCCCCTACACTTGTGGGTTATCAGACAAGGACGCCCCTGCCTGTAGGATCGAAGAAGTATGTCTAGAGGGGGGGGTGATTAGACTACTTGACAATATAAAAAATCTGCCTTTTGATTAAGCAAAGTTTTTGGCAGTTTCACAAGTAAGATCAATTCAAGTATCACACTACACATGCAATTCTAGAGTATGGGCAGCGGAAAGTAAATTGCATATATAGTAAAGAGAGGTGGAGAAGATCAAACGCAGTTTGGTGACACGGAGATTTTTGTCGTGGTTCCGATAGGTGGTGCTATCGTACATCCACGTTGATGGAGACTTCAACCCACGGAGGGTAACGGCTGCGCGAGTCCACGGAGGGCTCCACCCACGAAGGGTCCACGAAGAAGCAACCTTGTCTATTCCATCATGGCCTACGCCCACGGAGGACTAGCCTTACTCGGGGTAGATCTTCACGAAGTAGGCGATCTCCTTGCCCTTACAAACTTCTTGGTTCAACTCCACATCTCAAAGACGGAGGCTCCCAAGCGATACCTAACCAATCTAGGAGGCACCACCCTCCAAAAGGTAATAGATGTGGTTGATGATGATGAACTCCTTGCTCTTGTGCTTCAAATGATAATCTCCCCAACACTCAACTCTCCTCACTGATATGGCTGTGGTGGAAGAAAGGATTGAGTGGAAAGCAACTTGGGAAGGCTAGAAATCAAGTTTCATATGGTAGGAATGGAATGACTTGATCTCAACACAAGGGTAGGTGGTTCACTTCTCAGAAAGTGTATGGTAGGAGTGGTAGACTTTCTGATGGCTCTCTTCACGAATGAAGAGGGGGTGGAGGGGTATATATAGCCTCCACACAAAATCCAACCGTTACACACACATTTGACCAATCTCGGTGAGACCGAAGTGAAAACTCGGTCAGACCGAAAGTTCAAATATAGTGAACGTTGGGATTTTCGGTGGGACCGAAAATACCATCTCGGTGGGACCGAAAGTGTAAATGATATGAACGTTGGAGTTTTTGGTGGGACCGAGAAAGAAAACTCGGTTGGACCGATTTGAGAAAGGACAGGAACATGCCAGAATCGGTGAGACCGATAATGCAATATCGGTGAGACCGATTTGAGCCAAGACAGAAGCTTGCCCATTTCGGTGAGACCGATAATACAAACTAGGTTATTCCAAAATGATGTGAAATGGTTACAGAAGGTTGGCAGTTCAGTTTCGGTGAGACCGATCTCAAACTCGGTATGACCGACTTTTCTAGGGTTTGGAATATGGCTGAAGTGGTTCATCTCGGTGGGACTGAGTTGGAAGAATCGGTTTGTCCGAGATTACTTATGAGTGTGTTTAGTAGTGAAAGTTGTTGATAGTTGAGGGAGATAAATCACTAAGCACTTGAGCAACCAGATCATCAACACAACCTCATCCCCTTTTAATAGTATTGGCTTTTCCTATGGACTCAATGTGATCTTTGATCACTAAACCAAAAGTAGAGTCTTGAGCTTTTGCCAATGCTTGCCTTAGCATTTGAGGGGTCAACTTCTTCAGTCATCTTGCCATTCCAATGTGATTGAATTTCCTGAAACATACTTGATAAAAGTATTAGTCCAACCACAAAGTATGTTGTCATTAATTACCAAAACCACCCAGGGAGCAAATGTGCTTTCAATCTCCCCCTTTTTGGTAATTGATGGCAACACACTGAAATTATACTAAACAAGACATCAAAGCTTATTGAAAGAAAGATAAAATTATCATGAAAGCTTTGACAAGCATGTAGTACATAGGCTCCCCCTACAAGTGTGCAAGATTTTCATAAATTATGGTTTTGGACTACCACAAGCACACAAGAGAGATAAGCAAGATTTGCTACATGCAGCTTGGCTATATGCATCAGAGCAGAAGAAAAGGAAGTGAGTGATAATGCATATGTGCATGGTGATTTCTTGCAAACAAGTATTTACAAGCAAGTCACCATCATGCACATTCTGCAAGATGCATATACTTACCTTGAGGTTCCTTGGCATTGTACCTGAAGGGATAAACTTGAGAAAACAAGGTTAGATAACACAAGAGTATTCCTTCAACCAACTGCAAGAACATCAAGAGTACCAAGCCAGGGAGGACATGTATAAAGAGTGTCTCATATTGAGCACAGGCTTGAATCAGCAAACATGTCTCCGAAGCTAAAAGATTTTCAATGAACTTTGAGAGATTTTGTTATGGAAAGCAAAATCAAAAGAATGATGCCAATTGTACTGTCCAATGTAAAACACGACAAAGCTTTGATGTGATTCTCTCCCCCTTAAGATAAGATTGCTTGTCTTCTTCCCCTAAGTCTTCTCTTCTCCCCTACTCCCCCTACTCCCCCTAAGTCCTCTCCCCCTTTGACATCAAGTGCCGAAAAGGACAGCAAACTAGGTAGGACAGGAAAGATGGAAAGAAAGAAAGAAAGAAAGAAGTGGGATCCTTAAGAATCACAACAGGGCAAATTTGAGTCTTCTCCCTCTTTAAGATTTAAGTCTGAGTGGAGCTGCAGAAGGTGATGTCCTGGAAGATAAATCGGTGACACCGAAGTAGATGGATCGGTGGGTCCGAATCCTTTTCGGCTAAACCGAAAATTTCAAATTGGTGACGCCGAGTTTATTCCAAGGAAATACAGAAATAATTCAGCTCACTTTGCAAGGAAAGTTTCAAAAGATTTGCAATGAATTTGTAAAAGATTTTCGGGGAATTGATCAGAGCCAGAAGGATATTCACAAAGACACATAAGAAAAGAAATAAAAAGATTCCTAGATGAAGTTTTTTTTTTGTAAACAAAAACTCAATGAGAGAACATAAGAGAAAACAGAAAAACTCCAAAAGCATATGTACTTCATCTAGATAAAGGTCGGCGACAAAGTCACCTATGTTTGAGTATATTGACTTAGGAGTCAAATGAGGACATTTGATCATAGGTCATACTCATCGTTTAAGCTCAAAATGGGGTTGCCATTTTTCGATTAAGCATTTGATGTGATCACATCTTATGAAGCTGCTTGTACTCATGACTTTGAGCAAAGCTCCTCAAAGATGTGAAGAACATACCTTGGGCTTGTTGTTGCTTTACTCATGTAGGTAAGCTTGATGTAGGTGCTCATTGAATGTGAAGTTGGAGCGCCATTTCTACTTGTGTAGTTCATCTTCCTACATGGGTTAGGCAAGCAAGGAAATACTCAAGAATATCCAAGATGACAAGAGTGAAATACTAGATGTATAAGGTGTCAAAAAGGATATGTGGAATTTTGTTCCTTGAACTCAACATCCCAAAGGGCTAGATACTTGGTCAATGACAAGATTACTCATGATTTGAGTGTGTGGTAATCTTGTGGAATGTAGATCATCCAAGTACCTGCAAGGAGTTAGATGCAATACGAGGAGGCAAATGTGTCCAAGACATATGATCATCATCATAAGAGAAATATCAAGGATTAGTCAAGAGGCTCATGCCTTGCATGCATCAATGGAGTTATCACTCCAAGTTTGAAGCATCAATGATGTTCAACTCACTCCTTAAGCGACAAAACACTTTCTCATCAAGAGGTTTTGTAAAGATATCTGCAAGTTGTTTGTCAGTACAAACATGCTTAAGATTAATGTCACCCTTGGCAATATGATCACGAATAAAATGGTGACGAACTTCAATATGCTTTGTTCGAGAGTGTTGCACTGGATTGTGTCCAATTTTAATTGCACTCTCATTGTCACAAAGCAAGGGAACACGTCTCACATGTATCCCATAATCTTTAAGCGTTTGTGTCATCCATAGCAATTGAGCACAACACGAACCAGCAGCAATATATTCAGCTTCGGCAGTGGATAATGATACCGAATTTTGTTTCTTGGAGGACCAAGATACAAGGGATCGACCAAGGAATTGACATGTACACGAAGTTGACTTTCTATCAACCTTGTCACCGGCATAGTCCGAGTCGGAATAGCCAACAAGATCGAAAGAAGCTCTCTTAGGATACCAAATGCCAAAGTTTGGTGTGTGTATCAAGTATCTCACTATCCTTTTAACAGCTTTAAGATGACATTCTTTAGGGGCTGCTTGATATCGCGCACACATGCAAACACTCAACATTATGTCAGGACGAGAAGCACAAAGATATAGTAGAGAACCAATCATAGAACGGTAAACCCTTTGATCAACGGGTTCTCCGTCTTTAGTCAAGTCATTATGTCCACTAGTAGGCATGGGGGTACTCATACCTTTGCTTTCTTGCATGTTGAATTTCTTGAAGAGATCCTTGGTGTACTTTGTTTGTGAGACAAAAGTACCCTCCTTAGATTGCTTGATTTGCAACCCAAGGAAGAATTTGAGTTCACTCATCATGGACATCTCATACTTCTCCGACATGAGCTGTCCAAACTTCTTGCTAAAATGGGGGTTAGTTGAACCAAAGATAATATCATCAACATATATTTGGCACACAAATAGTTCACCATTAACCCTTTTTGTGAACAGCGTTGAGTCTATCTTTCCAATCTCAAAGCCTTTTTCAAGAAGAAAGCTAGTTAGGCATTTGTACCAAGCTCTAGGAGCTTGTTTAAGACCATAAAGAGCTTTATGCAATTTGTAAACATGATTAGGCTTTTTGGGGTTCACAAATCCGGGAGGTTGTTTTACAAATACTTCCTCTTCAATTTCACCATTTAGGAAAGCACTTTTGATGTCCATTTGATAGAGAGTAATATCATGATGATTGTCATAAGCAAGAAGAATGCGAATGGACTCAAGTCTAGCAACGGGGGCATAGGTCTCACCATAGTCCATACCTTCGACTTGTGTGTAACCTTGAGCTACGAGACGAGCCTTGTTGCGGATGACTTGTCCATCTTCATCTTGCTTGTTCCGAAACACCCATTTGGTTCCAATGATGTTTTGATCATCGTTGGGCTTCTCTACCAAAGTCCATACTTTGTTCCTCTCGAAGTTGTGTAGTTCTTCGTGCATAGCGTTCACCCAATCCGGGTCTTTAAGTGCTTCTTCTACCTTCATAGGTTCAATACTAGAGATAAATGAGTAATGCTCACAAAAGTTAGCTAAGCGAGTTTTAGAGCGAGTAATTCTCCCGGAGTTGATGTCGTTCATCATTTGTTCCACGGGATGATTCTTCTTGACTCGTGCTCGAACTCGGGATAGCTTTTGTTGATGTTGTGGCTCAGCTTCCTCATCATCTTCATCTTCTTCTTCTTCTTCATTGTTGTTGGTGTTGTCTTGAGGTGGTGGAGAAGGAGGTTGTGGTGGATCTTCTTGTTGCATTTCCTCATCTTGGTGAGTTCCACTTGTGGAGGCCTCCATGTTGCCTTGAGGTTCATCTCGCCGTGAGGTAGGTGGCTCCACATATGTAGATGAGGTACTCTCCTTCACTTCCATGGGACGGATCTTTCCAATAGATAAATCTTGGATTGCTTCCGATGGGTCCTTGTCTCCTACATCAATAGGCATTTGCTCTACTTGCGAGCCATTAGATTCATCAAACTTCACATCTACCGTCTCTTCAACCTTTCGGGTGAAATTATTGTAGACACGGTAGGTGTGGGAGTTTGATCCATAACCAAGAAGAAAGCCTTCATGAGATTTAGGAGCAAATTTAGACCGATGATGCTTATCAAGGATATAGCATTTTGAACCAAAGACACGAAAGTATCCCACTTGGGGTTTGTTACCGGTGAGAAGCTCGTATGATGTCTTGCCGAGGAGCTTATGAAGATAAAGCCTGTTGATAGCATGACAAGCTGTCTCGACCGCTTCTCCCCAAAAATGCTTCGGTGTCTTGTATTCATCAAGCATCGTTCTTGCCATCTCTATGAGCGTTCGGTTCTTCCTCTCAACAACTCCATTTTGTTGAGGAGTGTACGTAGCCGAGAACTCATGTAGAATCCCTTCCTCATCGAGAAAGGAGTCTACATTGGCGTTCTTGAACTCCGTTCCATTGTCACTCCGAACTTTCTTGATCTTCACCTCAAATTGATTTTGGGCCTTTTTGGCAAAGGTCTTGAAGATCCTCTGAACCTGCGATTTATCATCAAGGAAAAATACCCACGTAAATCTGGAATAATCATCAACTATAACTAGACCAAAGGAGTTACCACCAAGGCTTTTGTAAGCATTGGGACCGAAGAGATCCATATGAAGAAGCTCAAGCGGTCTCCTAGTGGTCATGATGTTTTTCACGGGATGACTTCCACCAACTTGTTTTCCTGCTTGACAAGCACTACAAAGTCTATCTTTGTCAAAGAAAACATCTTTAACACCAAGAATATGATCACCTTTGATCAGCTTGTCTAGATTACGCATACCAACATGTCCTAGCCTTCTATGCCACAACCAACCTTTAGAGGATTTAGCAATGAAACAAGCTCTAGGTTGGGCTTTCTTAGTGAAATCAACAATATATAGGTCACCTCTACGGATACCAGTAAAGGCCATGTTTTGATTATCACGACGAAAGACTTGGCAATCTACTTTGGTGAATAGCACATTGAATCCAAAGTCAGCTAATCTAGACACGGAAAGTAAATTGTATCCAAGAGATTCTACAAGCATGACATTTTGAATAGAGCTATCATGAGATATGGCCACCTTACCAAGGCCAAGTACCTTACCCTTGGAGTTGTCTCCAAAAGTCACATACTTGCGTGGACCATCGTTCTTTGCAAGCTCTCGAAACATGTCTTTGTCTCCGGTCATGTGGTCGGTGCATCCACTATCAAGAATCCACTCTTTTCCGCCGGACATGTAGTCTCTCATATTTGCCATAAGATTGAGACTCTTCATGACCTTGTCTAGCTCGGTGTCCGAATCGGAGTAATCATCATCATGCTCATGCTCATCATCATATTGACCCATAGATTGTTCATCATCAACACCTAGGTCAATTTGATAAGTACTTGCATTAGTTTGGTCAATGGAACAATAATCTTCGGAATGCAATGCAAGAGCATTTATAATGATAATATTGATAAGACCGGGATCACCCTTCTTTTTCATAAGATCTCGAAGCTCAAAGAAGCATTTATCAAAGTTGGGATCATTGGGGTGCAACTTATCAAATTCAATAGTCTTGTGTAGAATTTCATCAAGACTTCTCAAAGAGTAGTCCGGATAAAGTTCTTCCAAGAACTTCCATATAGCATAGGCACACTCAAAGTTTGTAACAAGATTAAGCAAGTCATCAGGTAACCCTCTAATGATGAGATTTACAGTTCTAAGGTTACGAAGCAAATCAAGCTCTTCATCCATGGTAGGGTGCAAGGGATCAAAAGGAGGCACATAGGGGGTCTCAACATATTTGCACAAATTGTACATTTTAAAGATACTAAGCATTTCAGACCTCCAAGAGTTATAAAACCTTCCATTAAGAACAGGCACTCTATGGCTAACACTCCCGTCCGTAGACACGTCCATCTTCCTCCAATGGTGTGTAAACCAAAGCAATGGAGACCAAAGCTCTGATACCAATTGTAGGATCGAAGAAGTATGTCTAGAGGGGGGGTGATTAGACTACTTGACAATATAAAAAATCTGCCTTTTGATTAAGCAAAGTTTTTGGCAGTTTCACAAGTAAGATCAATTCAAGTATCACACTACACATGCAATTCTAGAGTATGGGCAGCGGAAAGTAAATTGCATATATAGTAAAGAGAGGTGGAGAAGATCAAACGCAGTTTGGTGACACGGAGATTTTTGTCGTGGTTCCGATAGGTGGTGCTATCGTACATCCACGTTGATGGAGACTTCAACCCACGGAGGGTAACGGCTGCGCGAGTCCACGGAGGGCTCCACCCACGAAGGGTCCACGAAGAAGCAACCTTGTCTATTCCATCATGGCCTACGCCCACGGAGGACTAGCCTTACTCGGGGTAGATCTTCACGAAGTAGGCGATCTCCTTGCCTTTACAAACTTCTTGGTTCAACTCCACATCTCAAAGACGGAGGCTCCCAAGCGACACCTAACCAATCTAGGAGGCACCACCCTCCAAAAGGTAATAGATGTGGTTGATGATGATGAACTCCTTGCTCTTGTGCTTCAAATGATAATCTCCCCAACACTCAACTCTCCTCACTGATATGGCTGTGGTGGAAGAAAGGATTGAGTGGAAAGCAACTTGGGAAGGCTAGAAATCAAGTTTCATATGGTAGGAATGGAATGACTTGATCTCAACACAAGGGTAGGTGGTTCACTTCTCAGAAAGTGTATGGTAGGAGTGGTAGACTTTCTGATGGCTCTCTCCACGAATGAAGAGGGGGTGGAGGGGTATATATAGCCTCCACACAAAATCCAACCGTTACACACACATTTGACCAATCTCGGTGAGACCGAAGTGAAAACTCGGTCAGACCGAAAGTTCAAATATAGTAAACGTTGGGATTTTCGGTGGGACCGAAAATACCATCTCGGTGGGACCGAAAGTGTAAATGATATGAACGTTGGAGTTTTCGGTGGGACCGAGAAAGAAAACTCGGTTGGACCGATTTGAGAAAGGACAGGAACATGCCAGAATCGGTGAGACCGATAATGCAATATCGGTGAGACCGATTTGAGCCAAGACAGAAGCTTGCCCATTTCGGTGAGACCGATAATACAAACTCGGTTATTCCGAAATGATGTGAAATGGTTACAGAAGGTTGGCAGTTCAGTTTCGGTGAGACCGATCTCAAACTCGGTATGACCGACTTTTCTAGGGTTTGGAATATGGCTGAAGTGGTTCATCTCAGTGGGACTGAGTTGGAAGAATCGGTTTGTCCGAGATTACTTATGAGTGTGTTTAGTAGTGAAAGTTGCTGATAGTTGAGGGAGCTAAATCACTAAGCACTTGAGCAACCAGATCATCAACACAACCTCATCCCCTTTTAATAGTATTGGCTTTTCCTATGGACTCAATGTGATCTTTGATCACTAAACCAAAAGTAGAGTCTTGAGCTTTTGCCAATGCTTGCCTTAGCATTTGAGGGGTCCACTTCTTCAGTCATCTTGCCATTCCAATGTGATTGAATTTCCTGAAACATACTTGATAAAAGTATTAGTCCAACCACAAAGTATGTTGTCATTAATTACCAAAACCACCCAGGGAGCAAATGTGCTTTCACTACCCTTCGTAGGAACTGCAAGGCCAAGATGATCAACGACAAGCCGATCATCATCGACATGGAGGCGGCTTTGCGGGCGGTGGCGAACAAGCTGGTGGTGGGCCGGGTACTTTCGCCGTACCTGGCTGACCCCCAGGCGGCTTTTGCGGGCGGTGGCGTACAAGCTGGTGGTGGCGAACGAGCTGAAAGGGCCTTGGCGGCTGCGCGGCGAGGCGGCGGCCGAGAGGGTCAAAAGCAAAGATGCGCGGTTCGTCATCACCTTCTCAGAGGAGGGAGACCGACGTCATGTGATGCAAGCTGGACTTTGGCACTACAGAAATGATGCCGTCCTACTCGCGGCGTTTGATGGAAGCGGTGACCCCGTGGATGTTCCCCTGGATTCTTTCAGAATTTGGTGCAAATCCATGGGTTGCCGGTTCCGATCAAGACCGTGGAAATGGGAAGGACTCTTGGCGACAAGCTCGGCACCGTCATTGTGGTCTCACACAAGAACAAGAAGATCGTCGATGAGTACATTCATGTCCGCGTCGAGCAACTGGTGGACGAGCGAGTGAGGAAGTTCATCGACACAACCGATGCAGGGGGCACTAAAAAGATTTACTTTCCAGTTAAATATGAAAAGCTGCCCAATTTCTGTTTGTGATGCGGCATTATGGGGCACACTACGGCTAAGCTATGTGGACTCCCTAGTGAGCTACGGAAGAAGAACTTCTCCATCGACCTCAAGGCTTCAGCACATCCGAGGGATTTGCACGCTTCGGGGGCTTCGACCGGGTCTCTCCTCGATTATGGAGGGCTGTCGGTGGCCCCTAGAGATACGGAGGCGGGGGGCAGGTCCAAGCTCCGAGAGAAGATGATCAAGGAGGTGACCACAGGTGTCCAGAAGCTCTCGGTCGCCGCGGCGCCTTTGTTCCCCATTTCTGTTGGTGTGCAGACTTGTGGGAAGGAGACGCTGGCGGCCGGGGCTCTCTCCCTCCAGGATGCTGAGATGAACTTTGCGTCTGGCATGGAAGACGGGCCGGATCAGGCTGCTGTAGGGGTTAAAAGGGGCACTCCCTCCATCACCTTGAGTGCTCCCAAGACCCCTGCTATTGCTGCTGAGTTGCGGCACATGGAAGATACTGACAGTGCTCCTATAGTCAGCCATGGAGATCTGACGGAGGTCAGGGCACTAATGGCGTGGGTGCTAGCTCCATCAACATGAGCGCCCATGCTAAAGGGGAGGCTGCCAAATCTATTCGGGGCCGATGGAAAAGGTTGTACAGAGATGAGCAACTGGAGCGCGCTACCGTTCAAGGCGTGTGTGCCAAGCATGTGAAGTTTGGGGTCCCTTCGCCCCTAAACCGTGGCAGCGAAATGTCCAGTCGCAAGGGTGCCTTTGCAGCCATCCTGGAGAGCACGGTTGGTAGCAAAAGGAGTCTTACTGAGGATCAAAATTTAGTGTTTAGTATGGATAGCACTAGGTCTGAGAGCTTAGAGTATAAGAGTGCAAATGATAGAACTGTTTCTTGTAAAAGAGTCTGTACTGAGAGGGTTGAAGCTGTAGTTGGTGTAGATGGGTCTATTGTTCATGTAACTGAGGAAAGGGAGGGAAGAGAGGAGGAGGCTTGGGATAGGAGGAGGGAATCAGTGGGTGAGGAAAAAGAGGATGGGGATGCGACAAAGGAAGCTACCGGCCCTGGGGCTGCTGGTGACCTGACGGGCGCAGATGACGCCCGTCAGGAGCCATAAAAATGTTGAGTTGGAACTGTCGAGGCTTGGGTCAGCCTCGTACAGTTCAAGAGTTGGTGTGCCTCTCTAAGACGCACAGACCCAATGTTATCTTTTTATCTGAAACAAGGAAAAATAAAGAGTATGTTCAGAGTTTGCGCTACAGGTTGGGTATGAATAATGTGTTTACTGTTTCTGGCCATGGTAAAGGTGGAGGACTAGCTGTGTTTTGGGATGAGGCCTACTCTTGTGAGTTGAACAAATATGGGGATCATTTTATAGATATGTATATCGGCAAGGGAGATGGAACAAAGTGGAGGTGCACTTTCATTTACGGTGAGCCTAAGGCGAGCCAAAGGTACGCTATGTGGGATCTCTTGAGACGGTTGAAACCTCTTGGTGTAGGAGCTTGGTTTATGGTGAGAGATTTTAACGAAGCTATGTGGCAAAATGAGCATTTATCTCGCCACAAGAGGTCTACTAGGCTTATGGCTAATTTTAGGGAAGCCCTGTCTGAATGTAATCTATATGACTTGGGTTTTCATGGTGTGCCTTAGACGTATGGTAATAAGCAAGATGGGGTCAAGAATGTTAAGGTACGACTTGATCGTGCGGTGGCTTGCGTGCTTGGGTCTTCTATGTTCCCTCGATGTAAGGTATCCCATATTATAAGCTCCGGGTCTGATCACTGTCCCGTTTTTATTGAGTTGTTGGGTTCTCCCAAAGTTGGCACTTTTGTTAAACAGTTGAAATATGAATCTTATTGGGACAGGGAAGGTGGGGCTTTGGATGATCAGATTAGTGCTTGCTGGAATAGAGATTCTAATATTAATGATCTTGGAGATGTTGCAAATAAGCTAGACACACTAATGAAATCTCTTCATGGGTGGAGCCGCGTTCATATTGGGTATCTGCCAAAGAAACTAGAGTGGGCTCGTAAAAGACTAAAAAAATGTTTAGCAGGAATGATCATTCTGCAGGGTTGGAAAGGAAGAAAATACTTGCAGAGATGGATGAACTTCTTGTAAAGGAAGAAATGCTCTGGAAGCAAAGATCTCGGTTGGACAATATAAGAGGAGGAGACCGTAATACAAATTATTTTCAGAGGAAGGCTTCTTGGAGATCAAAGAAAAATCATATTTCTTCTCTAAGGAAGGAGGATGGGTGCCTCACGGAAAATTTGGTGGAGATGAAAGGTATCACTAACTCATTCTTTAAACAACTTTATTCATGTGATGATTCAGTTGACCCATCCCATATTATTTCGCTGGTCAATCCCCTTGTCTCTCATGATATGAATGAGGAGCTTTGCAAACCTTTTACGGATCAAGAGATTAGTGATGCGCTTTTCCAAATGGGGCCGTTAAAGGCTCCGGGGCCGGATGGTTTTCCTGCAAGGTTTTTCCAGCGGAATTGGGGTTTGATCAAGGAGGATATTGTTAAGGTTGTCCAACAAATTTTTATTTCTGGAGTTATGCCTGAGGGGATTAATAACACAACTATTGTTCTCATCCCGAAAATTAAGAACCCTCAGTCTATTAAAGAGTTCAGGCCGATCAGTTTGTGCAATGTTATCTACAAGATTATTTCCAAATGCCTTGTTAACAGACTGAGGCGCTCCTTAATGGTATGATTTCCCCTACTCAAAGTGTGTTTATTCCGTGAAGGTTAATTTCTGACAATGCTCTCGTAGCCTTTGAATGTATGCATTCGTTGAGTATGCTTAAAGATTTAAGAGGGGAATTTAGTGCGTATAAGTTGGATTCGGCGAAAGCTTATGATCGCATAGACTGGCATTTCTTGCAATGTATGATGGGGGCTTTGGGTTTTGCGCCGAGGTGGATAAATTGGATTATGGCGTGTGTTACATCGGTGAAATTTTTCGTCCGCTTCAATGGACAGTTGCTGGAGTCTTTTTCACCTTCTAGGGGACTCAGGCAGGGGGTCCTTTATGTGCGTACTTGTTCCTTTTTGTTGCTAAAGCACTTTCTTTGTTGCTTAATGATGCTTCAGCCAGATGATCTCTTCAGGAGTTTCATTTGAACAGACAAGCTCCAGGTATTTCTCATTTGTTGTTTGCGGACGACAGTATGTTATTTTTCAAAGGCTCCATTGATCAAGCAATTGTCATAAAAAATATTCTGACGAAGTACGAGAAAGGGACTGGGCACTTATTAAGTCCTGATAAGCGTTCCATGATGTTTGGGGAAAAGTGCAGTTTGGAGAATCAAGTGGCTATTATGGTAATCTTAAAAATTACGGTCGATCGGTTTGAAGATAAATATCTTGGACTTCCGGTTCCTGAGGGAAGAATGAAAGCTGGTAAGTTTCAATCTACTAAAGATAAGGTTTTAGAAAGGCTCTCTGGCTGGATAGAGAAATACGCTTCATGTGGGGTGAAAGAAGACTTAATAAAATCAGTTATTCAAGCTCTACCTGTGTATGCTATGGGTATTTTTAAGTTCCCGGCTTCCCTTTGTGAGGAGTTAACACAGATTATCAGGAATTTTTGGTGGGGAGATGAGGAAGATCGAAGAAAAACACATTGGTTAGCTTGGGACAAATTAACAAGGTCTAAAGGTAAGGGCGGTATGGGTTTCCGGGATCTCAGATTATTTAACCAAGCCCTCTTAGCCAAACAAGCGTGGAGGTTATTGGTTCATCCGGATTCGTTGTGTGCTAAGCTGATGAAGGCAAAGTATTACCCTCACGGACATATTCTTGATACAGTGTTTCCTCAGTCTACATCAGTGACTTGGCAAGGTATTATGCATGGTCTGGAATTGCTTAAGAATGGTGTCATTTGGCGTGTGGGTGATGGATCTAGCATTAATATTTGGAGGGATAATTGGTTACCCAGGAGCACTGGACTTAAAATTTCAGCTAAAAGGCATAATACTAGATTGAAGTGGGTCGCCGATTTGTTCTTGAGTGGGAGAAAGGCATGGGATGAAAATTTGATCAAGTATCTTTTCTATCCCCATGATGCAGAGGAGGTTCTTAAGATTCGTATTCATGCTTATGGGGATGGGGATTTTATTGCGTGGCACTATGAGAATAACGGTATATTTTCCGTTAAAAGTGCGTACAATTTAGCACTTAAGTTGAAGGATAGTTAAGATAAATTAGGTCAATCTAGTGGCGATCCATGCGGAGAAAGAAGACTTTGGAACTTAATTTGGAAGGATAAGGATTTTTGTTTGGAGGGCCGCGACCGATGGTTTGGCGGTCCAGACCAATAGAGTTAAGCACCATCAGATTACTTCAGGTATGTGCTCTATTTGTGAAGTAGAAGAGGAAATCACTTTTCATGCCGTCGTTACTTGTCCTAAGGCTCATGCCATGCGATTGGCCTTGAGAGAATCATGCAATATTCCTGATGAAGAGTGGTTCAAATTTTCGGGACCAGATTGGCTATTAATTTTGTTGGATCTTTTGAGCTTGCAACAGAGAGAGCAAGTTTTGTTTCTGTTCTGGCGAGCCTAGCACCTGAGAAATGATTTAATTTTTGGGAATGGGAAGGAATCCATTGCTGCTTCTGCAATTTTTGTGGTAAACTATTGGTCTTCTTTTACGTCCGGTCATGACTCTGTTGAGGTTGTTACTAGTAACAAAAGTAAAGGGAAAATGGGAGGTGCAACACCAGTTTTCGCAACAACACAAGAGCAGGTGGGGTGGAAGCCTCCACCAGACGATTATATCAAGATCAATGTCGATGCCAGCTATGTGGAGAGTATTAGTGCGGCCAGTGTGGGGGTGGTTGTTAGGAAATCATCTGGTGAAGTTATTATTTCTTCGTGGGACTTTCTGGGATAGTGTTGCAGCGTGAATGAAGCTGAGGTACGTGCTTGTCTGGCAGGCCTTTATATAGGTATTACTCTTCACCAGTCCATTATCTTGGAGACTGATTGTGCTTTTGTCCGTTCTTTCCTTGCAAATGAGAATCTTGACAGGTCTCCGCTCGTCGATCTGAAGAAAGAAGTCTTGAGTATATTGAGGATGCTCAAGAATTTTAAAATTGCGAAAATTAATCGGCAGGCCAATAAGGTGGCTCACGAGATTGCGAAGTTTAGCTTTATAAATGAATCTGATGGGATTCTTCTTAATAGTGTTCCGTCCTGTGTGGCGAATTTTATAAGGAACGATTGTAATAACATTATTAATTAATTAATATAAGGGGTTTCTTCAAAAAAAAATACTCCCTCCATTCCTCAATACATGACATTTTGCTTTAATTTA
Source organism: Secale cereale (assembly GCA_902687465.1). Taxonomy (NCBI): domain Eukaryota; kingdom Viridiplantae; phylum Streptophyta; class Magnoliopsida; order Poales; family Poaceae; genus Secale; species Secale cereale. Next base: position 702,058,914 of record LR738712.1, read on the forward strand.
ACTACGAAAACATCATATACAATATTTAGGAACTGAGGGAAGTAAGTGTTAATTGGGTGATTTCTTGGGGGCGTACCGCCTTGTTGCCAGACCCGATTGCTTCATCGAATTTAGACATTGGTCGATGTATGTGCACACGGTACGTGATATGCTTGTGGTTGATGTCCTAACTACATGATATATATAACGTTCTGTCTAATTAATTTCAACAAAGGGCGTTTGGTCTAGTGGTATGATTCTCGCTTTGGGTGCGAGAGGTCGCGAGTTCGATTCTCGCAACGCCCCTTTTTTTATTCTGTACAAAAATCTACATATAAATCATTTTTTTTTCATTTATAGAAAAAAAATTACATATGATGGGGAGCATTACAGTCATTGAGAAGAAAGTTGCAATGATGTTATTTTAGAAGTGTGATGCAGATGCTGAAATGGAGAAACAGAAACTAAAATAAGATTTGCCCTCTTTTTATTAAGAAATGTTCTATTAATAATATGCATCACCACATTTAGGAATATTCCCATTTTCACTTATTTTTTTCTAACAAATAATCCCATATAACGTACAGTATAAGATTACAGTTGTGCTACCTTACGGGCAAATGCGAGGCAAGTACATGCACGGCTCACGGCGAGCCCCATAACGATCTCCATGCTCACCCCGAAAGACCTGGTCCTACACACACACGGGATGCGCACACACACGCACAACCCCGTGCTACACACACACGCACGCACACTACTCATACACTAGTCGGACTACGCCCAGACACACACAGACATGGCCACAGACTCGGCGTGTCCCGTACCAGCGCCCGACTCGACCAGCGCACATGCACTACACATGCCCGCCATGGCTTATTTGCTAACAGTTTTTTTCCAAGGATACACCATGGAGAGGTATCAATATCATAGAAGGAGAGCCAAGCGGCTGATACAACGCCTTTCGGCAAACAATTCACAACACCACAATTACAACGACAAGAGATCAAAGACCGCGGCTCGACCAACACCAGATACCTAAAAGCACAACCCCAACCACATCTCAAGCTGGGTCAATGCACTCTTCACCCTTCACGCCTAGGAGTCGGCAAGTGAACATTAGGAACCAACCCGAATTGAAGAAGGCATCGTCCAAGAGTAGCCGGTCATGGCGTCCATTGCGCCCTGAGAGCTCATGCCCATAGTAGAAACCAACACCGAACCGGCCATTGCCTCAATCCTCACCGAATAGCCGACGCGGTCACCACCTTCGGCAACAACTCCGGTAGCCTCCATGAGCACCCAGGCAGCACCTCCAAGGAAGGGACGACGCCAAGGCGCCGCTACTGCCTGGCCAGCAAGCCGGCCTATGATTTCCCCACCCGACAATCTTCCTCTTCATGTAGATCTTGCAAACTAAGAGAGAAAAGGCATTAGAATATCAACACAAAGTATTATATAGATGAAAAACATCATAAATAACAGTAGGAAGACCTGATGCAAAATGGACGTATCAACACTCCAGGGACAACGAGCTCCTTGCTCGGCTGGCGTACGACACAAGCGACATCACCGATGATCACACCACGACCATAGCTCTGATGCTAATTGTTGGGGTCGAAGCTCTCGAACCCTAGCTCGCCGTCTCTCTCTCTCTCTCTCTCTCTCTCTCTCTCCCCCTCTCTCTCTCTGCAATGTGGTGCAAATCAAAGAAGAAGACAAAAGACACTGTGGTTTTCTGCAATTTTTCATTGAGCATGAACTCAACCCACGACAATTACTTTTTTTCGAGAGTACGCCTAAGCGTACCATAGCTTTATAGAAGGCAGATAATTTATACAAGAAAGCTAACACTCGATGCGAACAAAGAGTATAGCACGAACACCACACCCAACATGACCAAGGACAAACACCATGCCAAGCGAGCTACAACGCAAAAGAGCCTATCCTAGAGAGATACACAGAATCACGTCTCGACCGACGCCGGGAACCTCCAAGACCACCAACTCCCGCAGAACTTCACTTGCCGACGCACCATCCACCCTGAGCGCCTAGAAGAAAGTGGCAGATAGATGGTAGGACTCGATCCGCTCCAGGAAGCCACCGTCTTGAACACACCGACGACGGGCGTACATAGCGCCACGGAGGATCAAACGAGGACAGCGACGAACATCGGAGGAGAGAAACGAAGAGCCAGCGCGTCTCCAAACACAATGCTTCCAACTATCATCATATGGATTTTATACCTGGGCCGGCGCTAGGACACTATCCCCACGTATCCTATCCAGCTGAGTGCCCGATCGGCCCGCTCTGGCCGCGGCCATCACGTGCACGTACAAGCACGGCTCGCGGTGAGCCCACAACAATCTCCACGCTCACCACCGGATCCACTAACTGCCTAGACCTAGTCCTACACACACCGGCTGCGCACACACACGCATAACTCCGTGCTACACACGCACACATGCACACTGCCCATACACTAGTCCTTTTTTTTAGAAGATGCCCATACACTAGTCAGACTACGCACATACACGCACGCACGCCCACGATCCCAGTGCGGCCCGGACCAGCGCCCGACACGCCCAACGCACTGCACATGCCCGCCGTGGCTTATTTGCTAACGTAGCCAGCTCCGGCAACGTTTGCTCTAGCTCTCTCCAGGTCCTTTTAAATGCCGGCTCACAGTGTGTCGTCGAGACTCCCCTCATCACTCATCGGTGCCGTACCCAACCGCCACCATCTGTCCCCACCCCACGCCTCTGCTACCGCTCCACTCGTTGCGCTTCCTCACTGTTTAGAGTGAAAAGTAAAGAACAAGATAGTTGAATGAAAGATGATCCATCAGTCTTTATTGATGATAGAAGTGGGGTATTTATATCCAGGCGGAAGTACACAGTGCTTGGCGGTCAAGTAAACACATAGTTACTTGAGAGCCAAGGAATTACATAGTTGCCTTGAGAGCCAAGAAAGTACATGGTTGCTTGGGAACCAAGCAACCTATCTAACAATTAACTTAATCCTAATTAGCTTAATAAATAAGCAACTATTCTATTCTTAACACTCCCCCTTGTACAACGCCTCTTCTTGGGTACATCCATCATCTTGACAAATTATTTGAATAATCTTGAGTGTCTCCTCCAAAAACCCTGTGGGAAAAATATGAGGAGAATAGTGCAGATATGTTGCTAAAACTCCTTTAAACCCAGTGGGAAAAATAATAAGGAGAAAATGATGCAACATATAATGATTATTTTCTCTTGATAACTCATATGATAAAAACCTTTGAAGAAGGGGAAATATCATTGGTGAGTTTAGAGAACAATTAATATGTCTTGAGTACTTTCTTTAAAAACCTCGGTAGGGAAAATAGAAAGTATGACATATGATCTTTGAGAAGATGTTGCCTCATTAAAAACCATTATGAGAAACTTTGAAAGAAAACTCATAAGGAAAAGAGTGCGATCTGATATGCCATTGAAAACTCCTTTAAAACCCAGTGGGAAAAATATAAGGAGAAAATGATATGACATATACGGGCACTTGTGTTTGTATTGTCTCGTTAAAAACCTTTATGAGAAACCATCAGGGAAAACTCATGAAGGGAAAAAAGAGTACAATATATGCAATCATAGGATTGTTAATAGGTTATAGATTTAGGAAATTACTCCCCCTGAACTTTGCAAACCTGGAGAATGTGTAATACAAATTCCATTGATATGATCATGACATTATGAAGGATTTTCAAAGTATGTTGTTTGCATATTGTTTCCTCACTTTCTATAATTCGTGAGGATAAGTAATTTTTGAGCAATGTACTTTAGGATATCGCTCTTCATGTAACCTGTAGTTTTTTTGAGTAACACAAGTGGTAGCATCTTGAAAAATCAAGTTATGTGATTCCGATGAATCCCAACCACATGATTTTGAGTGTGGTTAATCATTTTGCTAAGCCATGCATATTTGGCAATGCTTTTAAATAAAGCAATTATGCTAAAATGATTAGTGGAAGTAGTCAGTAAAGTCTGTTTAGATGACTTCCATGAGAAGACTATTCCAGTGAATTCAGTCGCTGACATGGCATTGTTGGGATCAAATAAAGAGCCAATATCATTTCATCTATCATGGTGATATTTTGATTTTCCTGATGGAATTTCCCAAGATTTATTGTGAGCTTGAGATATAAGTTAATATTTCTTATATCGACCATATACCTTTTGTTGGTATGATATATCCACATTGAACTTCTCATATATGTTTTGGATATATGTAGACTGATATGTATTCTTGAGAGAATGCTCAAGTTGTAAACTTAAGCTAAATTTGGTTGAATCCAAATTTTCCGTCTTGAGATGATTTTGTGTATGTTTAGGTCTTGTATAGACATTGATGATGAGGTCATCAATATACACTTAGGTGATGAAAGGAAATCAAATTGATTCCTTAATTAAACATGTAAATAATCACCATTATTCGAGTAATCCTTTTGAAGAAGGAACTCATTTAGTCAATAGTACCATATGATTTTCGACTATTTCAAGTCATAGAGTGACTTTGAAGTTTTACACAAAAACATGTTGCGATTTGTCTTTGGATTCGGAATTGTAAGCCCTTCAGGGACTTTAATATAGATATCCGAAATGAGTGATCCATATGATTATGTAGTCACTACATCCATTAACTGCATGGATAATATTATTATTTTTATCGCCAATGATATTTAGTATCGAAACATAATTCCACTCATACCAAGAGGGTATGTTACATCGTAATCGATGTCGGGTCTCTGCGTGAACCCATTTGCTACAAGCCTCACTTTCTCACCACCTCATTGACTTTGTCTATGAATGAGAAGTTTTTAGTATTCCATGTGGAACATACTTAAGAGTAGTGGGTATTACTGCGGTAAATACCACTCATTTGTAGAGCGAGTGCTATTCTTCATCACTTGCTTCCTTTTATGTGAACCAATATGAGTGCAAGAGGCACTCTACCATGGATTTTGGTTCAGGGCCCAAAAGGTTTAGCAATTTGAGAAGAAATATATGTCGACAAATGTAGTCTTTTATGTTATATGATTCTGGTGGAATCGGCGAAATTTGTGGAAATGTATCTATTCCTTTTAACTCCTTGTGATTTCCTACAACAAGGAAGTCAAGGTGTTTCGATGTCCCGGCACCAAAACATTTGTGCACATTTATGCCGGGCTTTGGATGATGAGCATCCAGTGAGGTGTCTTTCAACTCGATGTTGGATTACATTTACTGGTTGAGGATTTGATTTCCTCTGTTTCCGCGGAAGCATATGAGAACTTATATCTCGTCTTGTCAGATTTTCTCCCCCTCTTGCTCTCATTTGGGGAGAAGAGTGGTTTATCAGGTACCTCCACTCTTTCTGATACTTTACTGCAGGAATATAGAATTTAGTAACACCTTGTTATCAATAAATGTATGTGGCAGATTTGCAATGTGTTGCAAATATATGATTCTCCAACTTTTAGTTCAGATTCTTTGAGTACGTGGATATAAGGATAGAATGTCAATAACATTACTAATTTATTTCTCGGCATTCTTTGTGGTACTTATCTCCCCCTAATGCCGGAAAATATCCTAATTGCTGATGCAATCAGCATACGGGCTATGAATAATTTTGATTGACGGATAAATTGTTATTCCTCACATAGATCCCAAATTTTCGTGAGTGCCCATTGATGTACGCTGGAGTGGTGATATCGGCATGTAACCGAATTATCGCAGATAAGAAATACTTTGTTGATTTCCACGTAGTACTACAAGGGGAAAATAGTGTGATATGCAGTTGGTATGATTTAGATCATACTTGCGGTGTGTAAGGCCGTATGTGTCCAACAAGAGGCTGGTAAATTTACAATTCTTTAAAAGTGGTCATGTAATTCATTTGACTATCTTTGATAAGAAATTTAGTTAAACCATCCTAGGAATCAAAAAAAAAAATTCTCGTGAAATGAGTTCAACGACATTATCCATTCGAATGAGTTTATCCTTTGTTCAGGAGAAATTGCTCCTACTTTGATAAGTTAAGCAATTTATTGGGTAAGATCATGGTTGTGTGTGATAAGAGACACACTTAAAAACATTTTATGAATGTGTATATGAGTACCATTAAATATCTAAATTACCCCAGATAATGGTTAAGCAACCCACATATATATTTTGAATGTGTTCAAGGAAGAACAAGTGGCCTGCTTAGAATTTTAAGGTGAGAGTGCCATAAAACTGATTTCCCTATGGCACATGCGGTGCACATAAAATCTAATGATTTGGGAAAATTTGTAACTCGATAAGTTGTGACCAACAGAATTGTCAATAATTTTCTAATCATCCCCAAACTAGGATGACTAATGTTATTCAACCAAATATTGAATTTATTAAGAGTTAGAAAATTATTGTGTACGCAACAATATTGAGTATGAATTGAAACATACAGTCAAATTAATCAAATATTGTATTCGAGGGATATGATATTAGACATCCTACTACATGTAGTAGTACATGTATAGGCTAATAATATGTTCGGATAATTAGGAGATTACCTGAGGTCCCCGATATTATTGAGTGCAAATGAGTTCATCCTCCATTTTCTACACTAGATTTTGATCCTCCTTCTGATGATGATTTTGAGAACAATCCTTTACGAGAATATTGCTGGTTGTTAATTGCAATTTTTTTAATTTATCCCATTGAACTTATTGGCCTTTTAAATAAATTTGTGGTGTGGTTGCACTATATGTTTGAGGGTTTGGTAATCATATTTGTGCGACCACACATTGGACAAACTTGAGAGCTGTCTTTGCCGTCATTTTTGTGAAAAAGATGTATTCCCTATCAAGAATGTTACATGGCAAAACCCGAGATTCCCTTTGGTTGTCTTTTAGCCTCCACTTTACTTTTGAATTCCACATGGTTCTATTTTGTGACTTTGAAATTGCACAAAATACTAAGTAATAGAAAGAATTTCAAATAAATGGAATAGAACCCCTTGGGTGAAGATGATGATTTAAAAAAATTCCATGTTTCTTCATCATGGAAAATGCTAATACCATCATATGAAAATGTAAAGGGTATTAAGGGCTTTTTCAACCAGATCTGCATATGAAAATATTTGATCATGGGATGTGAACTTGAAGTTGATTAAGTGACAGAGCTACGATATGTAATAAACTTGAAGTGTTGGAAAGCGCTTTTGGGTGATAAATCACGATGTGCTCATGGCAGCATGTTTCTCTTAAGGGAAAAATTGAAGTGAAGTTGGTACACATAAAATGCATATGAGCGTTGCAACTTTAGAGTCATTGCCAAAAACATAGACGTTGCATGTTTGACATTGGTTAGTCACTGTGAAAGTATAACCACAATGTGATGTGGACATTGCAAAAGCGCTGAGACACTCAATCGTTGCCATAATTATGGGATCCATCTTGATGGATGGACAACACTATAATTATAAATAGTGACATAGGCTTCATTGCCATGTATTTTACCAATGTAATAGAAGTCAATCATGATTATATGCAAATATTTATGTAGTTTCCACATATTCAAGCAAAATGAGGCTTGAACAGTTGATATTAGCACACAATACCATTTCGGTATACAGCGAGTGCGCAAGAACAATATTTACTATGAGTAGAATATTTTAGTGAACAACAACAAATGCTTCAGATGAGCAAGTTTTATAAATATCTGGTGCTTTATAACCATATGTGTAGACCTCAAATTATATAGGATAACACTTTGAAGATAATCACCAATGGTGTAGATCTCGCAGTAATAGAAAACATAATCTGACTTTTGTCAGTAGATGTTCATAATTCTATTACCATATGTTATGCTAAATTTTTTTGAAATCACTTTGAAGGTAATCGTCTGTCAAAGTGACATGATGTAGACCTTGCAGTAATAGTGGATAGTCTGCAAAATTTTGCAGTAGATGCCAGTATTACCTTATGATATCTTGAGGTAGTCACATCAAATATCAATATTTGGAAGGGCACTTCGAAGGTAGTCATCTTGTTAAAATGGCAAGATGTAGACCTCACAGTATTGATGGATAATCTGCAAATTGTGCAGTAGATGCCATCATTACCTTGTGATTC
>LR738712.1:702069526-702096346 GCA_902687465.1 Secale cereale
TCTAGCCAATTATAAGGGTTGTCCCGTCAAAAAGAAAATATTGCAAAGAAAGGGTTGTCCAATAATCCCTCCGTCTCAAAAATAAGTGCCGTTAGTTTAGTATAACTTTGTACTAAGTCAGCAACACTTATTTTGGGATTGAGAGAGTACTACATAACATGGGTCAATCAAAAGAGACATGAATCATCGACCATAGCATTCAACTACACGAAGGCTAGAGTAAAATTTCACACAAACAAATCACATTATATACAACCTTGTTTTCCACCTCTTTATTGATCAAGTTTGTCAGGTTCGCGCTGTGTGTGTAACAAATTTTGTGGTACATTTCAATGGCCCTGTCTATTGCTCCATCAGGAGGGCGTCGATATTGCGCTTGCCATCTGGGCCTTTGCTGTACCAGGATGAGACATAGTCGCCATAAACCACATCCCGATACTTCTGCGGATGGTCCTTGCTCACGAGCTGGGGGGCAGTACTTATTTTCTGCGATTTCGGTGGATCGTAGAACGTCGCCACTGACAAGCGGGCACGGTCGGCATTGACAATGGCTCGGTGCACAACACTCTTGTATCTTCCGTTGGTTATGATCTGAATAAGGGTTAGAAAACATGAGCAACATATGGAGGAACCATTTAGCAACTATGCAGGAGGAGATTCCCAGCTTAAGTTTACAATTAACTATTTGCTCAAAGATCTTGTCAATTTAGTGAAAATAAAATAAAATGTGCATATAGTAGAAGTCAATGTAGGGAAAATGTAACAAAATGTGGATATATAAGTCAATCTAGGGAAAAGAGAACAAAATGTGCATACAGAAGTAAAGCTAGTGAAAAGATAACAAAATATGCATGCAGAAGTCAATCTATAGATTTTGACATGATCCTAAATCAGTACATTATTGTGCTGCCAAGCCAAAAAATTGTAATGGTTGGTGTAATGATATTTACTGAGTTCTGATAGAATATCAAATTTTCACTACTGGAATACCAAGCGAGTCACATCATTAAACTAGTAGTAGTAGGTTTTATTCCTACCACTATTTTGACATCTGCTGATTTTCATCAGATTCATACAGGCTAGTAAAAATAGATATGGAAAAGCAATTGTAAGATAGACGAAAATATGGAATTGAAGTCATCTAGAAAAGAACAAAGGTATTGTAAGTATATATGTTAGCCAGACCTTAGAATTCATATCACTTAAGTAATAATACATAAAAGCATGTGAAGTAATTTACCTCTGTCTGGTCAGACAGAATCACAAGGATTGCATCAGGAACAGGATGCACAGGTATCCACATCCCATCCTTCAATACCTCGAGCCCACCCACATCATCTTGTATGAGAAGTGTTATTGCGCCAAAGTCAGAATGAGATTGCAATCCGAGAGCAAGATCTGGCTGTGGACAAGGGGAATAGTAGCTAATGGTGATGTTCTGATAAGCTTCTCCCACCGCTTCTTGTAGATAGGAGGGCGGCAAGTTCAGACTTTCAGAGATGATGCACAGCAATCTTTGGGCAAGGACTTTCATGCTGTCGCTGTATTTTACAACAGTGTCCCTGCAAACATTGCAGATATATTAGGCTATTTGTTCTAGTAAAAAGATAGCTCGTGTGATAGATATTGCAGAAACATGGGCAATGATACAAGGTAGCTCATGAGATGTATTAATGAATCTCAGTAGCGATGTGTCGTGCTACGGTAGTATCTGGCTGGATTTCTACTCAGAATCATACTCTGAAAGAACCTATGTAGACAATTACAAAATCACACTGAAATGGTCATTTCTAGATAGTACTAGAAATTAAATCGCATGGAAACAAAATCGTGTGTGAAATTCTGGTCCAATAGAGAGTCGGCGAGATAGAGTTTAACCTAAACATGAATCTACAACAGAGACAGTGTTTTTGTCACCAAGTTTTTACTCAATCCTGCATCTGAGCATGTAATTCATCTTTTTGTTATTAGTGAATTGCTCATAAAATGGCCAAAAGCAGTCCAAAAATTCTACAAAAGATATGGAGCTCGCACATTTAACGCGTAGGAGCTCATCCAAAGACTACTCTGTAGTCTGTACCAGGGCAATTTTTTTACCCTTACCTGTATCCTGGGACGAAGTCGGGCCACCGGGCTGGGTCGCGGCGGGACTCGGGGAGGGTGTGGTGGTCGAAGTAGTCGCGCCAGTCGAGCACGGAGTCGTCGTTGGCGAGCATGCGGCTGCCGTACCCCTCGGCGGCGGCGCCCCTGGCCGGGTCGCAGCCGAACCGGAGCTTCTCCGCCATGGGCGCGCGGAAGAAGCCCAGCCCGGCAGCCCGCATCGCGTCGAGCAGCCCCGGCGGGGCCCCGTGGTTGACTACGTGGAAGGCGCCCCACTCGGTGCATGCGCGGCCGACCGCGTCGGTTGTTGAGGCGGCGGCGGAGAGGTCCACGACGGGGACGGAAAGGCATGCGGCGGGGGAGGGGCCCGCGCGGAGGTCGGGCGGCTGGATGTACTGCGCCGGGAGGCGGGGCACGCCGGCGTCGGCCAGCGCCTGGACGCGGGGCGCCGCGGCGGTTTCCATCGGAGGAGCGGGGGTTGGTCGACTACCCGCCGGTGCCGTGGTGGTGACTGCTACCGTGTGGTAGGACCGACCGACGAATGGAGAGTTTTTTTTTTCTCCTTCAGATCCAGAGAATTTCAATTTTGCCAAACCAGCGCAAACAACCCTGAATAATACAGAAATTACACTGGAGTCCTTGGGGCACACTATTTTCTCCGTCCGTACGGGCAGTGGTGCGCCTTCACATGACACTCCATCGTCGGAGCTTTCGTTGTTGATCACAGAAGGGAAGTCATTAAGGCCAAAGTTTCACTCGCATAACACCCTCGAGAATAAGTCATCACAACAAGAAGAGTTAAAAATGTAAGAGCATGTCTCATTATTTCTCATAGATGTCACATCGACACAACAGAACGCATCGACGTGATAAAGATGAGACGGGAGCAACAGTGTATAGGCTCCCTCCGTACGGGCGGTGGTGCGCCTTCACGTGACACTCCATCGTCGAAGCAAGCTCGTCGTTGTTGATCACAGAAGGAAAGTTATTAAGGCCATAATTTCACTGGCCTAACACCCTCGAAAATAAGTTGTCTGTAACATCCCAAAATTCTAAATTTTGGAATGTTAAATTAAATAGATAGTTTTGACCGTTTGTGTGATGTGCCGTGTGAAATTGAGGGAAATTTGAAACTTTTGAAAGTTAAATAAGAGGGAATGAAATGACTTTCCCAAACTTTCACTTTTCATTTATGATCTCCGTGAATTCAAATGTATTTCAACGCAAAATCCTAGAGTGAAGATGATATGACTTCTTCCATTTAAATAAACGAAAAGGGTTTTTGAAAAGATTTGAATTTTATTTAAAAATATTTAAATTCAGAACTTTATGAAACTCAATCATTTTCATGAGAGAAGATAAAATGACTTCTTCAAATTATAATAAATATGAGTTGGAAGTTCCTTGAAGTATTTCTGAAACTCATTTTCAAATTTGAACTATTGGGTTTTCATTCAAATTATTTTTCTCCAAAAATTAAATATATGGAAAATATAGTAAAATTAGTTTGAAATAATTTTGGTATTTTAAAATATTTTAGTTTAATTTTTAAATAAACCATAGGCACTGTTTTCTTATTTTAATTTTTTGTTCATTTTATTTGACTCTAGAAAAATGTTCGTCTTGTAGGAAATCGTTTTGTGAAACTATTCATATATAATATGCATATATATATATTTATTTTATTTTTCTCTTTTCAGTTTTTCTTTTCAGTTTTTTTAAAGAAAATTGCACGTGCACCTGGAACTAACCGCCGCCCACATGCGTAGCATAATTACCGCAGATGCCACATCTTTTTTTTCCTACATTGCAGGCCCAGCCAGCCTTTTTTTCTTTCCAGTCTTTTTTTTTCTTTTCAGTTGGGCCGAATTTAAAAAGAAAAACTGCAGCGCCCATTGTACGCGTACGCGTGCAGCCGGCCCGTATGATTTTTAGCCTGTGCGTTTTTCCTTCGTTATATTTGTTCGTTTATGTTTAGTCTCATATTGCCTAGCCTTGTACCCCTAAACCTCTTTTCCACTTATAAATAATTAAATATAGACCCATAGAGCCTTCAAAAATCATTTGATTCGGGTTAAATCAATATTTTGGTTTGACTAGATTCACAAAAAAAAATATTTCTTCCCTTCGGCGAGAATTCTCGAAGTCGTCTTCTCTTTCCGAAGTCTTCTTTTCTCTTCTATAAAGGTATCTTTCTTCGTATTTTTTAAATAATAATGTCTTATCTTATTATTTCTAGACTAATACGGTAGAATAATTAGATTTATAAACTAGCACTGTATTTACACTTTAGGCCTAGATTTTTTTAGCCGTAGCTATTTTTCCTTTCGTAAAACAGCTTGGCCCTGATTTTTTAAATAGCCATAACTTTTTTACTCGTTCGTCCAAATTAGATGAAACCAACACCTACAGTTTCGTCTTGATTCCACCTATCCAGTGAATCTATCAATTTTTTTTTACAACTTTCAAATTTCAAAATATGTTCAAATTCATATTCAAACTTTTTTTGGTCATAACTTGAGTTTCATAACTCCGTTTGAGTTATTCTTTTTGCAAATCGAAGCTCTTGATCTAAACTTTTTGATAATGTCAAATTCACCTAATTTTGGTACTATTAAAAATTATTTTCTGTTGCAAGAGTTATTTGCTTGTTTTGATGTTTTCCGAAGTGTTCTCTTCGTTCTTCTCGATCTTCTGAGTGATTGCTTATGTGTCGTTACTATTGTTTGCTTACGATAGATTGATCGGAGTGTGACGAGTAGATCTATCATGAGTTATGAGTGCCCTAGAGGCAATAATAAAAGGATTATTATTATATTTCCTTGTTCATGATAATTGTCTGTTATTCATGCTTGAATTGTATTGTACGGAAACAGCGATACATGTGTGAATACATAGACCACAACGTGTCCCTGGTAAGCCTCTAGTTACTAGCTCGTTGATCAACAGATGGTCACGGTTTCCTGACCATGGACATTGGATCTCATTGATAACAGGATCACATCATTAGGAGAATGATGTGACGGACAAGACCCAATCCTAAGCCTAGCACAAGATCGTGTAGTTTGTAATGCTTAAGCTTTTCCAGTGTCAAGTATCTGTTCCTTAGACCATGAGGTTGTGCAACTCCCGGATACCGTAAGAATACTTTGGGTGTGCCAAACGTCACAACGTAACTGGGTGGCTATAAAGGTACGCAACGGGTATCTCCGAAAGTGTCTGTTGAGTTGGTACGAATCGAGACTGGGATTTGTCACTCCGTATGACGGAGAGGTATCTCTGGGCCCACTCGGTAAGACATCATCATAATGAGCTCAATGTGACTAAGGAGTTAGTCACGGGATGATGGATTACGGAACGAGTAAAGAGACTTGCCATGACGAGATTGAACAAGGTATCGATATACCGACGATCGAATCTCGGGCAAGTACCGTACCGATAGACAAAAGGAATTACATACGGGATTAAGTGAATCCTTGACATCGTGGTTCATCCGATGAGATCATCGAGGAACACGTGGGAACCAACATGGGTATCCAGATCCCGCTGTTGGTTATTGACCGGAGAGTCGTCTCGGTCATGTCTACGTGTCTCCCGAACCCGTAGGGTCTACACACTTAAGGTTCGGTGACGCTAGGGTTGTAGAGATATATGCACACGGAAACCCGAATGTTGTTCGGAGTCCCGGATGAGACCCCGGACGTCACGAGGAGTTCTGGAATGGTCCGGAGGTAAAGATTGACATATAGGAAGTCCAGTTTCGGCCATCAGGAGAGTTCCGGGGGTCACCGGGAGTGTCGCAGGACCACCGGAAGGGTCCCCGGGGTCCACCGGGTGGGGCCACCCATCCCGGAGGGCCTCGTGGACCACAAGGGGAAGGGGGGCAGCCCCTAGTGGGCTGGCGCACCCACATGGGCCCCCCACCATGCGCCTAGGGTTGAAACCCTAGGGGGTGGGGGCGCCCCCTATGCCTTGGGGGGCAAGTTCCCCCCCGGCCGCTGCCCCCCTAGGAGATTGGATCTCCTAGGGCCGGCACCCCCCTGGCCCCCTATATATAGTGGGGGGGGGGAGAGAGGGCAGCCGCACCCCAAGCCTCTGGCGCCTCTCCCCCCCGTCACACCTCCAACTCCTCTCGTAGGGCGCCGACGAAGCCCTGCAGCTTTTCCCGTTGCATCCACCACCACGCCATCGTGCTGCTGGATCTCCGTCAACCTCTCCTCCCCCCTTGCTGGATCAAGAAGGAGGAGACGTCGCTGTATCGTACGTGTGTTGAACGCGGAGGTGCCGTCCGTTCGGCGCTGGGATCATCGGTGACGAGGATCACGAAGAGTACGACTCCATCATCCACGTTCCTTCGAACGCTTCCGCACGCGATCTACAAAGGGTATGTAGATGTACTCCTTTATGCTCGTTGCTAGATGACTCCTTAGATTGATCTTGGTGAAGCGTAGGAATTTTTTTTGAATTCTGCTACGTTCCCCAACAAATAATAACTAAGGAAATGTTTAAGGTGGAAATTAATACACATCTGGGCGGATTGGTTATGGCACCCTAGGGATGTACCAGTGGTTTGCCAGGGCACCTGGGGATTTACGAGTGTTGTCCAAGGAGATCCCGGGGTTACCGTGTGATTATCCAATGAAATGCCACCCAGTCTCAAAGGGATCATATATCATTCATGCCTCGAAACTTTCGTGTGCAGCCACAATCCATTATGGGCTCTGTCATAGTTGAGTATGTTGTGTAAGATCTTTCAGTGGTGGACTAGCAGATGTAGCGAATGTAGGTGTACCGGTCTACCCAGAGTAAAGAGTAAATGCTTCTGAAAGACTGTGTCTCGGTCACCCGGTTCTCAAACCATGCAGTGCGAGAAATTAAACTGAGGCGATCGAGTCTTGTGGGGAAAGTGCACAAACTATTCATGAGTAGCCGTGTCCCGGGTTATGGACATCTTGAGTATCCTGGTATTTGAATTAAGGACTAATCTCAACAGTCTATTTAATTACCTTGTTGGGTTACTAATGACTTTGGTTAATTTGGGACTGAGATGGGGGTACCATTCTCAATATGGCTTAACTAAACTGAGTAGTAAATAAAATCTATCCTTTGTTGTACGGAAAAATCAGCTTTATGCAAAAATAAGCCTTACAGCCTCCACCAGCCAAATATGCATATAGAGATAGACATTTTTCATCATTATTCTGTGGTGTGAATTTGCCAGTACATTCAATGTACTGACCACACGGTTGCATGATGTCTACACACGCTTCTATTCTTGTAGACTATGTTGGGCCTCCAAGCGCAGAGGTTTGTAGGACAGCAACAATTTCTCTCAAGTGGATGACCTAAGCTTTATCGAACTCAGGGAAGTAGAGGTTGAAGATGGTCTCTCTCAAGCAACCCTGCAACTAAGATACAAGAAGTCTCTTGTGTCCCCAACACACCTAACACAACTAGGAGTTGTATAGGTGCACTAGTTCGGCGAAGAGATGGTAAAATATGGATGATAGGAGTGGCAAAGCAAAGTAATATAAATCTGTAATAAAAAGTGCAGCAAGCAAACAAGTGGTAAACGTGAGCACAAATGGTATTGCAATGGTGAAAACAAGGCCTAGGCTTCATACTTTCACTAGTGGCAACTCCCAACAACATTAACATAGTCTAATCACATGATATTTCCCATAAAACATGCAATGGAGATGCACTCGGAGGTCATTCCTTTGTGGTCAAGAGAGGACGAGAATTATGTAGGGCTACAAAAGCACACCTCAAAGTTCGTAGTTCTCAATCTATGAATTTCCCAATGTCACCGCGGCCATCCAAAGAGAGTACCACAATCACCACAACATATCTCCAGGATAGTCAAAGACAAGCACCAAGAGACTCTCAATCTTCAATAAACACACAAAAGAGGAAATCACTCATGAAAATATTCTTCTAATCCATGTCCAATAGACCGCTGTCACCTTGGTCTCGGGGATTATACTAGATAAAGACAAGTGAGTACATCAATTCAATACATAGAGGAAGGGGAAATGTCATGGGATCACCCTAGATTAACATAGCCTATGATCACAACAAAGATCACATCATGGGAGAGAGAATTGACCACATAGCTACTGGTAGAAACCTCAGCCCCGAGGAGGAACTACTCCCGCATCATGGAGGGAGGAAGCAACGTCGATGGAGATGAATCCGGGGGCACTTCCCCGTCCCGGCAGGATGCCGACATAGGAATTCTGGTCCCCCGAAACTTGGTGGCGATGGCGGCAGAGATCGGAATTGCTTCTGGAGAAAAGGGTTCTGGAATTAGGGTTTCCGCGAAGGGAGGAATATATATGCGAAGGGGGGTCACCAGAGGCGGAGCCGGGGCCCCAGGAGCCCCCCTGGCGCGGCCAGGGGTGGGGCCGCGCCAGGTGGCCGCCTGGGCCCCCCTGGCTCCCCTCTGGCCCCACTTTGGTTCTTCGCGAAGCTTCCTGTACGCTGATTTTTCCTGTATTTTTCCCGGAATTTTTGGAGCACTTTTAATATGGGGAAAACCTGAAATAGAAAAACAGCAGAAAACAGGAACTGGCACTATGGTGCACTGAGTTAATAGGTTAGTCCAAATATGATCAAAAGTGTATGGAAGTGCATAAATATCATATCAATATCACACAAAAGAAGCATGGAGCAAGCAGAAATTATAGATACATTTTGGACGTATCAACATCCCCAAGCTTAATTCCTGCTCGTCCTCGAGTAGGTAAATGATAACAAGCATAATTTCTGTGGTAACAT
Organism: Secale cereale; assembly: GCA_902687465.1. Lineage (NCBI taxonomy): Eukaryota > Viridiplantae > Streptophyta > Magnoliopsida > Poales > Poaceae > Secale > Secale cereale. Next base: position 702,078,407 of record LR738712.1, read on the forward strand.
GCTATCAACCATATAAGAACTTTTAAGTAAATCAATCAAGGCATGTAATTCAATTCAAGTCATAACAAGCAAGAGTCTATATTAGCATTGTAACAAGCAACATAAGAACATAAAGGTGCAAGAGCTCTCGCTGTCCGTGACTCGAATGTCTCCAAATGGTGTTTGCATGCAAGAAAGGGGATAGGGATATACGAGAGAGTAAAACATAGTTTTTGTATTGTTGAGAACTTAATCTACTAAAGTTTCACACTTGGTCTTCTTTGGAATCTTATCTTGACTCATCCCCAGACCAACAGCCAGGTACAAGTCAAAATGATCCAGTCCCTTTCGATATTTTGAGCACTCATGCAATGGATGAGCGTAAGCAAGAAAGTTAACACTTAGGATGGAAAAGAGAGAAAAATGATGAAGGGGAAGACAAAAAAGGTGTGAAAGGCTCACATCAATGAGGACAATCATAGGCGAGAGAAAGCCAAATGATAGATATGATGTGAGGAGTAGGGATTGCCATGCAACGGATGCACATATGAGCTAAGGTAAGCTCTCCAATGGAACTAGTGGGGGTGCATCCAACTTGCTTGCTCAAGAAGACCTAGAGCTCTTTTGAGGAGGCTCATCATTGGAATATACAAGCCAAGTTCTATAGTGTGAAGGTCCCCACATAGCTATATGCATGAATGATAATCTCTATGGAGTACAAGTTATAAGATGGAGTACGAGTGTGGATCTCTCAAAAGAAATAGTAGTGTGCCCCCTTCTCTCTTTTTATTTCTTTTTCTCTTTTATTTTATTTTTTTGTGGCCTCAATGGCTCTTTCTATTTAACTCTCATTTGTCCTCTTTGGGATCTTTTGATTTTGTCCTCTTTGGGATCCTTTCCTCACTTTAGGGGCAACACTCTATATATTACAAGAAGTATAGAAGATCTTTCGCACTTTACAAAAGTACTCAACATAAAGAAAATGAAACTATCATGATGTATGCAAATGTATGCCTCTGCCAGTGTAGCAGGATATGCAATGATACTAGCGCGTCATGTAGCAATGATTAGGGCAAGGCCCAACTAGCATGCGGCTCATCGATCAAGCAAAAAGCATGTATGACATGAAGATCAAGTCATGAGAAGATGGATGTTGCATGGCAATGTATCTCGGAAAGGCTATGGAAATGCCTTGATAGGTAGGTATGGTGGCTGTTTTGAGGAAGGATATAATGAGGCTTATGATGACAGAGCGTATCATGCCAAGGATTTGGATGCACCGGCGAAGTATGCGCCAACTCTCGAGGTGAGAAAGGGCAATGCACGGTACCGAAGAGGCTAGAAAAATATGGCTAGGTGGAAGCGTCAACTTTTGAATACTCACATTAGTCCGAAGAACTCATGCACTTATTATCGGTAACTCTCAATCTAATTAGGAGGTTCACAAAGAGACAAGTACCCCGAGGAGGAGTGTATGGGGGTTTGGTTATCCTTGCGCATCCTCGACTCATGGTACGTGAGTGTACTCTAATATTCGATCCCTCCAAAGATTAGTGATCCATCTAGTAGCTAAAGTTCTCAACTATTTTGTAGGTTTTCGAAAATAAACACGGGTTGCCCAAAATACGACATCTATCACTAATAGGATAAAGCTCTTGACACCAAAAGTTCAGACATAACTCATGGCAATACCTCAAAACTATTGCAAGTTACTACTAAAATTAAATAGCAACCTCAGTTACCTACTTTAAGTTAAGACACACAACTCAGTGCAACAGGCAAACTCTCTTAACAAGATAAACATGAAAACTCAAGAGAGTTCAGCAACCAACTAAACAAAAGCTCTTTAAAAAGAAAAGCATGAAGACTAAGAGCTAAACATGACAGCAGCTATGGAAAGACAAAGAACACACACAGCAAAGATAAGCATGAAAATCCTATGTTGTGTTCTAGGTTGAAGTGGAGCGTGTTTCTCTCCCACGCAAAGAAAGCTGGGTTCTAACTTGTTATGAACAGCAAGCAAAGCTAAAAAAAAAGAAACTAAGAGCAAGACGCTCCAAGCATAGCACATAACGCATGAAGTGATAAAATTATAGTGGAACGAAAGACGAACTGATAATTGTTGATGGAGAAGGGGATGCATGGGGGCATACCCAAGCTTAGACGCTTGAGTCTTCTTGAATATTTCTTGGGGGTGCATGGGGGCATCCCCAAGCTTGAGCGTTTGACCCTCCTGAATCTTCTTTTATCATCTTCCCTCGCATACTCGAAAAATCCCTTCATACATAACTCATCATAATCTGATTAGCGAGGTTAGTACCCACAATAAAATAATTTTTCCCTACTGGAAATAAAGATAATCTTGAAGAGCTACTGTTTCTCAAGATTGCCAAAAGGTTTTTGCAAAGAAAAAGCAAGCTCAAGGTTTGCAAAACGAAGAAAAGGCAAAACAGGACAGAATCTGTGAAAAACAGACCAGCAGGTAGTAAATAATTTTTTCGGGGCACTTCTACAACTCAAATCAAAAAACTCAGAACATACGCTCGAAAGCCAATTGTATAGAGCACACTGTCAAAAAAAAAAATTCAGAACAAAAAGATGGTGTGGTGATTTTATTCGAATTTTTCTGTCCAAGGACAGAATCTGTTTTCTGGATAGCACGTCACAACTTTTGAACTTTCTTGCAATCAGAGGCTAAAATTGGCACGCTGAAAAGTAAAGATACAATGATGTTGCTACAGTAGTAACAAACATCAAGACCACTAAAAACTGAAAGAACAAACTTAAAACAAAGATAACAAGGGTTGTCTCCCTAGAGCTCTTCCTTTATAGCCATAAAGATAGACTTAAGACTTTAATGATGCTCTCGTAGGAATAAGAGTTGAAGAACAAAAGAGAGCATCAAGAAGCAAATACCAAACACATTTAAGCCTAACATGCTTCCTATGCATAGGAATATTGCAATAGAATAATTCATTGAAGCACAGAGCAATAAGCATAGGAAGACAAAACAAGTGCAGCTTCAAAACCTTCAACATAAAGAGAGGGAACTTGATATTATTGAAATATCTATAAGCATATGTCACCTTCTCATAATAATTTTCAGTGGGATCACGAATAAACTCAACAATATAAGCATCACATAAAGCATTGTTACCATGATCCACATGCAAAAAGGTACTCTTACTCTCCACATAAGCATAATCTTTCTCATTGGTAATAGTGGGAGTAGGACTATCATAAACAATTTGAACACTATAGATTAATTGTATATTAGGAAGATGGTGTTCAACAAGGGAGTAATTCCCTCCATGATTATGACAAGTTTCATAAGGATAATTTCTCCTTATGTCATATGTACCCTTATAATTACTATAGATTGGAGTTAAAATATCATCATAGTAGAGAAGAGCATTATCATTGCTAGCAACTATATTTGTAAACATGTTGTCTTTATTCTTACTAGCAAAAGAATTATCAATTATCACATCACTAGTGGGTAAAGGATTTGCAATCCTATCATCCCCAAGCTTAGAGCTTTCCATATCAGCACTTTCAGAGTTGGTACCAAAAAGATTTTCAAGATCATAAGTAGCATTATCATCATTTTCCCAATCACAATAAGTAACATGCATATCATAATCAAAATCATCTTCAATAGTACCTACGGACGTATCATCAAGATGATAATTAAGGCAATAAACTTCACCTTCTTCTTTAAACTTACAACCGTTAGGATAAAAGTTGATGGGAGAAATATGCTCAGGCCAGGTTGATACCCATTCTTCTTCCTTCTTGCTCCTCTTCCTCCTCCTCTTCTTTTTCTTCATCTTCACCTTAGGAGGGAGTGGTTGGAGATGAAGCTTCTCCACATATCCTGGTTTATCATTAGAAACAATAGGGGAAACTTGGGAGAAACTCTCCTTTTTATTAGCAGAAATATAAGAGACGTTTTTATACTTTGGTAAAGTTCCCTCCTTTCTAATCTTACTTATGTAATCATTTTTATGGTAATTAACAACACAATAGAGATGGCAATTTTGCAAAGTGTTTTTTATTCCTATGGCATTAACATCTAGCCAAGAAGTCTTTTCTGATAACTCTTCACACATCAAAAATAACATAAGCTCATCATAAAGATCAGGGGTGATCATGTTATCACACAACTAGTTAACGGTTATGTTTTAAAAGTGCATGCATTGAAAATTAAAGTGACCCTCTATACAGCAAAGTTCACAAGTAAAAGGATAAAGGTCGCACAATTCTCTAGCAATTTCATTTAAATCTTTGACCCAAGTGATTGTTCTTTCATGCTTATGTTGCTTACAATACTTCTCTTCTTCAATCATAGGCCTTTCACAAGGTCTATCCACTCCACAAAAATTAACATGCTTATATAAAACTTCATTTTTAGGAATTGGATCTTGCATGTTGCAATCATCATGAACAATTTCATTTTCTTTGCAAATCTCTTTAAAAGGTTCATGATGCTTGATCCAATCCTCCTTAGGCATATTAAGATGTGAAGCAAAAGATTTGAGGAAATCAACAAGGAGTTGAGAATCAAGCCCAAACTTAGCACTAAACTTATTAAAACTTGTAGTTTCAACAAAGGACTTAATGCAATCATACTCATAAATTATACCTGACTCTTTACCTTTGTCAGTCTCCCAATCTTCAGTGTTGCATTGAATTCTTTCAAGGAGTTCCCATTTAGCATCAATCTTTTCGTTTGTGAAAGAACCCATAGAGGAAGCATCGAGCAAATCTTTATCCTGTCGAGAGAGCCTCGCATAGAAATTAGTAATAATCATATCTCTGGGGAGCCCATGGTTAGGACATTTTAGCATTAACGTTTTCAGTCTCCCCCAAGCTTGAGCTATGCTCTCTCCGTCATGAGGATAGAAATTATAAACATAATTCCTATTCTCATGGACTTCATGAAGAGGGTAAACCTTGGAGTAAAAGAGAGACTGGATCTCTTCCCAATCCAGCAGGTGAGAGTCATCTAGTAGCCTATACCATTCCAATGCTTTTCCTTTCAGTGACAAGGCAAATAATTTCCTCATGACTCCATCTCTTGTCAAACCTGAAATCTTAAACAACTCACAAAGTTCTGTAAGTTTCAACAAATGAATACTAGGATTGACTGTCCCATCATAACAATCATTCCTAATTATTTCAATTATCCCAAGTGGTATTTGGAACGGGATACATTCAGTAGGTGGAGGAGACTTCTCTACCACGGGTGTGGTAAAGCGGCCTTCCCCAAGCAGCGAACTAAGAGTGCGGTTTTCCATAAACATAACTAGTGAAACTAAAAACAAGAAACGAAAAGATTTAATTGCAAGATCTAAAGATATACCTTCAAACACTTACTTCCCCGGCAACGGCGCCAGAAATAGCTTGATGACTACACACGCTTCTATTCTTGTAGACTATGTTGGGCCTCCAAGCGCAGAGGTTTGTAGGACAGCAGCAATTTCCCTCAAGTGGATGACCTAAGGTTTATCGAACTCAGGGAAGTAGAGGTTGAAGATGGTCTCTCTCAAGCAACCCTGCAACTAAGATACAAGAAGTCTCTTGTGTCCCCAACACACCTAACACAACTAGGAGTTGTATAGGTGCACTAGTTCGGCGAAGAGATGGTAAAATATGGATGATAGGAGTGGCAAAGCAAAGTAATATAAATCTGTAATAAAAAGTGCAGCAAGCAAACAAGTGGTAAACGTGAGCACAAATGGTATTGCAATGGTGGAAACAAGGCCTAGGCTTCATACTTTCACTAGTGGCAACTCCCAACAACATTAACATAGTCTAATCACATGATATTTCCCATAAAACATGCAATGGAGACGCACTCGGAGGTCATTCCTTTGTGGTCAAGAGAGGACGAGAATTATGTAGGGCTACAAAAGCACACCTCAAAGTTCGTAGTTCTCAATCTATGGATTTCCCAATGTCATCGCGGCCATCCAAAGAGAGTACCACAATCACCACAACATATCTCCAGGATAGTCAAAGACAAGCACCAAGAGACTCTCAATCTTCAATCAACACACAAAAGAGGAAATCACTCATGAAAATATTCTTCTAATCCATGTCCAATAGACCGCTGTCACCTTGGTCTCGGGGATTATACTAGATTAAGACAAGTGAGTACATCAATTCAATACATAGAGGAAGGGGAAATATCATGGGATCACCCTAGATTAACATAGCCTATGATCACAACGAAGATCACATCATGGGAGAGAGAATTGACCACATAGCTACTGGTAGAAACCTCAGCCCCGAGGAGGAACTACTCCCGCATCATGGAGGGAGGAAGCAACATCGATGGAGATGAATCCGGGGGCACTTCCCCGTCCCGGCAGGATGCCGGCACAGGAATTCTGGTCCCCCGAAACTTGGTGGCGATGGTGTCGGAGATTGGAATTGCTTCTAGAGAAAAGGGTTCTGGAATCAGGGTTTCCGCGAAGGGAGAAATATATATGCGAAGGGGGGTCACCAGAGGCAAAGCCGGGGCCCGAGGCGCCCCCCTGGCGCGGCCAGGGGTGGGGCCGCGCCGGGTCGCCGCCTGGCCCCCCTGGCTCCCCTCTAGCCCCGCTTTGGTTCTTCGCGAAGCTTCCTGTACGCTGATTTTTCCTGTATTTTTCTTGGAATTTTTGGAGCACTTTTAATATGGGGGAAACCTGAAATAAAAAAACAGCAGAAAACAGGAACTGGCACTGTGGTGCACTGAGTTAATAGGTTAGTCCAAATATGATCAAAAGTGTATGGAAGTGCATAAATATCATAGCAATATCACACAAAAGAAGCATGGAGCAAGCAGAAATTATAGATACGTTTTGGACGTATCACTACAACGTCTCATGTTGCACGAATTATCCGACGAGTAAGTGATACGTTAGGGTTGCGATGTCTACACTCAACTTTGCCGTTGGTGTTGATGGTACTCCACAACCTTGTTGTTACTTCCGCTATGTTAATTGAGGTAATAGTATTTCCATTACTTTATACATGTGATTTAGCTCTGTTATAAATCCTCAAGTATTGTGTGTGTCAACATACCGATCCAGGGATGACACTTAAGCACACAGACTTGATCCATACGGGTCGGGTCGCTACATTGTCACAACCGGAAGAGTTGAAAATCCAAGAGCATGTCTCATTATTTCTCATAGGTGTCACATCGACACGAGAGAACACACCAACGTGACAAAGATTAGACGGGATCACCAGACTATAGGAGGAAGTTGTCGGGGTCGGCCCATTGACGCACCTTGTAAATCCTAGTCGACGACGATTTATGCCCGTGAGTCATTGGTGCCGCCAAAGATGACTTCATTGAGATGGACAAGTTGGAGAAAAAAAATGTATTAACCAGATTGGCACTAACGCCACAATCAATGATGCACCACCGAGAACCCTAACCCTTAACTATGTATGGATCGACGCCGAAGCACTGGGGTTGCCCACCCATCACAACCCTGCCGGGGAAGCCGGGGGAGTAACCAACAGGCTCAACACCGGTGACGATGGATGGATGTCGAGGAATAATGACTCGCCTTGATTCCTCTCATGACAAAGGGGAAAGGTGTGGGGTGAGAAACTAAGAGAAATTGTTTGATTCCACATGGGTAACGGAAATGATTCCCTTCATAAAATTTGGTTAAGTTACACCACTGTAACATATATAGACCACACAACAAATCAAGCTAAACTGTAGATAAAAAATGAACAACTCATAAGTTATTAAGCTCCCACGGAATGGAGCGGCCTAGTGCATCCAGGTAGTCTGCAAGCCGCAGCCCCACATGTTAGGAGGTGGATTGGCCGTCGGTTGCTGTTGGACTTGTTCCCACATGGAGTGACACTCTTATGATGATCGGTAGACAAATCTTTAAATTCATAAGCACTTTTTAAATCCATTAATAATATTTTTTAAATCATGAAAATTTATAAAATTCAGGAACTACTTTTTAAACCAAGAATATTTCCTAAATTCGTGACCATTTTTTGTGCTGTGGGGGCCATTTTTTCAAATTTATGATTTTTTTCCTAAATTCATGAACATTTTTTAAATTTACAAACATTTTTCAAATATGTATATTTTAAAATTAATGGGAACTTTTTATTTTTACAATGTTTTTAAAATTCATGAAGATTCCTTTATTTTTTGAACATTTTAAATACCATCTCTGCTTTTTTAGTTTTCTTTCCTCTTTATGTTTCCTTCGCTTTTTCGGATGGGCCGAACCCCAATAAAGAGGTCGGTAACCAACCAAAGCGAGTGTCCGGGGAGGGGGAATAATTCTATGAGACCAGGTCTCACGGGTTAGCAGGTGAGACCCATCTTGATGGATGACATGTGGCATTCACAAATCACAAAGCATCTACTCCACCCCCCACCTAAAATCAGGGGGGGGGGAGATTAGATGCTTTGTGATTTGTGAATGCCACGTGTCATCCATCACTACGGGTCTCACCTGCTAACAGTGAGACCTGGTCTTATATAATTTTTTTCCGTCCCGGGGCGTGTGTGTTTGGTCATCCTTCCATGTGTTGCACGCAAATAGGATCTCCCGTGCGTGTTGGTTATTTTGCTATCAGGGAAGGGACAAACTGGTTTTCTGCTTCGTGTGTTTGTGAGCGGGTGGCGCCATCAGCTTGTTGGTTATGTGGTGAGCGGTCAAGGCCGTCGCTTTCTCTGTCTTCCTTACCGGGATCTTGGGTGATGGATTCGAGGTGGAAGACCAACGTTGTTCTAGTGCTAGGGAGATGTAGAATGAAAAAAAATCCGCAGTTGGAGAGCCAAGCCAACATGAGCACATATCGGAGGAGAATCGTTGTAGCTAGGCATTGTGGAAGTAAATCCAACCTCAAGGTTGAGAGGCGACTAAGTTGAGAGATTGAAATTCTTTGGAGATGAAAACCAGTGCAAGAAGAGTTATTCTGAGAGCACAAACATGAGTGAATTGGGTCGCACGAGGGGTGTGCATTGTACATGAGCCTAGGGCCATGCTCACACGTGCCAACAAAGTAGGATAGTTAGAAAAAAATAGAGGTCCATTTCGGTGTATAGGGTTTAATAGTCGGTTAGAGTTTGGTTTGTATCGGGTGAAAACTAGCAATACACCCAAACACAAACAACTAGCGATGGATACACCCAAACACTGGCAACTAGCGATGGAAACACCGAATCGAACACCATCAACCTAATGAACCAGCAACATCGGCCAACTTATTCAGTTTAATTCTTCGACTTCCGATGTAGAAGTGCTCATCTCTGACTTAATAGCCAGACCGAGGAATGGCGTGACAAAACACGCGTCATAGTCTAGTCCCTAATTTAGAAAGCTCCAGGTTGTTGGATGGGGAAACATGGAGTGTAGTGATTCAGCATCCCTTGACCATAAAAAACACAACTTGGGACGCTAGGTGGCTAATTTTCGTGTTTTAACCCTTTGCGTACAGTTTAGCTGGATCTGACCCTGGTTCAAAAGATTTTTGAGATTTGACCTTTTCTCCTATCGCCAGGGTCTACGGTGGTAGGGTTGTGTAAAGTTTAGCTCACTCATCCACGTCAGCATGAGTAAACGACACCCGTCTCCTGCCGTCCATCCTATCGTCAGAGTCCTCGGCGGTAGGCTGAGCAACCTTACCGAGAGGGTCCCTGGCGGTAGCGGCCGAACAGTTAAAACCCCGTGGGGGCGGGGCGTGAGTCCCACCCACAAAACTAGCCCCCATATTTTCCCCTCGCCCCACCACGCCACCCAGAAGAATAGAGAGAAACTCCTTTGTTACGCCCAAGATGCGATTCTATCCTGATCACGTGATGAACTCGTGATTGGGGCACAACTACATTTCGGACGCTTAGCAAGATGGATATCATTACATCGTACCATTACATAAATCGATGGGGATACATACAAGTCATACAATTGTCACATGAATACAACACATTATACACAAGACATATGACTACAAATGAAAACATGAAAAGCACAACGACATCCATCTGCTATCCCAGGCTGCCGACCAGGAACCTAACCCAAGACTGACGAAGAAGAAGAAGGAAAAACTCCAACACAAGTAACATCGCTCTCACGTCAAGTCATCAGAAACCTGCACCTGCAACTGTTGTAGTAGTATCTGGGAGCCACGAGGACTCAGCAATCCCATAACCATGGGTATCACGACTAGCAAAGCTTAATGGGTATGGAGAGGTTAAGTGGTGAGGTTGCAGCAGCGGCTAAGCATTATATGGTGGCTAACTGTCGGTGTACTAAGGTAGGGGTACCCCAGTACCCCAACTTGTGCACGGGCAGTTGCAGCTTCCCGCGGCAAGGTTTACTGCGTGCTCGCCGGAGACCTTCCTGCCCCCTATTAAACCATTCAAAAACAAAGTATACAAGACATAAGACCGAGACCCCGGCAAGAGGAACTTGCCGGGAAGGCCGTACCAGGCTCAAGACTGTTTCACTAACACAAGACCCTGGCAAGAGGAGCTTGCCGGGAAGACTAGAAGACATCGCCTCGGCGCTATGCGCGCCCCCGGCAAGGGGCCCGGGGAGCGGCAAGTTCCCGGGCCCGGTAAGATCAAGGCCCCGGCAAGGTACTTGCCGGGAAGGCTGCGCTGTGTGCCCGCGCTCCAGCTCATCGGCCCACGCGTCGCCCTGGGGCCTATCCAGGGACGCGTGGCGGATGGCTGTGCAGCCTGGGGTACACGGTGGCACTCCACGACGATAAATCCGTCGCCGTGGCGGGCGGAGACGCTAAGGCGGGAGCTTTTGGGGTCGACGGCGACGGGCATTAAATGCCCTTGTCCCCCACTGTTAAAGTAGGTATAGACCACTGTTCTGTACTGTAGCTCCACTGTTCCCGCACTGTTACAACTACCACCTCTTTTACTTTTTTACCCCTTTCTCCTACGTTGACACCTGTCGGTGACCCCTTGCACTATAAAAGGAGGCCCATGCACAACGTGGAGGGGGTTGGAAACCTAGATTACTCTCACGCACGGTGTAGCTGCTTCTTCAAGCTCCCGAGTGCTCAACTCAATAGACAACCAAGCAGGAGTAGGGTTTTACGCATCCGTGCGGCCCGAACCTGGGTAAAACTGTCCGCGTGTTTGCTTCGATCTGCTCTTCGTGCTCCCTCCGCCCTCGTACCGCACAAACAAGGGGCTCCGGTCCCATAGGTGTTCGTGGCGGACAGTTTCCCCCGACATCTTTGGCGCGCCAGGTAGGGGGCGTCGAGGTTGTGCGAACCTGATCCGGCGTTCGCGCGGGCGCACTCTTCATCAACCTCTCCAGCTTCATCAGCAACTTCGTCAGCGACAACTCCATGGCCCCGAAGAAGAAGCCTTCGGAGGTCGGAGGCCCGTCTGCGTCTCACCCGGCGCCACCAGAGCCAACGGTGGGCGGGGGAGACGCCGTCGGAAGGGTGGTTGCCGGCGAGGACACTCACGGTGCCACCAGATCCAAGAACAGGACGGACGACCGGACCTCGGTCTCCGTGGACGCGCCGCGTCCATCACAGCACACGACGACCCCGCAGCGCCATACCACGGGAGGTGGTATCCGCTTGCTGGGGCAAGGCCAAACTGGAGGTTCGCGGGACGCCCCGGACCCCCGTCCGGGCACAAGCAAAGCGAAGGCGCCGGCGCGGGACCCCGCTCCTTCTAACGTTGTTAGAAGTCCGAGCGTATCCCGCTCCTCGCACCGCTCGCCCGCGTTCCCCACTACTCCGGCAGAAGCGCTCGCAAGAGCGCAGCTGCTCCTCGATTTTCCTCCAGCGGCCGACAAGGCCGAAGAATGGAGGGCCACCATCCGGAGCCTGATAGACTTCGCCAACAACGACTCTCCGCAGCAGCCGTCGACCTCACGGCCGCGGCAGGCTGAGAAAACGAAGGCTATCGGCGACAAGACTGCTGGGGGTGCGACAAGCGTGCACTCCCCGCCGCAGAAGCAGAAGACGCCGCCCCGCCGGAACAACCCCGACGACGGCTCCACAGCCTCGTCGGACCCGCGGGCCCGTCGGGACCAGCGCCAGGTCCTCGACGACCGGCGAGATGAAGACGCTCGGACCACGATCGAGCGCCGCCGAGAAGCTCGGCGACAATCTGATAAGAGAGCTGGGAACACTGTCGACGCGCACGCGCCCGGTGAACCAGGCGACTTGCCGTACGCGGCAGGCTGCCCTGCGTTCACCCGCGAGCTGCGGCGCGTCCAGTGGCCCAGCATGAAGAACTTTAAGCCCGACGTACCGGAGAAGTACGACGGCAAGACACACCCCTCGGAGTTTCTCAGCGTCTACACTATCGCAGTGCAAGCTGCCGGGGGGCGCGACGAGAAGATCCTAGCCAACTACTTCCCGCTCGTGCTGAAGCCGAACGTCCGTTCGTGGCTCATGCACTTGCCGGAAGGCTCTATCTCTTCTTGGGCCGACCTCTGCCATCAGTTTGTTGGCGCCTTCACCGGCGGCCACAAACCCCATGGCCAGGAGAGCGATCTCCACATCTTGGCCCAGAAGGAAGGCGAACCCCTGCGCAAATATATCCAACGCTTCAGCCGGGTGCAGCACAACATCCCTGACGTTCACCCTGCCGCGGTTATTAGCGCGTTCCATCAGAACGTGCGTAACCGCCGCATGCGTGAGGAGATGGCGATGACCAAGATTAGGGACGTCAGCGAGCTCTACGCTCTTGCTGACAAGTGCGCCCGCGCGGAAGAGGGGAGGAAACTCCCCGGGGAGGATGCTGGCGCAGGGGGAAGCGACAGCGACGACGCCGCCCCGGCAAAGAAGAGCCGGCGGCGGAACAACAGAAAGAAGGGCAAGAAGGAAGTGCTTGCCGTCGAGAAGTCCGGCAAGGAGGCCCCCGCCAAGCAAGCGCAGGCTGGCGGCTCCGGCAAGGAGCCTGCCCCTGCGGCGGCGGCCGACAAGCCGGGTGGCTCCGACAAGCAATACTGTAAGATTCACCGCACCAAGGGTCACGATCTCTCCAACTGCAAGCGCGTCGAATACCTCGTCGAGCAGCAAAAAGCTGAGTACGAGAGGCGCGACAAGGAGAAGGCCCAAGGTGGCGGGGAAGAGCCCAGCAAGAAGCGGCCGTTCAACGGCCGGGGAGGACGCCGCGGCAAGGCTAAGCAGCGGCAAGGGGATCGACCTCCCCGGGGCCGCGACAACGACGAAGACGACGATGAAGACATGGAGGATGACGAGAACAGCGAGCAGGAGTTCCAGAAGGCCACGGAGGTCCTGTGCGTCGACGGTGGCGCCTCCCTGCACACCTCCCACCGCCAGCTAAAACAGTGGGTGCGTGAGGTGAATGCAGCGGAGCCGCCCGTGGAGTCGCGCAGGCTCCTCAAATGGTCCAGCACGCCCATCGTTTTTGATCTTGAGAATCACCCTGACCGCACCACCGCGGTCGGGTGCTTGCCGATGCTGGTTTCTCCCACCATCCGCAACCTCAAGGTCACCAAAATGTTGGTTGACGGCGGGGCCGGCCTGAACTTGATCTCCTCTGCTGTGATCAAGAAGCTCCAAATTCAAGATGGCGAGCTCGAAGAGACCGGTTCATTCCAAGGAATCAACCCGGGAAGGAGCAAGCCCAAGGGAAAGATCACTTTGCCGGTGACCTTTGGCGGGGAGCTCAACTTCAGGACTGAGCGCATCACCTTTGACGTCGCCGATATTCCATTGCCCTACAATGGAATACTCGGCCGTCCCGCCCTCGCCAAGTTCATGGCAGCTTCCCACTATGCCTATAACGTGCTGAAGATGCCGGGGCCGATAAGCGTCATCACTGTCCACAGCGACAAGAAGGATGCGCTTATTTGCGCCGACAAGATTTACCGGGATGCGGCAGCTGCGGCCGAGAAGGATACTCTTGCCGCTGAAGCTCCCGGGGGGAAGAAGACGAAGACCAAGTCCGGCAAGTGCTCTGGGACCCACTCCGGCAACCGCACCTCTTCGGAGTGCTGCGCTGCCGTCGAGGACGTTCCATCGAGCTCCACCGGCAAGAACAAGAAAGGAATGGCTGCTCCTCCGGCAACCAAGAAGGTGTCCGCAAAGGAGGATGGCACTGGTGGTACCTTCACCATCAGTGCCACCCTTGACAGCAAATAGGAAAGCGCGCTCGTCGCCTTCCTGCGGGCGAATGTCGATGTGTTTGCTTGGCAACCGTCTGACATCCCCGGTGTTCCCAGGAAGGTGATTGAGCTCAAGCTTGCTGTCTGTCCTCATGCGCGGCCCATCAAACAGAAAGTGAGGAAGCAAGCCGTGGAGCGCCAAGAGTTCATCAATGAGGAGATCAAGAAACTAGAGGCAGCAGGTCTAGTTAGAGGTGTGATCCATCCGACGTGGTTGGCAAACCCAGTCGTCGTGCGCAAGGCCAACGGGAAGTGGAGACTGTGTATAGACTTCACCGATGTCAATAAAGCATGTCCCAAGGATCCATTCCCTTTGCCACGCATTGACCAGATCGTTGACTCCACTGCCGGATGTGAGCTGCTCTGTTTTCTTGATGCATACTCAGGCTATCATCAGATTTTCATGGCCAAGGAGGATGAAGAGAAGACTGCATTTATCACTCCATGTGGCACTTATTGCTTTATCCGCATGCCATTTGGACTGAAGAATGCAGGCTCAACCTTTGCAAGAGTAGTGTACACTGCTTTTGAGCCACAGATCCACAGGAATGTAGAAGCTTACATGGATGACATCGTGGTGAAGAGCAAGAGCAAAGAAACCCTGATTCAAGACTTGGAAGAAACGTTTCAGAACCTGCGCAGGATACAGCTCAAGCTGAACCCCGAGAAGTGCGTCTTTGGAGTCCCCTCCGGCAAGCTTCTCGGGTTCTTTGTATCACAGAGGGGGATTGAAGCCAACCCCGACAAGATTAAAGCCATCGAGCAGATAGAAGCCCCGAAGCGCGTCAAGGATGTCAGAAGGCTTGCAGGTTGCGTTGCTGCCCTCAGTAGGTTCATTTCAAAATCCGCAGAACGCGCCCTACCTTTCTTCAAAATCTTGAAGAAGGCAGGTCCCATGAAGTGGACTCCGGAAGCGGAGGCGGCGTTGCAGGATTTGAAACGGTATCTGTCCTCCACTCCTATACTTGTCGCACCTAGACCACAGGAAAAGTTGTTGATATACTTAGCGGCAACCAACCAGGTGGTTAGTGCTGCGTTAGTAGCGGAGAGGGAGTCCGACGAGGAGTCAGCATCACCGGCAAGCGAATCTAGCGACAAGCAGGGGGCTGTCCTGACAAGCTCTGGCCCCGACAAGGAAGACTCTGCGCAGGAACAAGGAGAGGTGCGGAAGAAGATGGTGCAGCGCCCAGTGTATTTTGTAAGTTCCCTTCTCCAGGGAGCTAGATCAAGATACTCTGGTGTGCAAAAATTGCTTTTCGGCCTCCTCATGGCCTCGAGGAAGCTGCGCCACTACTTCCAAGCCCATGAGATAACAGTGGTCACTCGCTTTCCGTTGAAGAGGATACTGCACAATCCAGAAGCAACAGGCAGGATCGTCGAGTGGGCACTGGAGCTGTCAAGCTTTGGACTCAAGTTTGAAAGTACTTCAACCATACAGAGCCGAGCTTTGGCAGAATTCATTGCCGAATGGACCCCGACGCCAGATGAAGAAATTCAAGAAACAAGTGTACCCGTACAGGAAGCGACAAGTGAATGGGTAATGTATTTTGACGGTGCCTTCTCGCTGCAAGGCGCCGGTGCTGGCGTGGTATTCATCGCGCCCACCGGAGAGCACCTCAAATACGTTATCCAGATGCACTTTCCCAGGGAGCAAGCGACAAACAACACCGCAGAATATGAAGGCTTGCTTGCCGGCCTCAGGATTGCGGCCGAACTTGGGATCAGAAAGCTGATTGTGCGGGGAGATTCTCAGTTGGTGGTCCGACAAGTTAACAAGAGCTATCAGAGCCCTTTGATGGAAGCTTATGTCGATGAAGTGAGAAAGCTTGAAGAGCACTTTGAAGGTTTGCAGATGGAGCACGTCCCGAGAGCTCAAAATGAAATTGCAGATGGCCTTTCAAAGTGCGCCGCGATGAAGTTACCTGTGGAACCAGGGACCTTCTTACTCAAGCTGACTCAGCCATCCGTTACACCATCAATTGGGCAGTCCAAGAAGAGAAAGTTGGTCTCCGGCGACTACTTGCCGGCGGATCTTCCTGAGACCGCCGCTAAAGTTCCCAAGATCAACAACAACGCTGAGGAACAGTTTGCTCCTGCGAGCCCTCGGGCTTGTGCAGTTGAAGCAAGTGTTCCCGACAAGCCTCGCCTCGGCGAACTTGCCGGGGGACCGTCAGCTCCGGCAGGACCAGAGGTCTTTGCCGTAGAAGCTGAGGTTCCCGCAGTGGCCCTCGAGCCTTTGGTCCTTGCCGTCGAGCCTCGGGCTCCGGCATGGGCACAGCAGATCGTCCGTTTTCTACAAACTGGAGAACTTCCCGACGACCCTCAAGAGATAGAGAAGATAACCAGGCAGTCAAGCATGTATCAGTTCGTGGATAACGAGCTGTACAGAAGAAGACTCAACGGTGTCAGGTTGAAGTGCATCTCCAGAGAAGATGGACAGAAGCTGTTGGCAGAAATACACGGAGGCATATGCGGCCACCACATTGGCGCAAGGGCGCTTGCCGGGAAAGCTTTCCGGCAAGGGTTCTTTTGGCAAGAAGCCCTCCAAGATGCAACTGCACTAGTAACCAAGTGTGAAGCGTGCCAGTTTCATGCAAAGCAAATTCATCAGCCAGCTCAAGCTCTCCAAACAATCCCTTTATCATGGCCCTTCTCGGTCTGGGGGCTCGACATCCTCGGCCCTTTCCCTCGAGCTGCCGGGGGCTTTGAGTACTTGTACGTTGCAATCGACAAGTTCACAAAGTGGCCAGAAGTGGAGCCAGTGAGAAAGGTGACAGCACAGTCAGCAGTCAGGTTCTTCAGGTCGATTGTTTGCCGTTTCGGGATCCCTAACAGGATCATCACCGACAACGGTACGCAATTCACTAGTCGCACCTTCATGCAGTACGTCCAAGACCTTGGCGCCAAGGTCTGTTTCGCTTCTGTTGCTCACCCGAGGAGCAACGGCCAAGCGGAGAGGGCAAATGCTGAAGTGCTGCGCGGACTCAAAACAAGGACCTTTGACAGGCTGCGCAAGTGCGGAAGAAATTGGATAGAGGAGCTCCCGGCGGCTCTTTGGTCGATCAGAACGACACCAAATCGAGCCACCGGACAGACACCTTTTGCTCTAGTCTATGGAGCAGAGGCAGTTCTCCCCACGGAACTCGTATACGGATCTCCTCGAGTACTCGCTTATGATGAGCTCGAGCAAGAGCAACTGCGGCAAGATGACGCATTGCTCCTTGAGGAGGGACGTCTCCAGGCTGCTGTACGAGCTGCTCGATACCAGCAAGCTTTGCGCCGCTACCATAGCCGCAAAGTCAAGGCCAGGAGTCTCGAGGAAGGCGACCTTGTTCTTCGGCGTGTTCAGTCCGCCAAGAATTCCAACAAGTTGACGCCGAAGTGGGAAGGCCCTTATCGGGTGAGACAAGTTACGAGGCCCGGCGCTGTCCGCCTCGAGACCGAAGAAGGCTTACCGGTGAGCAACTCCTGGAACATAGAGCATCTTCGCAAGTTTCACCCCTAAGGCGCGGTTGCCGTGATCCGCTCCGGCAACCATCTTTTGTACAAGCTTTGCCGCTGTTGCATGTAACCCTTTGTACAAAGCCGGGCGCAGACCCCGTGCATCAGTAAAGTTTTCGTGTTTTTCGCATTGATTGCCTTTTGCATGCTTCTCTTTGCTGTTTGCATGTTCTGTTTGGCATTTGATGCAACACTCAGATATACGGTAAGCACTATTACGCCAAAAGGCCAGATACTTGCTTTCCTTCCCCTTTTTCTCTCCTCTTACACAGAAGGAACGTTCCTCGCGCACAAGTTTGCC
>LR738712.1:702096462-702136033 GCA_902687465.1 Secale cereale
GGGGGGAAGGAGTTGGAGGAGGAGCCAAGTGTTGTTCAAGAAAGAGAAGCCTTACCGGAAAGCAAGCAACATGAGCAAGCAGCATATGAAAGATAAGTTGTTAGAATTTGACCAGTTCAAATTTTAAATTTTGGTTGTCTTCCTTGAACGATCACGCTTTGTATGGAAAACCTGTGCGCGGAGGAACCTACCCGTAGCTTGCCGCACCCTTATCTTGTTTTCGAGTTCACTCAACGATTTAAGTGAGCTGCGACAAGTGTCGCGCCCTTGCCTCGTTTCCGAGTACGCTCAGCAAGCTAAGTGTGTTGCGACCAGCTGCGGCAAGGTTGCTTGCCGGCGAGGACCTTGGCCAGCAGGCTGCTTAGAGTCCAGCACTCAGCGCTCGCGACAAGGGCCCCTTGCCGGCGAGCTCCCCGGGAGCGTAGGGTGAAAAACATACAAAGTCAAAGATTGGAACAAGGAAGATAACATTGCACTGATTGATCGAAGTAAAGCAAATATCTTACAAAGGATAGTTTGTCGCGATGGACTAATGAGTTCCTAACATAATGTGCAGCAACAAAAAGATAAAGATAAATGGAGCCCTAGTCTACGCGGTCGCCTTCCTTCCTGCCAAGCTTTGCCACCTTGGCGATGATGTGGCCGACCTGCTCCTTCAGGGCCTCCGTGTCTGCATCTGCCGGCAGGGTGCGAAGAACGTTCGTGAGGTTGATTCCCGGGTTGCGGTACACGATCTTCGTCAACACCCGCTCCAGAGTTCCCGCGCAGAGCCGGCGCGACTCCTCGGCCAGCTGCGCGGGGATGCGGTTCCGGAGACCTGCAAGAGCCGGAGCAACCCCTCTGAAGAAGAGGCTGAGCTTGGCGCTGTGCGGGAGATCCGGGTCCGGCGAGTAGATAAGATGTTCGACCTTCAACGCCAGCAACTCCTGGTCAATATTGGACGCAGAAGAAACCAGCTCTTCGGTCCACACTTCAATAGTTTGCCGGAAGAGCTCGGACGCCTTGTTGACGTTCTCCACCAAGGTTCGCTCCTTGCGGAGCTCATCCTTCAACTTGGCCTCCTGGGCTCGGGCGGCATCGAGCGATTCCTTCAGGGTGGTGACCTTCAGCTCCAGGTCCTCAATGGAGTCCTTGGCGGCCTTCAGCTCGTCACCCCTCTTGGATAAACTCACCTGAAGCTCTGAGTTTGTGTGAGCATCCTTCTCGCGCTCCAAGATGAGCGCGGCAACCTTCTCGGCGCTCACCTTCATCGCCTTCTCCAGTTGTTCAACCTTGGCGGCGAGCTCTTTCTTGGCGT
Source organism: Secale cereale (assembly GCA_902687465.1). Classification (NCBI taxonomy): domain Eukaryota; kingdom Viridiplantae; phylum Streptophyta; class Magnoliopsida; order Poales; family Poaceae; genus Secale; species Secale cereale. The sequence continues at coordinate 702,097,760 of LR738712.1, forward strand.
CCTCCGCGGCAACCGCGGCGGCTTTCGCCTCCTTCAGCTCCCCGCCAAGAGCAGCCTCGCGAGCGGCAAGGTCTTCTTCATGAGAATCCAGCTCGACCTTCCGCTGCGCGAGCTCTCCCTCTCGCCGGGACATCTCTACCCCGGCGAGACGCTGCTGTTCATCGGCTTCGGCCTTCTCGAGCACCCACTCTTGGTACTCGCCGGCGAGACGCTCACGCTCCTCCGCCACCTGGCGGAGGGCAGCCTGATTGGCGGCGCTGAGCTCCGCCGCACGCTTCTCCATCTCTGCCGCGGCCTTGGCGGCAAGAGCCTCCCGGGAAGCGAGCTTTGCTTGCCTGGCCCGGTAAAGGGCCAGGAGCTGATGAAGCAACCGCTCCTCCTCGGGCCCCTCACCTCCACCGGGCGCCTGGACGATCTTCAGGCCTGCGGAGGCAAGGACTTCTCCGTCGAACGCCTCGCCCTCCGCAGGAGCTCGCGACGAAGACCCCCACGGCATCTGAATGAAGACGCCATTGGGGGCCTCGAGATAGAACCTCTGCTCTTCGCCGGCGGAGGTACCGGTGGCCGGTGCAGCATCAGATGCTCCCGCCGCCTCCGGGTCGGCGGTGCGGCCACCGTCCCCCTCCCCGGCCGCTGCGTCCGCAGCCGGAGCAGTCTCTTGCGCGGCCGGCTCGGCGGCCTCGGTTACCTCCTCGACGACTGGAGCGTCGCCGCCGCCGCCCTGCGCGTCCTCCTCCTCGAGGACAATCACCTCCGTCTCCATGGGCACAGGAGGAGGAAGATCTAGAAAGAAGAAGAAGAGAAAGAAATTCAAGACTCAAGCAAATATCCAAAAAAGAGACGAGCCAAGAAGACAAGTTACAAAGATTACCTTGGCGGACGTCCTCAGCGGCGGGCTCCCTCGCCGGGGAGCTCGGCCTTGTCGGAGTAGTCGCCCTCGCCGGGGAACTTGGCCTTGGCGGGGTGGCCGCCCTTGCCGGGCTGCTCGTCCTTGGCGGGGTACTCTGCCTTGGCGGAGTACCCGCCCTTGACGGAGCACTCTCCCTTGCCGGAGAGTTCTGCCTTGGCGGGGATGGCGGGGCCTGCGGCTCCTCAGCGGTGGTCTCCGGGCGCTCTTCCCGCTGCGGCTCCTCCTCTGCACAGAACAAGACAAGAAGAGTCAAGGCACGAAGACAAAATCAAAGCCTCAGGCGTTCCCCGACAAGCAAGAAGAGAAACCCCAGACTTACGCTGGGGGCTGCGCTGCGGGCTGCGCTGGGGGCTGCTCATCGGAGCAGTGCTCGAGTCCGGCAGGCTTGGCTCCGGCACGCCTCCTGTTGCCGCTGCCGCTGAGCCTTCCGCGACCTCAGCCTCGGGCGCCTTGGCCTTCTTCGCTGCGCGGTGGGCCAGGGTCCTGAAATCAAAACAGTAGACAGAGTCAGCATCAACAGAAGAATCAAGACAGAAATCAAGAAGATATGAGGTCCAGAATCCTTACTCTTGGTCCTCCTCGTCGTCCTCGCTCAGGGCGGAGAAGTCATACTCCACCGTGGGCGCGTCGGCGCGAGGAGCGGAAGATGAAGGCTCCCTCGCGCGCTTGGTGTTCACCGGGACTGGGGGCTGCGAAGACCCAGCCCCTGTGGCTGCCGGCGCCCGGGGGGCGGGCGGAGCCGTTGCTCCGCTCCTAGAAGACCCCTGCCGGCTCGCTGCCGGCCTGCGGGGCGCCTCCGTCGTGGTCCGCGCACGGGCCGCCTCCGCTGCGGCTGGTGCGCCGGACGGCCTTGGCGCGGCTTGACTCCCCCGGGGAGCCGCCCGCCGAGGTGGCTGTTGCCGGGGCGCCTGCGCCCTCTCCCCTGTCGCCGCCTTGCGGAGGCGTTTTGCCGGGGACTGCTTCGGGCTTGCCGGGGGCGGGGAGCTCTCCGACGAGGAGAGGTCGTCGGCGTATAACTCCGTGGATCCGCCGGAGTCTTCGGCCTCCTCCTCCTCCTCCTCCTCTGCCCCGGCCGGCTCGCTGGGCCCAGCGTCCAGCGCTACAGCCCTCTTTCCCTTGGCGCCTCCGCCCCTCGCGGCGCCTCTGCTCCCTCCGGCGGTGCCCTCCATTGCCGCAGCCTCCGTCGCGATCCCATGGATCCCGGAGTGCCTCAACGAGGGGACCCCGGCGAGCGCGTCGGGTGGGAGGTTCAGCAACCTGCGGATCTCCGCCTCCTCCGCCTGGGTGGACGCCTCCTCGGCCTCCGCCTCCTCCGGCGAGAACCCGAAAACTCCTGCCGCCGCGGCTGCGGCGGCCTCCTCAGCCCGAGAAGCTATGTAGGCGATTTCCTGGTCGGTGGTGTCCCGCGTGTGCAGCTTGAGGTCCTCCTTGTTACTCGCCACCTCGGCGAGGTTGTCGTAGAAGTTGAGGACGTCGATGGGCTTCGGGGCGATCCACGAGCGGTCCAAGCCATGCGAGTCGCACATGGGCATCATGGCAAGGATCCGGTCCCTCGCGGCGTTGTTGCAGAGTGGCACCACTTCCCGGGGAGTCCTGAACCACTCAGGGTGCGTCGGGTCGTACTTGAAGAGTTCTCGTACCATTCCGCGCAGCTCCAGAGTGGTGAAGTTGAAATTGAGCCCGGGGCGCAGCCTCATGATGTCTGCCGGGCCGCCGTACTCCCAGGCCGGCCTCTTCCTGTCTTGGAGAGGGGCGATGCGCCGGCGGAGGAAATCTGCGCCCACCTCGGCAACCGACAGCCGGGCCATCCGAAGACGAAGAATCCGGACGAGGGCGATGTCGAGCTTGACGTCGTCGGAGTCTAGATCACTCCAATCCCTGCCGCGCACGATGGGCGTTGTGCGCGGCGCGGTGAAGGCTTGCGGCTGGTCTTCTACAATCCAGCACCACTCCGCTCGCCATTCCTCCCACTTGCCGCGGAGCTCCCCCGGCAAGTACGCCCCTTTCTTATTGAGACGGAAGACCCAAGAAATTCCTCCGGAGAGGGGGGCATCGGCCTCGGCTCTAGGAGTGAAGAAGTGTCTAAAGAGGGCTACGTTGGGGTGGACTCCTATGAAGTTTTCGCACATATGTGCGAAAACAGCCATGGTGAGAATGGCGTTGGGGGTGAAGTCAAGCAGATGGAAGCCATATGTGTTCATGATATCACAGAAGAAGTTCGAAAAAGGAGGACAGAGACCACAATGGAAAAAGGCAGCAAAGAAGTGATACCCGCCGGGATAGCTGTCCTTGGCGGCGGCCGGGTATGCTCGCGTGCGGGGATGCGCATCGGTTCCCTTGGACCAGAACAAGTAATACTTGTTCCAGAGTTCCTGCACGCCGAGCTTCGGCGGGAAGACGACGTGCCGCTTCCGGTAAGCGATGAGCTTGGCCGCTTGCTCGGATTTCTCCTTCTTGGATTTCTCCGCCTTCGCCTTGTCGGTCTTTGGGGCCATGGCGGACGCGGCGGGAGGAAGGGGACGAAGAGCTCGGCGGCGGCGGAGGTGTGGAGGCGGAGCACAAGAAGGAATCTTTTGCAGGTGGAAGACGACGTAATGAGAGCACAGGGAGGGAAACCGCGCCCGCTGCCTCTGCTTTTATGGGGGAGTGGGGGGCGTTTCGCCCTTTCCATTAAGAGATCGTGGGCACGTCCCATCCCACGGCGCCGCAATCGACGCGTGCCGTTACCATGGGGTGCGGCGGATATGGAAGTGGATTCGGCGCGCCGCGGGCCGCGGGTGCCCGTGCACTGTTTTGGGCCTGGCCCAACAGCGCTCGGCACCGTGTGTGGCCCAGGCCCGGGGGCTCCTGTCGGTGTACTAAGGTAGGGGTACCCCAGTACCCCAACTTGTGCACGGGCAGTTGCAGCTTCCCGCGGCAAGGTTTACTGCGTGCTCGCCGGAGACCTTCCTGCCCCCTATTAAACCATTCAAAAACAAAGTATACAAGACATAAGACCGAGACCCCGGCAAGAGGAACTTGCCGGGAAGGCCGTACCAGGCTCAAGACTGTTCCACTAACACAAGACCCTGGCAAGAGGAGCTTGCCGGGAAGACTAGAAGACATCGCCTCGGCGCTATGCGCGCCCCCGGCAAGGGGCCCGGGGAGCGGCAAGTTCCCGGGCCCGGTAAGATCAAGGCCCCGGCAAGGTACTTGCCGGGAAGGCTGCGCTGTGTGCCCGCGCTCCAGCTCATCGGCCCACGCGTCGCCCTGGGGCCTATCCAGGGACGCGTGGCGGATGGCTGTGCAGCCTGGGGTACACGGTGGCACTCCACGACGATAAATCCGTCGCCGTGGCGGGCGGAGACGCTAAGGCGGGAGCTTTTGGGGTCGACGGCGACGGGCATTAAATGCCCTTGTCCCCCACTGTTAAAGTAGGTATAGACCACTGTTCTGTACTGTAGCTCCACTGTTCCCGCACTGTTACAACTACCACCTCTTTTACTTTTTTACCCCTTTCTCCTACGTTGACACCTGTCGGTGACCCCTTGCACTATAAAAGGAGGCCCATGCACAACGTGGAGGGGGTTGGAAACCTAGATTACTCTCACGCACGGTGTAGCTGCTTCTTCAAGCTCCCGAGTGCTCAACTCAATAGACAACCAAGCAGGAGTAGGGTTTTACGCATCCGTGCGGCCCGAACCTGGGTAAAACTGTCCGCGTGTTTGCTTCGATCTGCTCTTCGTGCTCCCTCCGCCCTCGTACCGCACAAACAAGGGGCTCCGGTCCCATAGGTGTTCGTGGCGGACAGTTTCCCCCGACACTAACTTACGAGTACAAGAATAAGATGAGCATCTACGTAAATGGTCGCAAACTAGTAATGATCGCTAAGTGGTCCTATCTACTTATGAGTCAAACATAACCGCACCGTGTTCTCTTCTCGAAATGAAAAGAGACGATCACGGTTACTCACGCGGTTGGTGTATTTTAATTCGGATCATGTGTCAAGTTTTTTACAACCGGATATTAACAAATTCTAATTTGCCACATAACCGCTGGCACGACTTTCAAAAGATCATAACACTATAGGGGTGTCCCAACTTAGCTCATAACAAGCTCTCACGATCAGCAGAGGTAAAAAAACCTTATCTTAGGGAACGCCCGAGCGTCCTCGGAATCCCGGTGCACAAGTTCTTCGAAGAAAGGAAAACTAGCCCAAGGAGATCTCCCGGTGAGTCGAAACCCGTGTCCAGAGCCGCGCGCTCTCCATCTACGGACTCATCCGTCTATGCGAAGTGGACGATAGCCAGACACTCGAGTTGCCCCGAGGTGGAACCGCCGACTGCTAGGTAGGTGGGCCAACACTCAAGTCGAGCACTGACCCGGGGGGTTGAATTAATAAATCCTCGGGTTAATTACTCCCTCGGCAAGTTTTAGTTATTAGGCAAATGGTAAAACCAAAGTTGGATCTCCTCGGGAAAGCTTTACTTTAAGCGAAGAAGCAAGGGGGGCTCATAAACCCCAATTGTGTAAGGAACGCAAAATCAAGGAACATAACACCGGCTTATCGGCTCTTAAGGCGGCATGAGTGGAACAAAACACCGAGCAAAAGGACAAGCCTTCAACCCATTGCCATGTATATAGGTGCATTAATTTAATATAAGATATATTGTGATATGCCAACAATCCAAGTTCCGACATGGAGCAATCTTCAGCTTCACCTGCAACTAACAACGCTATAAGAGGGACTGAGCAAGTGGTAACATAGCCATACAATGGTTTGCTGGGATGGTGTCAAATGTTAGAGGGTGTTTTATGGCAACGATGAGAGGCAGACAACAAATAGATAGGTAGCGCGACATAAAGCGATATCATCGAGACAACTAGCATGGCAATGATAGTAATGAGATCCAAGGTGACGGTCATCTTGCCTGAGATCCCGCTAAGAAGAAGAACGAGTCCATGGGGGAAGAAGAAGCCATGAAGACGAACCAAGTGTAGCCGAACGAATCCGCACGTTTGCAACGAAACGAGAACTAACGAGAAGAAGCAAACAACATGGTAAACACCCCACACATAAACAAGACAAGATGTTCAACCAAGCATGATGCATGACAAGGCTACATGATGCAACACATGGCAAGAGATGAAGCACACAAGATCAACACAAAAAGCATGTTTAAATGAGGCCGGAAACAACTAATAACAACTCCGGTAAGTCCTCATATGCAAATTTCAAAATTGGTCCAGAACTGAACACACCTTAAGTTAAAGTTGTTGAACAACAAGTTAACATGCACCATGATGATCTACACGAAATTCTATTCAAGCAAGTAGGTCACTTAACAAGCTTGTTTCACTCACCACAAGGCATATCATGAAAAGTGGATTGCACCACAACAAAGATGGCATGATTGTGCTCCTAACACATGTTGACATGATGCTCAAACAAAAATCACACAAAAAGATATGAAAAAGACAAATCAACAAGTTATGTTAGTTTTCAGCACTTAACATCAACATACACTTTTGCAACACAGATTAACATGGCAAGATGCAATCTAACATGCATGCAAAGCACACCATCATCTAGAGCATTCAGAGACGAACATTTTGACATATCATACACTCAATTCGGAGCAACATGCACATAGTTGTGACCAACCAAACATGCATACATGATGATTTCTGCAGAAAAGACTTAGCCAAAAAAATGATAATTCTGGAAGAGCACTAGATACTAAAACACGCACTGGTCGGGGAATAGTTGTTGGGCTTCTCACCTAGCGGGCCGAGGCCCAAGGCAAAAGTGGATAGGCCGGGGCAGATGTGGAGCTGGGCCGAGGAGGTGGACCGGGCGGGTGGGCTGGGCCTGGGGCGCCATGCGGCCCACGAGGCAAGCTGGCAGCGTCGGTCGTCCCCCTGTGCTCGAACGAGCGGAGGCAGGGGACTCAGGGCGGCGGTGGCGCTCGTTGCCGGCGCACAGGGCGACGGCGGGGCTTGGGGCAAGGCGAAGGAGATGGGGAAGGGCGGATCCGGCCTATTGATACGTCTCCAACGTATCTATAATTTTTGATTGTTCCATGCTATTATATTATCTGTTTTGGATGTTAATTGGGCTTTATTGTACACTTTTATATTATTTTTGGGACTAACCTACTAACCCAAGGCCGAGTGCAAATTGATGTTTTTTTTGCCTATTTCAGTGTTTCGCAGGAAAAGGAATATCAAACGGAGTCCAAATGGAATGAAACCTTCAGGAGGATCGTTTTTGGAACAAACGCAACCCAGAAGACTTGGAGTACACGCCAGGGAAGCCACGAGGTGGCCACGAGACAGGGGGCGCGCCCCCACCCTTGTGGGCCCCTCGTAGCTCCACCGACATGCCTCTTCGTCCTATATATACCCATGTACCCTGAAAACATCCGAGAGCACCACGAAACCCTAATTCCACCGCCGCAACCTTTTGTACCAGTGAGATCCCATCTTGGGGCCTGTCCCGGAGCTCCACCGGAGGGGGCATCGATCACGGATGGCTTCTACATCAACACCATAGCATCTCCGATGAGTTGTGAGTAGTTTACCACAGACCTTCGGGTCCATAGTTATTAGCTAGATGGTTCTTCTCTCTCTTTGGATCTCAATACAAAGTTCTCCTCGATCTTCTTGGAGATCTATTCGATGTAATTCTTTTTGCGGTGTGTTTGTCGAGATCCGAGGAATTGTGGGTTTATGATCAAGATTATCAATGAACAACATTTGATTCTTCTCTGAAATCATTTTTGCATGATTTAAATATCTTTGCAAGTCTCTTTGAATTATCAGTTTGGTTTGGCCTACTAGATTGATCTTTCTTGCAATAGGAGAAGTGCTTAGCTTTGGGTTCAATCTTGCGGTGTCCTTTCCCAGTGATAGCAGGGGCAGCAAGGCACATATTGTATTGTTGCCATCGAGGATAAACATATGGGGGTTATATCATATTGCATGAGTTTATCCCTCTACATCATGTCATATTGCTTAAAGCGTTACTTTGTTCTTATGAACTTAATACTCTAGATGCATGCTGGATAGCGGTCGATGTGTGGAGTAATAGTAGTAGATGCAGAATCGTTTCGGTCTACTTGTCACGGACGTGATGCCTATATATAATGATCATGCCTAGATATGCTCATAACTATGCGCTTTTCTATCAATTGCTCGACAGTAATTTGTTCACCCACCGTAGAAACCTGCTATCTTGAGAGAAGCCATAGTGAAACCTATGGCCCCGGGTCTATCTTTCATCAGATCAATCTTCCATCCACTATTTATCTTTACTTTACTTTTATTTTGCAATCTTTACTTTCAATCTATATAACAAAAATACCAAAAATATTTATCTTATTATCTCCATCAGATCTCACTTTTGCAAGTGGCCGAGAAGGGATTGACAACCCCTTTATCGCGTTGGTTGCAAGGTTCTTATTGGTTTGTGTAGGTACGAGGGACTTGCGTGTAGTCTCCTACTTGATTGATACCTTGGTTCTCAAAATAGCTACCATTTTTGCGCTCACGAGAATAGCTACCATTTTTTACTGGAGACTGGAGAATGCTTTTAAGTTGATTCTTTTTGCAGATGACTAATAGACAAATTACTCATGTCCACCAATTTATTTCAGAATTTTTATAGTTACATAAGTATTCAAAAGTTACATATTGCTACACACTGTTCTCTTTTTGACAGATTCTGTTTTTCGTGTGTTGTTTGCTTATTTTGATGAACCTACGAGTAGTATCGGGTGGTATGAACCATAGAGAAGTTGGAATATAGTAGGTTTAACACCAATATAAATAAAGAATGAGTTCATTACAATATCTTAAAGTGGTGGTTTGTTTTCTTATACTAACGGAGCTCACGAGATTTTCTGCTAAGTTTCGTGTTGTGAAGTTTTCAAGTTTTTGGGTAAGGATTTGATGGACTATGGAACAAAGAGTGGCAAGAGACTAAGCTTGGGGATGCCCAAGGCACCCCAAGGAAAAATTCAAGGACAACCAAAAGCCTAAGCTTGTGGCTGCCCCGGGAAGGCATCCCCTCTTTTGTCCTCGTCTATCGGTAACTTTACTTGAGACTATATTTTTATTCACCACATGATATGTGTTTTGCTTGGAGCGTCATGTATGATTTGAGTCTTTGCTTTTTAGTTTACCACAATCATCATTGATGTACACAACTTTTGAGAGAGATACTCATGAATCAAAATTTATTAGAATAGTCTATGTGCTTCACTTATATCTTTTGAGCTAGATAGTTTTGCTCTAGTGCTTCACTTATATCTTTTTAGAGCACGGTGGTGGTTTTATTTTATAGGAATTATTGATCTCTCATGCTTCACTTATATTAGTTTGAGAGTCCTTTAGAACAGCATGGTAATTTGCTTTGGTTATAAAATTAGTCCTAATATGATAGGCATCCAAGATGGGTATAATAAAAACTTTCATATAAAGTGCATTGAATACTATGAGAAGTTTGATACTTGATGATTGTTTTGAGATATGAGGATGGTGATATTAGAGTCATGCTAGTAGAGTAGTTGTGAATTTGAGAAATACTTATGTTGAGGTTTGCAAGTCCCGTAGCATGCACATATGGTAACCGTTGTGTGAAAAATTTGAAGCATGAGGTATTTCATTGATTGTCATCCTTTGTGTGGAGGTCGGGATCGCGCGATGGTTAACTCCTACCAACCCTTCCCCTAGGAGCATGCGTGTAGTACTTTGTTTTGATGACTTGTAGATTTTTGCAATAATTATGTGAGTTATTTATGACTAATGTTGCGTCCATGGATTATACGCACTCTCACCCTTCCACCATTGCTAGCCTCTCTTGTACCGTGCAACTTTCGCCGGTATCATACACCCACCATATACCTTCCTCAAAACAGCCACCATACCTACCTATTGTGGCATTTCCATAGCCATTCCAAGATATATTGCCATGCAACTTTCCACTGTTCCGTTTATTATGACACGCTTCATCATTGTCATATTGCCATGCATGATCATGTAGTTGACATCGTATTTGTGGCAAGGCCACTGATACGTCTCCAACGTATCTATAATTTTTGATTGTTCCATGCTATTATTTATGATGTTTTGGATGTTTAATGGGCTTTGTTATACACTTTTATATTATTTTTGGGACTAACCTATTAACCCAAAGGCCCAGTCCAGATGTCGGTGTACTAGAGTAGGGGTACCCTAGTATCCCGAACTTGTGCACGGGCAGTCGCAGCATCCCGCGGCAAGGCTTACCGGGTGACCGTCAAGGTCCTCCGTGGTTCCTTTGGAGCCATTCAAGAACAAAGTATTCAAGCCAAGGAGACAAGGCCCCGGCAAGAGGAGCTTGCCGGGAAGGCCAACCAAGGCATCTCAAGGAACTTGCCGCGACGCGCCACGCGTCCCGGCAAGGCCCGGTGAGCGACGAGCTCCCGGACGAGACAAGACAACGACCGCGGCAAGGCGCTTGCCGCGGCAAGCTACCACTCTGTACCCGCGCTCCAGCACATCCACCAACGTGTCGCTCTAGGACCCATCCAGGCGTATGTGGCGGGAGGATGTGCAGCCAGCGGTGCGCGGTGGCAAGCGGTGCTGACAAGATTGCCATTGTGGCGAGCGGTGGCGTCCCTGACGGTCCCTTTTTGCACTATTTGGTCGACGCAGATGGGCATTCAATGCCCTTGTCCCCTGCCGTCAGAGTTAGGTATGATACACTGTATCAGGTAGTTGTACCAACCGTAACACCTTTCCATTTTTACCCTTGTCTACGTTGCCACCTGTCGGTGACCCCTTGAGCATATAAAAGGAGGCCCATGCGCAACGTAGGGGGGGAGAGAACACTCACGCTCGGTCTCGTTAGCTGCTGGTGTGTACTGTAGCACTCAGCGCTCCCGAGCAAGAACTCAATACAAACCACAAAGCAGGAGTAGGGTTTTACGCATCCGTGCGGCCCGAACCTGGGTAAACTGCTCGTGCGTTTCGCCTCGATCCACTCTTCGTGCGATCTTCGCCCTCGCCGAACCGAAAGGGGCTCGGTCCGCCGGTCCCATAGGTGCTCGTGGATTCGTTCCCCGGCATCTTTGGCGCGCCAGGTAGGGGGCGTCGAGGTTGTGTGAACCTGATCCGGCGTTCACACGAGCTAGATCTTCATCGTCTTCTTCGACATGCCGTCGAAGAAGAAAGCTACGGAGGCGGCTGCTCCGTCTGCGTCGAACCCACCACCGCCGGAGCAAACGGCTGGTGGGGTAGACGCCGGCGGAAGAACGGGCGTCGGCGAGGGAGCTCACGGTGCTGCCAGGTCCAAGGACAAGGCTGCGCTGCCCGTCGGCGGCGTAGTCGACTCTCACAACGACCGGACGCACTCCAAGACCTCTGCGTCCGTACACGCACCGCGACCATCTCAGGAGGCGCGGGACCGGCAGCGTCATGGTACTCACGGTACCATACGTCTGCTCGACCAAGATCGAGCTGGTGGATCTCGGAGTGCTCAAGACCAGCATGCACGCCAACATGCTGGCACAAGCGAGGCACGGTCGCCTGGACGGGATACTGCTCCTTCTAACATAGTTAGAACTCCGAGCATATCCCGCTCCTCACACCGTTCGCCACCGCCACCCACCACTTCAGCAGAAGCTTTGGCGCGAGCTCAACTGCTCCTGGACTACCCTCCAACGGCAGACAAGATCGACGACTGGAGGGCCACCATTCAGAGTCTCATCGGCTTCGCCAACGGCGACACTCCACGGCAGCCGAGTACATCGCAGCCGCGGCAAGTCAGCCAGGCACGAGCCGGTGGCGACAAGACCGGTGGGGGTGCAACCACCGTGCACTCTCTGCCCCGAAGGCCAAGATCACCGACTCGCCGGATCCACCTCGACAGCGACTCCACCGCGTCATCAGATCCACGGGCTCGTCGCGATCAGCGCCAAGTTCTTCACGAACGACAGCAAGAAGACGCTCGTACTCGCATCGAGCGCCGAAGAGAAGCGTGGCGTCAATCGGACCAACGCGCTGGGCCCTATGTCGACATGCATGCGCCAGGGGTACCAGGCGACTTGCCGTACGCGGTAGGTTGCCCTGCGTTTACTGATGTCAACACACGCTTCAACTCTTGTAGACTATGTTGGGCCTCCAAGCGCAGAGGTTTGTAGGACAGCAACAATTTCCCTCAAGTGGATGACCTAAGGTTTATCGAACTCAGGGAAGTAGAGGTTGAAGATGGTCTCTCTCAAGCAACCCTGCAACTAAGATACAAGAAGTCTCTTGTGTCCCCAACACACCTAATACACTTGTTAGATGTATAGGTGCACTAGTTCAGCGAAGAGATGTTAAATGGCAAGTGATATGGATGGCAAAACAAAGTAATATAAATCTGTAATAAAAAGTGCAGCAAGCAAACAAGTGGTAAACGTGAGCACAAATGGTATTGCAATGGTGGAAATAAGGCCTAGGGATCATACTTTCACTAGTGGCAACTCCCAACAACATTAACATAATCGAATCACATGATATTTCCCATAAAACATGCAACGGAGACGCACCCGGAGGTCATTCCTTCGTGGTCAAGAGAGGACGAGAATTATGTAGGGCTACAAAAGCACACCTCAAATTTCGTAGTTCTCAATCTAAGGATTTCCCAATATCACCGCGGCCATCCAAAGAGAGTCCCACAATCACCACAACATATCTAAAGGATAGTCAAAGACAAGCACTAAGAGACTCTCAATCTTCAATCAACACACAAGAGAGGAAATCACTCATGAAAATATTTTTCTAATCCATGTCCAATAGACCGCTGTCACCTTGGTCTCGGGGATTATACTAGATAAAGACAAGTGAGTACATCAATCCAATACATAGAGGAAGGGGAAATATCATGGGATCACCCTAGATTAACACAGCCTGTGATCACAACGAAGATCACATCATGGGAGAGAGAGATAACCACATAGCTACACGTACGAGCCCTCGGCCCCGGAGGAAACTACTCACGCATGGACATGGTGAGGAGGAGGTTGATGATGGTGTTGATGGAGAGGTGCAGCCCCGCGAGGAGGAGACGGCCGGCGGCGGCCACGAAGGCGGCGGCGGCGGCGGCCCTTGGGGGCGCGACGACGGCGGCGGCCCTAGGGGGCAGCGGCTCCTTGGCCCTCCTTCTTCCTTGTGGATGGTGCTGCAATGGTGCTGGTCCTCCCCTCCAAGACGGCGGCTCGGGAGGAGGAAAATTCGTGGCCCTTGGTGACCTAGGTTTCCTCTCTTTATATAGACTCTTGGATTCCCATCATTAGATTTTGGGGCTCAGTAAAACGCGCTTTACTCGGCCGTCCGGACTCCGATTTGGACGAATTTTATATCCAGAAGCATCGCCTCAAAATTCCCCACAACTTTCGCAACTAGACTTTTTCCGTTTGACGTCGTCTTCGGGCCGGAACTTGACCATCTTTAAAAACCGTTCTCAGACAGATTTCAGGAAAGTCAGAGTCCTACTCCAATACGACTCCTTTTGCGTTTTTGTCAATTTCCATGTAATTCCTACACAATAAAGTGTAAAACAAGAACATTGTGCACCTTTGCAACCATTAGTAGGTTAGTCCAAATATGATCAAAAGTGTATGGAAGTGCATAAATATCATAGCAATATCACACAAAAAGGGCATGGAGCAAGCAGAAATTATAGATACGTTTTGGACGTATCAACATCCCCAAGCTTAATTCCTGCTCGTCCTCGAGTAGGTAAATGATAACAAGCATAATTTCTGTGGTGACATGCTATTAACCATATAAGAACTTTTCACAGTCACATGACAAGTGCTTACTGAGACAATGAATCTGTAGTAATTAAGTTGCCTCATGAGAAAATCACAAAGAACTGAAAGTTTTACAATATGATACTGAAACACTCGATAGATTTGTAGTGAGCATGGTGTGCAAATATGACAAAGTGATATCTCGCTTGCCCCCTTTAGTGAAGCAAAACATAAATGCAGGGGCACCTCCAAGGTTTAAGTGACGACTAGATACAATGATTTCAGAATAAACGATATCATAATCATGCAAAAGACAATGGTACTTTGGGACAATGCACATTACTCTCAGAATGACAATCATGCTCTCAATAGTTGGTGCTTTTGTTGGCAAGGTTGAAAACCCGTGGTCGGAAAAAAAAACTAAACATGTACCAGAACTCTTGGTTTTAAAAACAGAGGTAATAATTATTTTTTTAGAATATGCATATTTCGTCAACGAATGCTAGCAGATAACTCAATTACTTCTTGAGCTGGACAAGTTTCGAGGAACGGCTCCCGAATGAGGACGATTACATCCTCTTAATCTCCTTTGTTTATCACTGCCAAAGTTTTCTGATTTCTCATGAACAAAGCGTGAAGGAGGGTTTGTTTGTTGTATAATTTTTTAATGAGCCAGGCGCACTCTATGCCAGTTCCTTCTCGTATTATGGGTTTGCTCATTAGACATGCAATCCCGGGGTGAAGCTTGTCCAACTTAAAAAGATCATGAATTAACTACTACTTCCTCATGAGCTAAAACAGAGGCACAAAAGAGAAATGCTTTTTTTTTGAATAATTTCGAGATGGTACATGAAAGTCTTCGTTAGGAATGGCAGGTAAATACCATGTATAGGTAGGTATGGTGGACTCATATGGCATAACTGGTTTAAAGGATTTTGGATGCACAAGCAGTCAGTCCGCTTAGTACAGGCGAAGGTTAGCAAAAGACTGGGAGCGACCAACTGAAAGAGCAATGACGGTCATAATCATGCAGAGCGAGAAAACAACATTGAATTGGGCATGGAAGTTATATCGCTACTCAGAAATTAAAGATCATCAAGGCTTGATAGACTTTCTTTACAGTCTTAAATATGCGTGAGCATACGCCAAGTCAATCAAAATAAATTCTTGGGGGAAGATATTACTAAACCATACCACATCATAGGCAAACAAATCATGTTGGTACTCCAATAACACGTTGAGAATCCCCCATCTATTTGAGACTAACCATAAGAAAACATGAACTACTAAGTATCATTATGCACATAGCATTTTATCATAGACATATCGACCAGTGCAACAGAAGCCAACTCTCTTAATAAGATAAGCATGATAACTAAATAGAGTTCCAACGACCAACTAAACAAAAGCTCTTTAAAAAGATAAGCATGAAAACTAAGAGCTGAACATGATAGTAGCTATTGAAAGATAAAGAACACACACAGCAAAGATAGACATGAAAATTCTATGTTATGTTCTAGGTTGAAATGGAGCGGGTCTCTCTCCCACACAAAGAAAGCTGGGTTCCAACTCGTTATGAACAGCAAGCAAAGCTAAAGAAAACTAAAAAGGAAACTAAAAGCAAGACGCTCCAAGCATAGCACATAACACATGAAGTGATAACAATATAGTGGAACGAAAGACGAACTGATAATTGTTGATGGAGAAGGGGATGCACGGGGGCATCCCCAAGCTTAGACGCTTGAGTCTTCTTGAATATTTCTTGGGGGTGCACGGGGGAATCCCCAAGCTTGAGCGTTTGACACTCCTGAATCTTTTTATCATCTTCCCTCGCACACTTGAAAACTCCCTTCATACATAACTCATCATAATCTGATTAGCGAGGTTAGTACCCTTAATAAAATAATTGTTCCTTGCTGGAAATAAGGATATTCTTGAAGGTCTACTGTTTCTCAAGATTGCAAAAAGGTTTTTGCAAAGAAAAAGCAAGCTCAAGGTTTGCAAAACGAAGAAAAGGCAAAACATGGCAGAATCTGTGAAAAACAGACCAGCAGGTAGTATATGATTTTTTTCGGGGCACTTATGCAACTCAAATAAAAAAACTCAAAACAGACGCCCGAAAGCCAATTATATAGAGCACGCTGTCGAAAAAATTCAGACCAAAAAGATGATCTGGTGATTTTATACGAATTTTTCTGTCCAAGGACAGAATCTGTTTCCTGGACAGCACGTCACAACTTTTGAACTTTCTTGCAATCAGAGGCTACACTTGGCACAAAGCTGAAAAGTAAAGATACAATGATGATGCTACTGTAGTAACAACATCAAGACACAACAAAAGCAAAATAAAATTTTATTCATTGTGGGCTGCCTCCCAAAAGCGCTTTCTTTTATGCCTTTAAGCTAGGCATAAGACTTTAATGATGCTCTCGTAGGAATAAGAGTTGAAGAACAAAAAAGAGCATCAAGAAGCAAATACCAAATACATTTAAGTCTAACATGCTTCCTATGCATAGGAATATTGCAATAGAATAATTCATTGAAGCACAAAGCAATAAGCATAGGAAGACAAAACAAGCATAACTTCAAAATATTCACCATAAAAAGAGGAAACTTCTTATTATTAAGATATTTAGAACCATCTCTCCCTCTCTCATTATAAATTTCAGTGGCATCATGGATGAACTCAACAATATAACTATCACATAAGGCATTATTTCCATTATCCAAAAGCATAAAAGTGTCATTTCTCTTCATATAAGTAAAATCTTTCTTATTAGGAATAGTGAGAGTAAGACTATCATAACCATCATGGTAATCATCGTATTTAGGAGGCATATCATAATCATAATAAATTTTATCCTCAATAGTAGGTGGACTGAAAATATCATATTCATCATTGTAATCATCATATATAGGAGGCATAGTATCATCAAAGTAAATTTTCTCCTCAAAAGTTGGGGGACTAAAAATATCATGTTCATCAAACGTGTCATCCCCAAGCTTAGAGCTTTCCATGTCATTAGCAATATTGATATTAAATAAAAACATACTAATAAGATCACCACCATCATGATTGTTATGCAAATAATAAAGTTCCAAAGGTTTTTTAATTTTCTCTTCGAACACATCATGTCCAAGTTCAAGGTAGAGCTTATAAAGCTCTCTCATATTTTTGTTGTTTTCCATTAAGCAAAACTAGTGAAAATAAAAACAAGAATTTTTTTTTAATTGCAAGATCTAAAGATATACCTTCAAGCACTCACCTCCCCGGCAACAGCGCCAGAAATAGCTTGATGTCTACACACGCTTCTACTCTTGTAGACTATGTTGGGCCTCCAAGCGCAGAGGTTTGTAGGACAGCAGCAATTTCCCTCAAGTGGATGACCTAAGGTTTATCGAACTCAGGGAAGTAGAGGCTGAAGATGGTCTCTCTCAAGCAACCCTGCAACTAAGATACAAGAAGTCTCTTGTGTCCCCAACACACCTAATACACTTGTTAGATGTATAGGTGCACTAGTTCGGCGAAGAGATGTTAAATGGCAAGTGATATGGATGGCAAAACAAAGTAATGTAAATCTGTAATAAAAAGTGCAGCAAGCAAACAAGTGGTAAACGTGAGCACAAATGGTATTGCAATGGTGGAAACAAGGCCTAGGGATCATACTTTCACTAGTGGCAACTCCCAACAACATTAACATAATCGAATCACATGATATTTCCCATAAAACATGCAATGGAGACGCACGCGGAGGTCATTCCTTCGTGGTCAAGAGAGGACGAGAATTATGTAGGGCTACAAAAGCACACCTCAAAGTTCGTAGTTCTCAATCTAAGGATTTCCCAATGTCACCGCGGCCATCCAAAAAGAGTCCCACAATCACCACAACATATCTAAAGGATAGTCAAAGACAAGCACCAAGAGACTCACAATCTTCAATCAGCACATAAGAGAGGAAATCACTCATGAAAATATTTTTCTAATCCATGTCCAATAGACCGCTGTCACCTTGGTCTCGGGGATTATACTAGATAAAGACAAGTGAGTACATCAATCCAATACATAGAGGAAGGGGAAATATCATGGGATCACCCTAGATTAACATAGCCTATGATCACAACGAAGATCACATCATGGAAGAGAGAGATAACAACATAGCTACACGTACGAGCCCTCGGCCCCGGAGGAAACTACCCACGCATGGACATGCTGAGGAGGAGGTTGATGATGGTGTTGATGGAGAGGTGCAGCCCCGCGAGGAGGAGACGGCCGGCGACGACCACGGAGGCGGCGGCGGCGGCCCTTGGGGGCGCGGCGGCGGCGGCGGCCCTAGGGGGCAGCGACTCCTTGGCCCCCCTTCTTCCTTGTGGATGGTGCTGCAATGGTGCTGGTCCTCCCCTCCAAGACGGCGGCTCGGGAGGAGAAAAATTCGTGGCCCTTGGTGACCTAGGTTTCCTCTCTTTATATAGACTCTCGGATTCCCGTCATCAGATTTTGGGCCTCAGTAAAACGGCCTTTACTCGGCCGTCCGGACTCCGATTTGGACGAATTTTATATCCAGAAGCATCGCCTTGAAATTCCCCACAACTTTTGCAACTAGACTTTGTCTGTTTGACGTCGTCTTCGGGCCGGAACGTGACCATCTTTAAAGACCGTTCTCAGACAGATTTCAGGAAAGTCAGAGTCCTACTCCAATACGACTCCTTTTGCGTTTTTATCAATTTCCAAGTAATTCCTACACAATAAAGTGTAAAACAAGAACATTGTGCACTTTTGCAACCATTAGTAGGTTAGTCCAAATATGATCAAAAGTGTATGGAAGTGCATAAATATCATAGCAATATCACACAAAAAGGGCATGGAGCAAGCAGAAATTATAGATACGTTTTGGACGTATCATTTACTCGTGAGCTGCGGCAAGTCCAGTGGCCCAGCAAGAATAATTTCAAGCTAGACGTACCAGAGAAGTATGACGGCAAGTCGCATCCATCGGAGTTCCTCAGCATCTACACCATGACGGTGCAAGCTGCCGGGGGGCGGGACGACAAGATCCTTGCCATCTACTTTCCGCTGGTGCTCAAGCCCAACGTCAGGTCCTGGCTCATGCACTTGCCAGACAACTCCATATCCTCCTGGGCAGACCTATGCCATCAGTTTGTCGGCGCCTTTACAGGCGGCCACAAACCTCATGGCCAAGAGAGTGGCCTTCATCTGCTCGCCCACAAGGAAGGAGAGCCCCTGCGCAAGTACATTCAGAGATTCAGCCGTGTACAACATAACATCCCAGATGTCCACCCTGCCGCGGTCATCAGCGCGTTCCATCAGAAAGTGCGTAACCGCAGGATGCGGGAGGAGATGGCGATGTGCAAGATCAGAGACGTCAGTGAGCTGTATGTCCTGGCCGACAAGTGTGCACGTGCTGAGGAAGGGAGGAAACTCCCCGGAGAGAATACAGGAGCATGAGGATCTGACAGCGAGGATGCTGCCCCGGCAAAGAAAAACTGGCGGCAGAACAACATGAAGAAGAAAAGCAAAGATGTGCTAGTCATTGAGCAGTCCGGCAACGAAGGTGGCGCCAAGAAAGCCAAAACTGGTAGCTCCGGCAAGGAGATTGCCGCATGCACCAACTGCCAGGCTGTGGCGATCGCCGACAAGCAGGACGGCACAGACAAGCAGTACTGTAAGATCCACCGCACCAAGGGCCATGACCCCCAGAGCTGCAAGAAGGTCGTGCAGCTTGTCGAGCAGCAAAAGGCTGAATACGAGCGACGCGACAAGGAGAAGGCCCAAGGAGGTGCTGGAGGATCCGGCAAGAAGCGCGCCGGTCGAGGAGGACGCCGCGGCAAGGCCAAGCAGCGGCAAGGAGACATACCTCCCCGCGGCCGCGACAAAGATGAAGATGACGACGACGATGAAGACATGGATGATGTCGAGACCAGTGAGCAGGAGTTACAGAAAGCCACAGAGGTCTTATGCGTTGACGGCGGTGCTTCTCTGCATACTTCACACCGCCAACTCAAGCAGTGGGTGCGGGAAGTCAATGCGGCAGAACCACCTATCGAGTCACGCAAGCTTCTGAAATGGTCCAGCACGCCTATCATCTTTGATATTGAGGACCACCCTGATCGCACAACTGCGGTCGGGTGCTTGCCGATGTTGGTTTCACCAGCTATCCGCAACCTCAAGGTCACTAAGATGCTAGTTGATGGCGGGGTCGGCTTGAACCTAATCTCCTTCGCTGTACTCCAGAAACTCCAGATCCCTGACAGCGTGCTCGAAGAGACCGACACATTCCAAGGAATCAAACCGGGAAGGAGCAAGCCGAAGGGGAAGGTCACGTTGCCGGTGACATTTGGCAGCGAGTTGAACTTCAGGACTGAGAGGGTCACTTTTGACGTTGCCGATTTTCCATTGCCTTACAATGGGATACTCGGCCGTCCAACACTCGCCAAGTTCATGGCAGCCTCTCACTACGCATACAACATGCTGAAGATGCCAGGCCCGATAAGTGTCATCTCTGTCCCTGGCGACAAGAAGGATGCTCTTATCTGTGCCGACAAGATCTACCGAGAAGCGGCAGCCGCAACAGATCGCAAGTCACCTGCCGTTGAAGCTCCCGGGGGGAAGAAGAAGACCAAGTCCGGCAAGAGTTCTGATGCCCACTCCGGCAAGCGCACCTCTTCGGAGTGCTGCGCTACCGTCGAGGACGCACCATCGAGCTCCACCGGCAAGTGTAAGAAGACAATGGCAGCTCCGCCAGAGACCAAGAAGGTGTCCGCCAAGGAGGACGGCACTGGTGTTACCTTCACCATCAGTGCCACTCTTGACCCTAAATAGGAAAGCGCGCTCATTGCTTTCCTGCGGGCAAACGTCGACGTGTTTGCGTGGCAACCGTCTGACATCCCCGGTGTTCCCAGGAAAGTAATTGAGCACCATCTTGCCGTTTGTCCTCATGCGCGGCCCGTCAAGCAGAAGGTCAGGAAGCTAGCAGTGGAGCGCCAAGAATTCATCGCAGAAGAGATCAAGAAGTTGGAAGCAGCAGCCCTTGTCAGAGGAGTGCTCCATCCTACGTGGTTGGCCAATCCTGTAGTCGTGCGCAAGGCAAACGGGAAATGGAGGCTTTGCATCGACTTTACCGATGTTAATAAAGCTTGTCCCAAAGACCCATTTCCCTTGCCGCGCATTGACCAGATTGTTGACTCCACGGCCGGATGTGACTTGCTTTCATTTCTTGACGCATACTAAGGATACCATCAGATCTTCATGGCAGAAGAGGGTGAGCAGAAGACCGCATTCATCACTCCATGTGGCACGTACTGTTTCGTACGGATGCCTTTCGGTTTAAAGAATGCTGGTTCAACATTTGCAAGGGTAGTCCATGTCGCTTTTGAGCCACAAATGCACAGAAATGTGGAAGCCTACATGGATGACATAGTGGTCAAGAGCAAGGACAAGGCAACTCTGATTCAAGATTTAGACGAGACCTTTGCAAATCTGCGCAAGATCAGCCTCAAGCTCAAGCCCGAGAAGTGTGTGTTTGGAGTCCCTTCCGGCAAGCTTCTCGGGTTCTTCGTGTCTCAGCGGGGAATTGAAGCCAATCCCGACAAGATCAAGGCCATTGAGCAGATTGAAGCACCAAAGCGCGTCAAGGATGTACGAAGACTTGCCGGTTGCGTGGCTGCTCTCAGCAGGTTTATCTCTAAGTCTGCTGAGCGCGCCCTACCGTTTTTCAAAATATTGAAAAAGGCAGGTCCAATGAAATGGACTCCGGAAGCAGAGGCTGCGCTACAAGACTTGAAGAGATACTTGTCCTCCACTCCGACACTTGTCGCACCTAAGCCACAAGAGAAGTTGCTGCTGTATATAGCGGCAACCAATCAAGTGGTTTGTGCTGCGTTAGTAGCGGAGAGGGAGGCAGATGATGAGCAAGCAACCACGGCAGGCGCATCCAACGACAAGCAGGGGGCTTCCCCGACAAGATCTGGTCCCGACAAAGATGGATCTGCGTAGGCGCGCGAGGAGATACAGAAGAGAATGGTGCAGCGCCCAGTTTACTTTGTCAGTTCCCTTCTGCAGGGGGCTAGGTCAAGGTACTCTGGTGTGCAGAAATTGCTTTTGGGCCTTCTCATGGCCTCGAGAAAGCTGCGCCATTAATTCCAAGCACATGAGATCACAGTTGTCACTCGTTTTCCGCTGAAGAGGATACTGCAGAATCCAGAAGCAACAGGCATGATTGTTGAGTGGGCACTGGAACTGTCAAGCTTTGGCCTCAAGTTTGAGAGCACTTCAACTATCCAGAGCAGAGCATTGGCAGAATTCATAGCAGAGTGGACGCCAACACCAGATGAAGAAATTCCAGAAACGAGCATCCCCGTCAAGGAAGCAAGCAAAGAGTGGCTGATGTACTTTGATGGTGCCTTCTCGCTGCAAGGCGCCGGTGCAGGCGTGCTGCTTGTTGTACCCACCGGAGAGCACCTCAAGTACGTAGTCCAGATGCACTTTCCCAAGGAGCAAGCAACAAACAATACCGCAGAGTATGAAGGTTTGCTTGCCGGTCTCAGGATCGCGGCAGACCTTGGGATCAAGAAGCTCATTGTCAGGGGTGACTCGCAGCTTGTCCTCCGCCAAGTGAACAAGAGTTATCAGAGTCCGTTGATGGAAGCCTACGTTGATGAAGTAAGAAAGCTAGAAGAGCACTTTGACGGCCTACAGATGGAGCATGTTCCAAGAGCTCAGAACGACATTGCCGATGGCCTGTCGAAGTGCGTCGCACTTAAGTTACCTGTGGAACCAGGGATCTTTGTGCTCAAGCTGACTCAACCGTCTGTAACACCATCAATTGGACAGAGCAAGAAGAGGAAGTTGATTTCTGGCGACTATTTTCCGGCGGAGCTTCCCGAAGCCGCCGCCAAGAAGGTCCCCAATATCAACACCAAGAGTGCCGAGGAGCAGTCTGCTCCGGCAAGCCCTAGGGTTTGTTTCGTTGAAGCAGAGGCTCCCGACAAGTTTTGCTCCGGCAAGCTTGCCGGGGAACGTCAAGCTCCGGCTGAGCCGCAGGTTCTCGCCGTAGAAGCGGATGTTCCCGCAGCAGCAGATGTGCCTTTAGTCCTTGTTGTCGAGCCACAAGCTCCAGCATGGGCACAACAGATTGTCCGTTTCCTTCAGATAGGAGAACTTCCCGAAGAGCAAGAAGAAGCGGAAAGAGTAGCCCGGCAGTCAAGTATGTACCAGTTTGTCGACAACACACTGTATAGAAGAAGACTCAACGGTGTGAAATTGAAGTGTATTCACCGGGAAGGCGGACAAAAGCTGTTGGCAGAGATACATGGAGGCATATGTGGTCACCACATTGGCGCAAGAGCACTTGCCAGCAAAGCATTCAGGCAAGGTTTCTTTTGGCCGACAGCCCTCCAGGATGCAACTGCACAAGTAACCAAGTGTGAACGTGCCAGTTCCATTCCAAGCAGATACACCATCCGGCTCAAGCTCTCCAGACGATCCCTTTATCCTGGCCATTTTCGGTCCTCGGCCCCTTTCCCCGAGCAGTCGGGGGCTTTGAGTACTTGTACGTTGCAATCGACAAGTTCACAAAGTGGCCGGAAGTGGAAGCAGTGAGGAAGGTGACAGCACAGTCAGCAGTCAAGTTCTTCAGGTCGATTGTTTGCCGCTTCGGGATCCCTAACAGGATCATCACCGACAACGGCACGCAATTCACGAGCCGCACTTTCATGCAGTACGTCCAAGATCTTGGCGCCAAGGTCTGATTCGCTTCTGTTGCTCACCCGAGAAGCAACGGTCAAGCGGAGAGGGCAAATGCTGAAGTGCTGCGTGGGCTCAAGACCAGGACTTTCGACAGGCTGCGCAAGTGCGGAAAAAACTGGATTGAGGAGCTGCCGGTAGTTCTTTGGTCGATCAGGACGACGCCAAATCGAGCCACTGGCCAGACACCTTTCGCTCTAGTCTATGGAGCAGAGGCAGTTCTCCCCACGGAACTCGTATACGGGTCACCTCGAGTGCTCTCTTATGATGAGCTTGAGCAAGAGCAGCTGCGACAAGATGACGCGCTGCTCCTTGAGGAAGACCATCTTCAGGCTGCTGTACGAGCTGCTCGCTACCAGCAAGCTTTGCGCCGCTACCATAGCCGCAAAGTTAACGCCAGAAGTCTCGAGGAAGGCGACCTTGTTCTTCGGCGCGTTCAGTCGGCCAAGAATTCCAACAAGTTGACGCCGAAGTGGGAAGGCCCTTACCGGGTGAAACGAGTCACTAGGCCTGGCGCTGTCCGCCTTGAGACCGAAGATGGCATTCCGGTGAGCAACTCCTGGAACATTGAGCATCTTCGTAAGTTTTTCCCGTAAGGCGCGGTTGCTGGAACCTGTTCCGGCAACCACCTTTTGTACAAGTCTTGCCGCTGTTGCATGTAATCCTTTGTACAAAGCCGGGCGCAGACCCCGTGCATAGATAGAGCTCATGTGTTCCACACATCTTGACAGTTTCATGCTTTCTATTTTTTGCATGTGTTATCTGACACTTTGTGCAGCACCTACCCCCGGTAAGCAATAACGAGCCGTAAGGCTCCATATCTTTATTTTCTCTCCTTTCTTTTTTCTCAAGGAAACAAAGGTTCCCTCGCGCACAAGTTTGCCGGGGGGGGGGGGGAGGAGAAGATAATGGTATGGACCAGGCGTCGTTCAAGAAAGTTTCGCCTTACCGGAAAGCAAACAACAGAAAAGCTAAGTTGCCAAAGTTTGAGCAATCAGATTTTTAAAATTTTTAAGTTATCTTCCTTGAACGACCGTGCTTTGTATGGAAAACCTGTGCGCGGAGGAACCAACTCGTAGCTAGTTGCGCCCTTACTTTGTTTCGAGTCTGCTCAACAACTTAAGTGTGCTGCGACTAGTTGCGACAAGGTTTCTTGTCGGTAACGGCACCGCCAGTAGGCTGCTGACGTCCCGCACTCAGCGCTGGCGACTAAGGTGCCTGCGCCGGCAAGTTCCCTAAAAGCGTAGGGCAAAAACATACAAAAAAAGTAATCAAGTAAAGGAAATAACATTGCAATCATTACCCAAAATAGAGTTATATTACAAGGTAGCTTGTCGCGGCTCTAACAGATTGTTCTCATAAGATGACCAGCAGCGACAAGAAAGGAAGAAAACGGGCGGCCTAGTCTACGCGATCGCCCTCAATCCTCTTGATCCCGCTCACCTTATCCACAATGGGTGCGACAAGGGTCTTGAGCGCTTCCAGATCAGCATCCGGCGGCAGGAGCAGAAGCGGTGGTCCGGGTGGACCCCGCTCCAGTTGCCGCAGCAGCATGATGTGCTCCCGCGGCAACAATGCTTGCCGCGGTGGAGCGTGTCACGCGGCGCGGCGACTGTCGATTTGTCCGCCACTCCGCTACGTCCCCGGCCTTGCGGAGACGCCTTCTTGGTGGAGCTGGGGGCTCTGCTTGCGACGAGCTGTCTGAAGATGAGGAGGAAGAGGAGTTGATCTCCAACAAGCCGCTCGTATCCTCGGCGGGCTCGCTCGACTCGACATCATGCCCGACAAGCTCTTCCTCGCCGGCAAGCTCCTCTCGCTCGGCACGGCTTGCCGACTCTGCTGCCTCTGCCTCCTCCACGGTGAATCCAAACTCGCCCGCGGCTGCGGCTGCCGCCACCTCTTCCAACCTAGTGGCGATGCGTTTCATCTCCGCATCGGTGGTGGCGCGAGTGAGACTTTTCTTTTCCTCGGAGCGGACCGACACTTCTACCAAGCCGTCAAAGAACTCCTGCACGACGACGTCTGCAGGCTCTTGCCAAGTTGGGACGATTCCAAGCGAGTCACACAGCGGCATCATTGCATGGATGCGGCTGAGCGCGGAGTTGTTGCACAGCGGAACGACATCCTTCGGCAACCTGAACACTTCGGGATGTTGAGGGTCGTACTTGAACAGCTCCCGGAGCATTGCGTCAAGTTCCATAACAGTGAAGTTGAAGTTGAGTCCCGGGCGCAGCCTCATGATGTCCGCCGCATTCTGGAACTCCCAGGCGGGCCTCCTCCTCTCCTGCAGGGGGGGCGATGCGGCGGCGAAGAAAATCTGCTCCAACCGCGCCTACAGTGAGCCCGGCAAGCCTAAGGCGTTGGATCCGGGTGACGGCAATCTTCAGCCTATCGTCTTCCGGGGCCACGTTGCTCCAATCGCTGCCGCCCGCTACTAGGGTTTGGCGCTGGGTGGTAAACGGCTGCGGGTTCTCCTTGACAATCTAGCACCAGTCTGCTCTCCATTCCTCCCACTTGCCGCGGAACTCTCCCTCTAGATAAGCTTCCTTCTTGCCAGCTCTCAAGATCCGGGCGATTCCGCCGGATAAAGGCTCTCCTCTCTCAACTCGGGGCATAAAGAAGTGGCGAAAAAGGGCTACGTTTGGATAGACTCCGACAAAGTTTTCGCAGAGATGTGCGAAAACTGCCATGGTCAAAACAACATTGGGGGTGAAGTCAAGGAGGCGGAACCCGTAGGTGTTCATAAGATCGCAGAAAAACTCAGAGAAAGGCGGTCAGAGCCCGCAGTAGAAGAACAAGGCGAAGAAGGGATATCCATTTGGAGCCATTCTCGAAGCGACGGCTGGAAGTACCTTCGTGAGCGGATGCGCCCGCGTCTCCGCCGACCAGAAGAGGTAGAAATTCTCCCTCAGCTCCTTCGCGGTGAGCTTGGGGGGGGGGAAGATTCCCCGCTCCTTTCGCAGCGCCACAAGCAGCTGCGCCTCGGTCGACTTCACGACCTTCCCCTTGTTGGCTTTCGGAGCCATGGCGGAAGTGGTGGGGGAGGTCGACGACATTGGTGGTGCTGGTGGCGATGGGGGGCAAAGCGCTGCTCTCTTTCAGCTTTGGGAAGAAGGGGGAGCGGCGGAGGTTTCCGAGATTGGAATAGCGACCGGCGAGTGGGCGAACTGCCCCTGTTTCCCCTGCTTATAAGGAGGGAGGGGGCGGACGTTCCGTCTTTCCGAATAAAGAAACCACCCACGATCTCTCCCACGACGTCGCATTCAACGCGTGTCGTTCGGGGAGGGCGCGGTGGATACAGAGAGAGATACGGCGTAACCCAGGCCGCGCGTGCCCGTGCCCTGTTTTGGGCCTGGCCCAACAGCGCTCGACACCGTGTATGGCCCAGGCCCGGGGGCTCCTGTCGGTGTACTAGAGTAGGGGTACCCTAGTATCCCGAACTTGTGCATGGGCAGTCGCAGCATCCCGCGGCAAGGCTTGCCGGGTGACCGCCAAGGTCCTCCGTGGTTCCTTTGGAGCCATTCAAGAACAAAGTATTCAAGCCAAGGAGACAAGGCCCCGGCAAGAGGAGCTTGCCGGGAAGGCCAACCAAGGCATCTCAAGGAACTTGCCGCGACGCGCCATGCGTCCCGGCAAGGCCCGGTGAGCGACGAGCTCCCGGACGCGACAAGACAACGACCGCGGCAAGGCGCTTGCGGCGGCAAGCTACCACTCTGTACCCGCGCTCCAGCACATCCACCAACGTGTCGCTCTAGGACCCATCCAGGCATACGTGGCGGGAGGCTGTGCAGCCAGCGGTGCGCGGTGGCAAGCGGTGCTGACAAGATTGCCATCGTGGCGAGCGGTGGCGTCCCTGACGGTCCCTTTTTGCACTATTTGGGCGACGCAGATGGGCATTCAATGCCCTTGTCCCCTGCCATCAGAGTTAGGTATGATACACTATATCAGGTAGTTGTACCAACCATAACACCTTTCCATTTTTACCTTTGTCTATGTTGCCACCTATTGGTGACCCCTTGAGTATATAAAAGGAGGCCCATGCGCAACGTAGGGGGGGAGAGAACACTCACGCTCGGTCTCGTTAGCTGCTGGTGTGTACTGTAGCACTCAGCGCTCCCGAGCAAGAACTCAATACAAACCACAAAGTAGGAGTAGGGTTTTACGCATCCGTGCGGCCCGAACCTGGGTAAACTGTTCGTGCGTTTTGCCTCGATCCGCTCTTCGTGTGATCTTCGCCCCCGCCGAACCGAAAGGGGCTCGGTCCGCCGGTCCCATCGGTGCTCGTGGATTCGTTCCCCGACACCAGATTACTGTTTTTTTTGCCTATTTCATGGTTTTACAGAAAAGGAATATCAAACGGAGTCCAAACGGAATGAAACTTCGGGAGATATATTTTTGGAGCAAAATACGCACAAGAGAGTTGAGGACCACGGAGTAGGGCTGACGTTGCGTTCACGAGGGTGCCCCCCCCTACAGGGCGCTCCCCCTGCCTCGTGGGCCCCACGTCTGGCCCCCGATGCCCTCCTTCCTCCTATATATACCTACGTACCCCGAAACCATCAGAACAACAGAGAAAACCCTAGTTCCACCGCCGCAACCTTCTATTCCCGTGAGATCCCATCTTGGGGCCTGTTCCAGAGCTCCGCCGGAGGGTGGATCTAGCACGGAGTGCTTCTACATCATCATCATCGCCTCACCATGAGTTGTGAGTAGTTTACCACAGACCTTCGGGTCCATAGTTAGTATCTAGATGGCTTATTCTCTCTCTTTGGACTCAATACCAAGTTCTCCTCGGTCTTCGAGGAGATCTATTCGATGTAATCTCTTTTTGCGGTGTGTTTGTCGAGATCCGATGAATTGTGGGTTTATGATCAAGATTATCTTTGAGAAATATTTGGTTCTTTTCTGAACTCTTTTATGTATGATTATAATATCCTTGCAAGTCTCTTCGAATTATTGGTTTGGTTTGGCCTACTAGATCTATAGTTCTTGCAATGGGAGACGTGCTTGGCTTTGAGTTCAATCTTGTGGTGTCCTTTCCCAGTGAAAGTAGGGGAAGCAAGGCACGTATTGTATTGTTGCCATCGAGGATAAAAAGATGGGGTTTATATCATATTGTTTGAGTTTATCCCTCTACATCATGTCATCTTGCTTAAGGCGTTACTCTGTTCTTATGAACTTAATACTCTAGATGCATGCTGGATAGCGGTCGATGTGTGGAGTAATAGTAGTAGATGCAGAATCGTTTTGGTCTACTTGTTTCGGACGTGATGCCTATATATAATGATCATGCCTAGATATTCTCATAATTATTCGCTTTTCTATCAATTGCTCGACATTAATTTGTTTACCCACCGTAGAATTCTGCTATCATGAGAGAACCCACTAGAGAAACCTATGGCCCCTGGGTCTATTCTCAACATATCAACCTACAATCTACTTTACTTTTCCGCTTTTACTTTCTGTTCTTATATCCAAAAATACCAAAAATATCAAACTATCATATCTATCAAATCTCACTTTCGCAAGTGGCCATAAAGGGATTGACAACCCCTTATCGCGTTGGCTGCGAAGTTCTTATTTGTTTGTGCAGGTGCAAGGGACTCGCACGTGGTCTCCTACTGGATTGCTACCTTGGTTCTCAAAAACTGAGGGAAATACTTACGCTACTGTGCTGCATCACCCTTTCCTCTTCGAGGGAATACAACGCAAGCTCGAGAAGTAGCAAGAAGAATTTCTGGCGCCGTTGCCGGGAAGGCTTATGCAAAAGTCATATACCAAGTACCTATCACAAACCCTTATCCTTCACATTACATTTATTTGCCTCTCGTTTTCCTCTCCCCCACTTCACCCTTGCCGTTTTATTTGCCCTTCTTTTTGCCGTGTGTTTATCGTTCGCTGGCCCTCATGTCTGAGATGGGGGAAGATTTTATCGAGAAGGGTAGTAATGTTGAGGGCAACGTCTATGTTGACCCTCCGGATGAAACTACCACTTTACATATTAAGAAGTTCCGGGTTGGTAGTGGTAATATCATTGGAAAAGGAGTTCTTCAAGACTTATTTACTTGTGCCGGTGCTTTGCCCACTATGGGTGGCTATATTCTTCACATAACTAGTAGCCTTGCGGATGCCATATCTATGCTTGTAGTTGAAATTGAAAGGTAATTTATCCATATGCATGCCTGTATTCAGAGAATCTTTCTGGAGTTTTCCAATATTGAGCACTCTTCTGTTAAGCGTGCATCTACTATCTTTTTGGCTCATGAATTCAGATTTATCATGAAAGAGGCCAAAGAAATCTTTGCTCATTACGGGGTAGATGCTGGTCAACCTCCCATAGAGTCTATCTTATTTAATCAAGAAGACATAATGCGGTTGTCATCTCCTGATCATGTTGCTTTTAATGAAAACCTTAGAAAAAAGGTTCCTACCGATGTCTTGGTCGATAGAATTTCCGAGTTGAATGATGATTTCGCTATTCAAAATGATGGGTTAGGTTTCTCCCTTGAGCTAAGGCTCATGACCTTCTGCCAAAAGAATGCCTATAGTGATCAATTGGTTGTACACTATAAAGGGCCAAAAGAGGAACCTATACCTCCTGAGCTTGATATGGGGGACTTTTGTCCCATTAAATTTAGCCCTTTTGATTACTTTTGCTTGCCACAAAGGAAACTTGTTGCTGAACATAGGGAATATGAGATGAGTTTTCGTGATATATCTTATCATTATGGCAATACCTAGATCTATCCATGTATCGTGCCTAGCTAGGGGCGTAAAACGATAGCACTTGTTGGGAGGCAACCCAATTCTATATTTTTTGTTTTTTCTTATGTTTAGGAATAAATATCGCATCTAGCCTCCGTTTAGATGTGGTTTTGTGTTTTAATTAGTGTTTTTGCCAAGTAGAACCTTTGGGAAGACTTGTGTGAAGTTTATATGATCTTGCTGTGAAAAACAGAATCGTTAGCGCTCACTAGAATGGTCACCAGATTTTACTGGAGTGTGCTATTTTGTTGATTCTTTTTGCAGATGATTAATAGACAAATTCCTAATGTTTACCAATTTATTTACATTTTTTTGGAGTTACAGAAGTATGCGAAAGTTACAGATTACTACAGACTGTTCTGTTTTTGACAGATTCTGTTTTTCGTGTGTTGTTTGCTTATTTTGATGAATCTATGAGTAGTATTGGGGAGTATGAATCATAGAGAAGTTTCAATACAGTAGGTTTAACACCAATATAAACAAATAATGAGTTCATTACAGTACCTTTGAGTAGTGGTTCATTTTCTTATACTAACGGAGGTCACGAGATTTTTGTCTAAGTTTTGTGTTGTGAAGTTTTCAAGTTTTGAGTATTGCTTCGATGGACTATGGAACAAAGAGTGCCAAGAGCCTAAGCTTGGGGATGCCCAAGGCACCCCAAGGTAAAATTCAAGGACAACCAAAAGCCTAAGCTTGGGGATGCCCCGGGAAGGCATCCCCTCTTTCGTCTTCATCTATCGGTAACTATACTCGGAGATATATTTTTATTCACCACATGATATGTGTTTTACTTGGAGCGTCATGTATAATTTGAGTCTTTGCTTGTTAGTTTTCCACAATTATCCTTGTTGGACACACGTTTTTGAGAGAGATAAATATGGCCTAGGAATGGTTAGAACACTCTATGTGCTTCACGTATATCTTTTGAGCTAAATAGTTTGCTCTAGTGCTTCACTTATACTCCGAGTATCTTTTAGAGCACGGTGGTAATTTTATTTTGTAGAAATTGTTGATCACTCATGCTTCACTTATATCCTTTTGAGAGTCTATTAAAACAGCATGGTAATGTGCTTTGGCTATAAAACTAGCCTTCACATGATAGGCATCCAAGATCAATGTAGTAAAAACTTTCATACTAAGTGGATTGAATACGATGAGAAGTTTGATGCTTGATAGTTGTTGTGAGATATGAGGATAGTGATATTAGAGTCATGCTAGTGGAGTTATTATGAAATTGAGAAATACTTGTGTTAAAGTTTGTGATTCCCGTAGCATGCACGTATGGTGAACCGCTATGTGACGAAGTTAGAGCATGAGGTATTTGTAGAGTGTCATCCTTTGTGTGGAGGTCGGGGGCGCGCGATGGTTAAATCCTACCAACCTCCCCCCTATGAGCATGCGTTGATTCCTTTGTTTTGATGACTCGTAAATTTTTGCAATAAGTATATGAGTTCTTATGACTAATGTTGAGTCCATGGATTATCCGCACTCTCACCCTTCCACCATTGCTAGCCTCTCTCGTACCGCGCAACTTTTGCCGGTATCATACACCCACTATATACCTTCCTCAAAACAGCCACCATATGTCTTCCTCAAAACAGCCACCATACCTACCTATCATGGCATTTCCATAGCCATTCCGAGATATATTGCCATGCAACTTTCCACCATTCCGTTCATATGACACGCTTCATATTGTCATATTGCCATGCATGATCATGTAGTTGACATCGTATTTGTGGCAAAGCCACCATGCATAATTTTTCATACATCTCACTCTTGATTTATTGCACATCCCGGTACAACGCCGGAGGCATTCATATAGAGTCATACTTTGTTCTAGTATCGAGTTGTAAATCAATATAAGTGTGAATGTGTGATGATCATCATTATTACAACATTGTCCCATGTGAGGAAAGGCCAAACAAAAGAAAAGGCCCCTCAAAAAAAAGAAAAAAAAAGAAAAAAGGGGACAATTGCTACTATCGTTTTCCACACTTGTGCTTCAAAGTAGGACCATGTTCTTCATGATAGAGAGTCTCATGTTTAGTCACTTTCATATACTAGTGGGAATTTTCATTATAGAACTTGGCTTGTATATTTCAACGATCACTAGTAGATAAAGGGGGATCAGACCCGGTTCATCTGGGCCTTTAGCCCCGGTTCTGGAACCGGGACAAGAGGGTCGGTACTAATGCTCTGACCCTTTAGTCCCGGTTCAATCCAGAACCGGGGCAAAAGGGTGTCCACGTGGCCTGTGCACCGAGTCCAGGCAGGAGGGGCTTTAGTCCCGGTTGGTGGTACCAACCGGGACCAAAAGGCATCCACGTGTCAGCATTTCTGTGGCTGTGGTTTTTGTTTTTTTTTTGAAAGGGGAGGGGGGGTTTTAGGTTTTGGGGGTTAATTTAGGTGTTTGATATATTGTGTTAGCTAGCTAATTAATAGAGAGAAGTGTTCTCTCTTATGTCCGTGCTTTTGGTCGACGCTACATACTACACATACGTATATATATGGACTAGAGTCACGCTAGCTAGCTAGCTAGCTGCTAGCTACTAAGCAAACGAAGGAACAGAAGATCTCGTATATATAATCAACATATATATATATGCATACAGAGAGAAGTAATAATATCGACCACCTCTCCTTCTCCGAGAGATTGGTCGAACAACAAGTTCTCGTATATCTATCCGACACTACCGGGCACATATATACAATAATTATCTCTTACAAAAATAATCTCCTAACACATGGATGCAGGGTCCACATAGTATTCTCCGTCTTCAGCGATCACGTGTTCAAGGAAGAATGCCGCCAATTCCTCTTGAATTGCTCGCAGACGATCTGGTGTTAGGAGTTCATCCCGCATCCGAAATATCTAATTTGAAGTAAGGGGTCAATACATGAAATGATGCTATAAATTTGTGAATATTATTGATTGCTTACGCACTTTAAATTGTTCATCAGTGTAGCCCCGCTCACAGGTCGTGTGGCGGATGGACTCGCAAATGTAGTATCCACAATAATCATTCCCGGGTTCCTGCCACAACCACTTTACAAGAAATAGAGCTCAATCAAACTGATAAGCAAGAATGCCAAATTGGTATTGATGAAACTAGCTAGCGCTTGAATCAAGATATAGGAGATGCGCGCGCGGAACATGCTACTATATTGTACTTACTTTCGGGTATCTAAATTGTAGCTTCTTCGGCAGTCCCGGAGCTTTTTTGATGAATGTTTTCCAAGCCCTGCCAGACAAAGGAAACAATTAGTTGATATCAGAAATGAAGTTGCTGATATATATGCATGGTGGATAATATTGATCGATTTAACTTACCTGGCTAGTATTTGAGTCATGTCCGCATACCCCTCGGGATCTTTACGTTTAGAGTCGAAGACAGTTACTATTCCCTTCTCAAGCTTAATCTCTAAGAGAATATAGTGGAAGCTGCGCACGAATGCATGAGATCATTACATCACTATAAACTTGACTGATATATATAAGGGAAACCAAATATGCACAAGACATTAACACTCACTTGAAGTTGTAAGGAAAGAGTATTATATCTTTGTTTTCATTTACCACCAACGATCGTAGCAAGTTGGTCTCGGTATCGCCGGGACGCAATTTAACCTCGGTTGCATCTATGAGGTATGTGTTAATAAACCCAATATCACCTACTTGTCTTTTCTTCAATTCGACGATCTTCAATCTGCATAATATAGTGAGGATAATTATAAATACATGCAATGAAGATCAGCTATATAGAGAGACTTAATGACAGAAGTAGTACTACTTACAGACAGTAGCAGGTGATCGTTGTTTTATCGAGGGACAATTGATTGAAAAATTGATAG
Organism: Secale cereale; assembly: GCA_902687465.1. Classification (NCBI taxonomy): domain Eukaryota; kingdom Viridiplantae; phylum Streptophyta; class Magnoliopsida; order Poales; family Poaceae; genus Secale; species Secale cereale. The sequence goes on from LR738712.1 coordinate 702,131,811, forward strand.
AACTCCTCAAATGGAACAGGCAACAGGTCAATTCCAACGAGGTCATGCTCCGGTTTAACTCTCAAATACAAGTTATTCCTCCCCCCACACTCTCTGCAGATTTTCATGTACCAATCATGCAATCTTCGCATATTCGTTGATAGAGATCTTTCATTTTTGACGAGAGGCTTTTTGTACTCGTATCTTTCTATCTGCACGTCCATGAAATCATAGTGTACATCGTCGGACACGTAATCTGCAAGATTGGTATAACCGGGCACCATCCTCGGATCATTAGCGACCATGTCGCTAGACACCTTGAGCGGGGGGCACGATTGGTTCGCTTGTTCGCCGAGCTGGGCAATTTGTTTCCCAGCTCGCCCTTCTGCTAACCTCTGATCACTTTTTGTACTTCCGGACCGCTTGGCATCTTGAAATGTCTTTTGAATAATGCGGTCATAGTTGCCCTTCGGCTTACTTTTCGCTGGTTGCTTCAGGGCAGCAAGAGTGCGCTTTGCTTTCACCGCATCTATCTTCTCCTCTGGAGGTGGATGTCTCTGTGCTTTCAACCCTTCAAAAAAGTCCTTCCCTTCGCCTTCAGCGATCTTCGTGTTTTCCTCGTCGGACCTCTCGTACGGTAACTTCTCTAGAGGCGTGAGAGAAGGACCGAATCTGCATCGCCTCCCGCCTCTGGCTGTACTGGTAGACGTCGCCGGACCAGACGAAGCGGCTGTCTTTTTTACTTGCTTAGGCGCCGGAGCAGGAGCAGCCGGAGCGGCGGCAGGTCTCTTCCGCCCTTGCTGATTAGGCGAAGGAGGAGCTGGCTGTCTGCTCGGGCGCGCCGGCGGCGAAGGAGGCGGAGTGCCGCCACGCGCCGGCGGCGAAGGAGGCGGTGTGCCGCCACGCGCCGGAGAAGGAGCCGGAGTGCCCTGATGGTCACTCGCCGGAGAAGGAGCCGGAGTGCCCTGATGGTCACTCGCCGGAGGAGGAGGCGGTGGAGGAGGCGGAGTGCCCTGACTCGTCGTCAGAGGAGGAGGAGGCGGAGGCGTCCAGTTCAGAATGTTGATTAGGTCCTTCCGCCATAGGCATGGAGTCTTCAGTGAAGAACCCAGCCGAGTCTCCCCTTCACCGGTAGGGTGGTCAAGCTGGAGCTCCTCAAATCCCTCCGTTATTTCGTCGACCATCACCCTAGCATATCCTTCTGGAATCGGCCGACAGTGAAAAGTGTCGTCTGGTCCAGAAGGATAAACAGAGCCAGCAGCCGCCTTGACCTTCAGATTCATCCACTGTGCCATAAGGTGGCAATTTTGTGCCTCCGTGATAGCATCCACAGGATTCCTGGCAGTAGCCGTCAAGGCAAGCTTTGGCTGCAGAGGCAGCTCGGTGGAAGCCACGCTGCTTCTCCGCTGAGATGGCGGGGTAGCTTCGGGGGAAGCTTCGGCAATTCTTTCCCGATCTGCTTCCCGTTCCTCTATCGCTTGTATTCTAGCCCGCAGCGCCTGGATTTCGGTCGTCTCCATTTTCTTCCTCCTGTCGTGGCATTTGTAGCCTCCTGCGTCCGGAAACCCAGCACGCCACGGAAGGGAGCCTGGCGTGCCTCGTGTCCGTCCAGGGTGCTCAGGATTCCCGAGGGCCATTGTCAGCTCGTCGTTCTCTCTGTCGGGGATGAACGTCCCTGCATGCGCTGCTTTGATATACTGCCGCATCTTCCTGAGTGGTGTTTCCAATTGCTTGTCCGTCCAAATGCACCACCCTGTTACAGGGTCCAAGGATCCGCCAGCCCCGAAGAACCAAGTCCGGCAACGTTCTGGCCAGTGCATTGTCTCTAGTTCGATCCCTTTCTGAAGCAGATCATTCTCAGCCCTGGCCCACTTAGGCCGGGCTACGAGGTAGCCGCCCGACCCCGTGCGATGGTGATGCATCTTCTTTGCAGCATTTATCCGGTTTGTCTCCGACATCTTCTGACTCTTTTCCGACTTCTTATGGGCCACAAATGCGGGCCAGTCATCTTTGATCTTCTCATATATGCCCACGAATTCTGGAGTCGTTTTCTCTCTGACAAACGTATTCAGTTTTTTCTTCCATGCCCTGAATTGGTCTGCCATCTTCGAAAGTGCATAAGACTTGATTAAGTCCTCTTTAACTGGCTTCGCCGGATCAACCTCTCGCGGTAGGACGAAGTTTGACTTCAGCTCAGTCCAAAGATCTTCTTTCTGCATATCTGTGACATAAGTCACCTGAGCGTCGTTTGCAGCCGGCTTTAACCATTGATGGATGCTGATCGAGATCTTGTCCCTAACCAGAACCCCGCACTGATTAACAAATGCGTTCTTTGTGCGGATGGGTGCAATCGGCTCGCCGGAGCGCGAGATTTCTGAGATCTCAAACTTTTCATCCGGCCTCAACTTTTTCTTCGCTCCTCGTCTCTTTACCGAAGATTTGCTCGATCCGGAGGGCTAGAAAAGGAACAAAGACGAGAGTTAATGAATGAATCAATTAACTAGTCAGCACATGCTTAACTAACATATATACCTCCTGGCCGGACTCGGTTCGGTCACCGGAGCCAGCATCACGGTCTCCTTCTTGCACCGGCATTGGGTCACCGAAGCCGTCCTCACGGTCTACTTCTTCCATGTGCATTGGGTCACCGAATTCATCAATATCATAGCCTAGATCTTCCAGCCGCAGCTCTTGTTCGACCTGCTCATCGGTGTCGTTGAGAAACAACCTGACGGCATTTTGTCCGTCTGCGATTATGTCCATCAACATCGCTTCTTGTGCTAGGTCTCGGGTGTTGTCGTCCATTGTTTCTACAAATATTTACAACATGCCAATTATTATTCAAACATGACAGATGGATATATTAATGGCAAACGTAGAACTAGCTTCAACCCTCGACTGCTCGGCGATCCACAAACCCTAGACCCCCTCATGTCACATTTTGTCTAGCTATAGTGTCAAAGGATTCAACAAAACCAATACTTCATCATTAGGCGAAAGTAACAGTAGCATGATGGTACGAAGCTCTCCAAAGTTGTTTTGGAACGAAGTCCCAGATAAGATAATCCGTAACAAAAGACGGATTATCCTATCAGGAACTCCGTTCCAAAACATCTTTGCATAACTTTGTACCAAAATGCCCCGGTTACTTCTGGCAAATGATGAAGTCATGGAATTCTTCAATACTTTGACACTAGCTAGGCAACCTCTCTCGACCCCTCGACCCCCGACTGCTCGGCGATCCACAACCTTAGACCCCCTCATGTCACATTTTGTCGAGTGTCAAAGGATTCAACAAAACCAATACTTCATCATTAGGCGAAAGTAACAGTAGCATGATGGTACGAAGCTCTCCAAAGTTATTTTGGAACGGAGTCCCCGATAGGATAATTCGTAACAAAAGACGGATTATTCTATCAGGAACTCCGTTTCAAAATATCTTTGCATAACTTTGTACCAAAATGCCCCGGTTACTTCTGGCTAATGATGAAGTCATGGAATTCTTCAATACTTTGACCCCCGACTGCTCGGCGATCCACAACCCTAGACCCCCGACTGCTAGGCAACCTCTCGACCCCTCGCCCTTCGGCCTCTCGATCGGTCCCTCGACGACCCTCGACTCCTCGACCTTCGGCCTCGGTCCCTCGACGACCCTACCCCGGCCCCCCCTAATATCGAAGTTATCGGGGAGAGGGTGTATACATATCCGATAAAAAAAGAGGAAGAAGAAGAAAAAAGGAACCGCTAGAGGAGAAGATCGAAGAAAAAAAAGAAAAAAAAAGGAGAAGCAGAAAGGAATAGAGGAGAAGAAGAGAAAATTTCTCTTCTTCTCCTCTATTCCTTTCTTCTTCTCCTCTTTTTTTCTTTTTTTTCTTCTTCTTATTTATTTCTCCTCTTTCTTCCTCTCCTTCTTCTTATTTCTTTCCTCTTTCTTATTTTCTTCTTTCCTATCCTTCTTTTTCTTTTTTTTCTTCTTCTTATTTATTTCTCCTCTTCTTCCTCTCCTCTTCTTCTTTCTTTCCTCTTTCTTATTTTCTTCTTTCCTATCCTTCTTTTTCTAAATTTGTAACTTTTGCATATATATATATATATATATATATATATATAACTTTCTATATATATTTAGCATATATAAACAAAAAACTATATAGCTAGCCACATACACATATATATACATCACATATACACACATCACATATATACAGCAACTTCCTAAGAAAAAATATATTTATATACACATAAAT
>LR738712.1:702136218-702153669 GCA_902687465.1 Secale cereale
TCCACAACCCTAGACCCCCTCATGTCACATTTTGTCGAGTGTCAAAGGATTCAACAAAACCAATACTTCATCATTAGGCGAAAGTAACAGTAGCATGATGGTACGAAGCTCTCCAAAGTTATTTTGGAACGGAGTCCCCGATAGGATAATTCGTAACAAAAGACGGATTATTCTATCAGGAACTCCGTTTCGAAATATCTTTGCATAACTTTGTACCAAAATGCCCCGGTTACTTCTGGCTAATGATGAAGTCATGGAATTCTTCAATACTTTGACCCCCGACTGCTCGGCGATCCACAACCCTAGACCCCCGACTGCTAGGCAACCTCTCGACCCCTCGCCCTTCGGCCTCTCGATCGGTCCCTCGACGACCCTCGACCCCTCGACCTTCGGCCTCGGTCCCTCGACGACCCTACACCGGCCCCCCCTAATATCGAAGTTATCGGGGAGAGGGTGTATACATATCCGATAAAAAAAGAGGAAGAAGAAGAAAAAAGGAACCGCTAGAGGAGAAGATCGAAGAAAAAAAAGAAAAAAAAAGGAGAAGAAGAAAGGAATAGAGGAGAAGAAGAGAAAATTTCTCTTCTTCTCCTCTATTCCTTTCTTCTTCTCCTCTTTTTTTCTTTTTTTTCTTCTTCTTATTTATTTCTCCTCTTTCTTCCTCTCCTTCTTCTTCTTTCTTTCCTCTTTCTTATTTTCTTCTTTCCTATCCTTCTTTTTCTTTTTTTTCTTCTTCTTATTTATTTCTCCTCTTCTTCCTCTCCTCTTCTTCTTTCTTTCCTCTTTCTTATTTTCTTCTTTCCTATCCTTCTTTTTCTAAATTTGTAACTTTTGCATATATATATATATATAAAACTTTCTATATATATTTAGCATATATAAACAAAAAACTATATAGCTAGCCACATACACATATATATACATCACATATACACACATCACATATATACAGCAACTTCCTAAGAAAAAATATATTTATATACACATAAATATATATTTAACATATATATTTAGCAAATTCCTAAGAAAAAAAAAGATATACACATACATATAAATACAGCAACTATATATACTGCAATTTATATAAACATAAAAAAAATATACACATATATACATATATATACACAACAACTATATATATATATATATATACAGCAATATTAAACATATAAAAAAAAGGGAGCCGGCCCTCACATCGGCAGGGCTGGGCGGCGCGACGGCGGCGGGGCGGGGCGGCGACGAGGCGGCGTCGGGGCGGGGCGGCGCGACGGCGGCGGGGCGGGGCGCGCGGCGGCGCGGGGCGACGGGCCGGCCGGGGCGCGGCGACGGCGCGGGGCGGGGCGACGGCGCGGGGCGCGGCGACGGCGCGGGGCGGAGCGACGAGGCGGCGTCGGGGGCGACGGCGACGGGGCGACGGGGGCGACGGCGACGGCGACGGGGACGGAGCAGATCGAGGGAGGCGTCGGGGCGGGGAGAAGAAGGAAACTGACGAAAATATCGCAAGTCCTGGTTATATAGGAGGGGCATTAGTCCCGGTTGGTGGCTGAAACCGGGACTAATGCCCCCCTTTAGTCCCGGTTGCTGCCTCCAACCGGGACTAAAGGTCCCTTTTCAGCAGCCCAAAGGGCGGGAAGGTGGGGCCTTTAGTCCCGGTTGGTGGCAGCAACCGGGACTAATGCCACCCTTTAGTCCCGGTTGGTGGCAGCAACCGGGACTAAAGGCCTTGCCGCGGTGCGGTGGGAAGTTTAGTCCCACCTCGCTAGTTGAGGGAGAGCAGCACCAGTTTATAAGCCCCGCTGCCTCTCTCCTCTCGAACTCCTCTAAACTGCAGGCCTAAGGGCCTAAACTGACACTGCTTTGCCTGTGGACTTGCTGGGCTTTCTACGGGCCTAAATCCTGGCCCATGGTTGGGTTTCTAGTCGTATTCAGGCCGTGTGGGCCCAGCAGGTGGCATATTTTTTCTTTTTTTCTTTGTTGCTTTATTTTTTAGTTTTGTTTCTACTTTCAACAAAATACTTACTGTTGCTATTTTTATTTATTTGTTTTCTTTGTTTCTTTATTTATTTGATTTTGTTTCTACTTACAAAAAAATATTTATTGTTGCTATTTTTTTTTCAAGTTTTTTTGTTTTGTTTTCTGCATTATTTATTTTCTTTTGTAAAACCAATTACGAACTTTCTGTTAGTGCAAGTAGTATTCAAATTTGAATAGTTTAAATTTGAAATTATTTGTTTTCTTTGTTGCTTTATTTATTTTATTTTGTTTCTTTTCAGCAGCCCAAAGGGCGGGAAGGAGGGACCTTTAGTCCCGGTTGGTGGCAGCAACCGGGACTAAAGGGGGGCATTAGTCCCGGTTGGTGGCAGCAACCGGGACCAAAGGCCCTGAGCTGGCGCGGGTGCGGTGGGATGTTTAGTCCCACCTCGCTAGCTGAGGGAGCTCGAGAGTGGTTTATAAGGGCTGCTACTCCCACCCTCTCGAGCTCCTCTCAAATGCAGGCTTCTGGGCCTAGCTCTGCGCGCTGCCCTGTGAGCTTGCTGGGCCTTATATTACAGGTGGATCCTGTGCTATAGGCCTTGCAGGCTCACTGGGCAGCGCCCAATATTTTTTTTCCCTTTTTTGATTTATTTATTTCTAAGTTGTTTTTTGCTGTATTTAGAGTTGCTTTATTTATTTTATTTTCTTTGTTTATTTCTAAGTTGTTTTTTGCTGTATTTAGAGTTGCTTTATTTATTTTACTTCCTTTATTTATTTTCTTTGTTGCTTTATTTATTTTATTTTGTTTATACTTAATTACAACAAAATACTTATTGTTGCTATTTATTTCTAAGTTGTTTTTTGCTGTATTTAGAGTTGCTTTATTTATTTTATTTTCTTTGTTTATTTCTAAGTTGTTTTTTGCTGTATTTAGAGTTGCTTTATTTATTTTACTTTCTTTATTCATTTTCTTTGTTGCTTTATTTATTTTATTTTGTTTATACTTACAACAAAATACTTATTGTTGCTATTTATTTTTCAAGTTTGTTTTGTTTTGTTTTGTTTTGTTAGTGCAAGTAGTATTGAAATTTGAATAGTACAAACGGACAATGGTATCATACTCGTTTGTTACAAAGTTGGCATGGTATCATCATAATAGTTGCGGAAATAACTCTTAACTTTTCCTTCGCTTGTGTCATTTGCTTATTGCGCCGTAACCATGGATAATCTTCATCGTTTATCAGGATGCTTGGGTCAGCCTTGACTTTGAAGGGAGGAATTTCATGAAACTTTTCATAATCTTCAGACATGTCTGTCTTGCCCTCCACTCCCAGGATGTCCCTTTTTCCTGAAAGAACTATGTGGCGCTTTGGCTCATCGTATGATGTATTCGCTTCCTTATCTTTTCTTTTTCTCGGTCTGGTAGACATGTCCTTCACATAGATAACCTGTGCCACATCATTGGCTAGGACGAACGGTTCGTCATTGTATCCAAGATTTTTCAGATCCACTGTTGTCATTCCGTACTGTGGGTCTACCTGTACCCCGCCTCCTGACAGATTGACCCATTTACACTTAAACAAAGGGACCTTAAAATCATGTCCGTAGTCAAGTTCCCATATGTCCACTATGTAACCATAATATGTGTCCTTTCCCCTCTCGGTTGTTGCATCAAAGCGGACACCGCTGTTTTGGTTGGTGCTCTTTTGATCTTGGACAATCGTGTAAAATGTATTTCCATTTATCTCGTATCCTTTGTAAATCAATACAGTCGAAGATGGTCCCCTGGACAACAAGTACAACTCATCACAAACAGTGTTGTTACCTCTGAGACGTGTTTCCAACCAACTGCTGAAAGTCCTGATGTGTTCACGTGTAATCCAGTCGTCGCACTGCTCCGGGTGTTTGGAGCGCAGACTGTTCTTGTGTTCATCGACATACGGGGTCACCAATGTAGAGTTCTGTAGAACTGTGTAGTGTGCTTGAGACCAAGAATAACCGTCCCTGCATATTATTGAGTCCCTTCCAAGCGTGCCTTTTCCAGTCAGTCTGCCCTCGTACCGCGATTTAGGGAGACCTATCTTATTAAGGCCAGGAATGAAGTCAACACAAAACCCGATGACATCCTCTGTTTGATGGCCCATGGAGATGCTTCCTTCTGGTCTGGCGCGGTTACGGACATATTTCTTTAGGACTCCCATGAACCTCTCAAAGGGGAACATATTGTGTAGAAATACGGGCCCCAGAATGACAATCTCGTCGACTAGATGAACTAGGACGTGTGTCATGATAGGATGGTGGGAACACAAGCTCGAAACTGACAAGACATTGCGCCACATCACTCCTTAGCCTTGGTACGATTTCTGGATCGATCACCTTCTGAGAGATTGCATTGAGGAATGCACATAGTTTCACAATGGCTAATCGGACGTTTTCCGGTAGAAGCCCCCTCAATGCAACCGGAAGCAGTTGCGTCATAATCACATGGCAGTCATGAGACTTTAGGTTCTGGAACTTTTTCTCTGCCATATTTATTATTCCCTTTATATTCGACGAGAAGCCAGTCGGGACCTTCATACTGAGAAGGCATTCAAAGAAGATTTCTTTCTCTTCTTTCGTAAGAGCATAGCTGGCAGGACCTTCATACTACTTCGGAGGGATGCCGTCTTTTTCGTGCAAACGTTGCAGGTCCTCCCGTGCCTCAGCTGTATCTTTTGTCTTTCCATACACGCCCAAGAAGCCTAGCAGGTTCACGCAAAGGTTCTTCGTCACGTGCATCACGTCGATTGAAGAGCGGACCTCTAGGTCTTTCCAGTAGGGTAGGTCCCAAAATATAGATTTCTTCTTCCACATGGGTGCGTGTCCCTCATCGTCATTCGGAACAGCTAGTGCGCCGGGGCCCTTTCCAAAGATTACGTGTAAATCATTGACCATAGCAAGTACGTGATCACCGGTACGCATGGCGGGCTTCTTCCGGTGATCTGCCTCGCCTTTGAAATGCTTGCATTTCTTTCGACATTGATGGTTGGTCGGAAGAAATCGACGATGGCCCAGGTACACATTCTTCCTGCACTTGTCCAGGTATATACTTTCAGTGTCATCTAAACAGTGCGTGCATGCGTGGTATCCTTTGTTTGTCTGTCCTGAAAGGTTACTGAGAGCGGGCCAATCGTTGATGGTCACGAATAGCAACGCCTTTAGGTCAAATTCCTCCTGTTTGTGCTCATCCCACGCACGTACACCGTTTCCATTCCACAGCTGTAAAAGTTCTTCAACTAATGGCCTTAGGTACACATCAATGTCGTTGCCGGGTTGCTTAGGGCCTTGGATGAGAACTGGCATCATAATGAACTTCCGCTTCATGCACATCCAAGGAGGAAGGTTATACATACATAGAGTCACGGGCCAGGTGCTGTGATTGCTGCTCTGCTCCCCGAAAGGATTAATGCCATCCGCGCTTAGAGCAAACCATACGTTGCTTGCGTCCTTTGCAAACTCCTCCCAGTACTTTCTCTCGATTTTTCTCCATTGCGACCCGTCAGCGGGTGCTCTCAACTTCCCGTCTTTCTTACGGTCCTCACTGTGCCATCGCATCAACTTGGCATGCTCTCTGTTTCTAAACAAACGTTTCAACCGTGGTATTATAAGAGCATACCACATCACCTTCGCAGGAACCCTCTTCCTGGCGGGCTCGCCATCAACATCACCAGGGTCATCTCGTCTGATCTTATACCGCAACGCACCGCATACCGGACATGCGTTTAGATCGTTGTATGCACCGCGGTAGAGGATGCAGTCATTAGGGCATGCATGTATCTTCTGCACCTCCAATCCTAGAGGGCATACGACCTTCTTTGCTGCGTATGTACTGTCGGGCAATTCGTTATCCTTCGGAAGCTTCTTCTTCAATATTTTCAGTAGCTTCTCAAATCCTTTGTCAGCCACAGCATTCTCTGCCTTCCACTGCAGCAATTCCAGTACGGTACCGAGCTTTGTGTTGCCATCTTCGCAATTGGGGTACAACCCTTTTTTGTGATCCTCTAACATGCGATCGAACTTCAGCTTCTCCATTTGACTTTCGCATTGTGTCCTTGCAGCGACAATGACCCGGCGAAGATCATCATTTGGTTCCTCTTGATCTTCAGCAGCTTCACCCGTTGCAGCATCATTGGGCACATCGTCTGGTTCCTCTTGATCTTCATCAGCTCCCCCCATTGCAGCATCACCGTATTCAGGGGGCACATAGTTGTCATCGTACTCTTCTTCTTCGCCGTCTTCCATCATAACCCCTATTTCTCTGTGCCTCGTCCAAACATTATAGTGTGGCATGAAACCCTTGTAAAGCAGGTGGGAGTGAAGGATTTTTCGGTTAGAGTAAGACATCGTATTCACACATTGAGTGCATGGACAACACATAAAACCATTCTGCTTGTTTGCCTCTGCCACATTTAGAAACTCACGCACGCCCTTAATGTACTCGGAGGTGTGTCTGTCACCGTACATCCATTGGCGGTTCATCTGCGTGCATTTATATATAATTAAGTGTGTCAAAAACCATTACAGAACATCATAAATAGATAATTAAGTGACCAAATGGATAAAAGTTCATCATCACATTAAAACCAAAGTACATACATATATAGTTCTCATCTAACAACATATATAGCTCTCCATACACATCGAAACTATGTAAAACATTTCAACGCGAAAACAAATGCTATCATAATCGCAACCAAGGTAACAATTGATCCAACGGCATAATGATACCAAGCCTCGGTATTAATGGCATATTTTCTAATCTTTTTAATCTTCAACCGCATTGCATCCATCTTGATCTTGTGATCATCGACGACATCCGCAACATGCAACTCCAATATCATCTTCTCGTCCACAATTTTTTTTATTTTTTCCTTCAAGAATTTGTTTTCTTCTTCAACTAAATTTAACCTCTCGACAATAGGTTCCATCTTGATCTTGTGATCATCGATAACTTCCGCAACATGCAAGTCCAATTCCATCTTCTCCTCCTCCATTTTTTCCAATTTTTTCTTTAACGAAATGTTTTCCTCTTCAACTAAATTTAACCTCTCCACAAGAGGGTCGGTTGGAATTTCCGGTTCAACTACCTCCTAGACATAATAAAACATCTATGCATGTCAGGTTGGTCGGCATAACTATCATAAGCACTAAAACAAATAGTTATAAATTAAAGATAATATACCACATCCGAATCGTAGACCGGACGAGGGCCCACGTGGGCGGATATCAAAACCATCGCACTATATAATAACAAGCAATAATAAACGTAAGAAAATTAGACAAATATCTATCTAAAGCAATAATAAAAGTAAGAAAAGCATGGACATAACAAGAGGCTCACCACGGTGGTGCCGGTGACGAGATCGGCGGGGGCGATCGACGGCGGCGAAGACGGGGACGGGACGTGACGGACCGCTAAACCTAGACAAATCTCGGAGAAAATAGAGCTTCGAGAGCAGAAAAGCTTAACTAGTGTGGCTCGGGCATTCCACCGAACATGTTGTGTGCATAGGAGGTGAGCTAGAGCACCACTAACCCCTCTCTCCCTCGGCCAGAAAAAAAACAGAGCAGTGAGCTCTGCTCTTGAGTGAGGGGGTTTATATAGGCAACTCATTGGTCCCGGTTGGTGCTACAAACCGGGGCTAAAGGGGAGCCTTTGGTCCCGGTTCATAATACAAACCGGGACTAATAGTGGTGGGCCAGGAGCAAGAGCCATTGGTCCCGGTTTTTAGCTCCAACCGGGACCAATAGGTCCAGACGAACCGGGACCAATGGCCCACGTGGCCCGGCCGGCCCCCTGGGCTAACGAACCGGGTCCAGTACTCCCATTGGTCCCGGTTCTAGATTGAACCGGGGCTAATGGGCTGGACCAATGCCCTGTTTTCTACTAGTGGATGGGCTTCCTCAAATGCCCTAGGTCTTCATGAGCAAGCAAGTTGGATGCACACCCACTTAGTTTCTTTTGTTGAGCTTTCATACATTTTATCCCTAGTGCATCCGTTGCATGGCAATCCCTACTCACTCACATTGATATCTATTGATGGGCATCTCCATAGCCCGTTGATACGCCTAGTCGATGTGAGACTATCTCCCTCCTTTTTTTCTTCTCCACAACCACCACTCTATTCCACATAGTGCTATATCCATGGCTCACGCTCATGTATTGCGTGAAAGTTGAAAGGTTTGAAAGAATAGAGTATGAAAACAAGTGCTTGGCTGAAACCGGGGTTGTGCATGATATGAATATTTTGTGTGATGAAGAGGGAGCATAGCCAGACTACATGATTTTGTAGGGATAACTTTCTTTAGCCATAGTATTTTGAGAAGACATGATTGCTTTGTTAGTATGCTTGAAGTATTATTATTTCTTATGTCAATATAGACTTTTGTCTTGAATCTTCCAGATCTGAACATTCATGCCACAATTAAGAGAATTACATTGAAAATTATGTTGGTTAGCATTCCACATCAAAAATTCTGTTTTTATCATTTACCTACTCGAGGACCAGTAGGAATTAAGCTTAGGGATGCTTGATACGTCTCCAATGTATCTATAATTTTTGATTGGTCCATGCTATTATTTATGATGTTTTGGATGTTTAATGGCCTTTGTTATACACTTTTATATTATTTTTGGGACTAACCTATTAACCCAAAGGCCCAGTCCAGATTACTGTTTTTTTCCTATTTTAGGGTTTTACTGAAAAGGAATATCAAACGGAGTCCAAACGGAATGAAACTTCGAGAGATATATTTTTGGAGCAAAATACGCACGGGAGACTTGAGAACCACGGAGTAGGGCTGACATGGCGTCCACGAGGGTGGGGGGCGCGCCCCTGCCTCATGGGCCCCACGTCTGGCCCCCGGTGCCCTCCTTCCTCCTATATATACCTACGTACCCCGAAACCATCAGAACAACAGAGAAAACCCTAGTTCCACCGCCGCAACCTTCTGTTCCCGTGAGATCCCATCTTGGGGCCTGTTTCGGAGCTCCGCCGGAGGGGGGATCTATCACGGAGTGCTTCTACATCATCATCATCGTCTCACCATGAGTTGTGAGTAGTTTACCACAGACCTTCGGGTCCATAGTTAGTATCTAGATGGCTTCTTCTCTCTCTTTGGATCTCAATACCAAGTTCTCCTCGATCTTCGAGCAGATCTATTCGGTGTAATCTTTTTTTGCGGTGTGTTTGTCGAGATCCGATGAATTGTGGGTTTATGATCAAGATTATCTTTGAGAAATATTTGGTTCTTTTCTGAACTCTTTTATGTATGATTATAACATCCTTGCAAGTCTCTTCAAATTATTGGTTTGGTTTGGCCTACTAGATCTATAGTTCTTGGAGAAGTGCTTGGCTTTGGGTTCAATCTTGTGGTGTCCTTTCCCAGTGACAGTAGGGGCAGCAAGGCACGTATTGTATTGCTGGCATCGAGGATAAAAAGATGGGGTTTATATCATATTGTTTGAGTTTATCCCTCTACATCATGTCATCTTGCTTAAGGCGTTACTCTGTTCTTATGAACTTAATACTCTAGATGCATGCTGGATAGCGGTCGATGTGTGGAGTAATAGTAGTAGATGCAGAATCGTTTTGGTCTACTTGTTTCATTCGTGATGCCTATATATAATGATCATGCCTAGATATTCTCATAATTATTCGCTTTTCTATGAATTGCTCGACAGTAATTTGTTTACCCACCGTAGAATTCTGCTATCATGATAGAGGCCACTAGAGAAACCTATGCCCCCCGGATCTATTCTAAACATATCAATCTACAATCTACTTTACTTTTCCGCTTTTACTTTCTGTTCTTATATCCAAAATACCAAAAATATCAAACTATCATATCTATCAGATCTCACTTTCGTAAGTGATCGTAAAGGGATTGACAACCCCTTATCGCGTTGGCTTCTAAGTTCTTATTTGTTTGTGCAGGTGCGAGGGACTCGCGCGTGGTCTCCTACTGGATTGATACCTTGGTCCTCAAAAACTGAGGGAAATACTTATGCTACTATGCTGCATCACCCTTTCCTCTTTGAGGGAATACAACACAAGCTCGAGAAGTAGCAGCCACCATGCATAATTTTTCATACATGTCACTCTTGATTCATTGCACATCCCGTTGACGAGGTTACATACCTAGGGTAGGGTCATAGGCCTGACCTAAAGGTCCCTCCCAAGGTCACTATCCTAAGAGATCAAAAGACAAGACCTACGACGGTGGAGATGGTCGACTGAGACAGTCCAAGGTGACACTTCACTCGACTGACTCACGTACCCAGGACGACTCAACTCCACTCGACCGGATCAGGCACTCGACCCCCGAATACTAAAGCCTCTCAGACGGCAACTATCGTATATTTACTCACTGTAGTAAACCCCATAACTACCCTTTACTGCAGGCGTTACCAGTAACGCCTGCCTTAATGTACCTTTAAGCCCTTGGTAACGTGGAGCATGGCTGGGGTCTTGGCATACTATATAAGCCACCCCCCTCCTCCAGAACAAGGGTTCGCACCTCTGTAACACATACATACATACATCAGTCGACCAAGCCCCCGGGCGCGAGACGTAGGGCTTTTACTTCCTCCGAGAAGGGCCTGAACTCGAAAAACACTCTGTGTACAACCTCGCCATAGCTAGGACCTTGCCTCTCCGTTCCTACCCCCTACCCACACTGTCAGACCTAGAACCACGACAGTTGGCGCCCACCGTGGGGCAAGGCATCTTAGCGACATTTGGTGAAGTTGCAACCCGTCCCCCGACCGCTTTCATCATGGTGTCAGGCGGCGCTTTAGCGTCGGGCCACGAGATCCGGCTCGGCGCGTTGGTCTTCGTCGCCGACGACTCCGCATGGCTTAAGGAAGCCCCGCTCGACGTTGGTGCTCTACCTACCCGCGGAGCCACTCGCTTTTGCGCTGGAGCCGGCGGCGTCCTCCTTCTGCAGCCGTCGACCCAACACTCATCGTCCGTCATCCCCGCTGGACACCGCCGTAAGCGATCCGGTCGCTCGTGGCTCCAGCGGTGGGTAAAACACGCGGTGGCTCGTCAAACGGCCACCCCGCAAGTCGCGGCCATCGAGCCCGACGGTTATCTTTACGGGCCGGTCGATCAGTCGACCGGGCTCGAAGATTCCGTTTCCGAGTGCGGGAGCAGCGACCCCACGGCAGAAATACTCATGGTCGATCCGCGCCGTAGCCCGCCAGGTTTTCCTCGCGGGGAGAGCGGCGGCAGCGGCGGCGATCGAGCGCACGACAACGACGGCTACATCCCTCAGCCCCTCACCTCCGAGCAGAGGGCTGAGCTCTGTCGCCGCAACGGAGACGCACTCTTCACCCCCATCGTGGGGGATTCCCCAGAAGCTTTGGCCCTCGAAGGCACGCGCATGGCCACCTTGGCCGAGCGCGCGCGCCTGGAAAACATCCAACATTCACTCGACGAACAGGCCCGCCGACTGGCCCCCGAGTCCAGTCGACGGCCGCGGCAATCACGTCAGCGTGAGACTCAGGTGTTCCGCACACCAGTCCAAAACCTCGAAGCCGCGGCTCGTATCGCGGAGTCGATTCAGACCTCCCAGTCGGAAGCTGGAAGAGGCCTTCAGCAGATCCAAGCTTTGCTCCGAACGGCTGAAGAGCAAAACGCGGCTGTCTCTCAGTTGCGCAACAGGATTCACAGCAGATCGGTGGCTGCAGACACCGTATGGTCGGCCCACAATCCGAGATCGCCCCTGAGGCGTGAGGAACGTGGTCCGCAGCATGACCGGCACCTGGGTCAGAACGATGACCCACTCGACCGTCGACACGGACGCAACGACCGCCGTCGAGTGCCTAAGTGGGTCACACTCGCCTCCGCGGCACGTGGGCAAGCGCCTGCGAGACGACGAGCGTAGGATTCCCCCAGATCCCCGGTGGCCAGGCTTCGACGCGAGGTCCATCCTTGTGCAGGGCCGGGTCGACCGTAACCGGGCATCCAGGGACGAGCGAGGCGGAGACCAACCCTCCGGCAGCCGAGCGCCGGCCTCCGGGCCCGAGTGTTTCTGCAGCGCAATCAGGGCTGCAGAGATCCCCCCGAACTTCAGGCTAGCGGCCGGAGTAAGCAAATTCACCGGTGAGTCAAAGCCGGACACGTGGCTCGAAGACTACCGAGTGGCCGTGCAAATCGGAGGAGGCAACGACGATGTAGCCATGAAGCACCTCCCCTTGATGCTGGGAGGATCCGCTCGGGCGTGGCTCAATCAGTTAGCCCCCAGGAGCATATACAGTTGGGAAGAGCTCGCTCGGGTGTTCGTTCGGACATTCGAAGGCACCTGCAACCAACCTGCCGGGCTCGCCGAGCTTCAGCATTGCACGCAGAAGCCGAGTGAAACTTTGAGGGACTACATTCAGCGGTGGACCACTTTGCATCACACGGTGGAAAACGTCTCCGAGCACCAGGCGGTGTGCGCTTTCGAGGAAGGCATGCACAATCTGGAGTTGAATCTAAAGTTCGGACGAACATGCGACTTGTCCCTGTCGCGTATGATGGAAATTGCCAGTCGGTACGCCAACGGCGAAGAGGCCGACCGGCTCCGTAGCGGCAAGAAACTAGTCGGGCAAGACGACCAGAATCACAATCGGAAGTACAAGCGCAAGGCCGACCCAGTTGCTCAGGGAGAGGCCACGGTGGTCAACCAAGGGAAGGGCAAAGGAAAGCCCAAAGGCTCCTGGGCCCCCAAGAAAGGAAAGGGTCAGGCTAGAGATGATATGCTGGACCAGCCATGTCCCATACACACTAAGAAGGATGATGAGGGAAACTTGGTATACCCCAAGCACACCACTCGTCAGTGTCGACTCCTGATCCAGAGTTTCCAGAAGGACCAGTCTACTGAGAAAGAGAAGGAATCGGAAGAGTCTGAAGACAAGGAAGGGGACAGAGGATACCCCCGCATCAACTCCACCTTGGTGATTTTCGCGGATGTCGAGAGCAAGAGTCGACTGAAGATCATCAACAGAGAAGTGAACATGGTTGCTCCGGCGACTCCCACGTTCCTGAAATGGTCGAAGACCCCCATCACATTTGACCAGTCCGATCATCCAGCGCACATCGCCACCCCTGGGCGGCAGGCGTTGGTGGTCGACCCAGTGGTCGAAGGCACTCGACTGACCAGGGTTCTTATGGATGGAGGCAGTGGCTTGAATATCCTGTATGCAACAACCCTCCATGATATGGGCATTCCGATGTCCAAGTTAAGGGAAAGTAACATGAGGTTCCATGGGGTGATCCCCGGGAAGAAGGCCGACTCACTTGGTCAGATCTCACTCGACGTCGTCTTTGGCGAGTCCAAGAACTTCCGAAAAGAGAAGTTGACGTTCGAAGTGGTGGACTTTAACAGCGCCTATCACGCCATCCTGGGTAGGCCGGCCTACGCTAGGTTCATTGGTCGACCGTGTTATGTCTACCTCAAGCTGAAGATGCCGGGACCCAACGGTGTCATAACCATCACTGGGAACCGGCAGAAAGCGGAAGAATGCTTCCAGAAAGGCTCGAAGATCGCCGACGAGCAGATGGCAGCAGTAGAGATGGAAGAGTACCAGAAGCAAGTGGATCCAGGCGACCTGCTAAGGGCGAAGAAGCCGGCTTCCGAGTCAGCCTTTCAGTCGGCCGGGGACACAAAACCCATGCACATCCACCCGACCGACCCCAACGCAGCGCCGACCCACATCTCCACCACCCTCGACAGCAAATAGGAAGAAGCGCTCATCCAGTTCCTCCGTGAGAACTGGCACATCTTTGCATGGAAACCATCAGACATGCCAGGTGTGCCTAGGGGGTTGGCTGAGCACCATTTGCGAGTCGACCCAAAGGTGAAACCAGTGAAGGAACATCTCCGTCGATCCGCTGCGGAGAAGCGAAAGGCGATTGGCGAGGAGGTGGCTCGACTCCTAGCAGCAGAGTTCATCCGCGAGATATACCACTCCGAGTGGCTCGCCAACGTCGTCATGGTCCCCAAGAAGGACAAGTCTCTCCGCATGTGCATCGATTTCAAGCACATCAATCGGGCCTGCCCGAAAGATCATTTTCCTCTCCCCCGCATCGATCAAATAGTCGACTCGACTGCAGGATGTGAGCGTTTGTCCTTTCTGGATGCATATTCCGGATACCATCAGATCCGTCTGTATGGACCCGATGAAATAAAGACAGCCTTCATCACCCCTTTCGGGTGTTTTTGCTATGTCACCATGCCCTTCGGCCTCAAAAATGCCGGCGCTACCTTCATGCGCATGATCCAGAAGTGCTTAATAAAGCAAATCAGTCGGAACGTCGAGGCGTACATGGATGACATCGTGGTCAAGTCACGGAAAGGTTCTGACCTACTGACTGGCCTTACTGAGACATTCGCGAACCTCAGAAGTTATGATATCAAGCTCAACCCGTCAAAGTGTACATTCAGAGTTCTTGGTGGCAAGTTGCTCGGTTTTCTCGTTTTTGAACGGGGAATCGACGCCAACCCAGAGAAAGTCGGTGCCATCCTCCGAATGAAACGCCCCGAGCGCATACACGATGTCCAGAAGCTTACTGGTTGCTTGGCCGCATTGAGTCGATTCATTTCTCGGCTCGGGGAGAAGGCACTGCCTCTCTACCGACTCATGAAGAAATCCGACAAGTTCGAGTGGAATCCCGAAGCCGAAGCAGCGTTTGAGGAACTCAAAGCCCTGCTGTCCACCCAGCCGGTGCTCGCTGCCCCAGTCAGCGGAGAGCCTCTTCTGCTGTACATTGCTGCCACCGGACAAGTCGTCAGTACTGTACTCACGGTCGAGGGCATACAAGATCCAACGCCCGGTCTATTACATATCCGAAGTTTTGATTCCCTCCAAGCAAAGGTATCCACATTACCAAAAGCTTGTGTACGGGATTTACTTGACTGCAAAAAAGGTTGCCCATTATTTCTCGGATCACTCAATCTCAGTTGTCAGCGATGCCCCTTTATCAGAGATACTAAACAACAGAGATGCAACCAGTCGAGTGGCAAAATGGGCGATTGAACTTCTTCCGTTAGATATCAAGTTTGAAGCGAAGAAAGCCATCAAGTCTCAGGCCATAGCGGATTTCGTGGCAGAGTGGACAGAACAAGAGCTACCGACTCAAATCCAGTCGGACCATTGGACTATGTTCTTCGATGGGTCCAAGATGCTAAACGGATCCGGTGCAGGTGTGGTCCTGATCTCTCCCAGGGGCGACAAGCTCAGCTACGTCCTTCAAATCCATTTTGATTCATCAAACAACGAGGCTGAATACGAAGCACTTTTGTATGGGTTGCGTATGGCCATCTCACTCGGCGTCCGTCGCCTGATGGTCTACGGCGATTCCGACCTAGTGGTGAACCAAGTGATGAAAGAATGGGACGTCAGGAGCCCGACAATGACCAGTTATTGCACTGCAGTGCGAAAGCTTGAAAAGAAGTTCGAAGGCTTGGAGCTCCATCATGTGCCCAGAGCAAAGAATCAGCTAGCCGACGATCTCGCAAAAATTGGGTCGACTCGGAGGTCCATACCCAAGAATGTGTTCCTAGAGCATCTGCACACTCCCTCTATCAAGGAAGACCCCTTCACGGAAGAGCCCCCACAGCCAGTTAGTGCAACCGATCCGACTGAGGTCGAAGTGCCTGCCGTGGTCGACTTGGTCATGGAGGTCCTAGTAATCACACCTGATTGGACTGTGCCATACATATCATACCTGCTCAGGCAAGAACTCCCAGAAGATGAAGAAGAAGCGCGCCAGATCGTCCGCCGATCCAAAGCATTCACAGTCATTCAAGGTCAGCTCTACAGAGAAAGCGTCACTGGAGTCGCCCAGCGCTGCATCGATCCACAGGAAGGTCGACTGATCTTGGACGAGATTCACTCGGGAACTTGCGGCCACCACGCTTCCTCTCGGACTATCGTGGCCAAAGCATACCGAGCCGGATTTTACTGGCACCGCGCCAATGAGATGGCCAAGGATATTGTGGACAAGTGCGTAGGGTGCCAGTTCTACTCCAACATGTCGCACAAGCTAGCATCCGCCCTCAAAACCATCCCACTAGTCTGGCCCTTCGCTGTTTGGGGCTTAGATATGGTCGGCCCCTTCAGGACAGGTAGGAGCGGATTCACTCACCTTCTGGTGGCAGTCGACAAGTTCACCAAGTGGATTGAGGCCAAACCCATCAAGAACCTTGAGTCGAGCACCGCCATCAGCTTCATTAAGGAACTAATATTTAGATATGGGGTCCGTCACAGCATCATCACAGACAACGGCTCCAACTTTGACTCGGATGAATTCAGAGCTTTCTGCGCTTCTCAAGGGACGCGAGTCGACGACGCCTCCGTAGCACACCCTCAGTCGAATGGACAAGCGGAAAGAGCGAATGGGCTGATTCTCCAAGGCTTAAAGCCACGGCTCATGCGCGACCTCAAGCACGCCGCCGGGGCTTGGGTAACCGAGCTGCCCTCCGTCCTGTGGGGTCTGAGGACAACTCCGAATCGGTCGACTGGCCGAACCCCTTTCTTCCTGGTCTATGGGGCCGAAGCTGTATTGCCGAGTGACTTATTACACAATGCCCCCTGAGTAGAACTCTTCTCCGAAGCCGAGGTAGAGCAAGCTCGTCAGGATGCAGTCGACCTTTTAGAAGAAGATAGAGAGATAGCCCTGATCCGGTCGACCATATATCAACAAGACCTGCGTCGATTCCACGCCCGCAACATGAGAAGTCGAGCGTTCCAGGAAGGAGACCTGGTCCTCCGAGTGCATCAGAAACGTCCGCACAAGCTCGCCCCAGCATGGGAAGGTCCGTTCATCCTCACGAAGGTGCTGCGCAACGGAGCTTACCACCTCTACAATGTAGCCTA
Organism: Secale cereale; assembly: GCA_902687465.1. Lineage (NCBI taxonomy): Eukaryota > Viridiplantae > Streptophyta > Magnoliopsida > Poales > Poaceae > Secale > Secale cereale. The sequence goes on from LR738712.1 coordinate 702,153,098, forward strand.
GAAGAAAGACGAACCTCATTCATGGAATGCAGACCTACTCCGCCATTTTTTCACTTGAAGCACTTGACGGTCGAGTTGTAATAAAGATTCCCCAATTTGTTTCAAAAGCAAGATAGCAATGATTCCCTAACAATTGGTGTCCTCTAAATCCCCGAGTGGGTGCTTAGCCGCGGTCCTTCGAGCTACGTCACAAGTACAACGTAGCTTGGAATCGCCTAAGTTATAAACATTCTACTCCGAGTGAAGAGCGACCCTCTCACTCGGGGGCTTAGCTGCGACCCCGTGACTCGCCTAAGTTACAACTGCCTACTCCGAGTGAAGAGCAACCCTCTCACTCGGGGGCTTAGCTGCGATCCTCTGAGCTACGTCACAAATACAAGGCGGTTCGGTCCTCCGAACTCCGCCACAAGTACAACGTAGCTTGGAATCGCCTAAGTTATAAACATTCTACTCCGAGTGAAGAGCGACCCTCTCACTCGGGGGCTTAGCTGCGACCCCGTGACTCGCCTAAGTTACAACTATCTACTCCGAGTGAAGAGCAATCCTCTCACTCGGGGGCTTAGCTGCGATCC
>LR738712.1:702153898-702178435 GCA_902687465.1 Secale cereale
ACGACTATTTACTCCGAGTGAAGAGCAACCCTCTCACTCGGGGGCTTAGCTGCGATCCTCCGAGCAACGTCACAAATACAAGGCGGTTCGGTCCTCCGAACTCCGCCACAAGTACAACATAGCTTGGAATCGCCTAAGTTATAAATATTCTACTCCGAGTGAAGAGCGACCCTGTCACTCGGGGGCTTAGCGGCGACCCCGTGACTCGCCTAAGTTACAACTATCTACTCCGAGTGAAGAGCAACCCTCTCACTCGGGGGCTTAGCTGCGATCCTCCGAGCTACGTCACAAATACAAGGCGGTTCGGTCCTCCGAACTCCGCCACAAGTACAACGTAGCTTGGAATCGTCTAAGTTATAAACATTCTACTCCGAGTGAAGAGCGACCCTCTCACTCGGGGGCTTAGCTGCGGTCCTCCGAGCTACGTCACAAATACAAGGTGGTTCGGTCCTCCGAACTTCGCCACAAGTACAACGTAGCTTGGAATCGCCTAAGTTATAAACATTCCGCTCCGAGTGAAGAGCGACCCTCTCACTCGGAGGCTTAGCTGCGACCTCATGACTCGCCTAAGTTACAACTATCTACTCCGAGTAAAGGGTGGCCTTCCCGCTCGAGGACCCGGCTACGGACGTCGACTCAAAGATTCAAGCAATCAAAAGAAAAGCGTCAAACCGAAGGATCAAAATCAAATAAAAAGCCCCGCAAGGTTCGGGCAAGAGTACTTGGGCCACAGACCCACCAGAGTTTAACGAGTACAGATCCACGCGGCATTCCGCGGCAAATAAAGTTAATGTATCAAAGTCATGGCTCGCGAGGCGGCGGGCTTGTAGGTGCAACAAATTCGTCCAAATCAATCCCGTCGGCGATGCGAGTGGCAGCCTCCAAGAAGGTCTCCATGAAGGTCTGGAATTGGAGCTCCTTCGTGTTTGCGACCTTCAGCGCAGCAAGCTTCCTCTCCTTCTCCTCCTTGCAGTGCACTCGGACCAAAGCCAGCGCCACGTCTGCTCCTCCCCGGGCGGCCGACTTCTTCCATTCCTGCACTCGGTCGGGGACCTCATTGAGTCGAGTCATCAAAGACTCGAGGTCGTTCTCCTGCACGACTCCCCTCCAGAGTGTAGCGTCGATTCGGGCCATCACCGCCTTCAGTCGTCCCAGATAATCAGTGGTCGCAGTGAGGCGAGACTTCAGCCTCAGTATGTTCATGGAAACCTCGTCCTTCACAATGGAGTTGGCGGGGTCCAAGCCAGGCTCGACCCGGCTAGTCTCCTCTCCGAAGTTGCGGCAGAACTCTGCACCAAGAACAACAGTCGAGTTAGCAGATGCAACACGGGTCGACCAGCCCAATATCAACCAATCTAAAGAGGACATACCTTCGAGCACGAGGTACCATTTTTTGGTGAGGTCGCCCAAATACGCCTCAAGATCAAGCCTCTTCCGAAACAGAGCCTCATACTTGTCGTTCAAGTCGGCCCTGGACTTCTTCAGCCGAGCCACTTCCTTGTTGGCCGTGTCGAGTGAACCCTTCAGTCGGATGATCTCCGCCTCGAGTGCGCCCACAGAAGCCGGCTTCTTCTCCGCCAGCTCCGACTTCTCCTGGGCCGCCTGCTGCGCCGCCGCCAAGTCATGATCCTTTTGCTCCAAAGCTGCTCGCAGTTGATTTACCAAGGCCGCCAATGGACAGATGAACATGAAGGAACACTCTAAGCAAAAAATCAGTCGACGGGAGACAGAAGTAAGTTACCAGCCACATCGTCTTGCATCTTCTTCAGATGGTCCCGGGCCAACTGCAAGTCAAGATTGAGCTGGATTTGCTTCTGCTCAAGATCCGCAAACTTGGCCCCGAACTCGCAAGATTTCTGCATCAACAAGACAAAGCAAAGATTATAAGACTACAGTCGAGTCAGATCACTCAACCGCAGCCTCGGGGACTACACCCAGTGGGTGCACTGAGCGTGCCCCCACTGGTTTCACTCGACCAAGATCAGTCTGGCGCGAGCCAAAAAAAACAACAACACATGGAAGTTCTGTAGTAAGACCATGGCCGACTACAATCAGTCGACCACGGTCTCGGGGGCTACACCCAGTGGGTGCACTGAGCATGCCCCCACTGGTTTCACTCGGCCGAGATCAGTCCGGTGCGAGCTCAAGGAAGACAGGAAAAGAAGAACACCCAGTGGGTGGTGTGATACCTCACAAAGCAAAACAAGCAGATTTTTCCCGAAATCAGAAAGTACTCTGACAACATACCTGGACGTTGGCCCGAAGAGCAGAGCTGGCGTTGTAAGCCGCCATGCTGGCTTCATACGCCGCCTTCGTCCGCCCCATCATAACCTCCGCCTGGCGAACAGCCTCTTGTGCCGCCCCCACAGGGTCATCCGGGAGGCGATATGTGGAGAAAAGGACAGATGAAGCAGCGGGTGTCGAGCCGGCCGCAGGCGCAGGCGCTGGATCGACGGCGCGAATCGACGCTGAGTCGACAACCGGAGTGAACGCTGGGTTGACAACCGAGGCGGGCAGTGGGTCGACGCTCGGCGCAGACGGTGGGTCGACGACGGGCACGGTTGACACAGGGGCAGCAAACGAGACCGCGGTTCGGGCCGCACCCTCGGGTTGCTGGGCCTCCGAACCAGAAGGCGCCTTCCGGCCCTTCCTCCTTGCACGCCGGTAGTCCTCGCAAAGCCGCTTCTCGTCCTCGTCGTCGTCCGACAGCTCTATAACAAGGCGCGGCGCTTCAGATCAAACATGGAACCAAGTCAATCGACTATCGCCCGTGAAAGAAGAGAGGAACAAAAACGAGTCTCATGGAGCTCATACCTGCTTGAGATGTCGTGGCATCCGCGACCTCCTCGTCATCTCGACCCCGGTCGATGTCCATCGAGGTCGTGGAAGCGGCAGCTTTGGAAAATTCGGTCAAGAAATGAGTCGACCAAAACTGCAGTCGACCCCCAAGAAACAAAGAAAAGCAAGCCCGAGCGACACTTACATGGAGGCGATGGGTACATCCACCTTGATCCTTGGCAGAGCCTTCCGGGGCTTGGCGGTGGCAACTCTGGGCTGCTTGGCGTCTTCTCAGCTGGCTCGGGGGTAGTCGTGCGGGTGCGCTTGGGCGTCCGGGACCCCGAGGGACCCACACGAGGTCGAGCGGCCCCTGGGTCGTTCTTCTCCTTGGAGCGGCGCTCGGCACGGGGAGGTGACTCAACCTCTTCCCCGCTGCTGTACTCCTCGCTCTCCTCGGTCTCCTCCTCCGATTTCCACTCGGCGGCGTCACCCGTACCTTCCTCGACTCCTTGGCCCGAGTCTCTGTTGGGCAGCGAATACATCTCCGTATATATCTGCAAAGAAAGGAAGTTCACCAAATACCAGTCGGAATCATTAGTAAAGATCACGAATCAATCGACAGATACATCACTCGGAAGCGGAAGGCTAACCTTGTCTGGCAGATGGTCAGCGTCGAATGGGATGATCCTCCCCGACCCCCTGGGTTGTCCTTGTTTCCGGTGACGCTCTTCAAGCACTGCATTACGTACTTCGGGCCGGCCGCCTCCGGGTGGACTCGCGACGTGTCGTCAGTGCCGGAGTACAGCCACATCGGGTGGTCCCGGGCTTGGAGCGGTAGGATCCTCCCCGAGATATACACCTCGAGCAAATCCATCCCCGTGACCCCCTCGCGGACTAGCTGGACGACCCTCTCCATCAGCATGTCAACCTCGGCCCTCTTGGCCTTGCTCACTACCATCGAAGGAGGCGGACTGGCTCGACCTAGGGTAAATGGAGGAAGACCAGTCGACTGACCCGGAGTCGGGCTGTCCCTGTAGTAAAACCAGGTCGAGTGCCAGCCCTGGATCGAATCTGGAAGGTTCATGGGGGAGAAGGCACTCCTGTTCCTAAGCTGAATCCCGAGCCCGCCGCACGCCTGAAGGACGTGCGTCTTGCCGTCACTCGGGTACGCTCTCTTAACGGTCTGGGAGCGGCAGGTGAAGATATGCTTGAACAATCCCCAGTGCGGTCGGCAACCGAGGAAGTTCTCACACATGGAGACGAAAGCGGAGAGAAAGGCGATGGAGTTGGGCGTGAAATAATGCAGCTGGGCACCGAAGAAGATCAGAAATGCGCGGAAGAAAGGGTGCGGAGGAGTTGAAAAACCTCGGTTGACGTGGGTGGCGTGGAGTACACACTCGCCCTCCCGCGGCTGGGGCTTGAGCTCTCCACCCGGCATCCGCCAGGAGCCACCGGCGATCAGCCCCTCCTCTTCCAGCTCCTCCAGATCCTCCACCACGACGGTGGACCGGATCCAATCCCCCTAGATCCATCCAGCGGGGAGCCCGGACCTCGACGACGATCCGACCCGGCCGGCTCGCCGCCCCTTCCCCGACGCCGCCTTCTTGGAGCGCTCCATGGCGGCAGTCTTGTCCTTAACCATGGCTCACGGGACGGCGATTGCGGCGGAGAGAAGCAGGGAGGATTGGGGACGCGGCAGAGAAGCAAAGACGCTGCGGAGAAGGCAAGGCGAATGAGTGAAAGCTGGGCGCACAGTACCCTCCGCAGCAGACTCAGCGCACTTTTATAACGAATCGGTCGAGTGGCTGACCGGTGGCCCCAGACGATCTTATCCGATCCCGTAACATGCGCTGGCGCGATACGTGGCGAAAAAGGAGGCGCAGGAATCGAGGCGTTCGAACCGCACCCCTCCGATTGATGCGGCACGCCCCATCCCGCGCGCCTCCCCAAATTTCAAAAGCCCCGCCGAATCCAGCGGACAGAGGGCAACCGATTCCGTCAAAAACGGCACGCACTCATGGCGCCCGACGCCCGGCGCAAAACCCAGTCGACGCAAGACGTCCAGTCAACGCGAAGACAACTGATTCACCAATGGCTTTAGAATCGATCGAGGCGACCAAGACACAATTGAGGGCCCGAGTCACAAGCTCCAACGCGATCTGCCTCGAGGACGTCGAGTCAATACCCGAGCTTCCCTCAGCATCCCCTTGCTCAAGCCCCGATCCATTCGGGGGCTACTGACGAGGTTACAGACCTAGGGTAGGGTCATAGGCCTGACCTAAAGGTCCCTCCCAAGGTCACTATCCTAAGAGATCAAAAGACAAGACCTACGACGGTGGAGACGGTCGTCTGAGACGGTCCAAGGTGACACTTCACTCGATTGACTCACGTACCCAGGACAACTCAACTCCACTCGACTAGATCAGGCACTCGACCCCCGAAGACTAAACGCCTCTCAGACGGCAACGGTCGTATATTTACTCACTGTAGTAAACCCCATAACTACCCTTTACTGCAGGCGTTACCAGTAACGCCTGCCTTAATGTACCTTTAAGCCCTTGGTAACGTGGATCATGGCTGGGGTCTTGGCATACTATATAAGCCACCCCCTTCTCCAGAACAAGGGTTCGCACCTCTGTAACACATACATACATACATCAGTCGACCAAGCCCCCGGGCGCGAGACATAGGGCTTTTACTTCCTCCGAGAAGGGCCCGAACTCAAAAAACACTCTGTGTACAACCTCGCCATAGCTAGGACCTTGCCTCTCCGTTCCTACCCCCTACCCTCACTGTCAGACCTAGAACCACGACAGTTGGACCTAGAACCACGACACCCGGTACACTGCCGTAGGCATTCATATAGAGTCATATTTTGTTCTAGTATCGAGTTGTAATCTTTGAGTTGTAAATAAATAGAAGTGTGATGATCATCATTATTAGAGCATTGTCCCGGAAAAAAAGGGAAGGCCAAAAAAAGAGAAAAAAGAGAAAGTCCACATAAAAAAAGGGGGGAGAAAGCCCAAAAAAAGGAAAGCCCAAAAAAAGAAAAAAAGGGACAATGCTAATTCTTTTTCCACACTTGTGCTTCAAAGTAGCACCATGATATTCATGATTGAGAGTCTCTTGTTTTGTCACTTTCATATACTAGTGGGAATTTTCATTATAGAACTTGGCTTGTATATTCCAATGATGGGCTTCCTCAAATGCCCTAGGTCTTCGTGAGCAAGCAAGTTGGATGCACACCCACTTAGTTTCTTTTGTTGAGCTTTCATACATTTATAGCTCTAGTGCATCTGTTGCATGGCAATCCCTACTCACTCACATTGATATCTATTGATGGGCATCTCCATAGCCCATTGATACGCCTAGTTGATGTGAGACCATCTTCCTATTTTGTCTTCTCCACAACCACCACTCTATTCCACCTATAGTGCTATATCCATGGCTCACGCTCTTGTATTGCGTGAAAGTTGAAAAGGTTTGAAAAAATTTAAGTATGAAACAATTGCTTGGCTGAAACCGGGGTTGTGCATGATTTGAGTATTTTGTGTGACGAAGATGGAGCATAGCCAAACTATATGATTTTGTAGGGATGAACTTTCTTTGGCCATGTTATTTTGAGAAGACATAATTGCTTGGTTAGTATGAAGTATTATTATTCTTATGTCAATATTAAACTTTTGTCTTGAATCTTTTGGATCTGAACATTCATGCCACAATAAAGAAAATTACATTGAGAATTATGTTAGGTAGCATTCCACATCAAAAATTCTGTTTTTATCATTTACCTACTCGAGGACGAGCAGGAATTAAGCTTGGGGATGCTTGATACGTCTCCAACGTATCTATAATTTTTGATTGTTCCATGCTATTATATTATCTGTTTTGGATGTTTAATGCGCTTTATTATACACTTTTTTATTATTTTTGGGACTCAGCTACTAACCCAAGGCCCAGTGCAAATTGTTTTTTTTCCTATTTCAGTGTTTCGCAGAAAAGGAATATCAAACAGAGTCCAAATGGAATGAAACCTTCGGGAGGATCATTTTTGGAATAAACGCAACCCTGAAGACTTGGAGTACACGCCAGAGAAGCCACGAGGCAGGTTGCGCGCTCAGGGGGTAGGCGCGCCCCCACCCTCGTGGGCCCCTCGTAGCTCCACCGACATGCCTCTTCGTCCTATATATACCCATGTACCCTAAAAACATTCGAGAGCACCACGAAACCCTAATTCCACCGCCGCAACCTTCTGTATCCGTGAGATGCCATCTTGGGGCCTGTTCCGGAGCTCCATCGGAGGGGGCATCGATCACGGAGGGCTTCTACATCAACTCCATAGCCTCTTCGATGAGTTGTGAGTAGTTTACCATAGACCTTCGGGTCCATAGTTATTAGCTAGATGACTTCTTCTCTCTCTTTGGATCTCAATACAAAGTTCTCCTCGATCTTCTTGGAGATCTATTTGATGTAATTCTTTTTGCGGTGTGTTTGTCGAGATCCAATGAATTGTGGGTTTATGATCAAGATTATCTATGAACAATATTTGATTCTTCTCTGAAATCTTTTATGCAGGATTGAAATATCTTTGCAAGTCTCTTCGAATTATCAGTGGCCTACTAGATTGATCTTTCTTGCAATAGGAGAAGTGCTTAGCTTTGGGTTCAATCTTGTGGTGTCCTTTCCCAGTGACAGCAGGGGCAGCAAGGCATGTATTGTATTGTTGCCATTGAGGATAAAAAGATGGGGTTTATATCATATTGCATGAGTTTATCCCTCTGCATCATGTCATATTGCTTAAAGCGTTACTCTGTTCTTATGAACTTAATACTCTAGATGCATGCTGGATAGCGGTCGATGTGTGGAGTAATAGTAGTAAATGCAGAATCGTTTGGTTCTACTTGTCACGGACGTGATGCCTATATACAATTATCATGCCTAGATATTCTCATAACTATGCGCTTTTCTATCAATTGCTCGACAGTAATTTGTTCACCCACCATAGAAATCTGCTATCTTGAGAGAAGCCACTAGTGAAACCTATGGCCCCCGGGTCTATCTTTCATCATATCAATCATCCATCCACTATTTATCTTTACTTTACTTTTATTTTGCAATCTTTACTTTAAATCTATATAACAAAAATACCAAAAATATTTATCTTATTATCTCTATCAGATCTCACTTTTGCAAGTGGCCGAGAAGTGATTGACAACCCCTTTATCGCGTTGGTTGCAAGCTCCTTATTTTTTGTGTAGGTACGAGGGACTCACGTGTTGTCTCCTACTCGATTGATACCTCGGTTCTCAAAAACTGAGGGAAATACTTACGCTACTTTGCTGCATCATCCTTTCCTCTTCAAGGGAAAAACAACGCAAGCTCAAGAGGTAGCACCTCTCTCGAGCAAATCCTGCCGGAGAGGCTCGCGACGGCGATGAGGTTGACGGGATGCGAGCGGCTGGAGATCCAAGGCGGTGGCGGCGCAGATCCAGGCGAGCTGCGGGCATCGGGCAGCGACACGGCGAGGTCCTCGTGGCACGGGGCAGTGAAGGGAGGTGGCGGCATGGGACGCCAGAGGTGCACCGGCGGCGGAGCATGGGAACGGGTCGCGGGGGCTCGGGTGAGGGATCCGGGAGGCGGGGCAGAGCTGCAGCGTCGACGGCTGGAGCGGGAGCCGGGCGGTGTCGGTGTCAAAACCGGCAGATCTCGGGTAGGGGGCCAAAGCTATGCGTTTAGAGGATCGATGGTAGTAGGAGGCTGTGGACACGATGTTTACCCAGGTTCAGGCCCTCTCGATCGAGGTAATACCCTACTTCCTGCTAGATTAATATGGATGAATATGAGTACAAGAGTTGATCTACCTCGAGATCGTAATGGCTAAACCCTAAAGTCCAGCCTATGAGGATATTGTGATGATGATCCCCTCTATAGACTAAACCCCTCAGCTTATATACACGCTAGAGGTGACCTAGGTTTAAAAGGGTGACTTGGGTAGGAAGTAATTGATACATCCGGACTCTACACTTGCCTTTCTATGTACATAAGAGTCCTGACTGAATACGAGGGAGGGTCTTCTACTTCTTCTTTATGCGGCCCATCAGTATGGCCCAGCTTCAACAACCCGAATGCCTAAAGACCCCTGAATACAGGACTCCCTCAGTAGCCCCCGGACTTGCCTTCAAGGATGAGATTGTGTCCGGCTTCATGTCTTCGGTCTTGCAAGGTGAGTCCTACTGGATAATAGTTCGACTTCTTTAAATATTGTAGTTGGTCGATTCCTCGCCGCCGTCGCCTTGGTTTCCACATGTCCAACGAATACGAACCGTCTAGGCGTTTTTGCAAATACTCCCTTGACTATTCAGAGAAGGCGCCTATATAAGAGAATAGATCCCAACTGACTCTCCGCCCCATTCCTCGCAGAAGAAAAACTCTAGTTGCCTGCAAAAAATCATCAAACATGGCTAGCGCCCCAAGCTCTTCCTCGCGCCCTCACGGCCTGATAACCCACAAGTGTAGGGGATTGCAACAGTTTTCGAGGGTAAAGTATGTTGGGGAACGTAGTATTTTAAAATTTTCCTACGATCACGCAAGATCTATCTACCAGAAGCATAGCAACGAGAGGGAAGAGTGTGTCTACGTACCCTCGTAGACCGGGAGCGGAAGCGTCAAGTGACGCGGTTGATGTTGTCGAACTTCTTGGCGATCTAACCGATCAAGCACCGAACGTACGGCACCTCCGCGTTCAGCACACGTTCAGCTTGATGACGTCCCACGAGCTCTTGATCCAGTTGAGCTTCACGGGAGAGTTTTGTCAGCACGACGGCGTGGTGACGGATATGATGTGTTCATCGGCGTAGGGCTTTGCCTAAGCTCCGCGACGGTATGACCGAGGTGTGATTCTGTGGAGGGGGGCACCGCACACGGATAAAACAATTCAACTTGTGTATCTTTGGGTGCCCCCCTGCCCCCGCATATAAAGGAGCAAGGGAGGGAGGCCGGCCGGCCCATCCTGGTACGGCTAGGGAGAGGACTCCTACTAGGAATAGGATTGCAATCCTATTCCTAGTAGGATTCACCAAAAGAAGGAAGAGGGAAAGGAATAGGAGAGGTGGCGCCCCCCCCCCCAATCCTAGTCCAACTAGGAACCCTAGGTGGGGGCGCCGGCCAGCCCTATGGGCTGCCTCTCTCTTTCCCTTTAGGCCCACTATGGACCATTCCCTCTCGTAGGGGGTTCCGGTAACCCCCTCCGGCATTCCAGATAAATCCGAAACTTTTCCGGTATACTTCCGGTGTCCGAATATAGCCGTCCAATATATCAATCTTTATATCTCGGACATTCCGAGACTCCTCGTCATGTCCGTGATCTCATCCGGGACTCCGAACTACCTTCGGTACATCAATACTTATAAACTCATAATACCGATCGTCATCAAACGTTAAGCGTGCGGACCCTACGGGTTCGAGAACTATGTAGACATGACCGAGACTCATCTCCGGTCAATAACCAATAGCGGAACCTGGATGTTCATATTGGCTCCTACATATTCTACGAAGATCTTTTATCAGTCAGAACCGCATAACAACATACGTTGTTCCTTTTGTCAAACGGTATGTTACTTGCCCGAGATTCGATCGTCGGTATCTCTATACCTAGTTCAATCTCGTTACCGGCAAGTCTCTTTACTCGTTCCGTAACACATCATCTTGTGACTAACTCATTAGTCTTTTGCTTGCAAGGCTTATTGTGATGTGTGTTACCGAGAGGGCCCAGAGATACCTCTCCGACACTCGGAGTGACAAATCCTAATCTTGATCTATGCCAACACCACGAATACTTTCGGAGACACCTGTAGAGCATCTTTATGATCACCCAGTTACGTTGTGACGTTTGATAGCACACAAGGTGTTCCTACGGTATTCGGGAGTTGCATAATCTCATAGTCATAGGAACATGTATAAGTCATGAAGAAAGCAATAGCAGTAAAACTAAACGATCATAGTGCTATGCTAACGGATGGGTCTTGTCCATCACATCATTCTCCTAATGATGTGATCCCGTTGATCAAATGACAACTCTTGTCTATGGTTAGGAAACATAACCATCTTTGATCAATGAGCTAGTCTAGTAGAGGCATACTAGGGACATACTGTTTTGTCTATGTATCCACACATGTACTAAGTTTCCGGTTAATACAATTCTAGCATGAATAAAAGACATTTATCATGATATAAGGAAATACAAATAACATCTTTATTATTGCCTCTAGGGCATATTTCCTTCAGTCTCCCACTTGAACTAGAGTCAATAATCTAGATTACAAAGTGATGATCCTCACACCCATGGAGTCCTGGTGCTGATCATGTTTTGCCCGTGGAAGAGGCTTAGTTAACGGGTCTGCAACATTCAGATCCGTATGTATTTTGCAAATCTCTATGTCTCCCTCCTTGACTAGATCGCGGATGGAATTGAAGCGTCTTTTGATGTGCTTTGTTCTCTTGTGAAACCTGGATTCCTTCGCCAAGGCTATGGCTCCAGTGTTGTCACAAAAGATTTTCATTGGACCCGATGCACTAGGTATTACACCTAGATCAGATATGAACTCCTTCATCCAGACTCCTTCATTTACTGCTTCCGAAGCAGCTATGTATTCCGCTTCACACGTAGATCCTGCCATGACGGTCTGCTTGGAACTGCACCAACTGACAACTCCACCGTTCAATAAAAATACATATCCGGTTTGTGACTTTGAGTCATCCGGATCAGTGTCAAAGCTAGAATCGACGTAACCGTTTACGACGAGCTCTTTGTCACCTCCATATACGAGAAACATATCCTTTGTTCTTTTCAGATACTTTAGGATGTTTTTGACCGCTGTCCAGTGATCCACTCCTAGATTACTTTGGTACCTCCCTGCTAGACTTATAGCAAGGCACACATCAGGTCTGGTACACAGCATTGCATACATGATAGATCCTATGGCTGAGGCATAGGGAATGACTTTCATTTTCTCTCTATCTTCTGCAGTGGTCGGGCATTGAGTCTTACTCAACTTCATACCTTGTAAAACAGGCAAGAACCCTTTCTTTGACTGATCCATTTTGAACTTCTTCAAAATCTTATCAAGGTATGTGCTTTGTGAAAGTCCAATTAAGCGTCTTGATCTATCTCTATAGATATTGATACCTAATATATAAGCAGCTTCACCGAGGTCTTTCATTGAAAAACTCTTATTCAAGTATCCTTTTATGCTGTCCAGAAATTCTATATCATTTCCAATCAACAATATGTCATCTACATATAATATTAGAAATGCTACAGAGCTCCCACTCACTTTCTTGTAAATACAGGCTTCTCCAAAAGTCTGTATAAAACCATATGCTTTGATCACCTCATCAAAGCGTATATTCCAACTCCGAGATGCTTGTACCAGTCCATAGATGGATCGCTGGAGTTTGCATACTTTGTTAGCACCTTTTGGATCGACAAAACCTTCTGGTTGCATCATATACAACTCTTCTTTGAGATATCCATTTAGGAATGCAGTTTTGACATCCATTTGCCAGATTTCATAATCATAAAATGCGGCAATTGCTAACATGATTCGGACAGACTTAAGCATCGCTACAGGTGAGAAAGTCTCATCGTAGTCAACTCCTTGAACTTGTCGAAAACCTTTCGCAACAAGTCGAGCTTTGTAAACAGTAATATTACCGTCTGCGTCGGTCTTCCTCTTGAAGATCCATTTATTTTCGATGGCTTGCCGATCATCGGGCAAGTCAACCAAAGTCCACACTTTGTTCTCATACATGGATCCCATCTCAGATTTCATGGCTTCAAGCCATTTTGCGGAATCTGGGCTCATCATCGCTTCCTCATAGTTCGTAGGTTCATCATGGTCTAGTAACATGATTTCCAAAACTGGGTTGCCGTACCACTCTGGTGCGGAACGTACTCTGGTTGATCTACGACGTTCAGCAGAAACTTGATCTGAAGTTTCATGATCATTATCATTAACTTCCTCACTAATTGGTGTAGGAATCACTGGAACAATTTCCTGTGATGTACTACTTTCCAATCCGGGAGAAGGTACAATTACCTCATCAAGTTCTACTTTCCTCCCACTCACTTCTTTCGAGAGAAACTCTTTTTCTAGAAAGGATCCGTTCTTAGCAATGAATATTTTGCCTTCGGATCTGTGATAGAAGGTGTACCCAACAGTCTCTTTTGGGTATCCTATGAAGACACATTTTTCCGACTTGGGTTCGAGCTTATCAGGTTGAAGTGTTTTCACATAAGCATCGCAGCCCCAAACTTTAAGAAACGACAACTTTGGTTTCTTGCCAAACCATACTTCATAAGGTGTCGTATCAACGGATTTAGATGGTGCCCTATTTAACGTGAATGCAGCTGTCTCTAAAGCATAACCCCAAAACGATAGTGGTAAATCGGTAAGAGACATCATAGATCGCACCATATCTAATAAAGTACGGTTACGACGTTCGGACACACCATTACGCTGTGGTGTTCCAGGTGGCGTGAGTTGTGAAACTATTCCACATTGTTTCAAATGAAGACCAAACTCGTAACTCAAATATTCTCCTCCACGATCAGATCGTAGAAACTTTATTTTCTTGTTACGATGATTCTCTACTTCACTCTGAAATTCTTTGAACTTTTCAAATGTTTCAGACTTGTGCTTCATTAAGTAGATATACCCATATCTGCTCAAATCACCAGTGAAGGTCAGAAAATAACGATACCCGCCGCGAGCATCAACACTCATTGGTCCACATACATCAGTATGTATGATTTCCAACAAATCTGTTGCTCGCTCCATAGTTCCGGAGAACGGAGTTTTAGTCATCTTGCCCATGAGGCATGGTTCGTAAGCACCAAGTGATTCCAAAAGTCCATCATTATGGAGTTTCTTCATGCGTTTTACACCAATATGACCTAAACGGCAGTGCCACAAATAAGTTGCACTATCATTATTAACCTTGCATCTTTTGGTTTCAATATTATGAATATGTGTATCACTACAATCGAGATCTAATAAGAATAGACCACTCTCTAAGGGTGCATGACCATAAAAGATATTATTCATTAAAATAGAACAACCATTATTCTCTGATTTAAATGAATAACCGTCTCGCAATAAACAAGATCCAGATATAATGTTCATGCTCAACGCTGGCACCAAATAACAATTATTTAGGTCTAAAACTAATCCCGAAGGTAGATGTAGAGGTAGCGTGCCGACGGCGATCACATCGACTTTGGAACCGTTTCCCACGCGCATCGTCACCTCGTCCTTAGCTAATCTTCGTTTAATCTGTAGTCCCTGTTTCGAGTTACAAATATTAGCAACCGAACCGGTATCAAATACCCAGGTACTACTACGAGCATTAGTAAGGTACACATCAATAACATGTATATCACATATACCTTTGTTCATCTTGCCATCCTTCTTATCCGCCAAATACTTGGGGCAGTTTCGCTTTCAGTGTCCAGTCCCCTTGCAGTAGAAGCACTCAGTTTCAGGCTTGGCTCCAGATTTGGGTTTCTTCGTGGAAGTAGCAACTGACTTGCTATTCTTTTTGATTTCCCTTTCTTTCCCTTGCCCTTTTTCTTGAAACTAGTGGTCTTGCTAACCATCAACACTTGATGCTCCTTTTTGATTTCTACCTCCGCAGCTTTGAGCATAGCGAAGAGCTCGGGAATTGTCTTTTGCATCCCTTGCATGTTGTAGTTCATCACGAAGCTTTTATAGCTTGGTGGCAGTGATTGAAGAACTCTATCAATAACACTATCCTCGTCAACTTTGCAACCAAGTTGAGTCATATGATTGTAGTACCCAGACATTCTGAGCAAGTGTTCACTGATAGAACTATTCTCCTCCATCTTGCAGCTGTAGAACTTATTGGAAATCTCATATTTCTCAATTCGGGCATTTGATTGAAATATTAACTTCAACTCCTGGAACATCTCATATGGTCCATGACGTTCAAAACGTCGTTGAAGTCCCGGTTCTAAGCCGTAAAGCATGGCACACTGAACTATCGTGTAGTCATCAGACCGCGACTGCCAGACGTTCAAAGCGTCTACATTAGCGGGAGGGGGCTTGTCACCTAGCGGTGCTTCAAGGACATAATTCTTCTGTGCAGCAATGAGGATAATCCTCAGGTTACGGACCCAGTCCGTGTAATTGCTACCATCATCTTTCAACTTAGCTTTCTCTAGGAATGCATTAAAATTCAAAGGAATGGTAGCACGGGCCATTGATCTACAACAACATAGATATGCAAAAACTATCAGGACTAAGTTCATGATAAATTAAAGTTCGATTTAATCATATTAAATTAAAGAACTCCCACTTAGATAGACATCCCTCTGGTCATCTAAATGATCACGTGATCCAAATCAACTAAACCATGTCCGATCATCACGTGAGATGGAGTAGTTTCAATGGTGAACATCTTATGTTGATCATATCTACTATATGATTCACGCTCGACCTTTCGGTCTCCAGTGTTCCGAGGCCATATCTGCATATGCTAGGCTCGTCAAGTTTTACCCGAGTATTCTGCGTGTGCAAAACTGGCTTACACCCGTTGTATTTGAACGTAGAGCTTATCACACCCGATCATCACGTGGTGTCTCGGCACGACGAACTTTCGCAACGGTGCATACTCAGGGAGAACACTTATACCTTGAAATTTAGTAAGGGATCATCTTATAATGCTACCGTCGTTCTAAGTAAAATAAGAAGCATGATAAGATAAACATCACATGCAATCAAAATATGTGACATGATATGGCCATCATCATCTTGTGCTTTTGATCTCCATCTTCAAAGCACCGTCATGATCACCTTCGTCACCGGCGCGACACCTTGATCTCCATCGTAGCATCGTTGTCGTCTCGCCAACTATTGCTTTCCTTAACTATCGCTACCGCTTAGTGATAAAGTAAAGCAATTACATGGCGATTGCATTTCATACAATAAAGCGACAACCATATGGCTCCTGCCAGTTGCCGATAACTTTACAAAACATGATCATCTCATACAAAACCGTATAACTCATCATGTCTTGACCATATCACATCACAACATGCCCTGCAAAAACAAGTTAGACGTCCTCTACTTTGTTGTTGCAAGTTTTACGTGGCTGCTACGGGCTTAGCAAGAACCGTTCTTACCTACGCATACAAAACCACAACGATGTTTCGTCAAGTATGTGCTGTTTTAACCTTCACAAGGACCGGGCATAGCCACACTTGATTCAGCTAAAGTGAGAGAGACAGACACCCGCCAGTCACCTTTAAGCAACGAGTGCTCGTAACGGTGAAACCAGTCTCGCGTAAGCGTACGCGTAATGTCGGTCCGGGCCGCTTCATCTCACAATACCGCCGAAGCAAAGTATGACATGCTGGTAAGCAGTATGACTAGTATCGCCCACAACTCATTGTGTTCTACTCGTGCATATCATCTACGCATAGACCTGGCTCATGATGCCACTGTTGGGGAACGTAGTATTTTAAAATTTTCCTACGATCACGCAAGATCTATCTACCAGATGCATAGCAACGAGAGGGAAGAGTGTGTCTACGTACCCTCGTAGACCGGGAGCGGAAGCGTCAAGTGACGCGGTTGATGTTGTCGAACTTCTTGGCGATCTAACCGATCAAGCACCGAACGTACGGCACCTCCGCGTTCAGCACACGTTCAGCTTGATGACGTCCCACGAGCTCTTGATCCAGTTGAGCTTCACGGGAGAGTTTCGTCAGCACGACGGCGTGGTGACGGATATGATGTGTTCACCGGCGCAGGGCTTTGCCTAAGCTCCGCGACGGTATGACCGAGGTGTGATTCTGTGGAGGGGGGCACCGCACACGGCTAAAACAATTCAACTTGTGTATCTTTGGGTGCCCCCCTGCCCCCGTATATAAAGGAGCAAGGGAGGGAGGCCGGCCGGCCCTTCCTGGTGCGGCTAGGGAGAGGACTCCTACTAGGAATAGGATTGCAATCCTATTCCTAGTAGGATTCACCAAAAGAAGGAAGAGGGAAAGGAATAGGAGAGGTGGCCCCCCCCAATCCTAGTCCAACTAGGAACCCTAGGTGGGGGCGTCGTCCAGCCCTATGGGCTGCCTCTCTCTTTCCCTTTAGGCCCACTATGGACCATTCCCTCTCGTAGGGGGTTCCGGTAACCCCCTCCGGCATTCCCGATAAATCCGAAACTTTTCCGGTATACTTCCGGTGTCCGAATATAGCCGTCCAATATATCAATCTTTATATCTCGGACATTCCGAGACTCCTCGTCATGTCCGTGATCTCATCCGGGACTCCGAACTACCTTCGGTACATCAATACTTATAAACTCATAATACCGATCGTCATCAAACGTTAAGCGTGCGGACCCTACGGGTTCGAGAACTATGTAGACATGACCGAGACTCATCTCCGGTCAATAACCAATAGCGGAACCTGGATGTTCATATTGGCTCCTACATATTCTACGAAGATCTTTTATCGGTCAGAACCGCATAACAACATACGTTGTTCCTTTGGTCAAACGGTATGTTACTTGCCCGAGATTCGATCGTCGATATCTCTATACCTAGTTCAATCTCGTTACCGGCAAGTCTCTTTACTCGTTCCGTAACACATCATCTTGTGACTAACTCATTAGTCTTTTGCTTGCAAGGCTTATTGTGATGTGTGTTACCGAGAGGGCCCAGAGATACCTCTCCGACACTCGGAGTGACAAATCCTAATCTTGATCTATGCCAACACCACGAATACTTTCGGAGACACCTGTAGATCATCTTTATGATCACCCAGTTACGTTGTGACGTTTGATAGCACACAAGGTGTTCCTACGGTATTCGGGAGTTGCATAATCTCATAGTCATAGGAACATGTATAAGTCATGAAGAAAGCAATAGCAGTAAAACTAAACGATCATAGTGCTATGCTAACGGATGGGTCTTGTCCATCACATCATTCTCCTAATGATGTGATCCCGTTGATCAAATGACAACTCATGTCTATGGTTAGGAAACGTAACCATCTTTGATCAATGAGCTAGTCTAGTAGAGGCATACTAGGGACATACTGTTTTGTCTATGTATCCACACATGTACTAAGTTTCCGGTTAATACAATTCTAGCATGAATAAAAGACATTTATCATGATATAAGGAAATACAAATAACATCTTTATTATTGCCTCTAGGGCATATTTCCTTCAAAGTATTCAACCCAAATTTATTGATTTGACACAAGGGGAGCCAAAGAATATTCTTAAGTATTAGCAACTGAATTTTCAATTCAACCACACCTGGAAACTTAGTATCTGCAGCAAGATAGTTTAGTAGCAAAGTAATATGATAGTGGCGGTAGCAACAATAAAAGTAAAGATAGTGTTTTTGTAGTTTTTTGTGATAATAGCAACAGAAAAGTAAATAACCGACTATTAATATAGGTAAAGCTCGTAGGCATTGGATCGGTGATGTGAAATTACGTTGGATGCAATTCATCATGTAGAAGTTATAACCTAGGGTGACACAGAACTTGCTCCAGTTCATCAATGCAATGTAGGCATGTATTCCGAATATAGTCATACGTGCTTATGGAAAAGAACTTGCATGACATCTTTTGTCCTACCCTCCTGTGGCAGCGGGGTCCTATTGGAAACTAAGGGATATTAAGGCCTCCTTTTAATAGAGTACCAGACCAAAGCATTAACACATAGTGAATACATGAACTCCTCAAACTATGGGCATCATCGGGAGTGGTCCAAATTATTGTCAGTTCGGGGTTGCCGGATCATAACACATAGTAGGTGACCATAGACTTGCAAGATAGGATCAAGAACACACATACATTCATGAAAACATAATAGGTTCAGATCTAAAATCATGGCACTTGGGCCCTAGTGACAGTCATTAAGCATAGCAAAGTCATAGCAACATCAATCTCAGAACATAGTGGATACTAGGGATCAAACCCTAACAAAACTAACTCGATTACATGATAGATCCCATCCAACCCATCACCGTCCAGCAAGCCTACGATGGAATTACTCACGCATAGCGGTGAGCATCATGGAATTGGTGATGGAGGAAGGTTGATGATGACGATGGCGACAATCTGCACTCTCCGGAGCCCCGAACGGACTCCAGATCAGCCGTCCCGAGAGAGATTAGGGCTTGGAGACAGCTCCGTCTCGTAAAACATGATAATTCCTTCTCCTTGATTTTTTTCTCCCCAAAACGGAATATATAGGACATGGGGATACGTTGGTGGAGCATCGGGGGGCCCTCGAGGCAGGGGGGCGCGCCCTGGGAAGGGGGGCGCGCCCCCCACCCTCGAGGATAGGCCATGCCCCCCCCGTGTGGATCTTCTTGCACGTATTTTTTTACATTTTCTGAAATAATTCTCCGTTGATTTTCAGGCGATTCCGAGAACTTTTTATTTCTGCACAAAAACAACACCATGGTAGTTCTGCTAAAAACATCGTTAGTACGGGTTAGTTCCATTCAAATCATGCAAGTTAGAGTCCAAAACAAGGGCAAAAGTGTTTGGCAAAGTAGATACGTTGGAGATGTATCAACTCCCCCAAGCTTAAACCTTTGTTTGTCCTCAAGCAATTTAGTTGATAAACTAAAAGTGATAAAGAAAAACTTTGACAAACTCTGTTTGCTCTTGTTGTTGTAAATATGTAAGCTAACATTCAGGTTTTCAACAAGATCATGAACTAACCACATTCAAATAACTTTCAGGTCTCAAGACTACTCACATCAATAGCATAATCAACTAGCAAGCAATAATAATAAACCTCGGATGACAACACTTCTCAAAACAATCATGATATGATATAACAGGATGGTATCTCGCTAGCCCTTTCTGAGACCACAAAACTTAAATGCAGAGCACCTTTAAAGATCAAGGACTGACTAGACATTGTAATTCATGGTAAAAGAGATCCAGTCATGATCATACTCAATGCAAATTAATAGTAATACATGCAACGACAGAGGTGCTCTCCTACTAGTGCTTTTTGATAAGAGGATGATGACTCTGCAAAAAGTAAACATATAGGCCCTTCACAGAGGGAAGCAGGGATTTGTAGAGGTGCCAGAGCTCGATTTTTAAATAGAGATTGAATAATATTTTGAGCGGTATACTTTCATTGTCAACATAACAACCAAGAATCTCGATATCTCCCATGCTACGCACATTATAGGCGGTTCCCAAACAGAATGGTAAAGTTATACTCCCCCAACCACCAACAAGCACACTCCACGGCCAGCCGAATCTACGGGTACCGTCCAAACTAGCAACAACCTTGGGGAAGTTTTGCTTAATTATTATGATTTGAGCATGGGACTGGGCATCCCGGTTACCAGCCATTTTCTCATGAATGATGAGCGGAGTCCACTCATCGTGAGAATAACCCACCTAGAATGGAAGATATAGACAACCCTAGTTGATACATGAGCTATTCGAGCATACAAAACAGAATTTTCATTTGAAGGTTTAGAGTTTGGCACATACAAATTTACTTGGAACGGCAGGTAAATACCGCATATAGGAAGGTATGGTGGACTCATGTGGAATAACTTTGGGGTTTATGGAAGTGGATGCACAAGCAGTATTCCCGCTTAGTACAGGTGAAGGCTAGAAAGAGATTGGGAAGCGACCAGCTAGAGAGCAACAACGGTCATGAACATGCATTAAAATTAATCAACAATGAATGCAAGCATGAGTAGGATATAAATCACCATGAACATAAATATCGTGAAGGCTATGTTGATTTGTTTCAACTACATGCGTGAACATGTGCCAAGTCAAGTCACTTAAATCGTTCAGAGGAGGACACCACCCATCATACCACATCACAACCATTTTAATATCATGTTGGCACGCAAGATAGACCATTATAAACTCTCAGCTAATTAAGCATGGCATAAGAAGCAATGATCTCTAGCTATCATTGCAAACATGTTTCATTCCTAACAAGCTGAATCAAGAACGACGAGCAATCATATTTACAAAAACAAGAGAGGTCGAGTTCATACCAGCTTTTCTCATCTCAATTTGTTCATCATATATCATCCTTATTGTCTTTCACTCGCACGACCGAACGGTGTGGAAAATAATAATAGTGCACGTGCATTGGACTAAGCTGGAATCTGCAGGCATTTAATACAAGAGAGAAGACAAGGTAATATGGCTCAAGGTTAAATTAACAACAAAGCATATGAGAGCCAATAAGCATTTTCATCATGGTCTTCTACTCTTAACCCCTAAAGAAAAGAAAAGAAACTATTTACACGGGAAAGCTCCCAACAAGCAAAAGAAGAACGGGAAATCTTTTTGGGTTTTCATTTTTAGCTACTACTACTAGCAAAGAAAGTAAACTAGCTAGAAGTTTCAACTAATATTTTTTTCTGGGTTTTTCTAGCACCCAAGAAAAAGACTAAGAAAAAGAAATTTAAACTAAGCATGGATGGTACAGTGAAAGAGTGTGTGCACCGACAACTAGAATAAGTGTGAACATGAATGTAAGTCGGTGAGAAACACATACTCCCCCAAGCTTAGGCTTTTGGCCTAAGTTGGTCTATGGCCAGTAGTGGCCTGACAGATATCCAAAGTTGTAGTTGGGGTCGTACTGAGATGCAGCAGATGCTGCCTGCTAAACTACAGCTCGAAGGCGGGCTGCTTCCGTCATGTTATAATGGGCATTTGCCTCCTCCATAGTTATAGTGTATCTTCCCTTTTCCTGAAAGTTAAACAAAGTAGGGGCGGGAAGAACAATAGGGATGGCATGCTGCCGGTTAAAGATTAATCGATATTTGAGAGTATGATTATCCCACTCTATAAACCGATGACTAGCCATAGCATTACAATCTAAATAAGCAGCAGGTAAAGGTTCATCATACGGGTGCACATACACACCAAGATAGCAGGCTATGCGAGTAGCATAGATCCCACCAAATAAATCTCCATACAAACCATTATGGTGTAGTCTACGTGCAACAATTGCTCCTAAGTTATATTGCCTATCACCTAGTACAACACTCCTGAGGACGCTAAGATCAGGGACACACATGTCATAAGCCTCATCTTTACCATTTATGCATCTACCGGTAAAGAGAGCAAAGTAATGAATAGCAGGAAAATGTATGCTCCTCGTGGTGGCTTGTGTGATGTCCCTGGATTCTCCCACTGTAATACTAGCAAGGAATTCTCTAAATTCAGATTTACCAGGATCACTCATACTGCCCCACTGTGCGAGCTTGCAGGCAACATTACAATCCTCCAAGTCCATGGTATAAGATTTATCATAAAGGTCAAACAGGACAGTGTGAGAATTACGTGAAGATGAAAATTTAAATCTTCTCACAAAGCTATCAGTTAAGCCACGGTATTGGAGAGACTTATCTTGCATGAAGTCCTCGAGGTCAACGTTACACACATATGCATAAAATTCATCTTTGATGCCCGTGACCCATAAATTCATCTGACGGCCATTCACAAGGCCGCACGTCAGCATCCCTCGGTGGTTCATCGTCCGGCTCACAAAACGCGAGCCTCGGTTCTTGCTTCCTAGAAGGACCACCTTGGAACACTAGTAGAAAACAGGGCTTTGGTTCGGGCCTAGCGAGCCCATTAGTCCCGGTTCATCCACGAACCGGGACCCATGGGTGCATACGTCCCGGTTCGTGCGGCCAGGGGGCCGGCCGTGCCTCGTTGGGCATCTGTCCCGGTTGGTTTGGGACCATTTGTCCCGGTTCGAGGCACGAACCGGGACCAATGGGCCTCGCTCCTGGCCCAGACCCATTGGTCTCGGTTCGTGTGTAGAACCGGGACAAATGGGTGACCTTTAGACCCGGTTCCTGAGACAAACCGGGACATTTGATTTTCCTATATATAACCCCTCGCCCACCACTTCCTCTGCTCTGTTTTTTCTGGCCGGCCGGGGGGAGCTGTGGTGCTCTAGCTAGCTCACCTCCTATGTACATGAGGTGTTCGATGAAATGCCCGAGTCACACTAGTTAAGATTTTCTCCTCTCAAAGCTCGAACTCTAAGCTCCATTTTCTCCGAGATTTGTCTAGGTTTAGCGTTCCGTCACGTCCCATCCCCGTCTTCACCACCGTTGATCGCCCTCGCCGATCTCGTCACCGGCACCACCGTGGTGAGCCTCTTGTTTTGTCCATGCTTTTCTTACTTTTATTGTTGCTTGTTATTATTGCTTTAGATAGGTATTTGTCTAATTTTCTTACTTTTATTATTGCTTGTTATTATATAGTGCGATGGTTTTTATATCCGCCCATTTCGGCCCTCGTCCGGTCTACGATTCGGATGTGGTATATTATCTTTAATTTATAACTATTTGTTTTAGTGTTTATGACAATTATGCTGACCAACCTGACATAGATGTTTTTATATGTCTAGGAGGTAGTTGAACCGGAAATTCCAACCGACCCTCTTGTGGAGAGGTTAAATTTAGTCGAAGAGGAAAACATTTCCTTGAAGAAAAAATTGGAAAAAAGGAGGAGGAGAAGATGGAATTGGAGTTGCATGTTGCGGAAGTCGTCGATGATCACAAGATCAAGATGGACCCTATTGTCAAGAGGTTAAATTTAGTTGAAGAAGAAAACAAGTACTTGAAGGAAAAACTAAAAAAATTGAGGACGAGAAGATGATATTGGAGTTGCATGTTGCGAATATCATTGATGATCACAAGATCAAGATGGATGCCATGCGCTTGAAGATTAGAAAGATTAGAAAATATGCCATTCATACCGAGGCTTGGTATCATTATGCCATTGGATCAATAGTTACCTTCGTTGCGATTATGATCGCATTTGTTGTTGCGTTGAAATGTTCTACATAGTTTCAATGTATAGTTTAATTAGATGCTCTAGAGATATGCATGTACTTTGAATGGCATGTGATGATGAACATATATTAATTTCATCACTTATCTATCCATGATGTTCTGGAATGGTTTTGTACACGAAGTGCATCCATTTTTTGCCGTAACCCTCTCTACTTTTTTTTACATGCTATGTGGTTGAAATGATGATACCATGGCAACTTTCAACCTTTTAAGAGTTCATTCGAAATGCTTTTCAATTTGAGGGTCTTTTAGCTCAAAAAATTCAGTAAATGCATGAAAAATAGCAAATGAAGTAAGAAATGGTTGAAAATTGATGATGTTGCTTTGAATGGTGCATCCACGAACACAGAAAAAGTCTGTAGTTCAAATAAGTTCAAAAAAAATGAAATCCCTTTATAACAGACGAGTTCTCGTCTGAAATCCTGATACCTCGAAAGAGGTTGTCTGCTTTGTACACAAAGTGCATCCAGTTTTTGCCGTAACCCTCTCTACTTTTTTGCACATGCTATGTGGGTGAAATGATGATACCATGCCAACTTTCAACCTTTTCAGAGTTCATTTGAAATGCTTTTCAATTTCAGGGTCATTTAGCTCAAAAAATTCAGTAAATGCATGAAAAATAGCAAATGAAGTCAGAAATGGTTGAAAATTGATGATGTTGCTTTGAATGGTGCATTTTGATCACAGAAAAAGTCTGTAGTTCAAATAAGTTAAAAAAATGAAATCCCTTTGTAACAGACGAGTTCTCGTCTGAAATCCTGGTACCTCGAAAGAGATTGTCCGTTTTGTACACGAAGTGCATCCAGTTTTTGCTGTAACCCTCTCTACTTTTTTGCACATGTTATG
>LR738712.1:702178700-702222661 GCA_902687465.1 Secale cereale
CTAACCCTCTCTATTTTTTTGCACATGTTATATGGGTGAAATGATGATACCATGCCAACTTTCAAGCTTTTCAGAGTTCATTTGAAATGCTTTTCAATTTCAGGGTCATTTAGCTCAAAAAATTCAGTAAATGCATGAAAAAATAGCAAATGAAGTCAGAAATGGTTGAAAATTGATGATGTTGCTTTGAATGGTGCATTTTGAACACAGAAAAATTCTGTAGTTCAAATAAGTTAAAAAAATGAAATCCCTTTGTAACAGACGAGTTCTCGTCTGAAATCCTGGTACCTCGAAAGAGATTGTCCGTTTTGTACACGAAGTGCATCCAGCTTTTGCTGTAACCCTCTCTACTTTTTTGCACATGCCATGTGGGTGAAATGATGGTACCATGCCAACTTTCAACCTTTTCAGAGTTCATTTGAAATGCTTTTCAATTTCAGGGTCATTTAGCTCAAAGAATGAACTAATATAAAAAAGAATGATCTGGAAAACTTTTATGAAACTCTAATAGCAAAAATAATAAAATAAAAGAATGAACTAGAAAACTGTAATGAAACTATAATAGCTAAAGGAATCAACCAAAAAGCAAAAAATAAAATAAAATAAATAAGTAGAATAAAAATAAAATAAGTAAGTGGAAACAAAATAAACTTTAATAAAGTAAAATAAATAAACTTTAGTAAAATAAATAAAAATAGCAACAGTAAGTATTTTGTTGAAAGTAGAAACAAAATTTAAAAATAAGGTAACAAAGAAACAAATGGTAAAAAAATAAAAATATGCCACCTACAGGGCCTCCACGGCCTGAATACGACTAGAAACCCAACAATGGGCCAGGATTCATGCCCGCATTAGGCACAGTAGGCCGACAGGAACACAGTCACAATTAGGCCCGAAAGCCTGTAGTTGAGAGGAGCTCGAGAGGGTGGGCGCAGCAGCGCTTATAAACCACTCTCGAACTCTCTCAACTAGCGAGGTGGGACTAAAATTTTGGCCGCGACGCGGGCAGCACTAGGACGTTGGTCCCGATTGATGGCACCAACCGGGACTGAAGGTGCTCATTAGTCCCGGTTCGTGGCACCAACTGGGACCAATGCCCCCCTTTAGTCCCGGTTGGTGCCACCAACCGGGACCAATGGCCTCTTTTCCCGCCCTCTGGGCTGCTGAAAACTGGCCATTTGCCCCGGTTGGTGGCACCAACCGGGACCATACTTCTGCTATATAAGCAGCACTTGGGAGATTTTCAGATTTCCATCATCAGTTGCCCCCCCGACGCCGCCAGGCTGCCCGCCGATCGAGCTCGTCGTCGACGCCGTCGCCGCCTCTGCCCCGACCTCGCGCTTGTGCCGGACCTTGTCGTCGCCCTGCCTCGTCGTCGCCGTCCCCGCCGCCGTCGCCCTGCCGCCTCATCGCCGCCGTCCCCGCGCCCATCGTCGCCGCACCGTCTGCCCCCGCTGACGTCCCCGCGCCCGTTGTCTCGCCGCCGTCTGCCCCCGCGGCCGTCCCCGCGCCGCCCGTGCCCCGACGCCGTCGCCCTGTGAGCGTCGCCGGCCCCTGATCCCCTCCTCTCTGTCATATATAATGTATATATATGTAATTTTAGTTTTAGCTATACTAATGTTAGATGAATTTTAAAATTGTTACTTAGTTATATACACAAATGTTAGATGAATTTTCAGTTTTAATAGATTTTTTTATAGTTTTAGTGATAGAATGTAGTTTTTTAGTAAGAACTAGTTCATTTTTATATATTAAGTTCTTATTAGTTGAACTAGTTGAATTAATAGAACTAGTTTATTTTTAGTAAACCTAGTTTAATTTTAGTAAAAATAGTTTATTTTTAGTAAGAACTAGTTCAGTTTATTTATAGTAAGTGCTTATTAGTTGAACTAGTTGAATTAATAGAACTAGTTTTTATTCTTAGTAAAACTAGTTTAATTTTAGTAGAACTAGTTCATTTTTATTTATAGTAAGTGCTTATTAGTTGAACTAGTTGAATTAATAGAACTAGTTTATTCTTTTTGTTCAAGCAATTATTCCCGCATCGACGTCGACCATGCCTATCCCGCATCCTCGTCGTCGACTCAACGGAGGCCTGCTTGATCAGAGGGGTCATGTTCGGGACTAGGCTCCACCGGGCTGGTATTGGGAGGTGCTTCCTTCCGGTGGGCGCAACTTGATGAGGAGCCAACCCATTGTTGACCCTAACATTCTTCGGTGGCGGGCACGCGGGCCAGTGATGGTGCAGAGGCTTGAGGATCCCGCGGAGGTTGTAAGTCACCGTGTCAGCGAGGAGGACGAACATGTCCATCGCTACATGGTTGCGTTGGAGGGCAGGTTCGACAATACATGGCAGGTTCTTCAGGGATCTCACTGGAGCTATGATCCTGTGATGGTTCTTTCTCTATGGGTGTCCACCGCCCGCGCCAATACCCGTCGTTCGCTAGTGTTTTAGCTGTATTAATTAATTAGTGATGCTATATGTATGATACTATTCGAGATGTATTATATTAGTGATAATATTCGACGATGTACGGATGCAAGAGATGATTTAGTTTTGCTTATTGAATGCTCAAATTGGAGTCCAACCAAATCTCCATGTCAATATATATGAGTCCTATAATTAAGATATTTTGAAATGTTTTTGTTTATATTTTCAACCATTGAATTTTGGCATGACTTGTGCTATAATATGTAGGAAATGTCGTCGTCTGACGATGACGATAGGATCCCAACGTGCGACTGGTGTGGCGACGACCGGGGTCAGTGCGATAGGCCACACCTGGTAGACGATCGATGCTTCAGTGTTAAGCTCGATGAGGCCTTCGATTTTGAGACGGTATGCAACACGACAAGTCTTGTTTGGTAATTAAGCATGACTTATGCCTTCTTTTCAATGTGTAATATTCGTCTTTTACAATTTGACTAGCTTATCCCATGCCATGCAAGACGCTATGTCTTGGAGCATCTGGATTTCGAAGATCATGGAAGTATGAAAACAAAGCAAATTCATCTCAGGACCCATCATGATTATGATTTTCTTGTAAAGCTATACAATTCGGAGAGCGTAACCCATTTTGGTTGCTCGAACTAGAGAGCACTGTGCAAGGCATATGATTTTCAGGAGGGTATGTATATCACCTTTGACCTTGGTGATGATGACGATGGCATGTGGGTCCTTGTTGATACGCTTCCAGTTCTACCTCTATGTGAGTTTCTCAAACATATTTATTAAGTAATTTATGTTGTGTCTTTCAAAATAATTGACTGCTTATTTCCATTAACAACTTATTTCCATTCTTCAAGAAATGTACGGAAGATGGTAGACAGAACCCACTACACGGATGGTGCGGAATTAACTTGTCAGAAGAAAAATCATCTTGTCTCGTTACTTTCTGATTTTGAGCGTTACAATACCTATGCTAAAACTCCTGCACATTATGGTCAATACGTGCCACTAGTGCACGTGTTGAGCTACGGAAACATCCATGGCGATGTCATGGTAAGATTTGTGGCCGATCATCTTTTGCATAAATTATTCTAAAACTAAACTACATTACTAACTACGAAGCTATTACTATGTTTTTCAACAGAAAATCCCTAAGAAGTTATTACTATGTTCATAGCAACCCCTGGGTATTTGATACTGGTTCAGTTGCTAAAATTAGTAACTCGAAATGAGAATTGCATAATGAACAGAGACTAGTTAAAGGTGAAGTGACGATGTGTGTTGGAAGTGGTTCCAAGATTGATATGATCATCATCGCACACTCCCTATACTTTCGGGATTAGTGTAAAACCTAAATAAATGTTATTTGTCATTTGCGTTGAGCATGAATATGATTTGATCATATTTGTTGCAATACGGTTATTCATTTAAAGTCATAGAATAATTGTTATTCTGTTTACATGAATAAAACCTTCGATGGTCATACACCCAATGAAAATAGTTTGTTGGATCTCGATCGTGGTGATACACATATTCATAATATTGAAGCCAAAAGATGCAAGGTTAATAATGATAGTGCAACTTATTTGTGGCACTGCCGTTTAGGTCATAATGGTGTAAACCGCATGAAGAAACTCCATAGTGATGGACTTTTGGAATCACTTGATTATGAATCACTTGGTGCTTGTGAACCATGCCTCATGGGCAAGATGACTAAAACTCAATTCTCCGGAACAATGGAGCGAGCAACAGATTTGTTGGAGATCATACATACAGATGTATGTCGACCAATGAGTGCTGAAGCTCGCGGTGGGTATCGTTATTTTCTGACCTTCACTGATGATTTGAGAAGATATGGGTATATCTACTTAATGAAGCACAAGTCTGAAAAATTTGAAAAGTTCAAAGAATTTCAGAGTGAAGTGGAGAATCATCGTAACAAGAAAATAAGAGTTTCTATGATATGATCGTATAGGTAAAATATTTGAGTTAGCAAGTTTGGCCTTCAGTAAAAACAATGTGAATTAGTTTCACTACTCACGCCACCTGGAACACCACAGTGTAATGATGTGTCCGAACGTCATAACCGTACTTTATTAGATATGGTGCGATCGATGATGTCTCTTACCGATCTACCACTATCGCTTTTGGGGTTATGCATTAGAGACAGCTACATTCACGTTAAATAGGGCACCATCTAAATCCGTGGAGATGACACCGTATGAACTGTGGTTTGACGAGAAACCTAAGCTGTCATTTCTTTAAGTTTGGGACTGCGATGCTTATGTGAAAAAGTTTCAACATGATAAGCTCGAACCCAAATCGGAGAAGTAAATCTTCATAGGATACCTAAAAGAAACTGTTGGGTACACCTTCTATCACAGATCCGAAGGCAAGGTCTTTGTTGCTAAGAGTGGATCCTTTCTAGAGAAGGAGTTTCTCTCGAAAGAAGTGAGTGGGAGGAAAGTAGAACTTGATGAGGTAATTGTACCTTCTCTCTAAATGGAAAGTGGAACATCACAGAAACTAGTTCGAGTGATTCCTACACCAATTAGTGAGGTAGCTAATAATGATGATCATGAAACTTCAGATCAAGTTTCTGCTGAACTTCGTAGATCAACCAGAGTTCGTTCCGCATCAAAGTGGTACGGCAACCCGGTTCTAGAAGTCATGTTACTGGACCATGATGAACCTACGAACAATGAGGAAGCGATGATGAGCCCAGATTACGCAAAATGACTTGAGGCCATGAAATCTGAGATGGGATCCATGTTTGAGAACAAAGTGTGAACTTTGGTTGACTTGCCCGATGATCAGCAAGCCATCGAAAATAAATGGATCTTCAAGAGGAAGACTGACGCTGACGGTAATGTTACTGTTTACAAAGCTCGACTTGTTGCGAAAGTTTTTCAACAAGTTCAAGGAGTTGACTACGATGAGACTTTCTCACCCGTAGCGATGCTTAAGTCTGTCCGAATCATGTTAGCAATTGCCGCATTTTATGAAATCTGGCAAACGGATAACAAAACTACATTCTTTAATGGATTTATTAAAGAAGACTTGTATATGATGCAACCAGAAGGTTTTGTCAATCCTAAAGGTGCTAACAAAATGTGCAAGCTCCAGCGATCCATCTATGGACTGGTGCAAGCATCTCGGAGTTGGAATATACGCTTTGATAAGTTGATCAAAGCATATAGATTTATACAGACTTGCAGTGATTTCTGTATTTAAAAGAAGTGAGTGGGAGCACTACAACCTTTCTGATAAGAATATGTGAATGACATATTGTTGATCGGAAATGATGTAGAATTTTCTGGAAAGCATAAAGGAGTGTTTGAAAGGAGTTTTTCAAAGAAAGACCTTGGTGAAGCTGCTTACATATTGGGCATCAAGATCTATAGAGATAGATCAAGACACTTGATAAGACTTTTGATGAGTACATACCTTGATAAGATTTTGAAGTAGTTCAAAATGGATCAGTCAAAGAAGGAGTTCTTGCCTGACTTGTAAGGTGTGACGTTGAGTAAGAATCAAAGCCAGACCACGACATAAACATATAGAGAGAATGAAAGTCATTCCCTATGCCTCAGCCATAGGTTCTATAAAGTATGCCATGATGTGTACCAAACATGTTGTGTACCTTGCCATGAGTTTTTCAAGGGGGTACAATAGTGATCCAGGAGTAGATCACTGTACAGCGGTCAAAATTATCCTTAGTAACTGATGACTAAGGACATGTTTCTCGATTATGGAGGTGATAAAGAGTTCGTCGTAAAGGGTTACGCCGATGCAAGCTTTGACACTAAATCCAGATGACTCTAAGTATCAATCTGGATGCGTATTGAAAGTGGGAGCAATTAGCTAGAGTAGCTCTATGCAGAGCATTGTAGACATAGAAATTTGCGAAATACATACGGATCTGAATGTGACAGACCCGTTGACTAAACTTCTCTCACAAGCAAAACATGATCACACCTTATTACTCTTGGGTATTAATCACATAGCGATGTGAACTAGATTATTGACTCTAGTAAACCTTTTGGGTGTTGGTCACATGGCGATGTGAACTATGGGTGTTATTCACATAACGATGTGAACTATCGGTATTAAATCACATGACGATGTGAGCTAGATTATTGACTCTAGTGCAAGTGGGAGACTGAAGGAAATATGCCCTAGAGGCAATAATAAAGTTGTTATTTATATTTCCTTATATCATGATAAATGTTTATTATTCATGCTAGAATTGTATTAACCGGAAACTTAGTACATGTGTGAATACATAGACAAAACAGAGTGTCCCTAGTATGCCTCTACTAGACTAGCTCATTGATCAAAGATGGTTATGTTTCCTAACCATAGACATGAGTTGTCATTTGATCAACGGGATCACGTCATTAGGAGAATGATGTGATGGACAAGACCCATCCGTTAGCTTAGCACTATGATCGTTTAGTTTTACTGCTATTGCTTTCTTCATGACTTATACATGTTCCTATGACTATGAGATTATGCAACTCCCGAATACCGTAGGAACACCTTGTGTGCTATCAAACGTCACAACGTAACTGGGTGATCATAAAGATGCTCTACAGGTGTCTCCGAAAGTGTTCGTGGTGTTGGCATAAATCAAGACTAGGATTTGTCACTCCGGGTGTCGGAGAGGTATCTCTGGGCCCTCTCGATAATGCACATCATAATAAGCCTTGCAAGCATAAGACTAATGAGTTAGTCACGAGATGATGTATTACGAAAC
This sequence comes from Secale cereale, assembly GCA_902687465.1. Classification (NCBI taxonomy): domain Eukaryota; kingdom Viridiplantae; phylum Streptophyta; class Magnoliopsida; order Poales; family Poaceae; genus Secale; species Secale cereale. The sequence continues at coordinate 702,185,909 of LR738712.1, forward strand.
GAGTAAAGAGACTTGCCGGTAACGAGATTGAACTAGGTATAGAGATACCGACGATCGAATCTCGGGCAAGTAACATACCAATGACAAAAGGAACAACGTATGTTGTTATGCGGTTTGACCGCTAAAGATCTTCGTAGAATATGTAGGAGCCAATATGAGCATCCAGGTTCCACTATTGGTTATTGACCGGAGATGAGTCTCGGTCATGTCTACATAGTTCTCGAACCCATAGGGTCCGCACGCTTAACGTTTGATGACGATCGGTATTATGAGTTTATGAGTTTTGATGTACCGAAGGAGTTCGGAGTCCCGGATGAGACCGGGGACATGACGAGGAGTCTCGAAATGGTCGAGTCGTAAAGATCTATATATTGGACGACTATATTCGGACATCGGAAAGGTTCCGAGTGATTCAGGTATTTTTCGGAGTATATGGGCTTTATTGGGCCATACGGGAATAGAGGAGAAAGGCCAAAAGGAAGGAGGCGCGCGCCCCCCCTCTGGTCCGAATTGGACAAAGGGTGCAGCCCCCCTTTCCTTCTCCCTCTCCACCTCTTTCCTTCTCTCCTACTCCGGAAAGGAAAGGGGAATCCTACTAGGACTTGGGAGTCCTAGTAGGACTCCCCACACTTGGCGCGCCCCCTCTAGGGCCGGCCTCTCCCTTCCTCCTTTATATACGGGGGCAGGGGGGACCCAAGGACACACAAGTTGAATTGCTTTAGCCGTGTGCGGTGCCCCTCTCCACAGAAACACACCTCGGTCATACCGTTGCAGTGCTTAGGCGAAGCCCTGCGCCGGTAGATACATCATATCTGTCACCACGCCGTCGTGCTGGCGAAACTCTCCCGTGAAGCTCAACTGGATCAAGAGCTCGTGGGACGTCATCAAGCTGAATGTGTGCTGAACGCGGAGGTGCCGTACGTTCGGTGCTTGATCGGTTGGATCACGAAGAAGTTCGACTACATCAACCGCGTCACTTGACGCTTCCGCTCCCGGTCTACAAGGGTACGTAGACACACTCTCCCCCTCATTGCTATGCATCTAGTAGATAGATCTTGCGTGATTGTAGGAAAATTTTGAAAATACTATGTTTCCCAACAGTGGCATCATGAGCCAGGTCTATGCGTAGATGATATGCACGAGTAGAACACAATGAGTTGTTGGCGATACTAGTCCTACTGCTTACCAGCATGTCATACTTTGCTTCGGCGGTATTGTGAGATGAAGCTGCCCGGACCGACATTACGCGTACGCTTACGCGAGGCTGGTTTCACCGTTATGAGCACTCGTTGCTTTAAGGTGACTGGCGGGTGTCTGTCTCTCTCACTTTAGCTGAATCAAGTGTGGCTACGCCCGGTCCTTGTGAAGGTTAAAACATCACATACTTGACGAAACATCGTTGTGATTTTGTATGTGTAGGTAAGAACGGTTCTTGCTAAGCCCATAGTAGCCACGTAAAACTTGCAACAACAAAGTAGAGGACGTCTAACTTGTTTTTGCAGGGCATGTTGTGATGTGATATGGTCAAGACATGATGAGATATACAGTTTTGTATGAGATGATCATGTTTTGTAAAGTTATCGGCAACTGGCAGGAGCCATAATCGCCATGTAATTGCTTTACTTTATCACTAAGCGGTAGCAATAGTCGTAGAAGCAATAGTTGGCGAGACGACAACGATGCTACGATGGAGACCAAGGTGTCGCGCCGGTGACGAAGGTGATCATGACGATGCTTTGGAGATGGAGATCAAAAGCACAAGATGATGATGGCCATATCATGTCACATATTTTGATTGCATGTGATGTTTATCTTATTATGCTTCTTATTTTGCTTAGTTCGACGGTAGCATTATAAGATGATCCCTTACTAAATTTCAAGGTATAAGTGTTCTCCCTGAGTATGCACCGTTGCGAAAGTTCGTCGTGCCGAGACACCATGTGATGATCGGGTGTGATAAGCTCTACGTTCAAATACAACGGGTGTAAGCCAGTTTTGCACACGCAGAATACTCGGGTTAAACTTGACGAGCCTAGCATATGCAGATATGGCCTCGGAACACTGGAGACCGAAAGGTCGAGCGTGAATCATATAGTAGATATGATCAACATAAGATGTTCACCATTGAAACTACTCCATCTCACGTGATGAACGGACATGGTTTAGTTGATTTGGATCACGTGATCATTTAGATGACTAGAGGGATGTCTATCTAAGTGGGAGTTCTTAAGTAATATGATTAAATTGAACTTTAATTTATCATGAACTTAGTCCTCGTAGTATTAGCATATCTATGTTGTAGATCAATAGCTCACGATGTTGCTCCCCGTTTATTTTTTATATGTTCCTAGAGAAAACTAAGTTGAAAGATGTTAGTAGCAATGATCCGGAATTGTTCCGTGATCTGAGGATTATCCTCATTGCTGCACAGAGAATTATGTCCTTGATGCACCGCTAGGTGATAGACCTATTGCAGGAGCAGATGTAGACGTTATGAACGTTTTGACAAAAGCTCGGTATGATGACTACTTGATAGTTTAAGTGCACCATGCTTTACGGCTTAGAACCGGGACTTCAAAAACATTTTGAACGCCACGGAGCATATAAGATGTTCCAAGAGTTGAAATTAGTATTTTATACTCATGCCCATGTCGAGAGGTATAAGACTTCTGACAGTACTTTGGCTACAAGATGGAGGAGAATAGCTCAACCAGTGAGCATGTGCTTAGATTGTCTGGGTACTACAATTACTTGAATCAAGTGGGAGTTAATCTTCCAGATAAGATAGTAATTGACAAAGTTATCTAGTCACTATCACCAAGTTAGTAGAACTTCGTGATGAACTATAATATGCAAGGGATGACGAAAGGAATTCCCGAGCTCTTCGCGATGCTGAAGTCGGCGAAGGTAGAAATCATGAAAAAGCATCAAATGTTGATGGTTAACAAGACCACTTGTTTCAAGTAAAGGGCAAAGGGATAGAAGGGGACCTTCAAGAAGAATGACAAGCAAGTTGTCACTCCCGTGAAGAAACCCAAAGATAAAACTCAAGCCTGAAACTAAGTGCTTCTACTGCAAAGGAAATGGTCACTGGAAGTGGAACTTCCCTAGATACTTGGCGGATAAGAAGGATGGCAAAGTGAACAAAGGTATATTTTGATATACAGATTATTGATGTGTACTTTACTAGTGTTCATAGCAACCCCTGGGTATTTGATACCGGTTCAGTTGCTAAAATTAGTAACTCGAAACGAGAATTGCAGAATGAACAGAGACTAGTTAAAGGTGAAGTGACGATGTGTGTTGGAAGTGGTTCCAAGATTGATATGATCATCATCGCACACTCCCTATACTTTCGGGATTAGTGTAAAACCTAAATAAATGTTATTTGGCATTTGCGTTGAGCATGAATATGATTTGATCATATTTGTTGCTATACGGTTATTCATTTAAAGTCATAGAATAATTGTTATTCTGTTTACATGAATAAAACCTTCGATGGTCATACACCCAATGGAAATAGTTTGTTGGATCTCGATCGTGGTGATACACATATTCATAATATTGAAGCCAAAAGATGCAAGGTTAATAATGATAGTGCAACTTATTTGTGGCACTCCCGTTTAGGTCATAATGGTGTAAAGCGCATGAAGAAACTCCATAGTGATGGACTTTTGGAATCACTTGATTATGAATCACTTGGACCATACCTCATGGGCAAGATGACTAAAACTTCGTTCCCCGGAACAATGGAGCGAGCAACAGATTTGTTGGAGATCATACATACAGATGTACAGTGGACCAATGAGTGTTGAAGCTCGCGGCGGGTATCGTTATTTTCTGACCTCCACTGATGATTTGAGCAGATATGGGTATATCTACTTAATGAAGCACAAGTCTGAAACATTTGAAAAGTTCAAAGAATTTCAGAGTGAAGTGGAGAATCATCATAACAAGAAAATAAGAGTTTCTACGATATGATCGTATAGGTAAAATATTTGAGTTAGCGAGTTTGGCCTTCAGTAAAAACAATGTGAAATAGTTTCACTACTCACGCCACCTGGAACACCACAATGTAATGGTGTGTCCGAATGTCATAACCGTACTTTATTAGATATGGTGCGATCGATGACGTCTCTTACCGATCTACCACTATAACTTTTAGGGTTATGCATTAGAGAGAGCTACATTCACGTTAAATAGGGCACCATCTAAATCCGTGGAGATGACACCGTATGAACTGTGGTTTGACGAGAAACCTAAGCTGTCATTTCTTTAAGTTTGGGACTGTGATGCTTATGTGGAAAAGTTTCAACACGATAGGCTCGAACCCAAATCAGAGAAGTAAATCTTCATAGGATACCCAAAAGAAACTGTTGGGTACACCTTCTATCACAGATCCGAAGGCAAGGTCTTTGTTGCTAAGAGTGGATCCTTTCTAGAGAAGGAGTTTCTCTCGAAAGAAGTGAGTGGGAGGAAAGTAGAACTTGATGAGGTAATTGTACCTTCTCCCGAATTGGAAAGTGGAACATCACACAAACTAGTTCGAGTGATTCCTACACCAATTACTGAGGAAGCTAAAGATGATGATCATGAAACTTCAGATCAAGTTTCTGCTGAACTTCGTAGATAAACCAGAGTTCGTTCCACATCAGAGTGGTACGGCAACCCGGTTCTGGAAGTCATGTTACTGGACCATGATGAACCTACGAACTATGAGGAAGCGATGATGAGCCCAGATTCCGCAAAATGACTTGAGGCCATGAAATCTGAGATGGGATCCATGTATGAGAACAAAGTGTGGACTTTGGTTGACTTGCCCGATGATCGGCAAGCCATCGAAAATAAATGGATCTTCAAGAGGAAGACTGACGCTAACGGTAATATTACTGTTTACAAAGCTCGACTTGTTGCGAAAGTTTTTCAACAAGTTCAAGGAGTTGACTACGATGAGACTTTCTCACCCGTAGCGATGCTTAAGTCTGTCCGAATCATGTTAGCAATTGCCGCATTTTATGAAATCTGGTAAACGGATAACAAAACTGCATTCTTTAATGGATTTATTAAAGAAGACTTGTATATGATGCAACCAGAAGGTTTTGTCAATCCTAAAGGTGCTAACAAAATGTGCAAGCTCCAGCGATCCAACTATGGACTGGTGCAAGCATCTCGGAGTTGGAATATACGCTTTGATAAGTTGATCAAAGCATATAGATTTATACAGACTTGCGGTGAAGCCTGTATTTACAAGAAGTGAGTGGGAGCACTACAACCTTTCTGATAAGTATATGTGAATGACATATTGTCGATCGGAAATGATGTAGAAATTTCTGGAAAGCATAAAGGAGTGTTTGAAAGAAGTTTTTCAAAGAAAGACCTTGGTGAAGCTGCTTACATATTGGGCATCAAGATCTATAGAGATAGATCAAGACGCTTGATAAGACTTTTGATGAGTACATACCTTGATAAGATTTTGAAGTAGTTCAAAATGGATCAGTTAAAGAAGGAGTTCTTGCCTGACTTGTAAGGTGTGAAGTTGCGTAAGACTCCAAGCCAGACCACGGCAGAAACATATAGAGAGAATGAAAGTCATTCCCTATGCCTCAACCATAGGTTCTATAAAGTATGCCATGCTGTGTACCAAACATGTTGTGTACCTTGCCATGAGTTTGTCAAGGGGGTACAATAGTGAAACAGGAGTAGATCACTCTACAGCGGTCAAAATTATCCTTAGTAACTGGATGACTAAGGAAATGTTTCTCAATTATGGAGGTGATAAAGAGTTCGTCGTAAAGGGTTACGCCGATGCAAGCTTTGACACTAAATCCAGATGACTCTAAGTATCAATCTGGATGCGTATTGAAAGTGGGAGCAATTAGCTAGAGTAGCTCTATGCATAGCATTGTAGACATAGAAATTTGCGAAATACATACGGATCTGAATGTGACAGACCCGTTGACTAAACTTCTCTCACAAGAAAAACATGATCACACCTTATTACACTTGGGTATTAATCACATAGCGATGTGAACTAGATTATTGACTCTAGTAAACCCTTTGGGTGTTGGTCACATGGCGATGTGAACTATGGGTGTTATTCACATAACGACGTGAACTATCGGTATTAAATCACATGGCGATGTCAGCTAGATTATTGACTCTAGTGCAAGTGGGAGACTGAAGGAAATATGCCCTAGAGGCAATAATAAAGTTGTTATTTATATTTCCTTATATCATGATAAATGTTTATGATTCATGCTAGAATTGTATTAACCGGAAACTTAGTACATGTGTGAATACATAGACAAAACAGAGTGTCCCTAGTATGCCTCTACTAGACTAGCTCATTGATCAAAGATGGTTATGTTTCCTAAACATAGACATGAGTTGTCATTTGATCAGCGGGATCACATCATTAGGAGAATGATGTGATGGACAAGACCCATCCGTTAGCTTAGCACTATGATCGTTTAGTTTTACTGCTATTGCTTTCTTCATGACTTATACATGTTCCTATGACTATGAGATTATGCAACTCCCGAATACCGTAGGAACACCTTGTGTGCTATCAAACGTCACAACGTAACTGGGTGATCATAAAGATGCTCTACAGGTGTCTCCGAAAGTGTTCGTGGTGTTGGCATAGATCAAGACTAGGATTTGTCACTCCGAGTGTCGGAGAGGTATCTCTGGGCCGTCTCGGTAATGCACATCATAATAAGCCTTGCAAGCAAAAGACTAATGAGTTAGTCACGAGATGATGTATTACGGAACGAGTAAAGAGACTTGCCGGTAACAAGATTGAACTAGGTATAGAGATACCGACGATCGAATCTCGGGCAAGTAACATACCAATGACAAAAGGAACAACGTATGTTGTTATGCGGTTTGACCGATAAAGATCTTCGTAGAATATGTAGGAGCCAATATGAGCATCTAGGTTCCGCTATTGGTTATTGACCGGAGATGAGTCTCGGTCATGTCTACATAGTTCTCGAACCCATAGGGTCCGCACGCTTAACGTTTGATGACGATCGGTATTATGAGTTTATGAGTTTTGATGTATCGAAGGAGTTCGGAGTCCCGGATTAGACCGGAGACATGACGAGGAGTCTCGAAATGGTCGAGACGTAAAGATCGATATATTGGACGACTATATTCGGACATCGGAAAGGTTCTGAGTGATTCGGGTATTTTTCGGAGTATATGGGCCTTATTGGGCCATACGGGAATAGAGGAGAAAAGCCAAAAGGAAGGAGGCGCGCGCCCCCCTCTGGTCCGAATTGGACAAGGGGTGCAGCCCCCTTTTCCTTCTCCTTCTCCACCTTTTTCCTTCTCTCCTACTCCGGAAAGGAAAGGGGAATCCTACTAGGACTCCCAAGTCCTAGTAGGACTCCCCACACTTGGCGCACCCCCTCTAGGGCAGGCCTCTCCCTTGCTCCTTTATATACGGGGGCAGGGGGCACCCTAGGACACACAAGTTGAATTGTTTTAGCCGTGTGCGGTGCCCCTCTCCACAGAAACACACCTCGGTCATACCGTTACAGTGCTTAGGCGAAGCCCTGCGCCGGTAGATACATCATATCTGTCACCACGCCGTCGTGCTGGCGAAACTCTCCCGTGAAGCTCAACTGGATCAAGAGCTCGTGGGACGTCATCAAGCTGAACGTGTGCTGAACGCGGAGGTGCCGTACGTTCGGTGTTTGATCGGTTGGATCGCGAAGAAGTTCGACTACATCAACCGCGTCACTTGACGCTTCCGCTCCCGGTCTACGAGGGTACGTAGACACACTCTCCCCCTCGTTGCTATGCATCTAGTAGATAGATCTTGCGTGATCGTAGGAAATTTTTGAAAATACTACATTTCCCAACAGTGGCATCATGAGCCTGGTCTATGCGTAGATGATATGCACGAGTAGAACACAATGAGTTGTGGGCGATACTAGTCATACTGCTTACCAGCATGTCATACTTTGCTTCGACGGTATTGTGAGATGAAGCGGCCCGGACCGACATTACACGTACGCTTACGCGAGACTGGTTTCACCGTTATGAGCACTCGTTGCTTAAAGGTGACTGGAATCACTTGATTATGAATCACTTGGACCATCCCTCATGGGCAAGATGACTAAAACTCCGTTCTCCGGAACAATGGAGCGAGCAACAGATTTGTTGGAGATCATACATACAGATGTATGTGGACCAATGAGTGTTGAAGCTCGCGGCGGGTATCGTTATTTTCTGACCTTCACTGATGATTTGAGCAGATATGGGTATATCTACTTAATGAAGCACAAGTCTGAAACATTTGAAAAGTTCAAAGAATTTCAGAGTGAAGTGGAGAATCATCGTAACAAGAAAATAAGAGTTTCTACGATATGATCGTATAGGTAAAATATTTGAGTTTGCGAGTTTGGCCTTCAGTAAAAACAATGTGAAATAGTTTCACTACTCACGCCACCTGGAACACCACTGTGTAATGGTGTGTCCGAACGTCATAACCGTACTTTATTAGATATGGTGCCATCGATGACGTCTCTTACCGATCTACCACTATCGCTTTTGTGGTTATGCATTAGAGAGAGCTACATTCACGTTAAATAGGGCACCATCTAAATCCGTGGAGATGATACCGTATGAACTGTGGTTTGACGAGAAACCTAAGCTGTCATTTCTTTAAGTTTGGGATTGCGATGCTTATGTGAAAAAGTTTCAACATGATAAGCTCGAACCCAAATCGGAGAAATAAATCTTCATAGGATACCCAAAAGAAACTGTTGGGTACAGCTTCTATCACAGATCCGAAGGCAAGGTCTTTATTGCTAAGAGTGGATCCTTTCTAGAGAAGGAGTTTCTCTCGAAAGAAGTGAGTGGGAGGAAAGTAGAACTTGATGAGGTAATTGTACCTTCTCCCGAATTGGAAAGTGGAACATCACACAAACTAGTTCTAGTGATTCCTACACCAATTAGTGAGGAAGCTAATGATGATGATCATGAAACTTCGGATCAGGTTTCTGCTGAACTTTGTAGATCAACCAGAGTTCGTTCCGCATCAGAGTGGTACGACAACCCGGTTCCGGAAGTCATGTTACTGGACCATGATGAACCTACGAACTATGAGGAAGCGATGATGAGCCCAGATTCCGCAAAATGACTTGAGGCCATGAAATCTGAGATGTGATCCATGTATGAGAACAAAGTGTGGACTTTCACTACAAGAAATATGTCAACTTATGACCACCACTATTGGTCACTGAATGGTCACAAATTTCCATGTGTGACCTTTTTGTGACCAAAAACATAAGGTCAAAAGCTGGCCATCATAAACTGACATTAGCGACCTTCTCTGTGAGAAGGTCATAGACGTTTATGACCAAAATATACCTACTGTCGTGTTTTGGTCACTAGCAGCCTCCCCAGACCACGTAGGCATCCAGCGTGGCAAGCTGATGTGGTACAAGAATCATCCCGATCCAATTGGCTGTTCTAAATGGGCCTAGCCCAACAATTCAGCCTTTCTATATATTTTTTTCCTGTCAATATTGGGTCGACTTCATGGGCCTAGCCCAATATTGTAGCCTTTTTATTTTTGGGCTGTAGCCTTTGTTTCTCTTTTTTAGATGCACCCCAATTGTCAAATTCTGGCAAGTGGGTCCCAAATGTGATGTTCTAGTTTGTGGGACCCTACTGTCAAGGTCATGTTCTTCATATTTCAATATGCAAATATAGAAAACAGAAACAATATTTCGAATAACAGCAGGAAGTAATCTGCCACATCATATAACATACATTTGTAAATGTGATCATCATCAAGTTTACAATTAGAACACATACAACCCAAGTGTATCTACCCAAGTCTATGACATGAGCCATACAAGTTCACCTACATCATCATATAACACACAAATAGGATCAGCATTATTCCAATGAACTAGCTCCGAGAACTAGCACGCATATAAGTTCTGCTACAAAGACTTCATTACTATGCTTCATCCAACTTCTTTGTCCTGATGCTTGCAAAGAAACATGAAAGGCCACCATCTGCACATTGTAGAAGAAAATGTTAGGAACAAAATAAAAGTAAATCTAACATTGTGTTATGTTAATTTAGCTAAGTAGGCTGGCTAGCCCTTGCCATTCAGGTCCATATTAACCCTAAGCAACAAGATATCAAGAACACACCCACAATTCAATGCATTTGAGGCCATGGGGGCACCAAACTCTATAACCATGCATGCAAAGGGAGCAAACATCACAAATAATGGCATTTAACAAGTTCACCAATAGTTGCATTTAAGGTAAACAACAGCTGCATAGCATAGTGCAAGAGAATGACAACAGAATTCCTCAGCAGAATTCCTCACCAATAGTTGGAGGCGGAGGAGTATGGAGCAGCTATGAGGCCTCGCCATCCACCTGCAGGAGCAGCAGCAGCTCGACCAGGTCAGATCGGAGCAACCTGTAGGAGCAACAGCGACACATAACAATATAAGACCATCAGGTTAAATGAATAAGCATCAGGATTTCTTAATCAAATTAGTTCATATCAAGTTCATGAAACTCAAGAACGGCTAACTGCAGTGACGTTGCCGCTCAATTAGAAGTACATTTTCATATAAAACTCAAGAAGGTAGTTCTTCACTATTACAGAAATATATTATTGTTACTGTAAATTATCTGGAATACATATACGGATATTCTTAATGTCTATAAGAAAGCTTCTACTCACATTTATATCCAATGGAAGGGGAAAAGGATACATCATATGAGTTTCTACACAGATAAATTTGGGTTCTGATGTCTTATAGTTCAATCGGAAAGTCAGTTTACACACCACAAGCGACAAGTCCACATCAACTACAGCTGGTCAAGGCCAAAAATAGTCAGCACTCTTAAGAAACCATTTTGAACGACCAATGATCCACCATTTATGATGTAACTGGGTCTACTTCCAAGTGGACGCATGATTCATTTGGTGTATTCATCAATAAAAAATGGCAGCAAAAGCAAGCCTAAGAGCCAAACTTCACACCGAGTTTCCAATCCAAAACCTTACACTACATACCGGACTATTACATTGACCATACTAACATCCAGAGCATGACATTGGAATATAACTCCAAATTGGCATGGCTTTGACCATCGTAACATTCAGAGCATGGCAGACGAACAAAGTAACCAACCATTCACTGTAGCCGACAAATGATTTAAGTGAATAAAATGAAGATTTCAAGAAGCAGCGCAAGGATCCACATCATTAAACAGAGCATGAAAGTTCCATCAGGTTGCATCAAAATCACTACTAAAAATAAAAAGATGGCATGTAGAAATAGTAACAGGCTGATGTAGTAATATATATCCATGGTAGGTCAATGGAAGAGCATGAAAGTTCCATCAGGTTGCATGTAGTACTACTTCGAAGGTACAAATTTTGTAGCTAGTGTATGATACATACCATTTCATGCTAATGCATGGGCATACAAGATGAAACTAAATACAGCTCATACAGTTCATTGAGAACAAATTAACAAGCAAGAGTAGCATATGACAATTATGTGCCAAGTTTGTTGTCATTGCACAGATGACTACTTGAGAGCATAATCATAGGGGGAGGTTGGGACATGTACAATTCATTTTGCAGACTTGTTGGTTCAGTTAAACTGTAGACAGACACCTGCTGGTTCAGTTAACTGCAGACGGACGGACAGACAGACAGTTACCTTCTTGAGGCAGGGCGAGCATCCCTTCCCCGTCTCGTTTGTCCCCTCCACGCCGGCCTCCAGGCCCAGGCGCTCCACCTGCAAGCCGCTGCGGTACAGGCAACCCACATTAACTACCATCAATATCTCAAGGTACAAGGAGCTACATGGACTTACAAAAAATGTGGCTTAACAGCTAGTACATGGACTGAAGCTAAAATTGCTGATACGTCCAACACCAAACGCATGTGAGCAGAACATAGTGGTTTGTATGCATGTGCTGTTACACTGATATACATCAGAAAGAAACCAGGGCTTGGTGTTGAAAAGGAACAGTCCAAAATGCCAAGCCTCGTGACACTGTATCTAGGGGGATCATAATGAACAGCAAGACAGTATCGGCAATAGGAATTCAGTAAGAGGAGGGGCAGCGAATTTACCTGGTGAGCCCTTCGTTCAGTATATTCAGCTCGCGGTCACTCCACTCAGAAGGCGAGCCGGTGACAAACTTGTACTTGGATGCGGTGGTGCCGCCGCCACGGAACTTGCTATCCAGGCCTGCAACCGATCTTGTTGGAGCTTCATGAGTAGAGCTTATATGGTCGGAGCAGGGGAGCCGCGTGGTCGCCCGAGAACGGAAGCAGTGGCCACCACACCTCTCCTGGCGCACGAGCAACTGAGGAGACGCCGGCCCTCAAGCACCTCCGTCGCGTCACGAGGGCGCGGATCCGGATGCACTGCGGTGGCCGTGGTGGATCTTGCCGTCGTGTGGCCTGCTGCTCGATTTGGGGCCTCGGGTAGGGACATGGGAAGGGGAAGGAGAAGAGGCCTTGGGATGGTGGCGGTGCTGGCGAGGACGGAGGAAGGCGCACGACGGCGAGGTCACCAGCGTAGGCGGCGGCTGGTGTGGGGGGGAGCGCATCCCCAAGCCCCTTTAGTGGAGAGTGTGGGGTTGGGGGCAGCGCCGCCTGCTCGATCCAAAGGGAGGGAGGTGGGAATGAGGGATTACTACTGGATCTGGCCACGAGATGAGTGGGTCGAGTCGATGTGGGAGGAGAGGTAAGGGGACAAGGGGTAGCCGGCGGTGAGCTTGGGGGAGAGTAGGAGGTCGCCGGTTGGCGTGGGCGATGGTTGGGTTTGGATCGGGCAGAGAGAGAGGGGGAGGTGGCGGCGATCTGGATCGGGGAGAGAGAGAGGGGGAGGTGGCGGTGATCTAGATCGGGGAGGGATAGATGGAGGGTTGGCGGGAGAGGGACGAGAGGTGAGAGGTGAGCGAGAGACGCTGGATCGAGGGAAAGAGGGAGAGTGTCGACGGCTCAGATCGACTACAGGGGGGTGATCCGTGTGCTGCTTCCTGATTGGTTCAAAACATGAGGTATTTATTAAAATTATCTCTTAGTGCTAAAAACAGGGGGTTTTATGAAGCAACTAGCAAAATTATTTTGCAAATGTCATCACTAAAATTTTCACTTAGTTTAGACCACATTTTATGGATGATCACCAATTTGTATGCATCTCGGATCCTTCTAGCTAATTTTGTTCATTTAAACAAATTTCCGCCGATTCAATAGCAAGCGGGTCAAATTTGAACTGCAACTACCTCCTAGTTTCCTCTTTATTTTTTTAAAAAATCATTTCTGGGTACTTAAGTATCTATTTAATCAGAGAAACACCAAAAAAAAATTCAAGATTCAACCACTAGCTAGGAACGGTCATGCCCGCCGTTTTGACCGCATTTTGAAACGGGCATAAAAAATTCAAAAAAAAATAAAAAAATTGGAAAACCTTCTCATTGTGTCATTATATATGACCAAGTTTCCAGGAAAAATAATAAACTTGTAATACGGCAATTCTTTTAAAAAAGTGTTCTCAGAAATGAGCTATCATGCGTGAAGATTCATGACTTTCAAGCCAAATGATCAATCCTATGGCCACATTCATGGCATAGTTTGTTCAAATGATCTCATATTGTGCACAAGGGTGCATCTTGGAATGGCAAACAATGTTGCCTAAGGTAGTTTTCACTTTCTTTGGACAAAAAATTCATTTTCCATTTTTCGAGTGCCCAAAAGGAGGTTTTTTTTGTGAAAGACCTCCCAAATAATTGTTGCAAAATTGGCACAAATCAATTATCTAAAATGCTAGGACATATTTAATACATAATTGACCAAATGGTTGGGTGTAAAAAGTTTTGATCCACCTCTCGTGAAAAAGACAAATTTTGGCCGATTCAGCTGGAAGCGGGTCAAATTTGAACTGTAGCTACCTCGTAGTTTGCTCTTTATTTTTTCCAAAAATCATTTGTAGGTACATAAGTATCAATTTAATCAGAGAAACACTAAAAAAATTCCAAGATTCAACCACTAGCTAGGAACGGTCATTCCCGCCGTTTTGACCGCATTTTGAAACGGGCATAAAAAGTTAAAAAAAAATTGGAAAACCTTCGCATTGTGTCATTATATATGACCAAGTTTCCAGGAAAAATAATGAACTTGTAATACGGCAATTCTTTTAAAAAAGTGTTCTTAGAAATGAGCTATCATGCGTGAAGATTCATGGCTTTCAAGCCAAATGATCAATCCTATGGCCACATTCATGGCATAGTTTGTTCAAATGATATCATATTGTGCACAAGGGTACATCTTGGAATGGAAAATAATATTGCCTAAGGAAGATTTCATTTTCTTTGGACGAAAAAATCATTTTCCATTTTTCGAGTGCCCAAAAGGAGGTTATTTTGTGAAGGACCTCCCAAATAATTGTTGCAAAATTGGACCCAATCAATTTTATAAAATACTAGGACATATTTAATGCACAATTGATAAAATGGTTGGGTGTAAAAAGTTTTGATCCACCACTCGTGAGAAAGACAAATTTCCGCCGATTCAGCTCGAAGCGGGTCAAATTTGAACTACGGCTGCCTCATAGTTTGCTATTTATTTTTTCCAAAAATCATTTCTAGTTACATAAGTACCTATTTAATCATAAATACATGGTTTGGTGGCGATACGTCGAGGTTTGGGCGGTGGTCGAGGGCCCCAACTCTAGAGCGCGTAAACTCGCATGCCCGCCGCATGGTCACCGCGTGACTGTGGCGTTGCCATGTGTTCTGGGCGGCCTAGGCATGTCTAGTGGGTTGGGCACTCCCCAGGTAGGTGCTAGGAAGAAAATTACAACATTAGATTCTCACGAGGAGACCGATCGATGCTCAAACATGAATTAGCAGCCAAGTGTTTGATTAGCGGTACGGGAAATTCACATGGCTAATGGGTGTGAGTTTTGGTTGAGGATGATCAGTTACTCAGAAGACCGTCTTCACAAATTTTCAGCTCAAAAGGAGGAGTCTAGGTGGTACTTGCTTTGCAAAGTACCACACTCGACATAAATACGAATGTTGAAGCTGGGCTCAACATAATGAATGGATTGAGCTGGCATTTGGTGGAGGATAGTTGTTTGGGCATAGGAAAGCACTGTAGAAAATGGATACCATTTGGACATGCCAAAGTGGTACTTCCTTCACAAAGTGTTTTTTTGAACAGAATACGAAAATGAATATTTTTGAATTATTTTTGAACTAGGCAAGGAAGGTTTTTTTACATATTTGATGAAGATATGACCCAAAGAATTTATGAGATTTTTTTGGGGAATTTTGGGAATGACAGAAATATAGGTTGCTTCACAACCTAGGGCAAAAACTGCCACATGGACATGACACATAGGCAAAACTGATGAGGTGGCGCCTAGTCGTAGCAACCCACCACAATTTACAAGGTTATGACCATCTATATTAGTCATGATCAGCTAGAAATAAGGCAGTGGATCAGTGCTATCTGCTTTATGACCATTTCGTGTAAGGAAATTATGACCTTTCTGACCAAAATGGTCGTTATAGTTTAGGGTTTGGAGCCCCCCGGACAACTTTTGACCAATTGGCCTGAAATGGTCATAGATATATGACCAATTCTCCCAGGGTCACTGACAGAAGGTCATAAGTTGACATATTTCTTGTAGTGTTTGGTTGACTTGCCCGATGATCGGCAAGCCATCGAAAATAAATGGATCTTCAAGAGGAAGACTGACGCTGACGGTAATGTTACTTTTTACAAAGCTTGACTTGTTGCGAAAGTTTTTCAACAAGTTCAAGGAGTTGACTACGATGAGACTTTCTCACCCGTAGTGATGCTTAAGTCTGTCTGAATCATGTTAGCAATTGCCGCATTTTATGAAATCTGGCAAATGGATAACAAAACTGCATTCTTTAATGGATTTATTAAAGAAGACTTGTATATGATGCAACCAGAAGGTTTTGTCAATCCTAAAGGTGCTAACAAAATGTGCAAGCTCCAGCGATCCATCTATGGACTGGTGCAAGCATCTCGGAGTTGGAATATACGCTTTGATAAGTTGATCAAAGCATATAGATTTATACAGACTTGCGGTGAAGCCTGTATTTACAAGAAGTGAGAGGGAGCACTACAACCTTTCTGATAAGTATACGTGAATGACATATTGTCGATCGGAAATGATGTAGAATTTTCTGGAAAGCATAAAGGAGTGTTTGAAAGGAGTTTTTCAAAGAAAGACCTTGGTGAAGCTGCTTACATATTGGGCATCAAGATCTATAGAGATAGATCAAGACGCTTGATAAGACTTTTGATGATTACATACCTTGATAAGATTTTGAAGTAGTTCAAAATGGATCAGTCAAAGAAGGAGTTCTTGCCTGACTTGTAAGGTGTGAAGTTGAGTAAGACTCAAAGCCAGACCACGGCAGAAACATATGGAGAGAATGAAAGTCATTCCCTATGCCTCGGCCATAGGTTTTATAAATTATGCCATGCTGTGTACCAAACATGTTGTGTACCTTGCCATGAGTTTGTCAAGGGGGTACAATAGTGATCCAGGAGTAGATCACTGTACTGCGGTCAAAATTATCCTTAGTAACTGGATGACTAAGGAAATGTTTCTCGATTATGGAGGTGATAAAGAATTCGTTGTAAAGGGTTACGCCGATGCAAGCTTTGACACTAAATCCAGATGACTCTAAGAATCAATCTGGATGCGTATTGAAAGTGGGAGTAATTAGCTAGAGTAGCTCTATGCAGAGCATTGTAGACATAGAAATTTGCGAAATACATACGGATCTGAATGTGACAGACCCGTTGACTAAACTTCTCTCACAAGCAAAACATGATCACACCTTATTACTCTTGGGTATTAATCACATAGCGATGTGAACTAGATTATTGACTCTAGTAAACCCTTTGGGTGTTGGTCACATGGCGATGTGAACTATGGGTGTTATTCACATAACGATGTGAACTATCGGTATTAAATCACATGGCGATGTGAGCTAGATTATTGACTCTAGTGCAAGTGGGAGACTGAAGGAAATATGCCCTAGAGGTAATAATAAATTTGTTATTTATATTTCCTTATATCATGATAAATGTTTATTATTCATGCTAGAATTGTATTAACCGGAAACTTAGTACATGTGTGAATACATAGACAAAACAGAGTGTCCCTAGTATGCCTCTACTAGACTAGCTCATTGATCAAAGATGGTTATGTTTCCTAACCATAGACATGAGTTCTCATTTGATCAACGGGATCACATCATTAGGAGAATGATGTGATGGACAAGACCCATCCGTTAGCTTAGCACTATGATCGTTTAGTTTTACTGCTATTGCTTTCTTCATGACTTATACATGTTCCTATGACTATGAGATTATGCAACTCCCGAATACCGTAGGAACACCTTGTGTGCTATCAAACGTCACAACGTAACTGGGTGATCATAAAGATGCTCTACAGGTGTCTCCGAAAGTGTTCGTGGTGTTGGCATAGATCAATACTAGGATTTGTCACTCCGAGTGTCGGAGAGGTATCTCTGGGCCCTCTCGGTAATGCACATCATAATAAGCCTTGCAAGCAAAAGACTAATGAGTTAGTCACAAGATGATGTATTACGGAACGAGTAAAGAGACTTGCCGGTAATGAGATTGAACTAGGTATAGAGATACCGACGATCGAATCTCGGGAAAGTAACATACCAATGACAAAAGGAACAACGTATGTTGTTATGCGGTTTGACCGATAAAGATCTTCGTAGAATATGTAGGAGCCAATATGAGAATCCAGGTTCCGCTATTGGTTATTGACCGGAGATGAGTCTCGGTCATGTCTACATAGTTCTTGAACCCATAGGGTCCGCACGCTTAACGTTTGATGACAATCGGTATTATGAGTTTATGAGTTTTGATGTACCGAAGGAGTTTGGAGTCCCGGATGAGACCGGGGACATGACGAGGAGTCTCGAAATGGTCGAGACGTAAAGATCGATATATTGGACGACTATAATCGGACATCGGAAAGGTTCCGAGTGATTCGGGTATTTTTCGAAGTATATGGGCCTTATTGGGCCATACGGGAATAGAGGAGAAAGGCCAAAAGGAAGGAGGCGCGCGCCCCCCCTCTGGTCCGAATTGGACAAGGGGTGCAGCCCCCTTTTCCTTCTCCCTCTCCACCTCTTTCCTTCTCTCCTACTCCGGAAAGGAAAGGGGAATCCTACTAGGACTTGGGAGTCCTAGTAGGACTCCCCACACTTGGCGCGCCCCCTCTAGGGCCGGCCTCTCCCTTGCTCCTTTATATACGGGGGCAGGTGGCACCCTAGGACACACAAGTTGAATTGTTTTAGCCGTGTGCGGTGCCCCTCTCCACAGAAACACACCTCGGTCATACCGTTGCAGTGCTTAGGCGAAGCCCTGCGCCGGTAGATACATCATATCTGTCACCACGCCGTCGTGCTGGCGAAACTCTCCCGTGAAGCTCAACTGGATCAAGAGCTCGTGGGACGTCATCAAGCTGAACGTGTGCTGAACGCGGAGGTGCCGTACGTTCGGTGCTTGATCGGTTGGATCGCGAAGAAGTTCGACTACATCAAGCGCGTCACTTGACGCTTCTGCTCCCGGTCTACGAGGGTACGTAGACACACTCTCCCCCTCGTTGCTATGCATCTAGTAGATAGATGTTGCGTGATCGTAGGAAATTTTTGAAAATACTACGTTTCCCAACACTTATTTTATGCTATTTCACCTTAGAGAGGGTGTACTTAATTAAGTCTGGCTACTTATGATCATGTGCTAAGAAGTTGTTAGATGACTATGATGATGATGATGAGCAGGACTTGTTATTATGACAACGAGTAGAAGTTGTGAGATGACGATGATGCTAGGTACGAATTTTTTATTATAACAACGACGATGATGATTTATTATTAATTATGATGATGCATTGTTGTATGAGCATGCGCGGAGATAAGAGAGGGCACTTCTCTCTATTAGCTAGCTAACACAATATATGAAACCCCTAAATTAACCATACAAAACCCACAAACCCCCCCCCCCCTTCAAAAAAACAAAACAAAAACCCTAACCCCTGAAGTGCTGACGCGTGGAAGCTTATTTGTCCCGGTTGGTGCTGCCAACCGGGACAAAAGGCCCCCTGCCAGCGCAAGCCGCAACTGCCACGGGGAGGGCCATTTGTCCCGGTTGGTATAAGAACCGGGACTATTGGTCTAGGGAATTTGTATCGACCGTTTAGTCCCGGTTCCCCAACCGGGACAAATGGCCCTGACGAACCGGGACAAATGGCCCTTTTTGCACTAGTGGAAGTTTCTCCTAGACATTTTTCTGAAATTTTCTGAAATTTTTAGTAACTAACAATAAAAGTTAACCAAAGTCAACAAGATTGATAGCAACAACTCCTATAAGTGCCTAGAGGCTATATCATGCATTAGAACTACTTGGGACCAAGAAAATTTGACATGCAAGCTCAAGAACAAGGTCACCACAACATCATAAATTTGCAAAAAATAAAGCACTAGAACAAAAACTAATTGGACCAATGGAGGAGTCACATACCAAGAAACAACCTCCCCAAACATTTTGGTGAATGGTGCTTTGAGCAAGGAGATCAAAAATGGCAGAAAAATGAGCTAGAACTCGTGTCGTGGATTTAGCACGACAGATGTCCTGGTTGAAGGACTTAGTCATGAGGCCATCGCCCGGGTTAGCTTAAAGGGGTTAAAGCGGGAGAAGGACAGAGGGAGTTTATACTAGTTCGGCCCCTTCGATGAAGGTAAAAGCCTACGTCAAGTTTGGTGTGGTATTGATTGGGCTTCGATGACCAGGGAGCGAATCCGCTCTGCCTGTGTCTCGAGCTGTTGTTTCCTGTCCTGAACCGTCGCCGGGTCGTCCCTTTATATAGGAGGCGATGCCCGGTCCGGTTTACAGAGTCCCGAGGCCGGCTCATAAACGTGTCCGCCTTGGTCTCTCCTCTTTCTATCTTACATCCCAAGTTACATGGTACAACGGTTTATAGATCGTGGGCTTTGTACATGGGCCCTAAACCTCTACGGGCTGTAACCTCCTGTTACATACTCTACTGGGCTTCTGATAATATAACTTTACCAGCGTAATCCGGACCTTCCTAGCTGGTTTATGCCTGCTAGTAATATCCCTAACATTAGGCCCCAGATTGATTTGAACTTGTTCATGTCAGTCTCCAAAGCCTTGTACGAATTTCCTTTCTGCAACTCTTGTATGCTTCATAAACCGGCCATGACGTCATCTCCTGAAATCGCTTCAAGCTATCATGACATCATCTGCGCATTTAACGCCCGCATCTGTTTCTTACCTTTCTTTATTACCGCACCTAAGATCGAGGCGACAGCTCAATCTATATCCGATTTCTGGCCTTGTAATGCCCAGGATGGGACTATACCTCCTACGTGTCGAGGCACAACTTAAAGGTATAAGACCATTCTAGAATGATCTCAAGTTCGGTATCTTTGCATGACTCATGTAAAAATAGGGATGAAATTGCAAAAGGATAGTTGGCTTAAACTCGCCACGTCACACAATTCATTACATAAGCATAACATCACAACCCGACCACGGGTGAAGATCCAAATGAAAGATACCAAATACATAAAGCCACAGGTCCAAATTGCCCCTAGGAAACCACTACTGATCATCGGGATAGTGCACATAGTAACAGCTACGTTCTTCATCGTACTCCCAGTACAGCTCTGTGCCGTCACCTGAGTAGTTCACCATGGTCCTGCATCCGGTGTGGTGTAGAATCTGTGAGCCACGGAGGACTCAGCAATCCCGTTCCCGGGTAGCAAAACTATCTAAGCCTTGGGTGTGGAACAAGACTGAAGAAAGATAAAAGGTTGCAGCTGCACTAGCACTAGCTTACGTGTTAAGAGCGAGAAGAGGAGTGCCACGAGTGTCAAAGTGATCACGAAGTGATCCTAACTAAGCACGTCAAACATAACCCCACCGTGTTCACTTCCCGAACCCCTTTCGGAAAATGACCGTCACGGTTACTCACGCTGGTAGTGTCTTCTGAACATGGTGTCAAGTTTTCTACAACCGGATATTAACAAATTCCCATCTGCCACATAACCGCGGCCACGGCTTTCGAAAGTTCAAAACCCTGCAGGGGTGTCCCAACTTGGCCCATTACAAGCCCACGATCCGCGGAGTCGCAACTCCAAGGTGGGAATGCCCGAGTATTCTCGGAATCCCGTGCTCAAGATATACCGACATAGGTAAAACTAATCCAGCAAGACCTCCCGGCGTGCCGACACCCTGACAATAGCCGCGCGTATCTAGTCTCAGGCCACGACTGGATGAGCTATGGTTACAGCATCCAGATACCCCGAGTTGCCAAGGGGCGGTGCCGCAAGCTGCTCTAGGTTGGACCAACACTCATGTGGAGCACCGGCCCGGGGGTTGATTAATAAAAGGGGATAGCTAGTCCCTATGCAAGTTTTAGTTATTAGGCAAATGGAGTACCAATGTCGGGCCTTGCTGGAAAAGGTTTAGCGCTAAGCGGGTTATCTAGGGGGTCCTATAACCCCAACCGTGTGAGGAATGCATAATCAAGGAACATAACACCGGTTTATACGGTTCCTAGGACGGCGTGAGTGGAACAAATAACCAAGAAAGAGTCTTAGCCTTCCACCCATTACCAATATATAGATGATTTCATTTAATAGATATATATTGTGATATACCAACAAACTTCAACATGAAGCAAGAATCTTCAAATCTTCTCCTGCAACTAGCAATGCTATAAGGGGGGCTGAGCAAAACTTACGTAGCCAATCAAAGGTTTGCACAGGTTGGGTGGTTAGATAGATTCATGGTTACAATAGGAGGCTGATAGACAAACATGGGCATCGAGGCAATAAGCTAAAGAGCGAGACTTCTAGCAATAGGCAAAGATAGTAATGATATCTGGGGCAGGTCATCTTGCCTGTCGAGTCGTCGATGGGATCGTAAGAGGGCTCCTCGTTCTCAACCTCGGTAGAACCTCGTTCTCGTTCTTGGGCTCGGCTTCCGGCTCTACTCAACACAAGAACACACGAGGTACGAAATCAACAAGGTGCAATGCGCAATCTACATGATGCACGTATGATGCACTTAGGATGCACTGCATATGCACTTAGGATGCATTACATGACAACATAGGAAGCACACCAGAACAACACAAGAACAAGGCAATATGCTCAAGCAAGTAGGATGCAATACAAGTCTATATAGTATGCAAAACATGGCAAGGTAGGAAGCACAGAGAAACAGCATAAGAACAACAAGTTTAAATGAGGCCGGAAACTACTTAAGACAAAACCGATAAGTCCTCATATGCATAGTTTGAAATTAGTCCAGATCTGAACAAACCTTAAGTTAAAGTTTTTAAACAGCAAGTTAACATGCACCATGATAATATACACGAAATTCTAGTCAAGTTTCATATAAAGTTTGTTTAAAACGGAGCTACGGTCTAGAAGATATGAGCAAAACAAGTTAAGCATGGCAACGGTGCAAAATGCACCCAAACATCAAGCAAACATACTCCAAACATGTTAACAAGATGATATTATGATTCTACATGCAAAATCACACAAGTTTCATGTAGGGCACGCTCAAAACGGAGCAACGGACTAAAAGATACACCCGAAACAAGATACAAAGCAAAGCTGAAATTAACAGCCACATAACAACTTTGGAGCAAGAAATATATACTCTACAGCACTCAAACAAGGTGACAAGAAGCATGGACATGAATTAGACATATCCTACAGCAAACAACTCCATTGGAGCATTGATGTCTACACACACTTCTACTCTTGTAGACTATGTTGGGCCTCCAAGCGCAGAGGTTTGTAGGACAACAACAATTTCCCTCAAGTGGATGACCTAAGGTTTATCGAACTCAGGGAAGTAGAGGTTGAAGATGGTCTCTCTCAAGCAACCCTGCAACTAAGATACAAGAAGTCTCTTGTGTCCCCAACACACCTAATACACTTGTTAGATGTATAGGTGCACTAGTTCGGCGAAGAGATGTTAAATGGCAAGTGATATGGATGGCAAAACAAAGTAATATAAATCTGTAATAAAAAGTGCAGCAAGCAAACAAGTGGTAAACGTGAGCACAAATGGTATTGCAATGGTGGAAACAAGGCCTAGGCTTCATACTTTCACTAGTGGCAACTCCCAACAACATTAACATAATCGAATCACATGATATTTCCCATAAAACATGCAATGGAGACGCACCCGGAGGTCATTCCTTCGTGGTCAAGAGAGGACGAGAATTATGTAGGGCTACAAAAGCACACCTCAAAGTTTGTAGTTCTCAATCTAAGGATTTCCCAATGTCACCGCGGCCATCCAAAGAGAGTCCCACAATCACCACAACATATCTAAAGGATAGTCAAAGACAAGCACCAAGAGACTCTCAATCTTCAATCAACACACAAGAGAGGAAATCACTCATGAAAATATTTTTCTAATCCATGTCCAATAGACCGTTGTCACCTTGGTCTCGAGGATTATACTAGATAAAGACAAGTGAGTACATCAATCCAATACATAGAGGAAGGGGAAATATCATGGGATCACCCTAGATTAACATAGCCTATGATCACAACGAAGATCACATCATGGGAGAGAGAATTGACCACATAGCTACTGGTAGAAACCTCAGCCCCGAGGAGGAACTACTCCCGCATCATGGAGGGAGGAAGCAACGTCGATGGAGATGAATCCGGGGGCACTTCCCCGTCCCGGCAGGGTGCCGACACAGGAATTCTGGTCCCCCGAAGCTTGATGGCGATGGCGGCGGAGATCGGAATTGCGTCTCGAGAAAAGGGGTCTGGAATCAGGGTTTCCTCGACGGGTGTTAAATATATGCCAAAGGGGGTCGTCAGCGGAGGCCTGGGGGGCCCAGGCGCCCCCCGGCGCGGCCAAGATGGGGGCCGCGCCACCAGGGCGCCTGGAGCCCTGGTGGCCCCCCTCTGGCCCTACTTCGGCCCTGTGGAAGCTTTCGGAACGCTGATTTTTTATATAATTTTTCCGGGATTTTTCTGGCAGTTTACATGACGGGAAAACCTGAAATACAAAAACAGCAAAAAACAGAAACTGACACTGGGGTGCACTGAGTTAATAGGTTAGTCCAAATATGATGAAAAGTGTATGGAAGTGTATAAATATCATAGCAATATCACCCAAAAGAGGCATGGAGCAAGCAGAAATTATAGATACGTTTTGGACGTATCAACATCCCCAAGCTTAATTCCTGCTCGTCCTCGAGTAGGTAAATGATAACAAGCATAATTTCTGTTGTGACATGCTATTAACCATATAAGGACTTTTCACAGTCACATGACAAGTGCTTACTGAGACAATGAATCTGTAGTAATTTAGTTGCCTCATGAGAGAATCACAAAGAACTGAAAGTTTTACAATATGATACTGAAACACTCAAATAGGTTTGTAATGAGCATGGTGTGCAAATATGATAAAGTGGTACCTCGCTTGCCCCCTTTAGTGAAGCAAAACATAAATGTAGGGGCACCTCCAAGGTTTAAGTGACGACTAGATACAATGATTTCAGAATAAACGATATCATAATCATGCAAAAGACAATGGTACTTTGGGACAATGCACATTACACTCAGAATGACAATCATGCTCTCAATAGTTGGTGCTTTAAAGAAGGTGGAGACTCTCGAACCGTGGCTTTTGTTGGCAAGGTTGAAAACCCGTGGTCGGAAACAAAAACTAAGCATGTACCAGAGCTCTTGGTTTTAAAAACAGAGGTAATAATTATTTTTTTAGATTATGCATATTTCGTCAACGAATGCTAGCAGATAACTCAATTACTTCTCGAGCTGGACAAGTTTCGAGGAACGGCTCCCGAATGAGAACGATCACATCCTCTTAATCTCCTTTGTTTATCACTGCCAAAGTTTTCTGATTTCTCATGAACAAAGCGTGAAGGAGGGTTTGTTTGTTGTATAATTTTTTAATGAGCTGGGCGCACTCTATGCCAGTTCCTTCTCGTATTATGGGTTTGCACATTAGACATGCAATCCCGGGGTGAAGCTTGTCCAACTTAAAAAGATCATGAATTAACTACTACTTCCTCATGAGCTAAAACAGAGGCACAAAAAAGAAATGGTTTTTTTTGAATAATTTCGAGATGGTACATGAAAGTCTTCGATAGGATTGGCAGGTAAATACCATGTATAGGAAGGTATGGTGGACTCATATGGCATAACTGGTTTAAAGGATTTTGGATGCACAAACAGTCAGTCCGCTTAGTACAGGCGAAGGTTAGCGAAAGACTGGGAGCGACCAACTAAAAGAGCAATGACGGTCATAATCATGCAGAGCGACAAAGCAACATTGAATCAGGCATGGAAGTTATATCGCTACTCAGAAACTAAAGATCATCAAGGCTTGATAGACTTTCTTTACAGTCTTAAATATGCGTGAGCATACGTCAAGTCAATCAAAATAAATTCTTGAAGGAAGATATCACTATACCATACCACATCATAAGCAAACAAATCATGTTGGTACTCCAATAACACATTGAGAACCCCCCAGCTATTTGAGACTAACCATAAGAAAACATGAACTACTAAGCACCATTATGCACATAGCATTTTTTATCATAGACATATCAACCAGTGCAACAGAAGCCAACTCTCTTAACAAGATAAGCATGATAAATAAAGAGAGTTCCAGCGACCAACTAAACAAAAGCTCTTTAAAAAGATAAGCATGAAAACTAAGAGCTGAACATGATAGTAGCTATTGAAAGTAAAAGAACACACACAGCAAGGATAGACATGAAAATTCTATGTTATGTTCTAGGTTGAAGTGGAGCGTGTTTCTCTCCCACACAAAGAAAGCTGAGTTCCAACTCATTATGAAAAGCAAGCAAAGCTAAAGAAAACTAAAAAGGAAACTAAAAGCAAGACGCTCCAAGCATAGCACATAACACATGAAGTGATAAAAATATAGTGGAACGAAAGACGAACTAATAATGTTGATAAAGAAGGGGATGCACGGGGGCATCCCCAAGCTTAGACGCTTGAGTCTTCTTGAATATTTCTTGGGGGTGCATGGGGGCATCCCCAAGCTTGAGCGTTTGACACTCCTGAATCTTTTTATCATCTTCCCTCGCACACTTGAAAACTCCCTTCATACATAACTCATCATAATCTGATTAGCGAGGTTAGTACCCTTAATAAAATAATTGTTCCTTGCTGGAAATAAGGATATTTTTGAAGTCTACTGTTTCTCAAGATTGCCAAAAGGTTTTTGCAAAGAAAAAGCAAGCTCAAGGTTTGCAAAATGAAGGAAAGGCAAAACATGACAGAATCTGTGAAAAACAGACCAGCAGGTAGTAAATGATTTTTTCGGGGCACTTTTGCAACTCAAATAAAAAAACTCAGAACAGACACCCGAAAGCCAATTGTATAGAGCACGCTGTCAAAAAAATTCAGACCAAAAAGATGATCTGGTGATTTTATACGAGTTTTTCTGTCCAAGGACAGAATCTGTTTCCTGGACAACACGTCACAACTTTTGAACTTTCTTGCAATCAGAGGCTACACTTGGCACAAAGCTGAAAAGTAAAGATACAATGATGATGCTACTGTAGTAACAACATCAAGACACAACAAAAGCAAAATAAAATTTTATTCATTGTGGGCTGCCTCCCAAAAGCGCTTTCTTTTATGCCTTTAAGCTAGGCATAAGACTTTAATGATGCTCTCGTAGGAATAAGAGTTGAAGAACAAAAGAGAGCATCAAGAAGCAAATACCAAACACATTTAAGCCTAACATGCTTCCTATGCATAGGAATATTGCAATAGAATAATTCATTGAAGCACAAAGCAATAAGCATAGGAAGACAAAACAAGTGCAGCTTCAAAACCTTCAACATAAAGAGAGGGAACTTGATATTATTGAAATATCTATAAGCATATGTTCCCTTCTCATAATAATTTTCAGCAGGATCACGGATAAACTCAACAATATAAGCATCACATAAAGCATTGTTACGATGATCCACATGCAAAAGGGTACTCTTACTCTCCTCATAAGCATAATCTTTCTCATCGGTAATAGTGGGAGTAGGACTATCATAAACAACTTGAACACTGTAGATTAATTGTGTATTAGGAAGATGGTGTTCAACAAGGGAGTAATTCCCTCCATGATTATGACAAGTTTCATAAGGATAATTTCTCCTTATGTCATAGGTACCTTTATAATCACTATAGATTGGAGTTATAACATCATCATAGTAGAGAAGAGCATTATCATTGCTAGCAACTATACTTGTAAACATGTTGTCTTTATTCTTACTAGCAAAAGAGTTATCAATTATCACATCACTAGTGGGTAAAGGATTTGCAATCCTATCATCCCCAAGCTTAGAGCTTTCCATATCATCACTTTCAGAGTTGGTACCAAAAAGATTTTCAAGGTCATAAGCAGCATTATCATCATTTTCCCAATCACAATAAGTAACATGCATATCATAATCAAAATCATCTTCAATAGTACCTACGGACGTATCATCAAGATGATAATTAAGGCAATGGACTTCACCTTCTTCTTTAAACTTACAACCGTTAGGATAAAAGTTGGTGGGAGGAATATGCTCAGGCCAGGTTGATACCCATTCTTCTTCCTTTTTGCTCCTCTTCCTCCTCCTCTTCTTTTTCTTCTTCTTCACCTTAGGAGGGGGTGGTTGGAGATGAAGCTTCTCCACATATCCTGGTTTATCATTAGAAACAATAGTGGAAACTTGGGAGAAACTCTCCTTTTTATTAGCAGAAATATAAGAGACATTTTTATACTTTGGTAAAGTTCCCTCCTTTCTAATCTGACTTATGTAATCATTTTCATGGCAATTAACAACACAATAGAGATGGCAATTTTGCAAAGTGTTTTTTATTCCTATGGCATTAACATCTAGCCAAGAAGTCTTTTCTGATAACTCCTCACACATCAAAAATAACATAAGCTCATCATAAAGATCAGAGGTGATCATGTTATCACACAACTGGTTAACAATTATGTTTTGAAAGTTCATGCATTGAAAATTAAAGTGACCTTCTATACAGCAAAGTTCGCAAGTAAAAGGATAAAGGTCACACAATTCTCTAGCAATTTCATTTAAATCTCTGACCCAAGTGATTGTTCTTTCATGCTTATGTTGCTTACAATACTTCTCTTCTTCAATCATAGGCCTTTCACAAGGTCTATCCACTCCACAAAAATTAACATGCTTATATAAAACTTCATTTTTAGGAGTTGGATCATGCATGTTGCAATCATCATGAACAATTTCATTTTCTTTGCAAATCTCTTTAAAAGGTTCATGATGCTTGTTCCAATCCTCCTTAGGCATATTAAGATGTGAAGCAAAAGATTTGAGGAAATCAACAAGGAGTTGAGAATCAAGCCCAAATTTAGCACTAAACTTATTAAAACTTGTAGTTTCAACAAAGGACTTAATGCAATCATACTCATAAACTATACCTGACTCTTTACCTTTGTCGATCTCCCAATCTTTAGTGTTGTGTTGAATTCTTTCAAGGAGTTCCCATTTACCATCAATCTTTTCGTTTGTGAAAGAACCCATAGAGGAAGCATCGAGCAAATCTTTATCCCGTCGAGAGAGCCTCGCATAGAAATTAGTAATAATCATATCTTTGGGGAGCCCATGGTTAGGACATTTTAGCATTAACGTTTTCAGTCTCCCCCAAGTTTGAGCTATGCTCTCTCCGTCATGAGGATAGAAATTATAAACATAATTCCTATTCTCATGGACTTCATGAAGAGGATAAAACTTGGAGTAAAATAGAGACTGGATCTCTTCCCAATCAAGCAAGTGCGAGTTATCGAGAAGCTTATAGCAATCTGAAGCTTTATCTATAAGTGATACGGCGAACAATTTCCTCATGACAAACTCCCTTGATACACCTGCAAGCTTAAATAATGAACATAGTTGTGACAGATATAGCAAGTGTTCACCGGGATGTTTGTCTCCTGCATAACGATTAGCCAAAACATAATCGATAATACCAGCTGGTATTTTATAGGGCACAATTTCAGTAGGGGGAGGAGCAACCACCACAGGTGTGGGGCGTCTTCCTGCAAGCAACGATCCAATAGCACGGTTTTCCATAAACATAACTAGTGAAACTAAAAACAAGAAACGAAAAGATTTAATTGCAAGATATAAAGATATACCTTCAAGCACTCACCTCCCCGGCAACGGTGCCAGAAATAGCTTGATGTCTACACACGCTTCTACTCTTGTAGACTATGTTGGGCCTCCAAGCGCAGAGGTTTGTAGGACAGCAGCAATTTCCCTCAAGTGGATGACCTAAGGTTTATCGAACTCAGGGAAGTAGAGGTTGAAGATGGTCTCTCTCAAGCAACCCTGCAACTAAGATACAAGAAGTCTCTTGTGTCCCCAACACACCTAATACACTTGTTAGATGTATAGGTGCACTAGTTCGGCGAAGAGATGTTAAATGGCAAGTGATATGGATGGCAAAACAAAGTAATATAAATCTGTAATAAAAAGTGCAGCAAGCAAACAAGTGGTAAACGTGAGCACAAATGATATTGCAATGGTGGAAACAAGGCCTAGGGATCATACTTTCACTAGAGGCAACTCCCAACAACATTAACATAATCGAATCACATGATATTTCCCATAAAACATGCAATGGAGACGCACCCGAAGGTCATTCCTTCGTGGTCAAGAGAGGACGAGAATTATGTAGGGCTACAAAAGCACACCTCAAAGTTCGTAGTTCTCAATCTAAGGATTTCCCAATGTCACCGCGGCCATCCAAAGAGAGTCCCACAATCACCACAACATATCTAAAGGATAGTCAAAGACAAGCACCAAGAGACTCTCAATCTTCAATCAACACACAAGAGAGGAAATCACTCATGAAAATATTTTTCTAATCCATGTCCAATAGACCGCTGTCACCTTGGTCTCGGGGATTATACTAGATAAAGACAAGTGAGTACATCAATCCAATACATAGAGGAAGGGGAAACATCATGGGATCACCCTAGATTAACATAGCCTATGATCACAACGAAGATCACATCATGGGAGAGAGAGATAACCACATAGCTACTGGTAGAAACCTTAGCCCCGAGGAGGAACTACTCCCGCATCATGGAGGGAGGAAGCAACGTCGATGGAGATGAATCCGGGGGCACTTCCCCGTCCCGGCAGGGTGCCGGCTGATGTCTACACACGCTTCTACACTTGTAGACTATGTTGGGCCTCCAAGCGCAGAGGTTTGTAGGACAGCAGCAATTTCCCTCAAGTGGATGACCTAAGGTTTATCGAACTCAGGGAAGTAGAGGTTGAAGATGGTCTCTCTCAAGCAACCCTGCAACTAAGATACAAGAAGTCTCTTGTGTCCCCAACACACCTAATACACTTGTTAGATGTATAGGTGCACTAGTTCGGCGAAGAGATGTTAAATGGCAAGTGATATGGATGACAAAACAAAGTAATATAAATCTGTAATAAAAAGTGCAGCAAGCAAACAAGTGGTAAACGTGAGCACAAATGGTATTGCAATGGTGGAAACAAGGCCTAGGCTTCATACTTTCACTAGTGGCAACTCCCAACAACATTAACATAATCGAATCACATGATATTTCCCATAAAACATGCAATGGAGACGCACCCGGAGGTCATTCCTTCGTGGTCAAGAGAGGACGAGAATTATGTAGGGCTACAAAAGCACACCTCAAAGTTCGTAGTTCTCAATCTAAGGATTTCCCAATGTCACCGCGGCCATCCAAAGAGAGTCCCACAATCACCACAACATATCTAAAGGATAGTCAAAGACAAGCACCAAGAGACTCTCAATCTTCAATCAACACACAAGAGAGGAAATCACTCATGAAAATATTTTTCTAATGCATGTCCAATAGACCGCTGTCATCTCGGTCTCGGGGATTATACTAGATAAAGACAAGTGAGTACATAAATCCAATACATAGAGGAAGGGGAAATATCATGGGATCACCCTAGATTAACATAGCCTATGATCACAACGAAGATCACATCATGGGAGAGAGAATTGACCACATAGCTACTGGTAGAAACCTCAGCCCCGAGGAGGAACTACTCCCGCATCATGGAGGGAGGAAGCAACGTCGATGGAGATGAATCTGGGGGCACTTCCCCGTCCCGGCAGGGTGCCGGCACAGGAATTCTGGTCCCCCGAAGCTTGATGGCGATGGCGGCGGAGATCGGAATTGCGTCTCAAGAAAAGGGGTCTGGAATCAGGGTTTCCTCGACGGGTGTTAAATATATGCCAACGGGGGTCGTCAGCGGAGGCCTGGGGGGCCCAGGCACCCCCCCGACGCGGCCAGGAGGGGGGCCACGCCACTAGGGCGCCTGGAGCTCTGGTGGCCCCCCTCTGGCCCTACTTCGGCCGTGTGGAAGCTTCCGGAACGCTGATTTTTTATATAATTTTTCCGGGATTTTTCTGGCAGTTTACGTGACGGGAAAACCTGAAATACAAAAATAGCAGAAAACAGAAACTGGCACTGGGGTGCACTGAGTTAATAGGTTAGTCCAAATATGATCAAAAGTGTATGGAAGTCTATAAATATCATAGCAATATCACCCAAAAGAGGCATGGAGCAAGCAGAAATTATAGATACGTTTTGGACGTATCAAGCATCTCCATAGGAGGCATGGATCAATAGCAACAAGCTACAACATTTTGATCATGACATTAAAAACCTGACAGCAATAGTTTATAGCAACTTGGGAGCAAGAATTAAATAGGCTACAACAACCCAAAAGAGCAAGTGAGGGCATGGATGGATAGACAACAACATATACAACAAGTAATGATCAATGGTCACCCCAAAACTAACATGGGTTTGCCTAGGACATCAAGCAAACATAGCATCAGGATAAGACAGATTCCAGACTTAGTGAAATTTCATCAAGTGTTAAAACAGTTAAGTTGGCAAGGCATGTTTGCAAGCATGTTTAAGTCATCTTAAAGCATAACATGGCAAAAGGTTTGCACCACAGCGAAGAACACATGATGGGGAATCTAAAACATATGAGCATCTTACATGGGGACAAACACATCAATAGCAACGAGCTCCTCAACTAGGCATCTCGTAACAAGTTACAAAACCTAACAGCCACTTGCACTTTTGCAACAAAGATAAACATGGCAATATGAACTCTAACATGCATGCTACAGCAACCAACATGTAGAGCATCTCATGATGAACATTTTGACATATCATTTGCTTCATTTGGATAAACATGCACCAAGTTATCACATCTCAAACATGGCATGAAAATAACAAGTAGCAGCAGTTTATATCATGTAGCACTCTTGTCATGATGATTAAGACATCTATACGGACTCACACAAGCATGACACAATGGAACAAAACATAGTACACATCACCACGGTCATTTTGACATATCACATGCACAAAACAGACATACACACAAAAAGTTTTTGCCATCACAAGAAGCCATCAGACAACAATATCAACAAAAGACTTAGGAAAAAAAATCAACAGGGTCAACCTGCGGATCGGGTCAACGCGAAGCGGGTCGGGTTGCGGTTGCGGAGCGGGTCTGCGGGTTGCGGGTCGCAGGACCCGTTAGGGTTCGAACCCACGGCGGCTCGGGCTGGATCGGACTCGGGCGCTTGACGGGGCGGCGGCCGTGGCTTCGATCCCGGCCGGTGAGACGACGCCGGCGGCCAGCGGTGGCTCACCGCGACGATGGGGGCGGCGGCCCTCGGCGGTCTGGCGACGACGGAGCGAGCCGCGGCGGCTCGGGCTTCGGGCGGCGGCGCTGGAGTGGAGATCGGCGGCGGACGGCGGAGAAGGTCGCCGGAGGGCGCGGCCGGCGAGGTTCCGCAGCGGCGGCGGCGAATCCCGGGCGGCGCGGCCCGGCGGTGGAAGGGACGAGGCGAGGGCGGAGAGGCCCGTTCGGCGGCGGCGGCGGGCCCGCGTCGGGCGTCGTGGGCCGGCGCGGTGGGGAGCGGCGGCGGGACACGTGTCCGCTTGCGATTGGTCGGTGGCGGCGACGGACGCGTCCGGCTCGGTCCGGACGTGTCCAGCGACGGACGGAGCGGTGGAGCTAGGTTTTTTTGGACGAAAAAGGCATGGGGGGACGTTTTTATAGGCACAAGGAGTTAGGAGACTCCAAATGGGGAGCGGTTTTCGGCCACGCGATCACAATTCGACGACCGAGATGATGGGAAGGGTTGTGCTTGGTTGGTGGGCTGCTGTGGAGGTGGTCTTGGGCCTCAAAGAAGAGGTTCTTTTAGCCCACTAGGTTAACCGTTGGAGTACCAAACGAACTCCAAACGCGATGAAACTTGACAGGCGGCCTACACGTACCAAAACAACATCGCACAACAAGTCTCACGTCATTCCGGAAACGTTACACGGCCACTCAGGAAAGAAGGACACGGGGATGCCACGGGCACGTGTGAGAGCGTCGGAACTCGAAACGGACAACGGGAAGAGACGAGTGAGACCAGATGCAAGTGACAACACAAATGCAATGCAATGAAGGTGACAACCTGACATAGATGAAATGCACACACGCACACGACAAAACGAGCAAACCCGAAATGAAAGAAGACCCCGGAAAGGAATTGATGAAGCCAAAGTTTATATATAGCCATATAGGGAAAGTGCTACATCTGGGGCATTACAGGCCTCCTCGATTCCTGCGCTTGCCATTTTTATCTCTTCGGCCTATAAATACAGCCGAGGCCCATCTCTTTTCCCCTTCTGCTTCTTCTTCCTCCGTCTCCAGCGCTCGAACCTTCGCCGCTGTTCTTCGAGCTCGCCATCGTCCACAAGCCCGGCCGCTGCATCCACTTGAACGCGTCCAGAAAACTCGCCGCTGTCCTCTACTTCCTCGGGTATGCCATCTTCTTCCCCATAGATCTTAGTTCTAGGGTTTCTTCTGTA
Source organism: Secale cereale (assembly GCA_902687465.1). NCBI lineage: Eukaryota > Viridiplantae > Streptophyta > Magnoliopsida > Poales > Poaceae > Secale > Secale cereale. Next base: position 702,220,020 of record LR738712.1, read on the forward strand.
GCTCGCCGCGAACCCTCGTTTCTTCGTAGTTCATCTCCGTAGGTTAGTTTTAGCTGTAGATATGAAACTTGTCAGGTTTGACCCTCATACGTGCGCTTCCGCTCTGTCGTGGAATTAACACGTCAGATGTCCGGATTAACGGACTTTCGGTGTGGAGCCGCGCATCTATGTGGTAGCTTGAGAGGGGTTGAGCGGAATCGAGAGACACGATGCAAGACACGGATTTAGACAGCTTCGGGCCCCGGGAAACATCATCCGGTAATAACCCTACGTGCTGTTTGAGGCTAGGTCTCATTATGATCCTCATGGTGTTGCCGGTAAACTGGCTCTTTCTGTCTAACCCTAGAAACTTGTCTAAACTTCTCCTCTAACTTGTCACTTGTCTAAACCTGTCTAACTTGTCCCCTTTTGGGAGCCCTGCCCCTCCTTATATATGTTGAAGGGACGAGTTACATGACTAGTCCTAGTAGGACTAGGATTGATCTATTACAAGGAGTCCTAGTCTTGTTTCCTTTGTATGAGAATATTCCTTGCGCTTTATTCATAAACCGGCCCACAATTAATATGAACCGGCCTTCTGGGCTTTGGTCCTTGTCATCCATGATCCGCCTGCCGGGTCACCAGTAACTTGCCAAATATAAACCGTATTAAGTAAAATACCAAGTCCGGCCGGGTTATAATTCCGGCCGGTTCATACCGCGGGGTATATCCCCGACATTAGCCCCCAAGTTTAGCTTGGATGTGTCCATGGTAAACTTATGCTTCAAAACAAACACAAGAACAAATTTGAGAGGTTGTGCTCCGAGTTAAGAATTCTTGTAAACCGGCATCTGACCATCCTTAAATCCTTGTCCTTTCCTTCTTCTAGAAAATCCGGGTCAACAGACCAGCTTCATAATCAACTTGCTTGTAGAAAAAATATTGCAAATAAAGAATCCATTTGACTCAGCCTTCAATGCTCCGACTTGACAAAAATATTGGTCTTCAAATGTTCAATTGATATCCAACCGGTTTGGAAATGTAGAACTTGCCGGTTTATGACTACCACCATTGTTGGGTTATAAAAATTGACAATTCCGGGTCATGACCAAAACTGAGAATTTGAAGATGTTCCTCCTTTATATGCATATTACATGTAGCCCCCAAGTGTCGGGTCATTATGTAATAATGAGTAGGGACTTTGTAGATATAATCATTGAAAATAATATTTATATAATGTAACTTCCATCGTGGGGTTTGAACCCACGTCCACAAGGTTAAGAGCTTTGTGCTTTACCAACTGAGCAGTGGACCCTTCAATATAATGGATTAATACTTGTGTACCTTGAATTGTTGATAGGAGCGATTGGTAGCCCCCAAGGGCCGGCTCATTATGATATGATGAGTCGGGTCTTCAATAAGGTGATCAAAAAATGACTTTGCATTAGCCCCCAAGTGTCATGGTGCATGCTTGCAGCGACATGAGACTTGTGTATTTGATGTAAACTCAATTTGAATAATGTAGCCCCCAAGTGCCGGGTTATAAGCCTGCAGCAACTCGGGACTATTCCTTTGTAGAATAAATCACTTCCATCGATGAAATAATATCCATTGTGCTTAAAGCAACTTTGAAAACATCAATCATAATATAAAAATCCAGCCATGTTGGCTATTAAAGATTTGAATAATATAATCCGGTTTGAAAACCGGTTCTAGTGATATTTGATCACAACTAGGCCGGGTTAATAAACACCGGTCATTATTTTGTCTCATACTGGTGACTTATAGTCAAAGCCAGGCCGGTTTAATAGACATCGGTCACTATAACTGATCATGTACTGCCAATATGTATTTAAAAACAAAATACTTCATACCTGCGATCAAGTATGCTTGATATTCTTAATCCGGCGAAATTTGCAGTTTCTGAGGGAGCCTTTAATAGACCCAATAATAATCCCGGTTTTGATAAAAAACACCGGTTTATATCACGCTGAAACTTTGTCCAGAAGCTTGTAGCTTATACTTGGCTTTTGCCTGATGGATGATCCGGGTTATAATGAGCACCGGTTTATCTCATGCTGGTATTCACGATCCAGACTTTTAACTTTGTAGATGTGTGGTCAATTTCTTGAATTGTCCTACTCCGGATTAAAGAATCATAACACATAAAGATCAGAAAATGCAAATTTGCAAATAAAACCATGTAGTCGAGGCTTTTTATGAGCTGCCAGGCTCAAAGCAAGGTTCAGCCAATCACTGGATGCGGGTAATCTCGTCTTTCTAGAGGGCCAGTCGATGGAAGGCCGTAGCCTTTCCATAGGAACCATAAGAAAAACTTTAGCTAATCACTGGATGCCCGTAGCCTTTCCAGAGGGCCTCCATGGTTCCATGAAACCATGGGTAAATTTTTACCAATCACTGGATGCCCGTAGCCTTTCCAGAGGGTCTCCATGGCTCCATGAAGCCATGGGTAAACATAAGCCAATCACTGGATGCCCGTAGCCTTTCCAGAGGGCCTCCATGGTTCCATGAAACCATGGGTAAATTTTAACCAATCACTGGATGCCCGTAGCCTTTCCAGAGGGTCTCCATGGCTCCATGAAGCCATGGGTAAACATAAGCCAATCACTGGATGCCCGTAGCCTTTCCAGAGGGCCTCCATG